>CAWUFW010010373.1:0-701415 GCA_963921515.1 Calotriton arnoldi | reverse complement strand
CGCGGAGACCGAACATTGACCGCCCATACCAATTGCTGGTGGACATGGACGATACAGAGGTTATTAGGAAGTTTCGGCTGGACAGGCCAACCCTGCATCGACTGTGTGCCATGTTAGAACCCCATCTCCGTCCCCGCAGGGTGTATCCGACTGCTGTCACCCCCACGGCTAAGGTGATGGCCGCCATGCATTTCTTCGCCACTGGGTCATTCCAGCACACAGTGGGCAGTGGAGGAGGGATGTCCCAGCCCATGTTCAGCAAGGTGCTGAGGGATGTACTGGCAGCCATGATGCTGTACCGAAACAGGTACATCCGCTTCCCCAAGGCTCGTGAATTGGCGGCAGTGAAGGGTGCATTCTATGCCCTTGGCAGAATCCCACACGTCGTTGGAGCCATTGACTGCACACATGTTGGCCTTGTTACACCACAGGCCACTGAGCACCTGTACCGCAACAGGAAGCACACGCACTCCCTGAATGTGCAAGTGGTGTGCCTTGCGGACATGGTGATCACCCACGTGTGTGCAAAGTTCCCAGGCTCGGCCCATGACGCACACATAATGCGCAACAGCATCTTGCCACGACTGATGTCCAATCTGCAACAGGATCGTGGCTGTATTGTCGGTGAGTATGTGGAGTGGTGTAGCGTGCTGGTTGTGCGATGCTGTCCCCTGTCCAGTTGGAATAGCAACGGTTCTCTGTGTCCCTCACACCCAGGTGACTCTGCGTACCCGAATGGGGCATGGCTGCTCAGTCCATTGAGGAATCCTCGCACCCCAGCAGACGATCGCTACAATGAGGCACATGGGAGGACCAGACGTGTGGTCGAGCGTACCTTTGGCCTCCTCAAGTCCAGGTTCAGGTGCCTGGACCGCACCGGGGTGCACTGGCGTACTCCCCACAGAAGGTGTGCCAGATAGTGGTGGCGTGCTGCATGCTGCACAATCTGGCCATTCGGAAGCAGATCCCCCTCATCGTGGATGACGGAGATCAACCAGGGCCCCAGCCCGCAGACCAGGACAGCTCGAGTGAGGAGGACAGCGGAGAGGAGGAAGCTGGGAATGTGCGGCAGCAGCTCATCGCCCGCTACTTCACTTGACGGTGAGTGTCCATGTACGACGGCTGATGTGGCTGTATCTGTGCAGGTGTGTGTGTGCTGTGTCAGGGTGGCCGTTTGTTCACTGCGTGCTGTGTGTCAACGCTCCATGGCCAGGGTAGTATGCCACTGTTGGTGGCTGTGGCATTGTGCCCTATTGCTCTGTGCGATGTGTGTACATTGCTTGTAGTTGTTGACATGTACTGTGTGATGGGTGTGTGACACACTCATTGAATGTGCTCCTGTTCTGTCTCCCACCCCTAGGTCCCTACAGGCCCTCCGGATTCCATTGCCATGCCACGCATCAGGTGCCTTTCCGCCCAAGGTGGCCGTTGTATTCCGTACAAATAAAACACAGGGCACAAACAGCAGTTTGTGTAAGAGGTGCATTTATTTCAAACTGTGACATGTGATTGTGTGTAAGGTGATGACAAAAGTGGTGTGTGCAGTGACAATGAGCTGTCGGTCATGGCTGCGTGATGCTCAGGGTGTACCCACTGGTTCTATGTCCATAGTCCAACACACACATGCCATCCAGATGGCTGTGTGGAGTGGGATCGTAGTCCAAGTCAATGCAGTGGGTGGTCAAGGAAGGCTGGCTGGCTGCCTCACTTGCGTTTGGAGCGTGCGAAGTCCTCCCGGGAGATCGGTTTCCACTTCGGACGGCCCCTTCCACGTTTGCGAGGGGGGTGCCTGCTTGCGACATGCTGGTGGTTGAGGTGTGCTCACTGGCTGTGGACGCAGGGGAACTGGACACTGCTGCTCGACCCTGCGCCCCGGCAGGTGGTGGCGGAGGGGGAGCTGCTGTCCCTGGCTGTGACCTCACCGCCACCACCAGCTGGCCCATGAGGTCCACGAGTTGACCTATACGGGCGTCCATGGACCTCAGCACCCCCAGCACCTCCCGCGTGTCTGAAGCAGACCTGACCCATTGTTCTTGGGCCTCTTCATAGGCCCCAAGGACTCTGGCCATTTGAGGCAGGGCATGGCTCCCAGGGGAGACTTGCGTTTCCCTGACCCTGCTCCTCCTACCAGTTCTGCTGCCACCGGCCTGCCCACTAGCCACATTGCTCACCACGGTCCTCGCTGTGGCTCCCAGGGTGGATCCAGTCGGCCGGGCCACCACCTGCGCTGGGGCTGGTGCCAGCGAAGACGTGGTGGTGGTGGCGGCGGTGGTGGTCGGTGCGGCGATGGTGGCGGTTGCGGCAGTGGTAGTGGCCGCAATGACCGTGGGTGTGGCCGCAATGACCGTGGGTGTGGCCGCAACGACAGTGGCAGCAGGGGGCTGGGAATGTTCAGCAGCCCTGGATGATGGGTTGGTGGGTAGGAGGGGTCCTGGGGAGCGGCTGGGCCCTGCCACACCAGATGGGCCTGCTTGGTGGTCCGTGTCCGAAGAGGAGGTGAGATCCTCCACATCCGTGTGTCCTCGTTGGGGGCTTGTAGGCTGGCTGTGCTGGCTGCTGTCTCCATCCCCAGCATCCGGCAGTTCGTCACCTGTGGAGAGAATGAGATTTGTTATTGTGTTGCACCTGGCGAAGTATGTATTTGTCGTCTGACATTAACAGTTCGTGCAATCTCGTACATGGGTTTCCCGGAGGCGTGTGTGTGGCTGTAGCATTTGTAGTTGTGTGTGCTTGGCAATGGGACTGTGTGCTGTGCACATGTGGCATGGGACGGATTGGCCATGCCGATGGGTGTGTTGCTGTGCCCCTACTTATTGTGACTCTGGTGTATGCGGGCTCCTGGCCCATCCTGGGTCTGGTTTGTACTTTGCTTTTGGTGTTCAGATGGGACGCTTAGGAACGCATATGGCAACATGGGGGCCATGCCCCAGATTCGCATTTGGGAGGGAATATGCTTTTGGGGTTCAAATGGAACGCTTAGGAACGCATATGGCAACATGGGGGCCATGCCCCAGATTCGCATTTGGGTGGGAATATGCTTTTGGGGTTCAAATGGAACGCTTAGGAACGCATATGGCAACATGGGGGCCATGCCCCAGATTCGCATTTGGGTGGGAATATGCTTTTGGGGTTCAAATGGAACGCTTAGGAACGCATATGGCAACATGGGGGCCATGCCCCAGATTCGCATTTGGGTGGGAATATGCTTTTGGGGTTCAAATGGAACGCTTAGGAACGCATATGGCAACATGGGGGCCATGCCCCAGATTCGCATTTGGGTGGGAATATGCTTTTGGGGTTCAAATGGAACGCTTAGGAACGCATATGGCAACATGGGGGCCATGCCCCAGATTCGCATTTGGGAGGGAATATGCTTTTGTGGTACATGCTGTGAGCCATGGGTGCCGAACGTGACATGTGTTGTGGCAGCATGACAGTGCATGGTTTGAGGTGTGTGCATGCTTGACATGGCCTGCATATTTGCTGTCTGTTGTGATTACTGGAAATGGCATTGGACGCATCGTTATGAGTGAGTGATGGTTGTGTGCCAGCCAACGTATTGCAGTTGTCCCATCTCCTTGGTGTGCGTGCTGCCCTGTGCCATGTGCATCACTGCAGTGCTCGGGGGGGTGTGGCCCATGTTGTGTGTTGTTGCTCACAGTGTGTCGTGCGCTTCATTGACTTCTGGCACATGGTTGGTCATGGGCATGTATCTTAGCGTGACTGCTGTATGTGTGGCAGCTGTGCGGATGACATGCCTTTCATGAGACTGGGGCTGACGGATGGGATGGATGGTATGTTGTATGTGCATGGTGTGTCTGTGTGTTTGATGGGTTCAGTGGTGTTCGTGTGCATTTATGTTGTTCCGCTCTGTTGCGTCTAGTGTTGTTTGTCTTACATAGGCGTAGTTGTGGGGTGTGTGGTTGACAGGCAGGAGGGGCTACATGGACAGGACTTCAATGGTGTTTCGGTTGTGTGTGAGGAGTTGCACAGTGGCTGCCGTGTGGTACTATGTTCAGTGTGGCTTGTGCATGCAGACGTGGCTCCTTGGGTGTTGCTGTGTTTGTGATGGGTCATGTGGGGTGTGAGTCTGTTGTTCATGTCCGTGTGCACATTGTTCACTTGTTCGTGACGGTGGGCGGTGCTGCGTGTTCGTCTGCTACGTGACATGTCCCATGTGTTGGTCGTGTTACGGCCCTCATGCCTCCAGTAATCCAGCCCTGTCCAGTTTCCCACCTGCAGGTTGTTCGGGCGTGCACTGTACTGGATGCCACATGGTTCTAAGCGGGGGTGCTCCATGTTGCAGGTCTGTGGGGGTGGGGGGTGTTGTGGGTCGTAGTGGTGGCTGGACACCCACTGACACCGATTGCTGTGGACCGTGATGTCTACCTTTCGGCTGTCGTTGTGCACTGCGGTGGCTGACACGTGGCTGTGGGGTGTGGGGGATGCTCCTCCTTGCTGTGCTGTGGGACTAGGGGCCTGGTGTGTGTTGTACTTGGGCTGTCCACCGTCCCACCCACTGCACTTTGTGTTCCTGCCACTTACCTGTTACTTGTCGGTTAGTGCAGCTGTGGCGGACACATGGGTGTGGTGGGTGCTCGTTGTGGCGCTTCTGGCATATTTGGGGACCTGTTGGTGGTTACGTGGCTGGCTGAGTGTACACATGTCCCCACGCATCTTACAGTTGTTCTGTTTGGGCTGTGTGTGGTGGTGTCTGTTGCATGTGTGTGTTGTGTATTGTGTGCTGGACATGGGGGTGTTTGTCCCTGGGAGCTGTGGCATGGTGGTAGTGCATGTGAGTACATAGCGGTGTGCTGGTATACATTAGTTTGTACTTACCAGCCTCCACTCCCCCTGCTAATCCGGCGAGGATCTCGGGATGGATGATGACTCGCACCTTCTCCTCCCACGCTTTGAAGGTCTTGAAGAGCGCGGGATTCCCTCCGCCAGTGACGGCAGCCAGCTCTCTGTTTTTGCCCTCCTTCTTCTTGACCAGGCTCTTGACGTCATTCCACCGTTTGTTTATTTCGACTCTGTTCCTGGGCAGGGTCCCGACTGCATTGACCTGGTCTACGATCCGGTTCCACATTCTGTTTCTGGTGGCTAGTGGTGTGTGCTGGACCATGTTCCCATAGATTTGTGGGTGCACCTTGATGATCTCGTCGACCATGACCGTCAGCTCAATGGGCGTGAACTTGGGCATTCTTTGTGGTGCCATGGTGTTTGTGGTGCTGGTGCGGTGTGTGTTGTGTAATGTGCAGGGGGTTTGTGGTGCCGGTGTTTGGTGGTGGTGGTGGTGGTGGTTGTGATGTGTGCGTTTCTGTGGTGTGCTGTTGTCCTTGCTGTGTCACTGTGTCATCTCCTCTCCTCTCTGGTTTGCAATGTTGCAAGGGGTTGTGGTCTGTGGGAGTGCTGCTTTTGTACTTACCTATGTGGGTGTGTCCTCATGGTCTGTTGTTTTCAGGTGTGTTGTGTCTGGGGTTCTGGCCTTTGTAGTTTTTGTTTGTCCGGGGGGTGTTTTCGGGATGTGTACTGTGCTTGTGTATTTGTGCGTGCCTTGCTGTGTGGACTTGTTGGCCATGTTGTGTGCTATTGGTTTTGTGAGCGGATGGTTTCTGTGCAGGGACGTGGGCGCCATGGCTTCTGCCGTGTCGATTCTCATCGGCGTTGTTTGCGCTGGCGGGCGGTATATTTGTAGTTTTCCCGCGCTCATGGCGGTGCGATCGTAATTTCACGTGCGGTGTGTCGGCTGTGAGGGCGGGCGGTTTTGTGTTGTCGTGCGTGTTTCCGTCCGTGGCGGGCGGTTTGACTCCGACTCGGACGATGGCGGGCGGTATTTTGTGTGATTTTTCCACCGATGGCGGTTTTCGGTTTGTGTAATCGTAATGGCGTGGTCGGTGTTCAGACGGTGTGTGCGGGCGGATTTTTGCCGCTTCTATGCCTGGCGGATTTTTTTACGCCGGGTATCGTAATGGGCCCCTTAGGTACACGTTCCACCAAGGAATGTGGAATTTAGGTTGCCTTCTATGCCCTGATCTATGCAATCTTCCCACCCAGGTGTCCTCAAAGTAGTCTAGTAGTGGGCTTATTTTGTCTTCGTTCCTTTTGTAATAGGGGCTTTCTATTAGAATATTGTATTGTTCTGCTACATCTGTTACAGGTACATATGCTAGTGCTATTAGCTTTTTTATTTGGTAGGCAAAAGTACTGTCTGTAGCATATTGTACACTTAGGGTTGATTTTTGTAGATGTCTCCAGAGACTCTGATAAAAATGATAATAGCAACCCTGAATTGCTGTGTGTGGATAATTTTTTAGTATAGCATTTATCATGGCTATTTCAAAGTCAATAATTATTTTTGAAGGAAAATAATTATTGCTTTCTTCTTTTATTTTAGTGAGTATATCAATGTAGGTAGTTTGCTGTTTATTTGGTAGTAGTGCGTAGATGAATGGAATATTTGAGTGTTGGTATAATCCATGTATTGTGTACAGCTGGTAACATGGTTTTGGACAGACTTTGAAAGTTCCATCCATCATCCAGGTGTCACATTTCTGTAATTTAAGTAAATTGTTTGCAGTAGCAAACATAATTATCCTTTTTTCTGGGCATTTGTTATCAAAAAAAATAAATGGTTCTTTACTGTGAGTAATGCTCAATTCTGGTGGAATAACTACTTCTGCAAATGTTTTAGGGGCAGGTATAGTAGTTGTGGTAGCTTTTTTTGTCTGGCAATTGTTCTTTTTAAAGAAGCTATGGACGGTAATTGTCCTGATGCATGTTGAGGTAATTTTAATAGTTGCTCTTTTAGTATTTGGGTAGTTGCTTTGTCAGTACTAGTGCTTGCTTCTTTTATACTTTCAAGAGCATCTCTAACCTCAATCTCTGTTATGTTTGGGGGTGATTATGTTCTTTTACAGAAATAACAGTAGTTTCCTGAGTAGTAGCTCTTCCATAGCATTTGTTAGAGTAGTATTTGCTACACTTCCAAAATACTTTAAGGCCTATTTGTTTCTCCTGTGTATACACATAC
This sequence comes from Calotriton arnoldi, assembly GCA_963921515.1. Taxonomy (NCBI): domain Eukaryota; kingdom Metazoa; phylum Chordata; class Amphibia; order Caudata; family Salamandridae; genus Calotriton; species Calotriton arnoldi. Next base: position 694,382 of record CAWUFW010010373.1, on the reverse strand, counting down.
CCCATATAACATAATAGCATTTTATTTTTTTGTGACATTACAAATTCTGCACCTTCAGTCATGTTGTTTTGTTTTATGCTAGGGAAAAATCAAAAAGAAAATATTTTAATATAATAAATACAACATGTTTATTAAATACTGTTACATCTCAGTCAATATACTTACAATGTTTAGTTTGATGTAAATGAAATTGGTTAGGAAATAATTTCAAGCTTTCTTTTCTATTTACTTGATGTAATTTCTGTTGAGAAGAGGAAAAAACATATTAATAATTTGATTCTATTGTTTGGAGATGATAGGCATTTTAGGGGTAAAGGGTTATTTGGGTGTGTATTTAACGTTGTTTAATAATGGAAAATGATATACTTACTTTTTAGTTGTATTTATTTTGTTAGTAGTTGTAGAATTATTTTGGAAGCTTTTGCTGTTGGCTGTAGAGGAGATAGATAAAAAAGAAAATATATATTAGTGAATAACATTTTGAAAATATTTTTAGGTCGGTTTGGAAAAAATAGAATATACTTACATTTATTGTTTTTTTATTGGTGAGTATTTTTGAAATAATTTTCTGGCTTTGTAGGATATCTGTAGAGGTGATATAAAAGTAAGGAATGAAAGAATAGTTAATTAGGTTTTAGAAATAATTTTTGTTGCAGGTTAGTAGTATTGTAATATTTTAAAAACAGTTTTACTTACTTAGTGCAGTTTTAAATTTCTTTTTTAGTAATGAAAGTTTTCTTTCAGGAAACAGTTGGGCACAGTTTCACCTTCTTCTTTGTTGTAGTTTTTAAGTGTAAAAGAGATGTATGTTTTTGATGTTTATATAGTGTTTATTTAATTGGTTGCTTTATGTTATTGGTGTATTTTGAAATGTAAGCGTTTTATTGGTTGAAGTTAATTGTTTTTATTGTTTTGGCACTTTCTTTCCATATAAGGGAAACGCTAATTAAGAAACTGTTAGTAGAAAGTAAATATTTTATATTTTTACTTTTTGTAAATAATTTAAATGTTATTTTTAATGTGAAATAATGCAAGTATTATATATTTAAAGTTTATATTTAATTATTGTAATATGTTTCTTTAGCCAAAATATATTGTTTTATATATTGATGTGTTTGCAAATTATTTTATTATGTTGTTTAAGTATTTTATATTGTTTTATAATGTGAATTTATATTTGGTGCTAAAGATATATTTAATTGAGCAGTTTTTATATAGTCGATATTTGTACAAAGTCGATATTATTGGTGTCTATATTTTGGTATTCGATATTTTTGTAATGTTGTATGTTATAAAAATTTTAACGATATTTAATGTAACGATATTTAGCATTTCGATATTGTGGTAAACGATATTTTTTATTTACGATATTGTGTACTCGATATTTTTGTAATTTTATAAATAAGTATAGGTAGTAGATATTATTGTAGTCGATATTTAGACGCCGATATTTTGTATATTCGATATTTTTGTAGTCGATATTATGTCAGTGATCCCTATCTTGCATAAGTCACACTATTGCTGAAAAAGCCAGGTATTCAATGACTTTCTAAAAGGGAGAAGATCCTGCATCTGCCTAAGTGCCAGGGGGAGACTATTCCAGAGTCGTGCTGCTTGCACCTGGAAAGAGCGGCCCCCAATGCGAGCATGGGAAGATTTAGGGATGCGAGCCAACTGAAGTGCAGCCGACCTCAGAGCACGACACGGGGAATAGAATTGAAATCTCTTCCTGAGGTAGGGGGCCCCCATCCCATGAAGGGATTTAAATGTTAGAACCATGGCTTTAAACATAATCCTCTTGCGGATCGGTAGCCAGTGCATGGATTTCAAGTGGGCGGACATCCTAGTTCTGGGCCCTAGCATAAAAATAGTCCTTGCCGCAGCATTCTGAACCACCTGTAATCGAGTCAGCATGTAATCGGGGATTCCTAGGTAAAGGCTATTGACATAGTCCAACCTGGATAGGACTAACGCCTGGACCACCGTTTGTCTATGTGTTAACGGCAAAAGGAGCAGGACCTGTCTAAGCATTTTAAGCCCTCCAAAACATGAGCCCACCACGGATTGTATTTGGGAGTTCATGGATAGATTATCCTCCATCCTGACTCCCAAATTTTTAACAGTCTTGACCGAGGTGCTGGGGGGGGACATGTCCTGTGGCCACCAATTCCGCCACACATTGTCTAATGGGAGGCCGAAAAGTATAATTTCCGATTTATCGGGATTACACTTAAGTTGGTGAAGTTGGAACCAGGAAAACACCTCAGAGAGGCAGGCATTTATTGCCTCTCCTCTGAAGTCTGACTTCTTGTCGCAGGTGAAGAGCAGTTGCGTATCATCCGCATAAGATACAATTTTCGCTCCGTGGGCTTCAGCCAGAAGCGCCAAGGGGGACATATACAAGTTAAAAAGTGTGGGACTAAGGATTGAGCCCTGCGGAACCCCCACCTTGAGGGGGGGGATGGGTGCTGCGAAAGGAGGGGACCAAACCGTTTGCTGGCGATTGTCCAGAAATGAGGCAAACCATCGGAGTACCGTGCCCCCGCAGCCACATTCTTGAAGCCTCCGAAGGAGCAAATCATGGGGCACGGTATCGAAGGCCGCTGATAAGTCCAAGAGTATCAGCACAGCCTTCCCTCCCTGGTCTAGGGTCTCTTTAATGGTCTCCGAGACCTCAAGAAGCACGGTTTCCGTGCTGAAATTTGACCTGAAATCGGACTGACTCTGGTGGAAAACTTGATTGGCTTCAGCATAAGTGGTAATGACCCCATTGACATATTTGTCCAAGACCTTCGAGAAAAGGGGGAGCAAGGATATAGGCCTATAATTAGAGGCTGACTCTGGGTCTGCTCTTGGTTTTTTTAGCAGGGGAAGTATTTTGGCGTTCTTCCACCTGTCCGGAACAATCCCGGTCTCCAAGGATGTATTGAGAATCCGATTTAGCGCAGGGTTAATTACCTCGGCTAGTGACACCAGAGTCTTGGCTGGGTATGGGTCGGATGGAGAGCCCGATTTGAGGGCCTTCATAATTTCCAAAGAGTTGTCCAAGGATATAGGGGGGAACTGCATGAGAAGCGGGCTCCGTAGCTGCATAGGTGGGGTGAGGAACGCTCGAAACTCACCCTCAATCATGGGCAGCAAAGAGAAAGTGTCTTGGATAGTTTTTATCTTCTCATGGAAATAGGAGGCTAAATAGCTCGTCCATTCCTCAGTCGGAGTAAATGGTGTTGCCACTGCGTTTGGAGAAAGAAACTCCTTGACTGTTTTGAAAATTTCTTTACTATGGTTAGCAGCCTGGGCAATTTTGGAGGGCAAATTTTTTTTTTTCTCTTCTAAAACTTTCTTATAATGCGCTTTTAGTGCCAATTTATATGTTGTTTTATCAGAGAGGTCAAAGTTTTTCCGCCAGGTTCTCTCCAGGCGTTTACAGTCACTCTTACTCTTCCTGAGAGTGGCCGTAAACCATGGTGCAGAAGCACACGAGGCCTTAGCGGAACGCACAGAGGGAGGAGCGAGCTCGTCGGCTCGCAATTGGAGCCAATTGTCTAGACCTTCCGCATCCTCCTCCACCCTCCCAAGGAAGGGGATTGGGTGTTTACTGAGGGCCGTGGTAAGAGCCTCAGCTGTGATTTGATAAAAAGGTCTGAAACTGCGTGAAAGTGGTCTTCACTCAATCTGTCTGTGTTGTGATGGAATCCGTGTTCTGGCACACTCATGTAATGGGGATTTCTTGGGCCACAAATTATAGTCTTTTGATATGAATTTGTTAGCTGTTAGGCTGTTAAAGGGGAAGATACATTTTATGAGTTTTTCTTATGGGCTAAGTACAGTCAGGAGCAGGCTTAATAAGTGTGTAGAACTGCTAGTGAGAGCTGAGAGTGAGACTGTGAGGTGTGGGTAGATGGGTGGGGTAAGAGATTGAGGGTATGTGTGTGGCCAGGAGTTAGGGAGGGTAGGTAATCCATATGGGAGGAGAGAGGGTGGGGGAATGCAAAGTAGGTGGTACCTTTCTTTAGGGTCAAACAGTCATGGTTTGTGTTATATGAGCAGGGAGAGAAAAAGCAATTGCAACTAGAGGGCAGATTTATCAACGTGTTACGAATCTGCAGTCTCCAAAAGAGATGCAAACCAGTGCAAAGTGTTGCTTTGCATCAAGCGGGTGGCCCATGGGTGGTACATGCGCATACCTACACTACCATCCATGGTTGTTTAAGCTAAGCACTATCTACTTAAGTTTATAGACAGGGCTTTGTGCCTACAAAATACGCCCCCTTTGGGACAGGTACAAAGGAGGAGAAAAGTTTATTTTCTCCAAGCTTTTTCAAACTTTGCATGTGTACTGCACTGTCATGGGAGAGGTGTGGCGCAGTGGCCAGAGCGGCTGACTCTGGAGCTCTGGAGCGCAGGGCTGACGGTTCGATCGCCAGCGGCAGCTCAGCATCATGTGATCCTCGGCAATAGCTCACTCAATCTTTCCGGCGGCCCACAGCGCCTGGATACCCTTAGGGGTGATAAGTTGCGCTTAACAAATCTGAAAGTATTATTGTTACAGCACACATACAAAGTAGGCAAAGTTTAAAAGTATGTCTGATCATAGTATTTTGTACTGTAAGGGGTTCCTTCTAGAACAAAACCTATGCTAGGCTCACACCCTCACTTTGGAGCACGGTGTGTGCACTACAGTGCAAATATATGTGCATGGCGCAAGGCAGCCTGAAAGAACTCCCGCACTTAGGAAGAGAGTAGTCCGCCATACCATAGGATATACGGCACTGTCCTGCTCTTTCTCTACAGTTGGAAACAATATGATTTATGTTACGTTGGTTCTCTGTAATCTTTACATGCTGTGAACAAAAAATCTTTTTGCATCTTGCATGAAGGAAGGAATGTTTGGAGACTTATCCACTAAAATTGTGAAATTTGTGATTTTTTAAATTGATGGCAATCCTGAAGACCACAGAACTCGTGATAACACGGTAGCGGCACTAGAGGAACAAATGAGGAATTAGTCTGCTTTGCACTCATGTGCAAGTAAACGTTCTACTGTGAAATTCTGCTTTGATAAGATCGCATTTTCCAATTGTTAATATTTTCTTTTCTTGGTTCTGTCACAGTTAAAAATTGGAGGTCTTTGAGACCACTAAACCCACATATATAAGCCAGTTGAACAAGGCCACTGGGCAAGAAGTTGGTTAGCAGTGCATCCGACTGGGGTAGAGAATTAATCTTCAAATTCACCCCACCAAGTGCTCATAAATGACCCACATGATCCAAGATGCGTGCTACCTGTCCACTGAGTGCTTCGGTGTTGAAGCCCTATATAAATGCAATTGCAAAACAACAAAAACAGAGTCATGCCCTGTACTCGGTGTATTTCAGCCTAATGCTGGTAAAATTGCTTGCCCTTTACATACTCTACTTAACTAATGAGGGGGGAAGGGTGAGGACACTAAGGTGGGATATAAGTAGGAAACAACCTCGACCAGAATTGTGAAAACACTCAGGGCCTCATTCACAAAGGTAAACTTACACTTTTGTGGAAGCTTATGATTGGCTGCTATTTACAAAGCGATTTCCGAGTAGCATCTTCACAAGTGCGGAGACTCCGCACTCGTAAAGATACTACTCGTAAATCCCTTTGTGAATAGCAAACAATCGTAAACTTACACAAAAGTGTAAGTTTACCTTTGTGAATCAGGCTCTCACTATGTGTATGCTGTACATTACCAACAAAGGTCATTACAGGCAGACTGTGCCTTCAGCTAGCTTTGTGAGGATGACCCAATCATCTCTGGTTGGATGCTTGAATGGTCTGAGGGACAAATTCAGAATGAGAGACCTGTCCACCCCACTGCTTCGCTGAATATGTGACTGTTATAGGATTATGGGAGCTTGGTGTTTTGGAGTCCTGTCTTTTAAACAGAAAGTGCAGAAGGGTCAGGGTTAGGCTGTGTTAATACAGAGGTGCCTCCATGTTTAAAAAGATCAAACTCAATCATTTTTTAAGCTGTTGAACTCCCTCTTGCCAAGGTATTCTCAAAATCTTCCTTTGGTGTTCTGCTGTCCTTAATCAAGCACCCTTCGATCCCAAAATTACATACATTTCCTCTCATGTACTGGCATGTCAGAAGATTTTTTGGGGCCAAAACATTTGTGTAGACTCTCCTTGGGGCATCATTATGAGTGCCCCTGTGCTGGATGTGGTAATTATCACATCCAATACAGGGCGTAGCTTCCATTAGTGCAGCAGGTACAGTGGCACCGTGGCCCAGAGGCATGCGGGGCCGACTGAACCCTGATTATTTCTGTATTTCATAGTTCAAACATCAGCCAGGGAGGACCATTTCCCTTCTGGCACTAGGGCCCATGACACACTGGCTTTGCCACTGACCCAATAAAATCTGCCACCAAGATGTTCTGAATTTACTGGGAGCAATAATTATCACCTGTTCTGTGTTCTACCCTGTGGGGTATGAGTAGCGGATTTTGGTGCTTAGCACACCAACATTTTCATATACCAGTATTTATCAAAAATAGTTTACCCAGATAATACCGGCTGGCTTAAGCTGCAGAAATCTAATGGGGACTGCAGACTTTATCGCACCTGGTAATTACTGGGTGAGATATACATCGTACTATTCTAAATATGTTCCCTTCATGTCATGATCACAGTTTACAGGGTAACTCATGGTTTCTGATCCAAAAGCAAGCTCGTAATTAGGAAGACATTATACATGATTGGTAGCTATTTCGGTACTAGATTCCGTATATAAGTGTATGTACAGTACCTATCAGCTCTTAATAGTGATGATCACATAGATGCAGTTTCTAGCAGTTAATTGACCATCTGCAAGTACAGAAAGCTTCTGAGATGTTGGTCCCCTAATCTACTAGCGCAAAATAGCACATACAATATCACAACCCAATAACCAACTCAATATTAGAGGTTGAAGAAACGTGACTAGCACTGCAAGGGTGTAGATCATGGGAGTTACACTTTCTTTCAGCAGAGGACGCAACGTTGAAAGAGAAGACAAAATAGCAGAAATTATTATATTAAAGTACAAGTGTTGATGTTGCCGGGGCAGAGGTATAACAGTGTAAATGGAGTACACAAGGTCATTTGTTCAATATATTTATAACAAATAATTTAAATCGCAAAAAGTGCAAACCCGCAGGAGATTGGTGTCAGGTGCAAGTCATGAAGTATAATAGATGCCAAAATAGAGCAGGGCTTTGCGTGAAGGTGTGATTTAAATAGGCAGGTGCAAGGGTTCCTTATGTAGCTATCCAGAAGATGGCCTGGAGACATTGCTTACTGCCTGGAAATGGACAAAAATGGACCTCATGCTCCAAATTCACTCACACTGAAGTTCCTTCATGGACGGAAAGGCAGGAATTATCATAGGGTGATATTGCTGTCTTGAATGATGCTGCATGTGCAACAGTGATCTACAATTATCAGCAGGCCATAAACTCTCGTGTATTCTGGGGAAACAGCGGCCGTCTTGGATATCTGAGTATAACGTCCCTCATGGTCCATGGTATCTTTGCTAGGCAATACAATCCGATCAACCTTGGCTATCATCATCAAAGCCATCTTTCATTACACAGCTAGACTTATCACCGAGAAAAAAAGATTTAAACACATCTCTCTGATTCTAAAATACCTTCTTTAGCTCCTACTGGAGGATTAAGTCCCAGATCGGATGCATCACCTTCAAAGGATTACACCACAGCAGACCAGACTACCTCTCTAACATCGTCTCACTATCTAGAGGTGATTCTTTGCCATTTAAAAGAAGCATTCTGGCATCCACAATTCCAGCCATGTTATCTTTATTCAGCTACTTCTTTATTGCTGGCACTCTGCTTTGCACAAAGGACATTTTATTTATGAGCATGGTACCATACTGAGGCAACTTGCAAGTGTTTGTTTAATGTTAGTGTGTGCCACTCACCTAAATAAATGCACTTATCATCAGAGAGTGCTTGCAGTTGTGTGTGTCCACTGTCTTTTTTCTGCAAAAAGTGGGAATGCGATGTAGTAATACGCCAGGGTTTATCATCTAAACACTTTGCTGAGTGCATCGGGGCATAGAGTTATTAAAAATATTGTTATGCAGAGCAGGGCAGCATGACAACTTGATGTGCTGCATCAAAGGGAGAGGGCAGTAATGCAGCATATTTATTAATTTATCAAGATATGTTGCATTCCTGCTTTCACACTACGCTGGTGCAACACTGAGTGCTGACCACCGTGCCAATGCAGGCACCCTTGTGCCATGGTGCAAGGGTGCCATATACATTGTACGGTACCCGGGATTGTTTGTGCAGGCAGAGGGCACCTCCCTGCACATAAAACAATCCTTATACAACAAACCCTTGATAAATCTGGGTCTTGGGCTGGGAGTAGTGGTGCATGGTGTCTGACAGGGAGGGTCTTGCACTGTAGGAGTGGAGTGGATGTCAAGTTGTTGCAGGGATTTTGCTTAGAACAGAACTATGCTTGGAACCGTAGAACATAAGTATGTAGGGACTGAGTCACCATACCACCTAAGTGTCCATGAGTCCGACTAGCTATAGTGCCTCATTTGCCCGCCTAACTATACCAGAGAAACAAGTGAATTAGCACTCCCAGAACACACCACCCGATCCTCTGAGGGATCGTGGTAACAGGACACACTCCCTTTCACTCTCTCACTTGTACTTGTCCACAATAAGATAACCAGGAGACACAAAGAACGTTTAGAATATTTATTCAAACTATAGTGCTCTGAAATGCAGTATACATGTCACAATTAGAAAACAAATGCATACTGAAAATACTGTTAGCATGGTTAATAATCCATATACCACAAAAAGCGCTGTCATTTTATAGGACAGAGTGACCTAACCCTCCCCTTGCTACTAGAGTTCAATGATTATATGAAAGATCTCTGGGATTATCGGCAGACACAGATGGATGCTCTACATCTCTGCGGATGCAGTGCTCTTGTCTCAGAACTCTAGTTCGATGTGTGAGTTTGTGGCTCATGTACTCATCTATATGACAGAACGTGTATGCACATAAAAAACAGCTGCATTCTTTTGTTATGTCTAGGTGCTAGTGTCTGGCCAGAAAGAATAACAAGAGACATTGTTGTTTGACCTTGTCAGTGGTGCTCAGACTAAATCCCAGGAAAAGAACAGAACGTGAAAACATATGCAGGGTCCGTGTGAAAGTACAGTGTGGCACAAAAGCAAGCGTCTTTATTTAGTAACGTGTGCAAAGAAAAATGGGGCCTACAAAGTATACAGTCAGGCTAACATAGGGAAAACTACTATGGGACATGCAAGAAACACATGACAAAATTAATGATACTGTCTGGATTTTGCTCCAGCATGAGCTAGCCAGGTGCTCTGCGCTCACTTGGGCTGATTTAAGAAGTGATGCTTTCTCCTCCTGTCCTGTCACTCTTAAGACAGACGTATATCAGGGTGTCAGCGTTCTTCTCTGTGCCTTTTTGTAGCTCATACAGTCCCAATCTTCCTGATGTGTAATATGCATTACAAAGGGAGACTGACTTGGCCCGTCAAAGAGAGCAGAGAATCTAAGATCATTCGTTGCAATGCATTAGTTGTTCAAAATGCAATTTTAGGTTTAGGAAACTAGGAATAAGGCAATAGGCTATGTGATTTAGAAAGGACAATGCTGGTGTGCCTGTTAAAATATTTTTTTGAGAGTACAACTAATCATTTTTTAAAATTTTCTTTATGTCTTACATCAGCACCCAAGGGCAAGATGGCACCAGAGGGTAAAGCGGCTGCCACTACCAGCGCTGCTGTGTGTGGAACTACCACCACCAGTGACGCAGCAGATGGTTCTACTGACGCCTATCCTATTTATTATTAATTCTTACTTTTACCTCTCCCCCCTAGTAAAATAATTTGGCCTTGTGTATTTTTTTTATACTATCTACTTTTTTTCAATCCCCCTATCTAATGTTTGTTATCCCTGCATTATCCTGTTTTCCTATTTTTCTTGTTTCTGCAGCTGACATTCTCTTGTCTGCAGCTTTCTTCTGCTCTCTTTTTAATAAGCTTTCCCTCGTCCCTCTGTCATATGTCTTGTGATACTGTAAGACTAAGAGAACAGATTTTTGGTACTTTGAAGAAGATTGCAGGACCAAGTACATTATAATAATCAAGCATGTTGGTTGAGAAGACTTTCTTGATCAAACATTCAAAACGAGTTAGAGTTGCCATAGTCATGGACCCTCCAATGTTGTCTTTTTTTACACAGTATACCAGTGGTTCCAATGACAATGCAGCATGGCAGGAAAGGAATGAGACCCATTACCAACCAATACAATACGTTCTTCATTGACCATTCCCTTCCACTCCTTCATTGCACTTCACTCTCATCCTTTCTTGGCTTTTGTAATATGTTGTCAACCAACAAACCTCCCAAAGTGATAGTTTCAATAAAAGATACTGCAAACCGAATTCTAGTGAGGTATTGCTCTTGTACTTTGTACAAATAATTACTTAGGTGGTGAATCTGGAATCTAAAATGGGTAATTTAATGTTTTTTTTCCTAGCTGCACAGACCACCAGTGCTGCAACCAGCGCCAGCAGCCAGGCAGGGAGTAGAACGGACAAAGGCCCAGGCGATCGCACGACAAGTGGTAAGTCAATTTGCTTGCTTATTGACAATACTGTACTTGTTTAGCGAGACAAATATCCCACCCATCATCACCTCCCTGCCCGCGGTATTTCGCCAACTGTGACCTAACTGCAGCTGGGTTCAATTTGGCGCTGCAGTGTAGGCTGTGCAATGTGCGTCTGATTGAGTTAACAGTGCGGCATTACCAAGTTTGCAATGCATTACAAACCGAAAACAAAGTATGTTTCCCAGTGTCCTCTTAGTCACCTACTACTAGTACCTCACTTCATCATTCTTTCATTCTGTCCCAGCAAACCGAAAAATTGTAAATTCCGTTCTCGGCATGTGCCACATTTTTCTGCCTAAGTGATGCATATTTCACGGCTTCAATGACTGATTTACGCATGTTCCAATTTTTTCCTTTCATCGTTCGACAATAAAAGTGACTGACTTAGCAAAAGCATAACACACGATGGAACTATGACGATGCCCCCCGGGCGGAATACCATGAATGTTGTACTGACCGCGGAGCCCGAGCAACATGGCCGATGCCCGGTGGAGCTGTTTAGGCAGCTATAGAGGAGTTTGGCTCTGGTTCACCCCCTCGGCCGGCACCTACCCAGCCGGACATTGGACATCGTTTTTTCTCGTCTCTCCGTTGTGTTTCCTTCCCTCCCCCGCTTCCTCCCTCCGTGATCCTGTGGCTCCCTTATGTCTCCTACACCCCTCCCATCGTATACTTTCACCGTTACACGGGATGTTTTGGATTGTTGGTCCCCAGCCGGTTTGTCTGTTCTTTCACTTTGACTGTTTTGTCCCCCTGAAGTACTTTCCTCATTGCAGGTAGGCCTGGCACGATCTGCATTCCTTACCCCTTTTTACCATTTCCCCTCTACCTTCCATTCCCCATTTGACGTGTGTCTTGGTTATTCTATGCGCTAATAACTCATGTTATTATGTAATCACTGTTTATCTCCTATGTTTATACTTGGCTCCTGTAACTGATGTAATTTTGTAACTTGGAACTCGCTGATCCTCATGTAAAGCGCTCTGATACCTCCGGGTCTAGCCAGCACTATATAAAACTCTGCAAATAAATAAATAAACATGATCAGTGACAGCCCATATTCTATATCGCACTCTACCTAGCTTAATTCCACTAACTTACCTTTCAGTAGAGTATCTTCCTTACTGCCAAGTGAAGGTATTTGTGAAAAATATTTTGTGGGGGAGGGCAAAGCCAGGGTGTAATGTGGGACTAAATTGGAGAGGAAGTTGGAGAAGAGCATGGCCATTGGAATTAATTATAATAAGTAAATAAATTTCCATTACAGCTACCCCAAAAACATGCTGCAGAGTAGCAGATCTGCTAGTATGCCTCCGTTAATGTTGCACATATACTATCAAGTATACTATCAATTGTGCAGCATAGACACCTTGCTCATTAATGAGAGGTAATTTACACACAAACTGTCTGTTTAGTTTCACTCTGAAATCATTTAAATGGAAAAAAACACTTTTTGATGATGGTGGTATTCTGGGTCAATTCCTTGCAGTCAGTGCTATTGTTATGTGATACATGTGTGGGGGAAACTTCTAATGGCCCTTGGGGACCAGCAAAGTTCTGCTACTGTGCCACTATAAACAAGTGTTTGCACTGTGCATTGCAATTTGTGTTTTCTTTTTTTCTTCTTTCTTGATATAGCTACTGCTGCTGCTGCTGGAGGTCACCCATCCTGGCAGGAGATAGCTGCCCGGCTGTGGCGCTAGAGGATGGAGGCTGTTGTGGCTGAATACTCCCATCTGGTGACCTTGGAGGACGAGACAAGTGCTTCCAGTTCCTCCCACCAGCCTGGCCTGCCTCCATCCTGGCCACACCAATGTCAGTACTGTCAGCAGCCGGGGTCCACTGCTGCCCAGCAGAACACCACCCTCCCTCCTCATCATCGACATTGATGCCAGACGGCCTCCTCCGCTGTCCCCTCCCTGAGCTGGCGCTGCTTCGGTGTGGCCAACAGAACCTGGCACAGGAAGTGGCCTGCCTACACGTCTGCATGAATGCCCTCAGAGCCCTTTTTTTAATTGCCTTTTTTTAGTGGGAGGCACTGTATTGTGGGTGGAAAGGATGGGAATTGGGAAGGGAAGTTGGGGAAATGGTCAGACATGACAGGACATTTGGGGTTATTTGCTTGGGGAGAGGGGTGGACCTGTTGTGGGTGGAGAGGGTGGGTTTCCTTTGTAAAAAAGAATACATTTGTCTTTGGGATTTGTCTTTCTAAATGCATTTCACTTGCAATCTGTCTTTTCTCTTTGCACTGCTTTTTAGCACAGCATTGTGTTTTTTTATTGACAAAAAGCTGTACTCTGAAATAGTCAAAAACTGTATATCGACGTTTCTCCCTAGACTTTCCCTACCTGAAGTCTTTGCCATGTATTTCTTTGCTAGGTTACTTTACTTACTTCCTCTTCTTGCAGTCCAGTCCAGTATACCCAATATCCCGGTACCAGAGTGGTAACAACAGACTAGAGGGCATATTTACAATCCCCGATCTCCACCGGAGCGTCACTTGTTTTGACGCTCCAGTGGCGTAGCGCCATTTCCCATATTTATAAGGTGGCACTAAGCCACTTAACGTGGCTTAACACCACCTTGTTAATATGCCCCTGTCTGGTGCAGTCCTCTGCAGCACCCATTGCTATTTGACGCTTCCCCAGATTTACAAGGCTGAGGCAGCGCCAAAAATGAATGCCAGGGAATACCTGGTCTTAGAATGGTGACACGAGGAGAAATTATTACTTTCTCCTCACTTTTGCTCTTGCTATGTGTGCTGCATTGTGAAGCACACATAGAAAGAGCAAATCGCCATAAATGATTGTTTATGTGCAGGAAGGTCCCTTCCTGCACATAAACAATCGCTCCTGCAGCGCAAGCACCGTTGCAACATGCCAGCAGAGTGCCTGCGCTGGCACTAGGCAGCTCTTTTTATGCCAGCACTTGGGGAAATACAGGGGTGCGCCGTATTCTTGTGAATATGGCGCATCCCTGCGTTTAAAACATGTCAGAGCACGGCGTTGCCAAATTTGGCATAGCAATGCGCTCCAATATTTGTTTCTAAATATGCCCCTAGATCTGTTTGACTTTTTGCTTGATGAGGTTTTGCCACTTTTTCAGCACCTAGCCACTTATCAAAGTATATACTAGGTAGTTAATATTAATACCCTTATCCTACTTCCGTCTATAACTATTGACCACAAGGTCACATGCCTATGCCTACAAAATACACAAAAATCTTAATCTTATCTATCTCTTTTTGCCAAAAAAGCAATTTCAGTATAAGTTAGTAACTAGTTCACTTCTTAGTTCTCTTATCTGAATAGGTGAAGCAATGGCCGCTACCTCTCTCAATCTTCCAAAACCTTATTGCAGGGTTTTTCTCAGAGGGCCTACTTATGGTGGTGGTAGTAATGGGCTAGCGCTAACAGGGAAGATATCATAAACGAGGTCCCACTCCCTCCTATTCTGAAGTGAAGGATTATCCGTCACAGGCAACTAGACTGAAAGAAAACACAGAGTTAGTGGGTTGTAATCATACCTTATCAAAGCTAAACTATTAAACTAAACTTATGAAATCCTTAAGTCTGGACTCAGGAGAAGGTTAATCATTTTAAGCAACACAAGGCCTGATTCAGAAAGGTAAAGTGTGTTACACTTTTGGTGTTTATGAATAGTAACTGTTCCATCAGTAACTTTACAAATAGTACATTTACGAGAAGAGTAATCTGTATCATTTTAAAAGGAGTAACCATTATTTACTACTAGTTAGTTACCACTAAGGTTACTTACTACTCACAAAGTTTCTGGTAGTTAAGTTAAACTGAAAAAGTGAACTTAAACCAAAAGTGTAACTTTACCTTTGTGAATCAGGCAACATTGTCCACACTAGTACTACTTATCGTGGGGATAGACATTGTTCAACTAAGACTCTGCACCATGATGATGTTGTTGTCCCTTTCATGCCTGGGTGGGTAAGTGGGGCTGGCATAGGCTATTGTATTGTTCAGGTAAGAAGATCCCACAGTGAGTTGGTGTCGCTTTCACCACATCTGCCCCAGAATGCGTGTGTTCCATTTATGGTATAAATTTGTAAGTCACACCTCAATATATCACACAACCTGGGGATAAAGGGCTAGGGGGTTTGAAGAATGGATGGGAACGGGGAGTTGGGGAAAGATGTGATAAAGACAAACACAACAACAATACACATAAGGTCGATGAACAGCACATCATCATCAAATCTGTTGTGGGAGGAAATGAAGGAATGATACAGTTCAGTTAATAAATGCATTGCAAGCAGTCCTTCAGTCCCTTAGACCAAAGTTATTATCTAAATGGTCTGTCACCTAGGTATGAAAAATACAAATTAGGGAGAAGTGTGCCCACACAGTTCTAAAAATTATGATTGTTAAGAAAAGAGAAATGGTACTGTCAAAAAATGCCAAATTGGGCGGTGCATCTGTATTCTTTTTCTCGGAATGTTCGGCTTGTGCATGCATGGCTAAACTGGTCCAGTAAGGTAAGCATGGGTGTTATGGAGCTTTCGTTGAGAAGTAGAGAAAACCTGTGGATTGCAAACAGTAAATGTCGATATTGTAGAGTCAAGGAGAAGGTAAGCTTTATGAGGATCAAGAGACAGAGCAAGAGCATATGCATATGCAATAATGACTCATGTGTGATTAACTAAGAACTGAGAACAATTTTACAACCAATCCCAGACAAGTAGCTGCAAATACCTGGCTGAGCAATCTCACAACTGTCATAACATTTAGCTGAGTGTGTCCATCATGTGGCATGACTCCAGTTACACCCCCCGACCACAATCACTTAATTAGAGGAGTTTGACATTTGAGCCAGCACACTACTCAGCATTTCCAAAATCAACGCACTTCTGCCCAGTCAACAGGGCTGAGTAGGCCTCTTTGAGCCATGTTGGGTTTCCTCTGTAGTAGATAGGCATTGTTCATAACTTCCTTCTTCTGGCTATTGAGGTAGTCCCGCCCTGAGTCCTGACTCCGAGTCCCGACTCTCGACCTAAATGAGATTGAGAGAGATAGACCTATGGTGCACTGCTGTTTATGAACAAGAAGAGCAAAAGAGTTTGAGCATTTTGTGTGGATTTGTTAACTAAACTGATTCGTCTGGTCTCTGAAGAACACGAAAATAAAAAGTAAAGCAAGGATTGGACCATGTAATTAAATCTAGCTAAGTGTGAAAGGGGCAATCACACTAATGCAGAATCACCCAAATCAAGTTTATATATTAGTTGAACAACACCCTCACTGTCTGCCACCACGTGAATCATCATCACTCACACTCACTCAATATATATCACTCATTGGTGCAATAGTTACCTGTAAAAACAAGGTGATGGAAGAATGCTTGAATTAATCTCACAACTGGCAATCGCTCGGGCCACATCCCAATCCTTCATTTTTCGTCCACCATGCCACCTAAGTTTGGACCCACCCATATGCAAATTAGTCTCGACCCTGCTCCTCATGGGAGTAGTCCAGTTGAACTGCCAGGCCAGGTCCTCCCTGATCCGGAACGCAAGCAACCCCAGACCTATTTTCGCCCCTAGTTATGGGCTCTTCAGGTGAGCATAGCTTGGTTCCAGTGGCACAGTGAGCCGAAGACCCATGTCTCACCATACTCAGCGTACTTAGGGCTTCAAATGCAAAAACAACAAGGTGATGGATGGAATGCTTAAATTAACCTCAGCCACTGCCAATCGCTCGGGCCACATCTCAATCCATCGTTTTTCACCCACAATGGCACCTCAGTTTGGACCCAGCCACATGCTGGTGATGCTGGCATACTGCAGGGATCAGGGTTACTTTGTGTAATGTATACTTTGCAATGTTATCTTCCTGCTTGGTAATCGTAAAGAAGTCCCAAACTGGGGTGAAGAACTTTTTTAGTGTGCCAATGCCTGTAGAATTGGAGGTAGGTGGGTGTGTTGTTTGCCTTCCTGCAGTGCGTTCTTCAACTGAGGTAGTTGTAGATGCAGATCTCAGCGGGGGCCTTACAAATATAGAAGCTGGCGGTGGGGGAACCAATGCCACATCTTAGCAGGTTGAATAGGAGGGGCAATCTCAGTGTCCTATGAGCTGCCTTCCACACTGAGAATCACTGGCTTATCCTCATCGTTGTCACTTTCCATAATTCCAATGCTTTCAGGAACATTCTTTTTCAATTGTCTCTTGTGGCAGGTCTCAGACTTGGACGGGGTCCAATCCATGGCCTGATCATCAGATGGGGGGCTTGGAGAAGATGGTGGAGTACCCTTTCTGGAGATCGTGAAGCCAATGGTTCAAGAGCTACATCTAGCTCAGCAGGAAGCTTATCTCCTGTTCTGCTCCTACTTCAGGAAGAACTGTTGCTGGCTGCGGCTCCTGTTGTCCACTTTGCTCAGTTTCCTGCTATCATTGGGTACTTTGCGGCTGAGACAAATCCAAATCAGACTAACCGTGGGCAATGAACTCCGCTCCGCTAGCGGAGGTTGCGGAGATTACACATTATATTGAAGAGTTAGCTACTGCACCCACAACCCTTTGATAAAACAACTTTACCTTTACATGCTAAAAAGCATATAACCAATTCACAAAAGTGAGTTTTGAAAAATATCAGGCAATGAGAGAGGTGATGATTTTAGGGTCCCCCCTAACCTAGGGGGAGGACCAAGCAGATGCCATGAACACAAAGAGCATATCATGCTGAACGATTCGGTGGTGGTCCCATCCTCCTAGGACCACCCCAAGCAAAGTTATGGGCAAAAATACAATGCCAACCAAAGGCCCAGCAAAGCATTATGGGACGAGATTCTACAGTGCAGTGAATATTATAGTATTAGCTCTCAGCTGAGCCGGGATAGCCGCTGCCACTTGAGGAATGTTTTGATATTGGATACTATAATATTCACTGCACTCTAGAATCTCCTCCCATAATGCTTTGCAGGGCCTTTGGTTGGGATTGTATTTTTGCCCATAACTGTGCTTGGGGTGGTCCTAGGAGGATGGGACCACCACTGAATCGTTCAGCATGATGTGCTCTTTGTGTTCAAGGCAGCTGCTTGGTTCTCTCCCTAGGTTAGGGAGGACCCCAAAATCATCACCTCTCTCACTGCTTGCTATATTTTCATTTTCACTTTTGTGAGATGACTATATGCATTTTAGCATGTAAAGATAGAGTTACTTGTTTTACCAAAGGTATGTGAGGTTTCTGTTTTATTAATTGGGATGAGATGGACTGGAGCGGAGTTTCACTGAGTTTTTGTTCAACTCCGCAGAATTCCGCCTAGTGGTACTCTGCCCACTCTTAATTCAGACTCACTGCTCGCCACCATGACCGCAATGGCTTCCTTGCTGAGAGACATGGGCTTAGGTTGGGGGGGGGGGTGCTGCTCTCAGCTTGCTGCCTGGAAGAGGGTGCGGCAGGCACGCCATGTTTCATGAAAAAGGTAGAAGGCGACAAGCCAGTGGTGGCAATCGGCTTCTTCTTCTCCTCTTCAATGGCCACCTGCTTGGCAGGGACATTTTTCTTTGGGCCATCTTCAAGCACTGTCAGTTGGCAATTAGCTGCACAAGCTGAAACAGAGGACTCAGGTGGTGTGGTGTCACTTTGTGCTGGTCGTTTGTTTGGCTGTAACAAAGGACAATGTCTCAACAGGTAATATTTAAAGACCATTTTTTGTAATTAGCACGTCAGTTGCATGGCGAAGGAAACAGGGAGACATACATCGTTATTGCAATGTATGCCAAGAGCAGTTTGTATTTAGAAAAAACACAGTAGGAAAGAAAGGCACTATATTACATTCAACGTACACGTAACCTGTACAAACTTGTGCACATGTGTGCTCGTGATAAAGTGTGAACGGCACAAGGTGACAAGTGAAACAGCGAAGGGACGGCATAAAAGAAAACACAATCAATATTTACAAAGAAACTTTTTGTGGTTCATAGTTATTAACAAAAATTAGGAGGAGGTCAAGTATTTGGTGAACCATGGAGCATGCGCCAAGTAATTGCGCTGTGGGGGTCGGCGGCATTTCGACCTGTTGTAAGTTCAGGTCATCTTCAGGACCAGGTTACAGAATTGTAAGTGCTGCGTGATAGTAGAAGGGTAAGTCCAGGGGAAGCAGCGAGATAAGTACCCTAGGGCGGGGTACTAAGGGTGGCACAAGGTCTGCGGTAATGGCCGAGGGGAACCGTAGTGTATCGAATAGAATTTATTCTAGGTGGTCTGATGTAGATTACAAGAAGCCCGGCAATTTGGAGTGGAGTTGTAGGGTGTCCGGCGTCAGGGGAACGACATCCGTTAATGTGGCGTGGGAAAAAGAAGTAGGACATCCGATGGTCCTAAGCGAAGGCCAGATGGGATTGCAAGATCCTTCAGAGAAGTCGCATACTGTGGCGTGAGTCCGTCTGTCTGGCAGCACTGTGGGTGAATTCTGTTGTGCACCTAGAAGCAAACAAACAAGAAAAACATTCAGTGAAATATGGCATGTTTGCAGTTTGAACTATTCATACAGACCATATAATTTAGTGAGGTAATCCCAAATAAATAACGATAGTGTATCCATTCCAATCCAAACCATAAGATAATATTTCAACTAGGATAACAACATACAGATTTGAAAGTTTGCTCTATGAGCCTCTAAGGTGAGACTCCTGTGGCAGGCAGGGGGCTGCAGGGGAAAATGGAATAATCCTTAAAAAAATGAATGCTGGTGTGTGCCTATGGCCTAAGAAACCTATGATAGGCAGGGGGTGCAGGAAAAATTGAAATAACCCTTAAAATATGAATGCTGGTGTGCACCTATGGCCTAAGAGACCTCTGACAGGCAATGGGTGCAGGGAAAAATTGAATAATCCTTAAAAAATAAATGCTGGTGTACGCCTACGGCCTAAGAGACCTATGGCAGGCAAGAGGTGCAGGGGTGAATGGAATAATCCTTAAAAAATGAATGCTGGTGTGGGCTTACTGCAGGCAGCAGGTGCAGGAGAAAATGGAATAATCCTTAACAAAATAAATGCTGGTGTGCACCTATGGCAGGTGCAGATGAAAATGAAATAATCCTTAAAAAATGAATGCTGGTGTGAGCCTTTGACCTAAAAGACCTATGACAGGTGGGGGAGCAGGGAAAAATATAAGGATCCTTAAAGAATTAATGCAGGTGGTATGCCTATGGCCTACGAGACCTATGGCAGGCAAGGGGGGGCAGGGAAAAATTGAATAATCCTTAAACAATGAATGCTGGTGTGCACCTATTGCAGGCCGTGGGTGTAGGGGAAAATTAAATAATCCTTACAAAATTAATGCTGGTGTGTGCCTATGAAACCTATGGCAGGCAGGGGGTACAGGAAAAAATCAAATAATGTAAAAAAAGTGTTTTCTAACTAGCGACTATGGAAAATCCTTTGGGTGCCAAGGAGGTTCAGCGGAAAATGGAAAAAATACATATAATATTATATAAATTCTGTACATACATACTCCAATGATCCTCAATCACTTTAATCTATCAGGGAAAAAGGCAAAAAAATGAACAAAAAACAAAAAGGCATAGCCTTCATCTATCAATGTCCATAGAAAATGACGTTGAAAACTAAAAAAAAAGGATTTTACACACTGGCTGGCTACATAAAATGTCCGCCAACAACCTGTTCAAACAACAAGCAAGAAGGCATGCGCGATAAAGAACACATGTAGGCCGAAGGCAAAGCACACTGGCTCACTATACAAAATGGCCATTGGCCACATGTTCAAACAACAACAAGCAAGAAGGCATGGACAACAAAGAACACATGCATGCCTGTGGCAAAAACTCACTGACTACTACCCAAAATAGCCGCCGACTACAAGTTCAAACAACAACAAGCAAGGAGGCATGGACAACAAAGAATACATGCAAGCCTATGGGCACTGACTACACAAAATGGTTACCAGCTACATGGCATGGAGAACAAAGACAAAATTGTGGCCTATGGCAAACACATATACACAGATGCACACACAGACACACACACATAATGGCCAGACAAAAAAATGGCCCCTTGACCAGCAAAAAGGAGGCATGCTAAATAAAAAAGAAAACACTATAATTAATTCCGCATTGCCAAAAACTCAAATTAAGTCAGCTCTAAATTTTCCATCAACACACATCCTCCCAAGGGATCAAAATATTACCTCAAACGTAATACGTAAAAAACGTGAAATACAAAAAAAATCATGCTTTGTGTTTAATCCAATGCCATCCCTAAATCATAGATGTTTTAAAACAAAATATAGCACAGAAACAGTTGTTTCATATACCGAATGCCTAGTACTGGCTGGATGGCCGGTGGGCAGACTAGGCCACATGGTAAAATAAATGAATAGTGAACATTTCACAAACATGGAGAAAAGTAATTAACTGTGCAACCTTTTTCCCTTACAAAAGTCACAAATTTGAATGCAAAAATAGGCCCCTACTACAAATTCCAGGCCACTTGCCACAACCACAAATTTAAAAATTAAATAAAAGGTACAAATATATACTGGGGCATGCCCTCTATCAAAATAAACCCTTATCCAAAAGTTTATTTACTTATTTGTTGTGATATCACAAAAACAAAGTCCTTAAATTCAATGTAATATATGCAGCAGGAACTGTGGACAAAGAGAGTGATTCTTTCACCTTGAAGCCAAATGAAAAGTGACCAGGAGATGGACAAAGCACTGGGAGGAGCCTTTTGTACAGAAAGAGGATGTTGGTGTCTCTGTAGCACTTCCTTCCTGTTGAAACAAAAAGTAAAATAAAAAAATGCTTTTCGCAATAAAAAACAACCTGAGCCGTCTGTTCAAGTAGAATATTCACACAAAAAGGTATTTTTAAGTTGAATTAACTGCTTCTCTGCATTGATTTAGCTGCTTCTTGGCATTACAAAATGGAGCCGGAAGGCTCTGTGGCGACTGGAAATCGTGCCAGGGTCTGGCAAATCTCATTTGGCTCACAAGCGTGTGTTGATGGAGTCTCGCATTGTTCTCATGAACAACGCGAGGCTCGAATGGCAGAATAATTCCGCCACACGTTGATTGGCCGAATTTGGCATGAACTCTGCGTTACAAGCATAATGTGGAGTTACCAAATTCTGCCAATTCCGCGAGCGGGATTATAATGATGCCCCGGCCTACTTACGATATGGTATGTTTAATAGATATCCGCTACACCCCGCAGATATCCTTGAAGAAATGAGTGAGAGTGGCGGAGTCCAGTAATGCTGTTTTGTCTTTTATTCCAATTCCATCTTCCTGGTCCTACCACTAGCCCTCATAATCCTGTCCATGTGATCATTGGTGGAGGCGATGAGAGATGGAAAGTTGTATCACTCCGGCTTGAGCCTAAGCCCAATTAGTGCATCCTAACAATAGCAGGTTCTTACGGAGGATTTGAAGCTTGAAAAGAAGGGACAATGTTCCATAATCTTGTAGCATTGCTCGAAAAAGATCTGTCTATTTGCTTTTGAAATAAGGAATGGAGAGAGATCTTCTATCTTTGCAGAGAAGATGGAGAGCCTACAGAAATTGAAAGTTTCTCTGTGAAATATTTAGAAGTTTGGATGTTCCGGACTTTAAAGGTATAGCTTGCTATGGCACAGCGGGCCTCGATTGGGAGCCATTTGAGATAGTCAAGGATGGGGCAAGGTATTCACATTTTTTGTACGTGTGACAAATCTAACAGAGTACTGCTCTGAGGGTACCTAGTCTCTTTTTGGTAGGCTAGTGAGGAGGGGCAGCCATAGTCTGAATGAGAGATAATTAAAGCCTTCATTTCCAGATTCAGATTTTGGAAAGAGGGAATATGTTTGAACGTCTTAAGTCTCTGAAGGTGGAAGATGACAGATTTAGCCATGGCTTGGAATTAGTTTTTAAGGCAAAGATTAGAGTTGAAAATAAAAGTAATCCTACAGATTTAGCAGAGGTGCTAATTGTGGGTCAATATCTGTGATTAAGGGATTCAAGCTACAGAGAGTCAGTGGCTGGATCAGGTTTGGGTCTGAGAAAGAGGAATTCAATCTTAAGGGCAATAAATTTAAGATGTTTTTGTCCATCCATTTGTTGATGCTCTGAAGTGTGGATTTACGCTTGATTGTAGATTCAAAAGAATCCAGTCTGATGTAGACCTGAATGTTGACAGCATATTGGTAGAAGGGGACATCAAGAGCTTGAAGGAGTTCACCCTAGAGTGCCACAAAGATATTAAAGAGAATGAGAGCTAGGCTGGAGTCGAGGGGGACACTGCATGAATGTGGGAGCTTTCAGAGAAATTATTGCCAACACTGAGTACTAGCGGGCATCCTGAGAGATAGGATTAGAACCACTGTAGGACAGATGCCAAGGCCCATTCTGTTTTCAGAATTTCCTGCAGAATTTGATAGTCAATGATATCAAAAGCAGCAGTTATATCTAGTAAGATCAGAAGAGTGGAGTGGCACAGGTGAGAAGGATGTCATCAATCTCAGATTCTGTACCGTGGGCTGTCCTAAAGCTGGATTGGAGTATACCCAATAAATTTTTCTCTTGGATATTTTTTGCTGTTGGGAGGATAAGCATTTCTCAAAAATGTTTGCAAGAAAAGGCAGACTTCTTATAGGGTGGTCATTTTCTACATTAGAGGTTTAGATTTTCAGAGGGGATTTACATGTACAGTTTTGAGGCAGTTTGTTACAATGCCATTCGGCAGACATGAGTTGGTGAGGGCAAGCCATTGTGAAAGAAAGACCTGAACATGTTCTTTAGCAGTGCTGGAAGGGACTGAATCGGAAAAGCATGAAGAAGCTGAGGTACTCTAGGTAAGGCAGGTAAATAGTTATGGTAAAGCAGGTTATGGTATGTTATGTATGGTAAGTAGGTAGAAATGCTGGTTATGGTAGAAAGGTGTGGTAGGTAAATGAGTATAATAGGTAAGTAGGCATGGTAGCTATGTTTGATCAGTATGGTAGGGTTGGCATGTTCGGTAGGGTATGGTAAAGAGGTTAGATTGATAGGTTAGACTACAAAGGTATTGTAGCTATCAAAGGCAAGGCAGAGATGTAGGTATGGAAGGAAGATTTGGTTTGTGTGGTCAGTAAGTATGATAGCTTAGGTATGTTTGGTTAGGTATGGTAGGTAGGTTAGTTATGCCGTGTCATGTATGGTAAGTAAATTGTAGGCATGGAAGTTATGGTATGGCAGGTTAGATAAAGTAGGTTAGCTATGGTAGGTAAGTATGATAAGCTAGGTATGGCAAGTTTGTATGCTGTTAGGTATGATAGGTAGGATTGTAGTTTTAGTAAGTTATGCATGGTACACCGGTATAGTCGGTATATATGATATGTAGCTATGGTAGGTGGGTAGGTATGGTAGATTAGGTGTGGTAGGTATGCTTGATAGCTACAATAGGTTAGGTATGGTATGGTAGCTTAGTTATGAAATGGTAGGTTACATACCGTAAGACATAATATTTTTCTCTGTATTTAAACATTCTCTCGACTTCTTGCTTACAAACGATAGCCTTTTCATGAGAAGCACAAACAATTACTGTTGCTGATAAAGCTACCTTTTTGTGTATAAGCCTGTTGCTGTTTAGTTGTAATAATACTTTATTTAATAATAGTACTAACAACAGTAATAATCATTTAAAAGGTCCCCTTTACTGACCAGATGGCATCATCAGCAGACATATTATCATGGCAGCAAACTAAATGAAACAAGGCATAGGTATACAAACTGGAAACAGTTATGCCATAAATCAGCAACTAAAAAGTTGTTGTGACCCAAGTAACATAAAAAATACTGGGTCACAATTTCAAACTGTATGCCCTGTTGCATCTTCATTTTAACAAAAAATACTAGCAGATTCCATCATCAAAATCTAATTGGAATGCAAATGGGACAATGAAACAATCCTCAAAATGACATGGCCGCACAGCCCATATTAGAAAAGACAAACCAAGTAAACAATATGAAGGACAATGGCCAAAGAGGGCTGACCCAAATGTTCCTCGCTCTCTATACGTCTCTAAACTTATCTTCTAATATATTAATGACAAAAGCTCTTGCAACAAAGAGCTAAGGCTGCCTGTAGTGAGATCCAATAACATAAGGAAGCCATCACTCATGAACGTAGCCAACTGTGACTGAAAAAGAACCAGTTCCCTCCCGTAGTTCCTGGGCAAGTTGAGACCAGGCTTCACGCTCAGCCTGAAGCCCTGAAATATCTGCTACAAAGAGAGACCAAAGTACCTTCAAGGAAATGGCAATTTTTTCCTTCAAAGCTTCGAAAAGGAGATGCATACACAACCAATCCTGCTTGTCCCACCCCTTCATCTAGGTTCCAATATTTGCACCAATAGCAGATGCCCTACGATGTTGTATTGTGCATCTGACTATTCACCCTCCTCCTACCAGGAAGTTGCTAAGCTTTTAGCACTCCTGGCAAAATAGAATGTTGCATCTAGAGTACCCTTAACGTCATTGACAGAAAAATGCTGGTCTTTTGCAATAATTCGGCAGCATTACTAGGTGGTGACCTAAGGCTGCTCTTTCTTACCAAAGTATGTCCCTCTCTATACATCAGGCATTTGGAGGGTCAAAGAAAAAAGAAAATTCTAAGCATAGCATGCATATAATGAGGAAGTGTGGATAGCGTGCTTTAGACTAAAAAACTCTTATTTTAACTCATTTTAGTTGGGGCAAACCTTGGTGAAAGGTATTTTATTCGTGCCACACATTTTACCATCTTTATGCTACAAATGTATGGTGTTTCAACGCATACATTCACAACGCATGGCTTTACAACGCGGTCATTACAACGACCGCGTTGTTACCACGCGTGCCATTACATCGCAAGTCGTATCAACGACTTGCTGTAGGGGGCGCACTGGACTTAGGAATAGTATTAATTACTATTCCTACTCCAGTTTGTGCAACAGCAGGGAAGGTGTTGGATTTAAAATCCAACACATTCCCTGGTGTTGCACGCCCCCTACAGCAAGTCGTTAATACGACTTGTGATGTAATGGCATGTGTGGTAACAGCGAGGTCGTTGTAACGACCGCGTTGTAAAGCCATGCGTTGTGGAAACAGCGTTGTAAACGCTGTTTCCCTTATGCTACATCTCCAATAAATGACCTATGCAAACACCTAGAGGTCATCACACAATTCGAAATTGATACCCTGTTACGAATGTCATGATAAAACTGTGAAAAAATCAACTCCAGTTTTTCTGATTATAAGAACAATCGACACCTGATAGTACATTTCTTTTTGATGTTTGAGTACCTGAATGGAATAAATAACAATAAATGGCTTAGCAGTGCAAATAAAAAATGTTACTAATAATGGGTTAATGAATTATATTTGTTACAATCCATAAATTGTATTACATTTGCTGACCCGAAATGTCTTGTCTCGAATAAGCATCATAGAGGCTTAGGGTCTGATTACGAATGGGTTGGCAAGTTCTGATCTGTGTGTAAACCTCTGTTTAGGCATGGGTCGGAATTATGAGTTGGAAGGTATTTAACACAACCGATAATTATCGGTTGTGTTAAATAACAAAACCTTCCTTAAATGTAGGCAGGTCAAACCTGCCAAAATTTAATAGGGGAAAAGCATGCAATATTTACCGTATAACGCAGGTTTTGGTTCGTTAAACACCAAAATCTGCTTTTTATTCCCCAATAACTCGGAATATGTGTTAATTATCGCACCCAATAAATAACATACTCTGTGGATAAATAGCACCTAAATTCTTAATCAGACCCCTAGACGTTAAAAATGTTGACGTTGTCCTTTTAATCGCCCACTGTAACTTCACAGCCAGCATTTCAGTGGCAGTGATGTATGCAGACCAACCGACGCATCAAACCATTAACTCTATGCTGAACTTTCAATTTACAGTAGCATGCAGTAGGTTATTTTTATCCGAGTTTCTTCTGGAGCTCTTTGCTGCTTTTCACAGCTTTTCTGTTGAGGTAATTGTTGGAATAAATGAAGCCTGCTCATTGCCTCACGGATTTTTCCTGTCTGGCCATATTGTCTCAACTGCGAATGACCCTCACACAAGGGACGTGCTGGAAAGGGAATCTGCCGCGCTCACAGAACAACAAAAGATATGCTTGGTGCCATCATATGTAATAACTGTACTCCCTTGACACTCCATTAGACATCCTCAGCATTATCCGCGCGCTCCAGCAGTACAACCTTAGCCCCCTCTGTCCCTTCCACCCCTGCCACTGTGGAAGGTGCATTGTTGTGTAAAAGTGTGTCCTCATCCTGACACCACAACGTCTTCATAGCATTGACATTCAGGTGTTTAGCAAGAGGTGAGTGTATGTTCTTTCTTAGACTCCACTCATGTTAATATTATTTCTTTGAAAATGTAAATTATCTTAGATATCCTAATTAGTCCTTAAAAAAAATGACCTTTTTTGTTCTCACTCTTTCTTGCTTTCTTTATTTCTTGTCCGTAGGTCCCTCTCCTGGCTAGAGGGGAATTGTTTTTCTGTGTCTGCTTAACAAGCCTTATTCACTACTTCTGTCACTAGTAGCGCAATATGAAGTCGGCCATCACATTGCACCTGATTCACAAAGCCCTGCTTTAAAAAAAGCTCCTGAAGGATTAACCCTACGTTTGGAATGTAGTGTCTTGCGAGTTTTATGATGGAATCTTTTTGGTTCCTAATGGACTCCGTAGAGCTGTGACATAGGTGTCAGAGCAGAATCCAATGAAAGCTTGTTTTAGAATGTTGAGTTCACAGTTACTTGTAGACGCATAAAGACATGTACTACTAAGCTCCGTGTGTGGCGCAGTCATTAGCAGGTACCCAGGTTGGGGAAGACGGTACAATTGACGACAAGATAAGGAGTCAGTAACCCGAAGAACGACTGCGCTTTCCCAAAGAACTTTCCGCGATCCAAGCAAACTGCTCGTGCATGCCACGTGTCCCTGTCAAAATTCAGAATTGACGCTTCATGCATGTGGAGTCAAAGCGTAGCTCCAGCCGCTATAAAGCAGGCAAAGACGACGGAAACGCTGCAAAGAATCTACACGTAATTGGCCGAAAACCTGATGGTCAGGCACTACATAAAGGTACCGCTCTGCCACGCAGGATACAATTGAACATATACCGAACGGTTACATTAGGCGGTTATGCATTGATACAGAAAAAAGCGCTAAAGAACTGCAGTAGTCAAATACCAACAAAATACTATTAAACCCTGGCTGACAGAATAAGCAAGCAAGAAGTAGAACATCATTGCACTTACCAGAGCCTTGATAAACGGAGCTTAACTACCTCGGCACCAGGGCAGGAGACTCAAGAAGAAATATGAGGATTGTGTTTACTGAGTTGTACGATACCTGAAGTGGAACACCACAAAAGCTGCCAGGTGGCGGGTCAGAACAACTCCAGAGGTCTCCACAAGTGAAGGGGCTCTGATGGAGACCAAGGAGAAGGTAACCAATCCCCTGATTGTCCACAACTCTGAGGCCAGACCATCATAAGGCCTGAGAAATAGAACAAATGATGCAGGCTCAAATGGACAGTCAGCCATAGCAGAAAGAGCTCCACCCTCAACGTCAGTCACTCCCATAACTAGTTACATTGCTGCTGCCTCCCTGAAACCACCACCGCCTTTCGATACAGCCAAAAAGCTGAATATTGGTGATAGATGGACTGCTTGGATAGAGACAGTTGATGATTTAATTGATGCATTTTTTGCTGGTGATGGTGTGAAAGAAGTCATAAAGACAATGCAGCGAACTGTTGAAGTAATCACATACTATCAGATTAAAGAAATACAGAATCTCGAGTTCAATCCAAAACAAAACGTTGATTATGAAAGATACATTTTCAGTCCAGAACACCAAAGAATTGGTGAAACCATTGATTAATTTGTGGAGAGACTCGATACGCTCATCAAACACTAAGTTCAATTAATTTAATGATGAAGAAGCTATGTGTCTTAGAGTTATTGATGGATGCTTGTCAGATTAATTCATACGACGAATGCTGAAAGAAACGCTTATGGCTTTATTACGAGTACGGCGGTCCTGGGACCACTGTACTCGTGGTGGCGGTCCAACCACTGCCACTCCTGCGGGTCCGCCCACTCTAGCAGGAGTGTGGCGGTCGGACCACCGCCAGGATCCCACGGCGGTATTGGCGGAATTCTTCAGCACCGCCGAATGAATTACGACCTGAGCCCACCATGAAATGCTTGACGGAAAGGTAGGGAAAGGGGCCTCCAACAGGGCCCCCAGGCAAATCTGCTCATGGGGGGAGCAGGGGGCACAAGATGTGACCCCCACAAGTCCATGCTTCTGAATGCACTCTGTGGCATGCACGACATGGTGCATGCCACACAGTTCACATGACGTGGCAGCAGTCCCGTAGCGGCAGCATGACTGCAAGCTGTAATCCTCAGCCAAAGCATGCCGCTGCCGTGGGACTGCTGCCGCACCATCCGCCTTCCCTGGATTCTACACAGAATCCAGTGGTTGAGTGCACCACGGGCTTGGCGGTCCTCCTGTGGGCGCAGCGGTGGTGGTCCTACCAGAAGACCGCCAAACTCGTAATCAGGCCCTTAGTATAGAGCAAGTGTTGATGGCTGCCAGGGCTGAGGAGTGGGCTGAAAGACATGGAGGCCGGAGGTGCCCAGATTGAATCAGTCATAATATTTTAAAAATCGATATTACTTACCTTAAGTCGATATTCTTGACCACGATATTCTTGCTGTCGATATTACTGAACCACAATATTTATTACTCAATATTTGTGCAAATTGATATTTTTTACTCGATATTCTCTGCACACCATCTATGAGATTTCACTGCGACACTTCTAGGACGCTACTGCGTCAATATCTTACGCCTGCCTCACAGCAGGTGTAAGACTGACGCAGGCCCTTTCACATGGGGCCATGTGAAAGGACACATTGCTGGAGTTGTGTCTGTTTTTGAGACACACACCAGCAATACGTCACTTTTGCGCCTACAGATACGTCAGTAAGACTGACGTATCTGTAACTCCTTGTGATAGGGAGCGCCGTACATTAAATACGGCGCATCCATGGTGTCGCAAGGAGGGCCCAGTGAAAACTGTTGCATCGCTGTTTTCATGCAGCTATGCAACAGTTTTCATAAATGAGGTCCTAAAAGTTTACATGTGCTCGCCCTTTGGTAGCTAGGCACAGAGCAGTCAGGCTTAACTAAAGAGGCAATGTTTAAAGTGTTTGTGCACACACACACACACACAATAACGCAGTGAAAACACCACAAAAGTACTCCACACCAATTTTGAAAAAATAGCCAATATTTAACTGAGTATAACAGGACCAAAACCATAACAATCTAACATACACAAGTCAAGATACAAATTTTGCAAGATTTAATCAAAATGCAGTGCTCAGAAATCAATAATTCCACCTGGGGCTATCTGGTCGCACTTGACATGGCATGCACGACAAGGTGCATGCCACACAGTTCACATGGCGTGGCAGCAGTCCTGTAGCGGCAGCATGACTGCAAGCTGTAATCCTCAGCCAAAGCATGCCGCTGCCATGGGACCGCTGCGCACCATCCGCCTTCCCTGGATTCTACACAGAATCCAGCGGTTGAGTGCACCACAGGCTTGGCGGTTCTCCTGTGGGCACAGCGGTGGCGGTCCTACCAGAAGACCGCCAAACTTGTAATCAGGCCCTTAGTCTAGAGCAAGTGTTGATGGCTGCCAGAGCGGAGGAGTGGGCTAAAAGTCATGGAGGCCGGAGGTGCCCAGATTGAATCAGTCATCAGAATAAATAGTCAGCCAAAGCAAAAGACTGAAGGATGCAAAGTGATGTCTACATGCAAAATAAAGGTATGTTTTAGATGTGGATTTTCATTTCCACACTGTTACAGATTGGGTTTCTGGTTGGCAGAGGCATGCACCCTGTCCCAGCAGGAACCACAATCCTAGCCAGGGTAAGTGTAGTACGAATGTATGATGTTTCAGCGCATACATTCACAATGCATGGCTTTACAACGCGGTCGTTAAAACGACCGCGTTGTTACCGCGCGTGCCATTACATCGCAAGTCGTATCAACGACTTGCTGTAGGGGGCGCGCTGGACTTAGGAATAGTATTAATTACTAATCCTACTCCAGTTTGTGCAACAGCAGGAAAGGTGTTGGATTTAAAATCCAACACATTCCCTGGTGTTGCACGCCCCCTACAGCAAGTCGTTGATACGACTTGCGATGTAATAGCATGTGTGGTAACAACGCGGTTGTTGTAATGACCGTGTTGTAAAGCCATTCGTTGTGGAAACAGCGTTGTAAACGCTGTTTCCCATGTAGTACACACTAAGGGCCTTATTTATGAAGGCCTGCAACACTTTTATGCTGCCGTAGTGTCACATTTTGTGATGCTGCGGTGGCGTAAATAATGCGCCACGTTGCACCATATTTACAAAGTGACGCATCAAAGTAGATGCGTCACTTTGTAAAGGCCTATGTTACATTATACCTGCGGCAGGTATAATGTCTGCATGGTGGGCATGTCCCCGCAATCAAGGGTCGTAGAAGTGGCGCAGTGAAATCTATGATGATTCACTGACACAACATCGATGTAAAAAATATCGATGTTAAAAATATCTAGTAAAAAATATAGACAACATAAATAGCGACTCCTGTTCTTAAACAGGTAAGTACAAAAATATTGACTAAAAAATATCGATGTAAAAAATATAGATGTATAAATTATTGACTTTTATCTAAATATAAAATAAAATAATATAAGTTAAATATATTAAATATTAAATATAATTTTAACAAAATAAAATAAATGTAATATACATTTTAATAAAATATATCAAATAAACTTAATAAACAAAATAAACACACAAACATAATAATTTATACATATATATTTACTCTAAAACCATTAATAAACTATTATTTTTAATTTATGTTAAAAGTTTAAAATAATATAAGAATATATATTAATGATTTAAAATATAAAAAAACTAAAATCTATAATAAATTAAAACATTAAGGGGCCCATTACGATGGCGGGCGGAAGCACAACCGCCGTGCTGGCGGATGCAAAAACCACCAGTTACCGCCGGCACGCAGCAGTCCACACGCCCGCCCAATTACGATGCGAAAAGCAGGCCAAACACCGCCGGCAAGCCAGCAACACCGTCCGCCATCAAAGTGCGCCCGTACACGTAGCGGCGCAGCCCAACTGACACACACCGTCCGACGAAACACGTCCCGCCCGGCGTATAAATTACGATGCCGCAAACAAATGGCTCCCACAGCTAAGAGACACCGCACGTGAAAGAGAGGCGGTAACACGGACGCAGAGCACGGACAACGAAGAAGCGGCACCCCGAGCATGAATCCAGCACTGCAGGCCCTTCCCATGCTTCTGCTGATGCACCACCAAGGACGCAACGTACCGCGGAGACGCAGGTAGGCACACACACAACAAGTGCACGCAAACAGCGCACACAGTGCAAGGGCGGAAAAAGCGGACAACCCCCCACCAGCGCGTGTACACTACACATCCACCATTGCATCCACATATGACACACAGGCCAAATCCTAACATCGCGGAACACATGTGTACACACCACCTGGGACTAGGAACCAACCACCCCGTCACGGCCCCAAAGCGCCGATGACGCCGCCACACATGCGCACAACGCAGAGGCCAACCGCAGCGCCATGCATGCGTCGCACACAGATACAGGGACACAACCAAGCAGCACACACATCAGCCCCACCCCGAACGCACATGACACGTGACAGGCCTGCCACAGACATGTCCCCAACGCCCAATTCACGGACAACACCCAACGCCACACAACCGACGCACACATGTCAGTGAAGTCACGCAACAGCAGGACACACCCCAGTGTAACAAACATGGCGTAGCACACAGCGGCGGCAACACCAACTAGGAGAAGCAGGGCCCCTTCGGGAAGAGGAACGCCAGTACCACACTGAAAAACCCATACCACCCTGCACATATGAACAAGACATATGAAACGGAACACCAAAGAGCCCGGGGACCGACAACAGGTGGCCCAAGAATAACATCCACACACAAGGCCCAACGCAGAGCGGAAAGGCAGCCTGCCGCCCACACAAGGGAGAGCAGACAGCACTGAATGACCTTCCATTCCAACTCCGAAACCACAGCACTACAACAGAAGCCGGTGAATACAGCCATTGTCCAAGAATAGACCAACACAGGCATGCCGAGGAGACCGACCACAGGGCAGATAGCGCATATCACAGAAGCACACAACGGACGGGGAAGAAAGAAGAAAACACTCCCCCATGTCGGCCACATGCAAGTTAATTGGAAGGAGTCACACAGCACTGACCTTGAACTGTCTGAGAAGCATGTGGGAAGAGGGCCCGTGTCCTCCAAACAAGCCAACAGAACACAAGTCCTGTCTCCCTACGACTACACAGAGCTCACAGCAACCCCGGAGCGTGCACATTGCAGACTGCACACACAGCCGGAGCACGCCATCTCAACGAACCGCTGCGAAATGGCAACCGCAACACACCTACCCAACTACGCCGAACAGCTCAAGCTGTACAAAACCAACATGATACATACATTGGGATGCGATCTCCTGTCCCTGCTGAACGTAAGTTACCGACTGACTTACCGCATCACATTGTTCAGCTGCGTCATGCCCGTCTTCTACTGTCGGAGGTGTCCCTACCAGCATCCCGTCGAGATATGCCTCTCCAACCCGGCATGTCTGAAGGCGGACCTGCTACCACTACTCCTCCCTCTGGACGCACACGACAGGGCCTGCTCTGCCTATGGGGGCATGGCGTATGTGGCCAACATCGCACCCGCACTGAAATGGGACCACTGTGCCTCCACACGACGGATCATCGAGAACAGCTACATCGAATGTCACCCAGCATGCCCCATCATGGTCCTCCAAGGGACAACTTACGAACAACACCTTGACAGCCACCATCCGCTTCATTGGCTGGCAAAAATGTACACCACCAATGACATGGAAGCCCTGCTGGACGGCATCGCATACCTGACAACCTGTAAATACGTCGGACCACAACGCAGGTTCCCCGAGTGACCTATGATGTCCAACCCCGCACCCATGCTCAGCTTCCGCACGGACTGGCCAGTCACCACCACAACAGCCATACCAAACGACCGGCAACTGTAACCACACCATCAACGACATCGCCATGACATCGGATATGACCGGGACATGCACACTGTTCCCCATCACATCCAGGAACACCGCATGCATCGTGGGAGGCAGTGGCATGGGCTCTGTGTATCGCACCCACATGGACGGAACTGCACGAACAACCAGGACACGACATGGATCCAGCGCACATGGACACACACACCGCTCAGTGGACATGAATAGGTCGCCTGGAGTCTGTGGGTGCTGCACCCCTCCCACCCCCGCCCCGGGAAACCCATACCAGGACCTTTGCATGGACGACAAGTGCATACAACAACAACACGACCCCAGTGACTGTGACATGTCCAGTAACCACCACAGTGCAACAACAAGTGGCACGCCGCTGCATGCACGCAAGCACATGCCCTGATGTCATCTCACATGCACGCGTGCATGAGGAACAACCGCAGCAAACCTGTCACATGGAACTGAGATGGACTGTGCCCATGATGCCGAGCGGTCTGGTAGGCTACATGTATACCGTCTGTGTCAAAGTCCGCAGCTCCGCAGCTATACGTAAATGTACATTAGCACAGCCTTGGCCAAGCAGATGTAACTCTGAAGCCCACATCCCACATGCAACAGCCAATCACATGTAACCCCACACCCTATCCAATTTGTAATCATGCTCAGTATATCCTCAACATGTATTCCGCTGCCAGTAGTGTCCACTATACTGCATCACAGAGGACAGAAGACTCAATATAATGTTTGAAACCAAAACTGTCTCCGCTGACTCATTTCACAAGTACGAATGAGAGAGGATGAGAGTATGTGAAGTACACGGCAGTCGTGACATGACCATGTAGTCCACTGGTATTGGATGTCAACGCAAATGAGTAGCACTACTGTGGAAGACACACATGTGTCGTGTGAAGTCGTATGGACGCAGTGCTCAGGTGGGTGGGTGCGACGGGTAGATGCGCACATGCCAAGTTGGAGCACGCCGTGTTGGGAGGGGTCATGAACAGTACACCACCGCTTCCCTGGGCATTGTGAGAGGACACCTGTCGGGGGGAGTGAACACGTGTGTGCACAGCAGCCGGGCACACGTACAAAGCGGTACCAGGCGCACCTCAGCCCACCCTCTGTGGACAAGCTGGATCCTGTTGTGCGCCCGCCATGCCCCTTGACAAGGCACACACAGCCCCAGTCGACCAGGTGTAACCCCAACATAGTCAATCCGCACAGGCGATACAGGGCACGGGATGGCAGTGGAGCATGGTGTGTGAGAGGTCTCCTCGCGCTCCTCCTGGTCATATCACGCAGGCAATAGAACCTCAACGTCCAGCATGGCAAAAAGTCAAATGGAAGTGTAGGGGGACGCACCACAGCACGAGCAGCACTGACGTCACGGGAGGTGGCTCGCACCATCCCATCCATTGCCCATCATACCAACCACGCCACATGCCATTGCGACTAAGTGCAAGCGCGTGCGCCACCACCCCTGAGCCCTCCCCAGAGAGGCCAAAGAGTGAATGTGTGGGCCATCAGCCACAGACGGACGCGGCCTGGCCGCAAGGGCAGCCACAGCCACTGGGTGTCGCAGGTGGCGGATCCGGAAGGCGAAGACTGTGATGCATAGTCCATGCAGGCCGGGTCTCCATTTGGGGCACCACGCAGGTGGACGGCGTCCCGCCACACATCATACCCTGAGACAGCCCACTCGTGCAACTGGACCCACACATACACTCCTTGCCCTCTCTGGTGCGAGCTTGGGGCTGCCTGTGCAAGCGCTAGCCTCGCAGGTGAGCATGCATATTGGGGGGCGAGGGGAGGACATGAGGGCTGGGGCGAAGATGACTGTATCACTGTCAGTTAGTACAAGGGATGACCCAGATGTGGAAAGGAAGAGACGTGTCCCGTGTGTACTGCAACTAGTCGCCAATCCAACTACCCCCCATGTCCGGAATGTAAGCCCGCACCTAGGCCCGCCCATCCGCCACATCGAACATACCACCAGCACGACAACCTTCCCATTCGAAACACTGACTGGGGGTGGCGACCAGTGAACAATCATGTGTAGCCTACCCACGCGTACATGTGGGCCCTCCATGATCCATGTCACCTGCGGCAAAGACATGACATGCGCAATGAGGGAAGTGAGGAGAGCTGTCCGCTCCACGCGCAGAAGGTGCATCAGCTCCACAGACCCAGCAGCGAGTCCAGCAGGGGTCACATGTGCAGGGGCAGCTGTGCCTGGTGTGAAGGCACATGCATATAGACAGCACATCGACCAATGTGTAGTCTGCCCACATCCACAGTCCATCATCATGCGGACATAGGAATTGAACACAGGGCAACACATCTTAGTTGGTGCACCCACCGTGACCAACAATGCGCAATCATCGACGTACCCGCCCTGTGCATGGCCCCCCACCCAACGGAGGCACATCCAGTGCCACCATCCCACACACACAAGCCTTCCACGGAACATGCTGTGTCCAATGGTCAGTACAGAGTCAGCGCCCATCTGGTGGATCCTGAACAGGAGACACATGCACACACATGCCAGCTCCCACTATGTACGTCTGCCACCTGGCACGTGCAATGTAACCTCTCACCTGTGACGTGTGACTGCAAGCACACAGCCGTCTTGGCATGGGGCTGTCAATGTGGACACCTGTCAATGTTTCGGGAGGTGTGATCCGTACAGTGCTGTACATAGGGTGCAGTGCTGACACCTACTACTGTCTCATATCCCCTCGTGCCACAGGTCCCACTTGTTTTGGCCGCTCAGCCTGTGCCCACATCGTCGTCGTCGTGTGCCATACTCATCCAGCCTCGGAAGCAGTTCCATGCTCAGCAGACACTCATGTTGCCGTGGCGTTGCCGCTTGACGAATATGCAGTCAGTCCCCATCAGCACGCCCCGCAAGTCATTGGGGCCTAGATCCCCATGTGCATGCACATGGCAGTGGTATGTCTCACTAGCCATTGCCATTGTTGGGAGACCTGTGTAAGTGTATTGTGGCCGTGCCGTCCCAGCTTGACAGCTGGGCTGTGGCTCATGTGCGTGCTCAGTCATGTCAGTGATGTGTATGCGAAATTGCTATGTGTTGTGTTGCTTTGACATGTGTCCTCTGCAATTTCCCTAGGCGGAGACCGAACATTGACCGCCCATACCAATTGCTGGTGGACATGGACGATACAGAGGTTATTAGGAAGTTTCGGCTGGACAGGCCAACCCTGCATCGACTGTGTGCCATGTTAGAACCCCATCTCCGTCCCCGCAGGGTGTATCCAACAGCATTCACCCCCACGGCTAAGGTGATGGCTGCCCTGCATTTCTTCGCCACTGGGTCATTCCAGCACACAGTGGGCAGTGGAGGAGGGATGTCCCAGCCCATGTTCAGCAAGGTGCTGAGGGATGTACTGGCAGCCATGATGCTGTACCGAAACAGGTACATCCGCTTCCCCAGGGCTCGTGAATTGGCGGCAGTGAAGGGTGCATTCTATGCCCTTGGCAGAATCCCACACGTTGTTGGAGCCATTGACTGCACACATGTTGGCCTTGTTCCACCACAGGCCACTGAGCACCTGTACCGCAACAGGAAGCACACGCACTCCCTGAATGTGCAAGTGGTGTGCCTTGCGGACATGGTGATCACCCACGTGTGTGCCAAGTTTCCAGGCTCGGCACATGACGCACACATAATGCGCAACAGCATCTTGCCACGACTGATGGCCAATCTGCAACAGGATCGTGGCTGTATTGTCGGTGAGTATGTGGAGTGGTGTAGCGTGCTGGTTGTGCGATGCTGTCCCCTGTCCAGTTGGAATAGCAACGGTTCTCTGTGTCCCTCACACCCAGGTGACTCTGCGTATCCGAATGGGGCATGGCTGCTCAGTCCATTGAGGAATCCTCGCACCCCAGCAGACGATCGATACAATGAGGCACATGGGAGGACCAGACGTGTGGTCGAGCGTACCTTTGGCCTCCTCAAGTCCAGGTTCAGGTGCCTGGACCGCACCGAGGGTGCACTGGTGTACTCCCCACAGAAGGTGTGCCAGATAGTGGTGGCGTGCTGCATGCTGCACAATCTGGCCATTCGGAAGCAGATCCCCCTCATTGTGGATGACGGAGATCAACCAGGGCCCCAGCCCGCAGACCAGGACAGCTCGAGTGAGGTGGACAGCGGAGAGGAGGAAGCTGGGAATGTGCGCCAGCAGCTCATCGCCCGCTACTTCACTTGACGGTGAGTGTCCATGTACGACGGATGATGTGTCTGTATCTGTGCAGGTGTGTGTGTGCTGTGTCAGGGTGGCCGTATGTTCACTGCGTGCAGTGTGTCAACGCTCCATGGCCAGGGTAGTATGCCACTGTTGGTGACTGTGGCATTGTGCCCTATTGCTCTGTGCGATGTGTGTACATTGCTTGTAGTTGTTGACATGTACTGTGTGATGGGTGTGTGACACACTCATTGAATGTGCTCCTGTTCTGTCTCCCACCCCTAGGTCCCTACAGGCCCTCCGGATTCCATTGCCATGCCACGCATCAGGTGCCTTTCCGCCCAAGGTGGCCGTTGTATTCCGTACAAATAAAACACAGGGCACAAACAGCAGTTAGTGAAAAAGGTGCATTTATTCCAAAATGTGACATGTGATTGTGTGTAAGGTGATGACAAAAGTGGTGCGTGCAGTGACAATGAGCTGTCGGTCATGGCTGCGTGAAGCTCAGGGTGTACCCACTGGTTCTATGTCCATAGTCCAACACACACATGCCATCCAGCTGGCTGTGTGGAGTGGGATCGTAGAGCAAGTCAATGCAGTGGCTGGTCAAGGAAGGCTGGCGGAAGGCTGGCTGGCTGCCTCACTTGCGACTGGAGTGTGCGAAGTCCTCCCGGGAGATCTGTTTCCTCTTCGGACGGCCCCTTCCACGTTTGGGAGGGGGGGTGTGTGGTGGCGACCTGCTGGTGGTGGGTGAGGTGTGCTCACTGGCTGTGGACGCTGGGGAAGTGGACACTGCTGCCCGACCCTGCGCCCTAGCAGGTGGTGGCGGAGGTGGTGTTGCTGGCCTTGCCTGTGACCCCACCGCCACCACCAGCTGGCCCATGAGGTCCACGAGTTGGTCCATACGGGACACGAATTGGCCCATATGGGCGTCCATGGACCTCAGCACCCCCAGCACCTCCCGCGTGTCTGTAGCAGACCTGACCCATTGTTCTTGGGCCTCCTCATAGGCCCCAAGGACTCTGGCCATTTGAGGCAGGGCATGGCTCCCAGGAGAGGCTGGCGTTTCCCTGACCCTGCTCCTCCTACCAGTCCTGCTGCCACCGGCCTGCCCACTAGCCACATTGCACACCACGGTCCTCGCTGTGGCTCCCAGGGTGGATCCAGTCGGCCGGGCCACCACCTGCGCTGGGGCTGGTGCCAGCGAAGACGTGGTGGTGGTGGTGGCGGTGGTGGTCGGTGCGGCGATGGTGGCGGTTGCGGCAGTGGTAGTGGCCGCAATGACCGTGGGTGTGGCCGCAACGACAGTGGCAGCAGGGGGCTGGGACTGTTCAGCATCCCTGGATGATGGGTTGGTGGGTAGGAGGGGTCCTGGGGAGCGGCTGGGCCCTGCCACACCAGATGGGCCTGCTTGGTGGTCCGTGTCCGAAGAGGAGGACAGATCCTCCAGATCCGTGTGTCCTCGTTGGGGGCTTGTGGGCTGGCTGTGCTGGCTGCTGTCTCCATCCCCAGCATCCGGCAGTTCGTCACCTGTGGAGAGAATGAGATTTGTTATTGTGTTGCACCTGGCGAAGTATGTATTTGTCGTCTGACATTGGCAGTTCGTGCAATCTCGTACATGGGTTTCCCGGAGGCGAGTGTGTGGCTGTGGCATCTGTAGTTGTGTGTGCTAGGCAATGGGACTGTGTGCTGTGCACATGTGGCATGGGACGGATTGGCCATGCCGATGGGTGTGTTGCTGTGCCCCTACTCATTGTGACTCTGGTGTATGCGGGCTCCTGGCCCATCCTGGGTCTGGTTTGTACTTTGCTTTTGGGGTTCATATGGAACGCTTAGGCACCCATATGGCAACATGGGGGCCATGCCCCAGATTCACATTTGGGAGGGGATATGCTTTTGGGGTACATGCTGTAAGCCATGGGTGCCGAACGTGACATGTGTTGTGGCAGCATGACAGTGCATGGTTTGAGGTGTGTGCATGCTTGACATGGCCTGCATATTTGCTGTCTGTTGTGATTACTGGACATGGCATTGGACGCATCGTTATGAGTGAGTGTTGGTTGTGTGCCAGCCAACGTATTGCAGTTGTCCCATCTCCTTGGTGTGCGTGCTGCCCTGTGCCATGTGCATCACTGCAGTGCTCGGGGGGGCCCATGTTGTGTGTTGTTGCTCACAGTGTGGCGTGCGCTTCATTGACTTCTGGCACATGGTTGGTCATGGGCATGTGTCTTAGCGTGACTGCTGTATATGTGGCAGCTGTGCGGATGACATGCCTTTCATGAGACTGGGGCTGACGGATGGGATGGATGGTATGTTGTATGTGCATGGTGTGTATGTGTGTTTGATGGGTTCAGTGGTGTTCGTGTGCATTTATGTAGTTCCGCTCTGTTGCGTCTAGTGTTGTTTGTCTTACATAGGCGTAGTTGTGGGGTGTGTGGTTGACAGGCAGTAGGGGCTACATGGACTGGACTTCAATGGTGTTTCGGTTGTGTGTGATGGGTTGCACAGTGGCTGCCGTGTGGTACTATGTTCAGTGTGGCTTGTGCATGCAGACGTGGCTCCTTGGGTGTTGCTGTGTTTGTGATGGGTCATGTGGGGTGTGAGTCTGTTGTTCATGTCCGTGTGCACATTGTTCACTTGTTCGTGACGGTGGGCGGTGCTGCGTGTTCGTCTGCTACGTGACATGTCCCATGTGTTGGTCGTGTTACGGCCCTCATGCCTCCAGTAATCCAGCCCTGTCCAGTTTCCCACCTGCAGGTTGTTCGGGCGTGCACTGTACTGGATGCCACATGGTTCTAAGCGGGGGTGCTCCATGTTGCAGGTCTGTGGGGGTGGGGGGTGTTGTGGGTCGTAGTGGTGGCTGGACACCCACTGACACCGATTGCTGTGGACCGTGATGTCTACCTTTCGGCTGTCGTTGTGCACTGCGGTGGCTGACACGTGGCTGTGGGGTGTGGGGGATGCTCCTCCTTGCTGTACTGTGGGACTAGGGGCCTGGTGTGTGTTGTACTTGGGCTGTCCACCCTCCCACCCACTGCACTTTGTGTTCCTGCCACTTAACTGTTACTTGTCGGTTAGTGCAGCTATGGCGGACACATGGGTGTGGTGGGTGCTCGTTGTGGCGCTTCTGGCATATTTGGGGACCTGTTGGTGGTTACGTGGCTGGCTGAGTGTACACATGTCCCCACGCATCTTACAGTTGTTCTGTTTGGGCTGTGTGTGGTGGTGTCTGTTGCATGTGTGTGTGATGTGTTGTGTATTGTGTGCTGGACATGGGGGTGTTTGTCCCTGGGAGCTGTGGCATGGTGGTAGTGCATGTGAGTACATAGCGGTGTGCTGGTATACATTAGTTTGTACTTACCAGCCTCCACTCCCCCTGCTAATCCGGCGAGGATCTCGGGATGTATGATGACTCGCACCTTCTCCTCCCACGCTTTGAAGGTCTTGAAGAGCGCGGGATTCCCTCCGCCAGTGACGGCAGCCAGCTCTCTGTTTTTGCCCTCCTTCTTCTTGACCAGGCTCTTGACGTCATTCCACCGTTTGTTAATTTCGACTCTGTTCCTGGGCAGGGTCCCGACTGCATTGACCTGGTCTACGATCCGGTTCCACATTCTGTTTCTGGTGGCTAGTGGTG
Organism: Calotriton arnoldi; assembly: GCA_963921515.1. Taxonomy (NCBI): domain Eukaryota; kingdom Metazoa; phylum Chordata; class Amphibia; order Caudata; family Salamandridae; genus Calotriton; species Calotriton arnoldi. The sequence continues at coordinate 652,617 of CAWUFW010010373.1, read as the reverse complement.
TGTGTTGGACCATGTTCCCATAGATTTGTGGGTGCACCTTGATGATCTCGTCGACCATGACCGTCAGCTCCATGGGCGTGAACTTGGGCATTCTTTGTGGTGCCATGGTGTTTGTGGTGCTGGTGCGGTGTGTGTTGTGTAATGTGCAGGGGGTTTGTGGTGCAGGTGTTTGGTGGTGGTGGTGGTGGTGGTGGTGGTTGTGATGTGTGCGTTTCTGTGGTGTGCTGCTGTCCTTGCTGTGTCACTGTGTCCTCTCCTCTCCTCTCTAGTTTGCAATGTTGCAAGGGGTTGTGGTCTGTGGGAGTGCTGCTTTTGTACTTACCTATGTGGGTGTGTCCTCATGGTCTGTTGTTTTCAGGTGTGTTGTGTCTGGTGTTCTGGCCTTTGTATTTTTTGTTTGTCCAGGGGGGGTGTTTTCGGGATGTGTACTGTGCTTGTGTATTTGTGCGTGCCTTGCTGTGTGGACTTATTGGCCATGTTGTGTGCTATTGGTTTTGTGAGCGGATGGTTTCTGTGCAGGGACGTGGGCGCCATGGTTTCTGCCGTGTCGATTGGCATCGGCGTTGTTTGCGCTGGCGGGAGGTATATTTGTGGTTTTCCCGCGCTCATGGCGGTGCGATCGTAATTTCACGTGCGGTGTGTCGGCCGTGTGGGCGGGCGGTTTTGTGTTGTCGTGCGTGTTTCCGTCCGTGGCGGGCGGTTTGACTCCGACTCGGACGATGGCGGGCGGTATTTTGTGTGATTTTTCCGCCGATGGCGGTTTTCGGTTTGTGTTATCGTAATGGCGTGGTCGGTGTTCAGACGGTGTATGCGGGCGGAATTTTGCCGCTTCCATGCCTGGCGGATTTATTTACGCCGGGTATCGTAATGGGCCCCTAAACTATGAAAAAATATTTAAACTTAAATTGCCCAATACAATCAGTGCAACAGTAGGGAAAGTGTTGGATAGCAAAGGGGTAAAAATAATGATTCCCACTCCAGTGAGTGCAACAGTAGGGTAAGTGTTGGATAGCAGAGGAATTAAATTTACTATTCCAACTCCAGTGAGTGCAACAGTAGAGAAAGTGTTAGATAGCGGAGGGGTAAAAATTACTATTCCCACTCCAGTGAGAGCAACAATAGGGAAAGTGTTAGATAGCAGAGGGGTAAAAATTACTATTCCCACTCCAAAGAGTGCAACAGTAAGGAAAGTGTTGGATAGCGGAGGGGTAGAAATTACTATTCCCACACCAAAAAGTGCAACAATAGGGAAACAGTTGGATAGCGGAGGGGTAAAAATTACTATTCCCACTCCACTGAGTGCATCAGTAGGATAAGTGCTGGATAGCGGAGGCGGAAAATTTACTATTCCCACTCCACTGAGTGAAACAGTAGGGAAGGTGCTGGATAGCAAAGGGGTAAAAATTACTATTCCCACTCCAGTGAGTACAACAGTAGGGAAAGTGTTGGATAGCGGCGGGGTAAAATTGACTATTCCCACTCCAGTGAGAGCAACAATAGGGAAAATGTTGGATAGCGGAGGGGCAAAAATTACTATTCCCACTCCAAAGAGGGCAACAGTAGTGAAAGTGTTGGATAGCGGAGGGGTAAAAATTACTATTCCCACTCCACTGAATGCAACAGTAGGATGAGTGTTGGATAGCGGAGGGGTAAAAATGTTTATTCCAACTCCGGTGAGTGCAATAGTAGGGAAAGTGTTGGATAGCAAAGGGGTTAAAATGACTATTCCCACTCCAATGAGTGCAACAGTAGGGAAAGTGTTGGATAGCGGAGGGGTAAAAATTACTATTCCAACTCCAGTGAGTCCAACAGTACGGAAAGTGTTGGAGGGGTAAACAAAATCATAAAAATAAATAAACAATATTTAAAAAATGAAAATTCAAATATTTTAAATATATAAAAGAAAACATATTGTAATATTAATTACATAACACAAAAATCTATAAATATTATATAAAATAAAATAATAAATACATTTAAAAAAAATACTAGGAAATATTTACAAAGAAAAAAATTTATTAATACATAAATGTATTTATTTTATTTCCTATCTTATAACACCACACCAAAAACAAAACACTTCAGCATTTTAAATTAAATTTACTTCCATAATTAACATAATTAATAATCAATTAAAAAAATATTTTTAATAAAAAAAAAAATAAACATTAATTGACTACACACACCTTAACACTATAACATCCACAACACACAACTAAATAAAACTATAAAATAATAAAATACACTTAAAACTTATTTTTAAATTAAAAACTATTACTATTAACAACTAATAATAAAGTAATTAAAATGTATTTAATACCCACCCTTTTTACCCCTTTAAAAATAAAAACAACACACAAAAAAATAAACAATTACCCAAACTAAATATCAAATAATTAACATAAATTAACAACTATATATTAATTAATTAATTAAACACAAATTACTTCCCACTGTTTACTCCTATACACCACAATACACACCTAAAATTAATTACACAATTACCATAATAAAATTTTTATAATTTTTTTATTAATGTCAATTTACAAACAATTTAAAAAATAAATAAACTACTTAACACCCTTTACCCCTATAAACCTCAAAACACACACCTAAAATTAAATACACAAATAACATAATTACCAATTAATTAATTAAAATTAATTAACAACCAATTATCAGTTCATCAATTAAAAATAAATTACTTCCTTCCTTTACACCTATAAACACAACAACACACACCTAAAATTAATTGCACAATTACCATAATTAACACCCAATTATTAATTAATTAATAATAAATTACTTTACATATTTAAAACTATAAAATCTCAACTAAACAAATATTAATAAATAAAAAACAATCAATTAATTTAATATAAATAAATTACTACCCACCCTATTCCCCTATAAACCCACAACCGGCTACGGAACTAAAAATGCAAAATTCAAATAAAAAAATTAATAACTACTAAAAAGTTAACACATATATTAAAAATACAAACAATTTTTATACAAAAAAACATACATCACATACATATACAATATATACTAAAATACATAACATTAATTAAAAAAACGATATTTTAACAACTATGGGGCCCATTACGATACCCGGCGTAAAAAAATCCGCCAGGCATGGAAGCGGCAAAAATCCGCCCGCACACACCGTCTGAACACCGACCACGCCATTACGATTACACAAACCGAAAACCGCCATCGGCGGAAAACACACAGAATACCTCCCGCCAACGTCCGAGTCGGAGTCAAACCGCCCGCCACGGACGGAAACACGCACGACAACACAAAACCGCCCGCCCTCACGGCCGACACACCGCACGTGTAATTACGATCGCACCGCCATGAGCGCGGAAAAACCACAAATATACCGCCCGCCAGCGCAAAGAACGCCAATGAGAATCGACACGGCAGAAGCCATGGCGCCCACGTACCTGCACAGAAACCATCCGCTCACAAAACCAATAGCACACAACATGGCCAACAAGTCCACACAGCAAGGCACGCACAAATACACAAGCACAGTACACATCCCGAAAACACCCCCGGACAAACAAAAAATACAAAGGCCAGAACCCCAGACACAACACACCTGAAAACAACAGACCATGAGGACACACCCACATAGGTGAGTACAAAAGCAGCACTCCCACAGACCACAACCCCTTGCTACATTGCAAACCAGAGAGGAGAGGACACAGTGACACAGCAAGGACAGCAGCACACCACAGAAACGCACACATCACTACCACCACCACCACCACCACCAAACACCGGCACCACAAACCCCTGCACATTACACAACACACACCGCACCAGCACCACAAACACCATGGCACCACAAAGAATGCCCAAGTACACGCCCATTGAGCTGACGGTCATGGTCGACGAGATCATCAAGGTGTACCCACAAATCTATGGGAACATGGTCCAGCACACACCACTAGCCACCAGAAACAGAATGTGGAACCGGATCGTAGACCAGGTCAATGCAGTCGGGACCCTGCCCAGGAACAGAGGTGAAATAAACAAACGTTGGAATGGCGTAAAGAGCCTGGTCAAGAAGAAGGAGGGCAAAAACAGAGAGCTGGCTGCCGTCACTGGCGGAGGGAATCCCGCGCTCTTTAAGACCTTCAAAGCGTGGGAGGAGAAGGTGCGAGTCATAATACATCCGGAGATCCTCGCCGGATTAGCAGGGGGAGTGGAGGCTGGTAAGTACAAACTAATGTATACCAGCACACCGCTATGTACTCACATGCACTACCACCATGCCACAGCTCCCAGGGACAAACACCCCCATGTCCAGCACACAATACACAACACATCACACACACATGCAACAGACACCACCACACACAGCCCAAACCGAACAACTGTAACATACGTGGGGACATGTGTACACTCAGCCAGCCACGTAACCACCAACAGGTCCCCAAATATGCCAGAAGCGCCACAACGAGCACCCACCACACCCATGTGTCCGCCACAGCTGCACTAACCGACAAGTAACAGGTAAGTGGCAGGAACACAAAGTGCAGTGGGTGGGAGGGTGGACAGCCCAAGTACAACACACACCAGGCCCCAGTCCCACAGCACAGCAAGGAGGAGCATCCCCCACACCCCACAGCCACGTGTCAGCCACCGCAGTGCACAACGACAGCCGAAAGTCAGACATCACGGTCCACAGCAATCGGTGTCAGTGGGTGTCCAGCCACCCCCACGACCCACAACACCCCCCCACCCCCACAGACCTGCAACATGGAGCACCCCCCGCTTAGAGCTATGTGGCATCCAGTACAGTGCACGCACGAACAACTTGCAGGTGGGAAACTGGACAGGGCTGGATCACTGGAGGCATGAGGACCATAACACGACCAACACATGGGACATGTCACGTAGCAGACGAACACGCAGCACCGCCCACCGTCACGAACAAGTGAACAATGTGCACACGGACATGAACAACAGACTCACACCCCACATGACCCATCACATACATAGCAACACCCAAGGAGCCACGTCTGCATGCACAAGCCACACTGAATATAGTACCACACGGCGGCCACTGTGCAACTCATCACACACAACCGAAACACCATTGAAGTCCTGTCCATGTAGCCCCTACTGCCTGTCAACCACACACCCCACAACTACGCCTATGTAAGACAAACAACACTAGACGCAACAGAGCGGAACAACATAAATGCACACGAACACCACTGAACCCATCAAACACACAGACACACCATGCACATACAACATACCATCCATCCCATCCGTCAGCCCCAGTCTCATGAAAGGCATGTCATCCGCACAGCTGCCACACATACAGCAGTCACGCTAAGATACATGCCCATGACCAACCATGTGCCAGAAGTCAATGAAGCGCACGACACACTGTGACCAACAACACACAACATGGGCCACACCCCCCCCGAGCACTGCAGTGATGCACATGGCACAGGGCAGCACGCACACCAAGGAGATGGGACAACTGCAATACGTTGGCTGGCACACAACCATCACTCACTCATAACGATGCGTCCAATGCCATGTCCAGTACTCACAACAGACAGCAAATATGCAGGCCATGTCAAGCATGCACACACCTCAAACCATGCACTGTCATGCTGCCACAACACATGTCACGTTCGGCACCCATGGCTCACAGCATGTACCCCAAAAGCATATTCCCTCCCAAATGCGAATCTGGGGCATGGCCCCCATGTTGCCATATGCGTTCCTAAGCATTCCATTTGAACCCCAAAAGCATATCCCCTCCCAAATGCGAATCTGGGGCATGGCCCCCATGTTGCCATATGCGTTCCTAAGCGTTCCATTTGAACCCCAAAAGCATATTCCCTCCCAAATGCGAATCTGGGGCATGGCCCCCATGTTGCCATATGCGTTCCTAAGAGTTCCATTTGAACCCCAAAAGCATATCCCCTCCCAAATGCGAATCTGGGGCATGGCCCCCATGTTGCCATATGCGTTCCTAAGCGTTCCATTTGAACCCCAAAAGCATATTCCCTCCCAAATGCGAATCTGGGGCATGGCCCCCATGTTGCCATATGCGTTCCTAAGCGTTCCATTTGAACCCCAAAAGCATATTCCCTCCCAAATGCGAATCTGGGGCATGGCCCCCATGTTGCCAAATGCGTTCCTAAGCGTTCCATTTGAACCCCAAAAGCATATTCCCTCCCAAATGCGAATCTGGGGCATGGCCCCCATGTTGCCATATGCGTTCCTAAGCGTCCCATCTGAACACCAAAAGCAAAGTACAAACCAGACCCAGGATGGGCCAGGAGCCCGCATACACCAGAGTCACAATAAGTAGGGGCACAGCAACACACCCATCGGCATGGCCAATCCGTCCCATGCCACATGTGCACAGCACACAGTCCCATTGCCAAGCACACACAACTACAAATGCTACAGCCACACACACGCCTCCGGGAAACCCATGTACGAGATTGCACGAACTGTTAATGTCAGACGACAAATACATACTTCGCCAGGTGCAACACAATAACAAATCTCATTCTCTCCACAGGTGACGAACTGCTGGATGCTGGGGATGGAGCCAGCAGCCAGCACAGCCAGCCTACAAGCCCCCAACGAGGACACACGGATCTGGAGGATCTGTCCTCCTCTTCGGACACGGACCACCAAGCAGGCCCATCTGGTGTGGCAGGGCCCAGCCGCTCCCCAGGACCCCTCCTACCCACCAACCCATCATCCAGGGCTGCTGAACATTCCCAGCCCCCTGCTGCCACTGTCGTTGCGGCCACACCCACGGTCATTGTGGCCACTACCACTGCCGCAACCGCCACCATCGCCGCACCGACCACCACCGACGCCACCACCACCACGTCTTCGCTGGCACCAGCCCCAGCGCAGGTGGTGGCCCGGCCGACTGGATCCACCCTGGGAGCCACAGCGAGGACCGTGGTGAGCAATGTGGCTAGTGGGCAGGCCGGTGGCAGCAGGACTGGTAGGAGGAGCAGGGTCAGGGAAACGCCAGCCTCCCCTGGGAGCCATGCCCTGCCTCAAATGGCCAGAGTCCTTGGGGCCTATGAAGAGGCCCAAGGACAATGGGTCCGGTCTGCTTCAGACACGCGTGAGGTGCTGGGGGTGCTGAGGTCCATGGACGCCCGTATGGGCCAACTCGTGGACCTCATGGGCCAGCTGGTGGTGGCGGTGAGGTCACTGCCAGGGACAGCAGCTCCCCCTCCGCCACCACCTGCCGGGGCGCAGGGTGGAGCAGCAGTGTCCAGTTCCCCTGCGTCCACAGCCAGTGAGCACACCTCAACCACCAGCATGTCGCAAGCAGGCACCCCCTCGCAAACGTGGAAGGGGCCGTCCGAAGTGGAAACAGATCTCCCGGGAGGACTTCGCACGCTCCAAACGCAAGTGAGGCAGCCAGCCAGCCTCCGCCAGCCTTCCTTGACCAGCCACTGCATTGACTTGGACTACGATCCCACTCCACACAGCCATCTGGATGGCATGTGTGTGTTGGACTATGGACATAGAACCAGTGGGTACACCCTGAGCATCACGCAGCCATGACCGACAGCTCATTGTCACTGCACGCACCACTTTTGTCATCACCTTACACACAATCACATGTCACAGTTTGTAATAAATGCACCTTTTTCACTAACTGCTGTTTGTGCCCTGTGTTTTATTTGTACGGAATACAACGGCCACCTTGGGCGGAAAGGCACCTGATGCGTGGCATGGCAATTGAATCCGGAGGACCTGTAGGGACCAAGGGGTGGGAGACAGAACAGGAGCACATTCAATGAGTGTGTCACACACCCATCACACAGTACATGTCAACAACTACAAGCAATGTACACACATCGCACAGAGCAATAGGGCACAATGCCACAGCCACCAACAGTGGCATACTACCCTGGCCATGGAGCGTTGACACACAGCACGCAGTGAACAAACGGCCACCCTGACACAGCACACACACACCTGCACAGATACAGCCACATCAGCCGTCGTACATGGACACTCACCGTCAAGTGAAGTAGCGGGCGATGAGCTGCTGCCGCACATTACCAGCTTCCTCCTCTCCGCTGTCCTCCTCACTCGAGCTGTCCTGGTCTGCGGGCTGGGGCCCTGGTTGATCTCCGTCATCCACGATGAGGGGGATCTGCTTCCGAATGGCCAGATTGTGCAGCATGCAGCACGCCACCACTATCCGGCACACCTTCTGTGGGGAGTACGCCAGCGCACCCTCGGTGCGGTCCAGGCACCTGAACCTGGACTTGAGGAGGCCAAAGGTACGCTCGACCACACGTCTGGTCCTCCCATGTGCCTCATTGTAGCGATCGTCTGCTGGGGTGCGAGGATTCCTCAATGGACTGAGCAGCCATGCCCCATTCGGGTACGCAGAGTCACCTGGGTGTGAGGGACACAGAGAACCGTTGCAATTCCAACTGGACAGGGGACAGCATCGCACAACCAGCACGCTACACCACTCCACATACTCACCGACAATACAGGCACAATCCTGTTGCATATTGGACATCAGTCGTGGCAAGATGCTGTTGCGCATTATGTGTGCGTCATGGGCCGAGCCTGGGAACTTTGCACACACGTGGGTGATCACCATGTCCGCAAGGCACACCACTTGCACATTCAGGGAGTGCGTGTGCTTCCTGTTGCGGTACAGGTGCTCAGTGGCCTGTGGTGGAACAAGGCCGACATGTGTGCAGTCAATGGCTCCAACGACGTGTGGGATTCTGCCAAGGGCATAGAATGCACCCTTCACTGCCGCCAATTCACGAGCCCTGGGGAAGCGGATGTACCTGTTTCGGTACAGCATCATGGCTGCCAGTACATCCCTCAGCACCTTGCTGAACATGGGCTGGGACATCCCTCTTCCAATGCCCACTGTGTGCTGGAATGACCCAGTGGCGAAGAAATGCATGGCGGCCATCACCTTAGCCGTGGGGGTGACAGCAGTCGGATACACCCTGCGGGGACGGAGATGGGGTTCTAACATGGCACACAGTCGATGCAGGGTTGGCCTGTCCAGCCGAAACTTCCTAATAACCTCTGTATCGTCCATGTCCGCCAGCAATTGGTATGGGCGGTCAATGTTCGGTCTCCGCCTAGGGACAATGGCAGAGGACACATGTCAAAGCAGCACGACACATAGCAATTTCGCATACACATCACTGACATGACTGAGCAAGCACATGAGCCACAGCCCAGCTGTCAAGCTGGGACGGCACGGCCACAATACACTTACACAGGTCTCCCAACAATGGCAATGGCTAGTGATACAAACCACTGCCATGTGCATGCACATGGGGATCTAGGCCCCAATGACTTGCGGGGCGTGCTGATGGGGACTGACTGCATATCCGTCAAGCGGCAACGCCACGGCAACATGAATGTCTGCTGAGCATGGAACTGCTTCCGCGGCTGGATGAGTATGGCACACGACGACGACGATGTGGGCACAGGCTGAGCGGCCAAAACAAGTGGGACCTGTGGCACGAGGGGATATGAGACAGTAGTAGGTGTCAGCACTGCACCCTATGTACAGCACTGTACGGATCACACCTCCCGAAACATTGACAGGTGTCCACATTGACAGCCCCATGCCAAGACGGCTGTGTGCTTGCAGTCACACGTCACAGGTGTGGGCTTACATTCCGGAAATGGGGGGGTAGTTGGATTGGCGACTAGTTGCAGTACACACGGGACACGTCTCTTCCTTTCCACATCTGGGTCATCCCTTGTACTAACTGACAGTGATACAGTCATCTTCGCCCCAGCCCTCATGTCCTCCCCTCGCTCCCCCAATATGCATGCTCACCTGCGAGGCTAGCGCTTGCACAGGCAGCCCCAAGCTCGCACCAGAGAGGGCAAGGAGTGTATGTGTGGGTCCAGTTGCACGAGTGGGCTGTCTCAGGGTATGATGTGTTGCGGGACGCCGTCCACCTGCGTGGTGCCCCAAATGGAGACCCGGCCTGCATGGACTATGCATCACAGTCTTCGCCTTCCGGATCCGCCACCTGCGACACCCAGTGGCTGTGGCTGCCCTTGCGGCCATGCCGCGTCCGTCTGTGACTGATGGCCCACACATTCACTCTTTGGCCTCTCTGGGGAGGGCTCGGGGGTGGTGGCGCACGCGCTTGCACTTAGTCGCAATGGCATGTGGCGTGGTTGGTATGATGGGCAATGGATGGGATGGTGCGAGCCACCTCCCGTGACGTCAGTGCTGCTCGTGCTGTGGTGCGTCCCCCTACACTTCCATTTGACTTGTGCCATGCTAGACGTTGAGGTTCTATTGCCTGCGTGATATGACCAGGAGGAGCGCGAGGAGACCTCTCACACACCATGCTCCACTGCCATCCCGTGCCCTGTATCGCCTGTGCGGATTGACTATGTTGGGGTTACACCTGGTCGACTGGGGCTGTGTGTGCCTTGTCAAGGGGCATGGCGGGCGCACAACAGGATCCAGCTTGTCCACAGAGGGTGGGCTGAGGTGCGCCTGGTACCGCTTTGTACGTGTGCCCGGCTGCTGTGCACACACGTGTTCACTCCCCCCGACAGGTGTCCTCTCACAATGCCCAGGGAAGCGGTGGTGTACTGTTCATGACCCCTCCCAACACGGCGTGCTCCAACTTGGCATGTGCGCATCTACCCGTCGCACCCACCCACCTGAGCACTGCGTCCATACGACTTCACACGACACATGTGTGTCTTCCACAGTAGTGCTACTCATTTGCGTTGACATCCAATACCAGTGGACTACATGGTCATGTCACGACTGCCGTGTACTTCACATACTCTCATCCTCTCTCATTCGTACTTGTGAAATGAGTCAGCGGAGACAGTTTTGGTTTCAAACATTATATTGAGTCTTCTGTCCTCTGTGATGCAGTATAGTGGACACTACTGGCAGCTGAATACATGTTGAGGATATACTGAGCATGATTGCAAATGGGATAGGGTGTGGGGTTACATGTGATTGGCTGTTGCATGTGGGATGTGGGCTTCAGAGTGACATCTGCTTGGCCAAGGCTGTGCTAATGTACATTTACGTATTGCTGCGGAGCTGCGGACTTTGACACAGACGGTATACATGTAGCCTACCAGACCGCTTGGCATCATGGGCACAGTCCATCTCAGTTCCATGTGACAGGTTTGCTGCGGTTGTTCCTCATGCACGCGTGCATGTGAGATGACATCAGGGCATGTGCTTGTGTGCATGCAGCGGCGTGCCACTTGTTGTTGCACTGTGGTGGTTACTGGACATGTCACAGTCACTGGGGTCGTGTTGTTGTTGTATGCACTTGTCGTCCATGCAAAGGTCCTGGTATGGGATTCCCGGGCGGGGGTGGGAGGGGTGCAGCACCCACAGACTCCAGGCGACCTATTCATGTCCACTGAGCGGTGTGTGTGTCCATGTGCGCTGGATCCATGTCGTGTCCTGGTTGTTCGTGCAGTTCCGTCCATGTGGGTGCGATACACAGAGCCCATGCCACTGCCTCCCACGATGCATGCGGTGTTCCTGGATGTGATGGGGAACAGTGTGCATGTCCCGGTCATATCCGATGTCATGGCGATGTCGTTGATGGTGTGGTTACAGTTGCCGGTCGTTTGGTATGGCTGTTGTGGTGGTGACTGGCCAGTCCGTGCGGAAGCTAAGCATGGGTGCGGGGTTGGACATCATAGGTCACTCGGGGAACCTGCGTTGTGGTCTGACGAATTTACAGGTTGTCAGGTATGCGATGCCGTCCAGCAGGGCTTCCATGTCATTGGTGGTGTACATGTTTGCCAGCCAATGTAGCGGATGGTGGCTGTCAAGGTGTTGTTCGTAAGTTGTCCCTTGGAGGACCATGATGGGGCATGCTGGGTGACATTCGATGTAGCTGTTCTCGATGATCCGTCGTGTGGAGGCACAGTGGTCCCATTTCACTGCGGGTGCGATGTTGGCCACATACGCCATGCCCCCATAGGCAGAGCAGGCCCTGTCGTGTGCGTCCAGAGGGAGGAGTAGTGGTAGCAGGTCTGCCTTCAGACATGCCGGGTTGGAGAGGCATATCTCCACGGGATGCTGGTAGGGACACCTCCGACAGTAGAAGACGGGCATGACGCAGCTGAACAATGTGATGCGGTAAGTCAGTCGGTAACTTACGTTCAGCAGGGACAGGAGATCGCATCCCAATGTATGGAACAGGTTGGTTTTGTACAGCTTGAGCTGTTCGGCGTAGTTGGGTAGGTGTGTTGCGGTTGCCATTTCGCAGCGGTGCGTTGTGGTGGCGTGCTCCGGCTGTGTGTGCAGTCTGCAATGTGCACGCTCCGAGGTTGCTGTGAGCTCTGTGTAGTCGTAGGGAGACAGGACTTGTGTTCTGTTGGCTTGTTTGGAGGACACGGGCCCTCTTCCCACATGCTTCTCAGACAGTTCAAGGTCAGTGATGTGTGACTCCTTCCAATTAACTTGCATGTGGCCGACATGGGGGAGTGTTTTCTTCTTTCTTCCCCGTCCGTTGTGTGCTTCTGTGATATGCGCTATCTGCCCTGTGGTCGGTCTCCTCGGCATGCCTGTGTTGGTCTATTCTTGGACAATGGCTGTATTCACCGGCTTCTGTCGTAGGGCTGTGGTTTCGGAGTTGGAATGGAAGGTCATTCAGTGCTGTCTGCTCTCCCTTGTGTGGGCGGCAGGCTGCCTTTCCGCTCTGCGTTGGGCCTTGTGTGTGAATGTTATTCTTGGGCCACCTGTTGTCGGTCCCCGGGCTCTTTGGTGTTCCGTTTTATATGTTTTGTCCATATGTGCAGGGTGGTATGGGTGTTTCAGTGTGGTACTGGCGTTCCTCTTCCCGAAGGGGCCCTGCTTCTCCTAGTTGGTGTTGCCGCCGCTGTGTGCTACGCCATGTTTGTTACACTGGGGTGTGTCCTGCTGTTGCGTGTCTTCACTGACATGTGTGCGTCGGTTGTGTGGCGTTGGGTGTTGTCCGTGAATTGGGCGTTGGGGACATGTCTGTGGCAGGCCTGTCACGTGTCATGTGCGTTCGGGGTGGGGCTGATGTGTGTGCTGCTTGGTTGTGTCCCTGTGTCTGTGTGCGACGCATGCATGGCGCTGCGGTTGGCCTCTGCGTTGTGCGCATGTGTGGCGGCGTCATCGGCGCTTTGGGGCCGTGACGGGGTGGTTGGTTCCTAGTCCCAGGTGGTGTGTACACATGTGTTACGCGATGTTACGATTTGGCCTGTGTGTCATATGTGGATGCAATGGTGGATGTGTAGTGTACACACGCTGGTGGGGGGTTGTCCGCTTTTTCCGCCCTTGCACTGTGTGCGCTGTTTGCGTGCACTTGTTGTGTGTGTGCCTACCTGCGTCTCCGCGGTACGTTGCGTCCTTGGTGGTGCATCAGCAGGAGCATGGGGAGGGCCTGCAGTGCTGGATTCATGCTCGGGGAGCCGCTTCTTCGTTGTCCGTGCTCGGCATCCGTGTTACCGCTTCGGTTTGTCGTACGGTATCTCTTGGCCGTGGGAGCCGTTTGTTTGCGGCATCGTAATTTATGCGCCGGGCGGGACGTGTTTCGTCGGACGGTGTGTGTCAGTTGTGCTGCGCCGCTACGTGAACGGGCGCACTTTGATGGCGGACGGTGTTGCTGGCTTGCCGGCGGTGTTTGGCCTACTTTTCGCATCGTAATTGGGCGGGCGTGTGGACTGCTGCGTGCCGGCGGTAACTGGTGGTTTTTGCATCCGCCAGCACGGCGGTGGTGCTTCCGCCCGCCATCGTAATGGGCCCCTAAATTTTTGCAAACGATATTAAACACTTCGATATTTTTAAAATCAATATTACTTACCTTAAGTCGATATTCTAGAGCACGATATTCTTGCTGTTGATATTTCTGAACCATGATCTTTATTACTCAATATTTGTGCAAATTGATATTTTTTACTCGATATTCTGTCTGCACACCATCCATGAGATTTCACTGCGACACTTCTAGGATGCTACTACCAATATCTTATGGCTGCCTCACAGCAGGCATAAGACTGACGCAGGCCCTTTCTCATCTTTCCCCATGTGAAAGGACACATTGCTGGAGTTGTGTCTGTTTTGAGACACACACCAGCAATGAGTCACTTTTGTGCCTACAGATACGTCAGTAAGACTGACGTATCTGTAACTTTTTGTGATAGGGAGCGCCGTACAATAAATACGGCGCATCCATGGTGTAGCAAGGAGGGCCCAGTGAAAACTGTTGCATTGCTGTTTTCATGCAGTGATGCAACAATTTTCCTAAATAAGACCCTAAAAGTTTACCTGTGCTCACCCTTTGGTAGCTAGGCACAGAGCAGTCAGGCTTAACTAAAGAGGCAATGTGTAAAGTATTTGTGCACACACACACACACAATAACACAGTGAAAACACCACAAAAGTACTCTACACCAACTTTGAAAAAATAGCTAATATTTAACTGAGTAGAACAGGACCAAAATTATAAAAATCCAACATACACAATTCAAGATACAAATTTTGCAAGATTTAATCAAAATGCAGTGCTCAGAAATCAATAATTCCACCTGGGGCTATCTGGTCGCACTTGACCGGGGCAAATCCAAAAGTTCAGTCTGATCGCAATAGAGCGCGGGCCGGATGCAGGAGTCATCCTGCATCCGGCCCTTGGATGCATCCGACTACCTTGGATGCATCGTAACTCGGGGATGATGCACAAAGGAGGGGATGTGTCGCTGTTGAAGGCAATGTGTCATTTCTGGAGCAACTTTGTCGATGTGTCGATGTCAAGAGCTCTGTGCATTGGGCCGATGTGTCGATATCGAACCGCTGTACTGTAGGTGATGCATTGGTGCAAAGCTGTGCATGCATCAGAGTCAGGGACGGTGCGTCGCAGACATCAGCGATGCGGTGTCCGAGACCTGTGCAGCAGTGGTGATGTGGAGTCGCTGCATCTGCAAAGACGGGGCTGCATAGTACGTCGAGGTCGATGCGTCACACAGTCGACGAGCGATAGGCACGGCTTCTGTGCAGGCAGCGGCAATGCGTCTTTATGGCAGGGAAATGCGCCAGTTCCGATCGACACGTCATTGATGATGCATTGATTTCTTGGGTTGCAGCACCAAACACTCACTTCCCAGGGCCCAGCACTGGATTTGGCACCTCTTGGCAGAGCAGGACTCGCAGCAGAGGAGCCCAGGTGCTGATAGCAAGATGCAGGTGAAGTTTTTGATATCCCTGAGACTTCAGAAACAGGAGACAAGCTCAACAAGTGCTTGGAGAACCTTTAGAGATGCAGGATGTAGAGAGTCAAATCCAGTCCTCTCACTCTAAGACAAGAAGCAGCAGGCATCAGGACAACACAGCAAAGCAAGCAGCAAAGTGGCAGTCCCTCCTAGCAGCACAACAGCTCTTCTTCCTAGTAGAGTGTCCTCAGTTGCAGAAGTGTTCTGAGTATATGTTGTCAGAGGTCCCGTATTTATTCCCTTTTAGTCTTTGAAATAGTGAAACTTCAAAGAAAGGTCTTTGTAGTGCACAAGACCCTGCCCTTTCCTGTCCTGGCTCCAGACATAATACAGGAGGGTATGCAACTCTTTGTGTAGGACAGGCACAGCCCTATTCGGGTGCAAGTGTTAGCTCCTCCCTCTCACTCTAGCTCAGGAAGACCCATCAGTCTGGTGATCAGCCATCAGGATAAGCAGGGTACACCTCATCTCCCTTTGTGTGTTACTGTCTAGAGGGAATGCACAAAGCCCAGCGATCACTCAACCCAGACGTGTTTCCAGAGACAGGCAGAGGGACAGAATGGTTTAAAGTGAAAACAGGCAAATGATCTAAAAGTGTAATTTTTCAGACCTGCAACTTAAAAACCAAATTCACTAAAAGATTTGTTTTTAAATAGCAAGTCCAGAGATACCAAATTTACTTTTCCTACCTTTTCCCAATTGGAAGTTACACTTGCAAAGTGTTACAAGACAGGTCCAATGCTAACCTATCAGAGCGATAGGTCTTGCTGTAGTGAAAAATGAATTTTGCAGTTTTTCACTACCGGGACAAGTAAAACTCAAAAGTACATGTCCTAACATTTAAATACACTACACCCTGTCCGTGAGGCTACCTAGGGCCTTTTCTTTGGGGTGACTTATATGTAATAAAGGGGAAGGTTTGGGCCTGGCAAGTAGGTGAGCTTTCTAGGTCAAAATGGCAGTTTAAAACTGCAAACAGGTTGTACAGTGGCAGGCATGAGACATGCTTTAAACGGCTACTCAAGTGGGTGGTGCACAGTACAGGCCCACTAGTAGCATTGAATTTCCAGGCCCTGGGCTCATATAGTGCACTGTTCTAGGGACTTATCAGTAAATCAAATATGCCACTCATGGAGAAATCAAATACCATTACATTTTAGAAACAGAGTACATGCACTTTAGCAGTGTTCATCAGTGAAAAAGTGCACAGAGTCCTAAAGCCAGCACACAATAAGTCGAAAACATAGGAGGAAGAAGGGAAAAAATTTGGGGTAACCCTGGAAAAATGGCCATTTCCAACACACACAATGGTAAAGGCTCTGCCATTGGACAGATATGTAAATGCTGTGCGCCACAGCGCGAAGACAAAATGGCCGCCAGAACATTCCAGAAGCAACGTTTGACGCACACCGAAGCAGCGACATCAATTGAGGCAAATTGACAATGAACGAAGTCAATCGTCATCTAAATCATCGTCGAACAGTTCTTCCGCCTCAATAGCAAGTGAAAGTGAGTAAGATGGTTGTGTCATGTCGATGTTTACCTCAGAGAAACGTACGTATGTCGGACTGGCTGCATGTGAGGAATAATGTCAGTCAAAGAAAATTCGACATGCCAAAGCACCAAAGTCAAACAAACATTGCCCGAAGATCACATTGGAAATAAATGGTTGCTCAATACCTTTCATCATCGACAGTGATGTATCGATAAACATAATGACTGAAGAGAAATACAATGAACTATCTCCATTGCCACAACTTATGCCATCAAAAACCAAAGTGTATACATGGGCTGCATCAATGCCGAGAAAAAGTCAAGGTTCATTTGTAGCAATAATGAAACACAAGAAAACAAAGGTGCAAGAACATGTGCTTCAAGGTACAGCATCAAGTGCCTGTCTGCTCAGTTTCAGTACAGCTGCTGATATCGGGCTGATATCGGTGAACTACAACTTGAATGCTCATCACGAAATAGTAAGTCAATTTCCTTCTAAGTCTATGAAAGTAAAGTTGCATAATAATGAAGATATCCATCCTGTTGCTCAGAGACAAATTGCTTTTCATTTACAAGCAGCTGTTGAAAAAGAAATTGAATGGTTACTTAAGCATGAGCGTTCAACTGGTCCGAAGCCATGGGTTTCTCCCATTGTGGTAGTCCCCAAAAAGGACAGTGAAGGAGCTGTACACAAATGCATTGACATGCGTCAAGCAAACATGGCAATTGAATGAGATCAGCATCCAGGTCCACACATTGCTGACATGATAACAAAATTAAATGGTGCAATGGTCTTCTCTCAACTGATTTAACTGAAGGTTATCATCAACTGGAACTCGAAGAAGATTACAAGTACATTACAACCTTTTTTACACATGTTGGTCTGTTTAGATACAAGAGGCTTCATTTTGGTGTGTCATTCGCTGCAGACCATTCCCAAGATGTTGTTCGACATGTCAAACAGTCTGTTTTGAATGCATTCAATTATAGCGATGACATATTGATTTTCAAAGCTGCACAGAAGGAAAATTATTAATCTCTCACACAAGTATGTCGTTTACTTACTGATGCAGGTTTGACTTTGAATGCAGACAAGTGTGAGTTCCACAAGACAAAGTTAAAGATCTTTGGCCATATCTTTTCAGAATGGGGTATGACACCTGATCCTGCAAAAGTACAAGCACTGTCAAATGCTGATCCCCCACAAGATGTTTCTATGATACGTTAATTTCTTTGCATGGCCAGTTACTGTTCAAGATACATAAGAGACTTTGCTACTATTAGTGCTGCATTATGAGAGTTAATTAAAAAGTTTTCATTTAAATGGTCACAGGAATGTGAGAGAAGTTTCAAGAACATCAAACAAGACGTTGAAACTGCTGCTGAAATGGCCCATTTCAATGCTAAGCTTCATACAGAGGTTGTTGTTGCCGCTAGCCCATCGGGTTTGGCGATATACTTGCACAGCACAGCAGCTATCCAAATGCCTGAAGGCATATTGTGGCATATGCCAGTAGAAGTTTGCCCCAGACAGTAAATGCTTACTTACAACCTGAGAAAGAAAGTTTAGTCGGGGTATCTGCTTGTGAACATTTCCATGTATTCCTGTATGGAAAGCCTTTTACACTGGTAACTGATCATCAAGCTGTACTGACTATCATTGAGAATCCAAAAGCCAAGATGCCTCCTCGCATTGAACGGTGTAGACTTCGATTACAAGAGTACAATTATACCATTGTGCATCGTCCAGAGAAGGATCAAAACCCTGCTGACTACTTTTCCAGAGTGCCTATACAAGGTGAGAGTACTCCATACAAGATGGCTGAAGCCTACATTCATTCATTGTAAAATCAAATACGCCAGCTGCTATATCATTAGCCCAGATCATCACTGCCATGAGCTATGATAGTGACATGCTGAAGTTGAAAGATATATTTACACATCAGTCATGGAACCAACACACTCAACCTCTCACCGGTGATGATGAATATCAAAAATACAAAAACGTTAAAGATTAAGGGGCCGATTCCGATTCGGGCCGGAAATCTCTCCGACCGAGCCGGACCCGGAGAGATTTCCGACCGAATCGGACCCGTGTAGCCCGACCGAACGAGTACGATGCGTCCGTATGCTATCGTACTCGAGTCGGTCGGACTCCCATTGAAGTCAATGGGACCCGGTCGTACAACGCGTACGCGGGCTCCCATTGCCTCAATGCAAACAAGGGCGCCCCCTACAGCGTGTACGCGGCGAAGCGACTCACGCCGTACACGCACAGGTAGGGGGGACCCATGGGTCCCCCCTGTGTGCGACTCGCGCGGGTACGCGTACAGGGGGGTCCGACACGGACCCCCAAAGTATGGCTCCGACTGCTCTTTCGAGCCGGGCGGCGCGTGTCGGTCGGACTGCTCGCGGCGTTTGGGACGCCCGAATGAGTCGGTCGCCGATTTTGCATCGTACTCGCTCGTCCGGACACGCGTACGAATCGGTCGGGAAATAGGGCTCCGAATCGGATCGGGTTAAGCCGAATCCGATTCGGAGCCCTACCGGCCGAGATCGGAATCGGCCCCTTACTGTCCATAGCTCAGGAACGAGTTATACTATGAGGGTCGAGAATCCTGATTCTGGAGAGTGAGCAGCAGAAAATAATTGAAGTGGCTCACGAAGGACATTGTGGTATCATTGCCACTAAAAGAGCTCTCCGTGACCGAGTTTGGTTTCCATATTTAGATGAGAGGGTTGAAAAGGAACTTAAGGCCTGACAACTATGCAACTGCCTTTCTTCAAAAATTATTCAACATACTCTTAACATGTCAGAACTCCCTAAAAATGGATAGGAGGAAATAGCCATCGACTTCGCTGGTCCTCTTGATAATGGAACTCATCTGATGGTAATTGTGGACAAGTACTCACGTTTTCTATTAATAGAAGATTTCTCATCCACAACTCACAAGCGAGTCATTGAGAGACTAGATGGCATCTTCGTGACATGGGGCGTTCCAGTCATTTTGAAGTCTCAAAATGGCCCGCCTTTTAACAGTTGAGAACTCAAGGATTTCCCAGAGCATATGAACATAAAGCATCAGAAGAGTACACCTTTATAGCCGCAGGCTAATGGACTCGTTGAGCGTTTTATGAGTACACTAAAGAAAGCTGTACAGCGTGCAACTCTTTAGAGGCTCAGTTTAAAAACTGCATTGAATTCTATCCTATGAGCCTATTGTTCAACACCTCATTCGACCACAGGCGAAAGCCTGTGACTTTGTTGTTTGGTAGAGCAACGTCAACCAAGTTACCTCAATGGACCAATGAAAGAGTATGAAATGCGAACACAACTCATACAAAAGACTTTGTTAACAAGCAGAAAATGAAAACCTATGCAGACAAGAGGCGACATGCAAAGAACATCTAGTTTGAGAAGAGAGTTCTAGTGATTGCACAGCAAATGCAAAGAAGGAAATCTGATGCTCCATATGATACTGAATCTTTCCATGTATTGTTTACAAAGGTACACATGGTGACTGTCTAGCATCATGGAAAGTCTGCTACCAGAGACTCTTCTCACTTTTGGCATTTGATTCATCGGTCTGCTAATCGAGAAGGTGAGGGAAAGACTAAACCTGAGAACTCAGTGACTGCTGTTACCTCTTCACCGTCTTTGAAAATCTCTGACACTGAAGATGACAGCTCCCAGTTTCCAGTAACACATCAGGTCAAATAATTAAAGCGCCAAGAGGGTTGATTGCAGAGATGTAAATTTACATTTATATATACTAATTTGTAAAAAATGTGTAATATTTTTTAATAGAGGGGGAGATGTAGTGTCTTGCGAGTTTCATGACAGAACCCTTTTGATTCATAACAGACTCCATAGAGCTGTAACTTAGGTGTCAGAGCAGAATGGAATTAAAGTTTGTTTTAGAATGTTGAATTTGCGCTTACACACAGCCGAATAAAGACGTGTAATACTAAGCTCTGTATGTGGTGTAGTCATTGGCAGGTACCCAGGATGGGGAAGACGCTACATTGAGCGGATGTCCTACTACTACTACTCTTGTTAATAAACACCAGTCATAGACTCCTAAGGGTAATACTACAAGGACAACTTTCCACCATCATAAAGTGCACTTTACGATTCTAAAATTCAAATTATTCTGTATGTACCAGTGCAAGGGTCAGCATGTGGAATTTGAGATCACATATGTCTTTTCTGTGCATCTACATTACACTTATATGCACCAACACATTTGTGTGTTAGGGGCTTCTTTACCAACCTGCTCTCACCAAGACTACAACAGTCTGCATTCTAATGCGGGTGGCTTTCAGTCACCTTGAATCCACTTTTATGACCCACTGGTGTTTATTGTAACTTCAGGACAGATCAGGTCAAATCAGTCACAATTTATGTGCTGCTCTCAAGGTAGCCAGGGGTTGTAATCTCTAGACTTCTGTTACTGCCACCGATTTAAGCGATCTTGATCTGTAAAAAGAATTGAAAAAAGTAAGAATGCCTTTATCTATTGATAGCTGTAATCACTAGCTCCCTGTGATTGCTATTAAACCCTGTGTATTAGAATGCTGCAGCCTCACGTTTTCTACATAATGTGATTTAAAACGTCATAAACTGCCATTGGGCAAAGGTACCTGTGATTTTGAATTATTTGATTGCAATTTCTTCACCACTATTGGTCTCTGTTTTTTTTCTAGTCCACAACATATTACCAGTCAACCTGCACTGTTTATTAGAATGCTTGACAGTTTCTCATTTCATCAGTTGTCACTTGGAAATCTTGACATCTATGTCAAAGATTAAGCCAAATAGTACAAAGTTTGGTAAACTACTTAAATATCCTGAGGCCATCAATGTGCTGTTGACCATATCATGGGAGACCAGACCCTTCATGCTGCTTACTTTACCCTGTAACACTGAATGTTGTCATGCAGTAACTCTTAGGGCTTGATTACAAGTTTGGCTGATGGGATACTCCGTCACATTTGTGACAGATATCCCATCGCCAAATTGCAATTCCATTATACCCTATGGAACTTGTAATTTTGCGGATGGGATATCTGTCATGTTTGTGATGGCGTATCCCATCCGCCAAACTCGTAATCAGGCCCTTAGTTTGAACATTGTTTATCAGTAGGTCAATAGTGCCCTAGTATGCATGAGTTTCCACACTAGGTGGTACTCACAGTCCCCCCTCCTCATCTGAAGTGAGAAAGTGTATTGTTCAGATGAGTGAATTGATTGAACTGATGCTTAAAATGGGCAGGTAGTATCTGGTACTCGCAGAAGGACTACAGTCTTGTGCCTGGAGCACAAAGGTCAAAAACAAAGGTCATGCGCAACAGGGTCTGCCGCAGAGGTAGTGGGCACAAGGAGGTATGGCTGTAGACCATGCGTTGTATCAAAAGCCTTCTAGGCATTTCATCAGGGAGTGTCAACACAGGGCATGGCCATAGACCACACCTTGTGACTAGAGCCCACAGGCCCCAACTGAAAGTTGTACCCTGTGTCCTCTGGGAGCAGGGTGAGTGCCATGCTCCATTTCTAGAGCAAGTGTGGCATACCCGGAAGGCAGTGTTCAGCAGGATTTGGTATAGGAGCATGGGCACAACAGTAACAACCTGTGCACAGCCCATCCAGTTCAAGGTTGAACCCTGCCCTGCAGATTCTAGGGATGGACGAACTGGGCACAGGACCTGACCATGGCTAAGCCCTTTGCCCAGTGCCTGCTAGAACAGAACCAGAAGCCATGCCAAATGGCCAAAGTTCATGCCCTATACATAGTGTCCATTGAATATCGCTCTGGTGGTGTCGACCTCATTCAGACAATACACGTGTAAGCTTCCCTCACACTTTTAGAACAGTACATCATGGAACCGATGCAAGGCCTTCTGACATGTAGGAGTGGTGAAAAGGCAGCTCTTCATTCTTCCCTGACACATAGAGCAGGTACCACAATTGCATTAGAGGTCCAATCTTCTCCCTCATAAAGTAAAGGTGCAGCATGAGCAATAGAAGTGCAAGCTGCCCTGATACACTGAACCATTAACACACAAGCAACAGCAATGCAGACCTCTCTCCCACCTTCTGTCTCTCTCTCTCTCTCCTTCACACAAGCACATGCACACAAAACAATTACACACACCCACTCACACACACACACACAATCCACATTCAAGCTACTTTGTATCACACGGAAAGTGTTACATGGAACAGGACCACTCTTCATCAGGAATTAAATCACCAAACACATTCAACAAAGGAACCTCCGCTCTAGAGTGGCACCTCACCTCAAAATCCCAAGATACAAGAAAAAAACCAAAGATGGCACATCCTTCTTTGTTCAAGCAGCCAAAGTATGGAACTCTTTGCCCCTAAACATAAGACCCACGGATAACTATCTTATCTTCAGAAGACTACTCAAGAGTTGGCTCTTCCCCACATAACCACCATACTCAAACATACATATACAGCATATCCCTCTGTATATAAACATTTATTTGGATTATAGATGAGTGCCTACATATGTGTATTGCTTTGTATAGACATGTATAATAATTATGTTTATAAATATATAGATATTCGTAAATTTTGCTCAAGAAATGTATATATTACTTACAGTTATATTATTCTATGTTTAACATGTATATAGGTGACTGCATAAATAAGTACATCTTTTATCATAACTATTTATCTACAAATGCTTCACCATT
Source organism: Calotriton arnoldi (assembly GCA_963921515.1). Lineage (NCBI taxonomy): Eukaryota > Metazoa > Chordata > Amphibia > Caudata > Salamandridae > Calotriton > Calotriton arnoldi. The sequence goes on along the minus strand of CAWUFW010010373.1, from coordinate 629,136 downwards.
GAATTATATAAACAAATTAATTAACTTAAAGTACAGCAACACTTGAAAGTCTGCTTTTATTAAATACAACTTAAATCTACATATATTACCTTCCTTATACATATATACCTTCCATGCACTTATGCATCTTTATATTTAGAATTTTACTCCTAATTTAGGATCTCCAAAGCACTACCCTTTAGCTCACCCTATACCTCTCTCAATATATCCTCTACCTCCACTCTGACTCATCTCAAACCTCATTCTACTACTCTCTCCAATGCACTTCCCTATTTCTTACCCTATACCTCTCTCAATATATCTTCTACCTCCACTCTCTGACTCATCCCAAAACCCATTCTACTACTATGATTCCCAAAATAACCCTTTCTAGGCTCTTGTCTCCTCTACCCCTCCTTGCATCACCTCTTTTACTATTCAGATCTCCCAAGCAAGCCTTTCTAAACTCTCGCTTCTGACTCTTCCCCCTCCACCTCCCCTTTACTCATCCCAAACTTCCTCCTACTGCTATGAGCTCCCAAAAAAATAATACTTTCTAGACCCTTCCCTCCCCTACCCTTTCCAATCCAACTAACATGTCCACCGCTCAAATTAATTGCATATTTCCCTATACTAATTTCCCACTAATCCTGTTTGGATTCCGGAGTAGCATGCGACCCACCGAAAAGCACTTCAATACCTCATCAGGGGTAGCAAGCGCTATATAAATGCAAACCCTCCCCTCTTCTATCCCTCCACTATCCTTTTTCAATCCAAATAACAAACTCACATGTCCACTGCTCAAATTAATTTCATATCGCTCTATACTAATTCACCACTAATCCTTCTTGGGTTCCGAAGTAGCGTGCTACTCGCCAAAAAAGCGCTTTGACACCTCGTTAGGAGTAGCAAGCACCATATAAATGCAATTACAATTGCAATTACAATTATATATACCCACACCCACACACACATATACACCATTAACCACTAGCAGTGGCACTGCATGTGTTTCTAAAACTCAAGGGATCATTTAGAGGCAGGTGGCCATTAGAAGCTGGCGGATGCACTATCCCCAAAACCCTAGCAGCACGTCTGCCCTATTTAGACTGCACATACATGGTGGACTGTTGCCTGGGGCATCACTATTACATCCATCATAATTTTTCATTTGTTGCTAGTTCTACAGCTAAAATAACAACCACACTCAGCCAGTACAGAGTGGAGCGTGCACCAGTGAATGGTTGTAATGCAGTCAAATATTGTTCTGTCTGGCCTTTGAGACAGTTTTAGCTGTCTTGCCAGACTACAGTTTTTCAAAAAATTAATAGATAAAATACATACACTGAGAGGCTTTTGGTCAGCGGGCTTCATCCATTGGGCTGTTTAAATAGCGTTCATAATTTGCTTCCACTCACCAACACATACAACATGGTCCAATGCCCTCTTTACCCTTCACTGTGATTTCACAAATTCTGGGCACATAGTTCACATCCATCCAAAAATACTCTCTTACTCTTCGATGACAAAACTGGTTTAAAGTGTGTTTTGTATGTTATTTTTTTTCTATACCATTAAATACTGGCTGTTTATGTTTTCTGCACATCAGGTGCCCAGTTAGAAGGTAGTTTATTTTCCATCTCCTTTTAAAATTTGGTGTAAGAAAGTGACATTGTAACATTGCAGCTGCCTGTGATTTTATTGCTTCTTTGTGTGGTGGTTTATGTTTGCCTCCTTCACAAATAATAAGAATACCATGCATGGACAAGTGAAAGAGTTGTTAATTTTTTTTAAAAAGCACTAGTGAAATAGCTATATTAGTGAATGATTTTGTAAACTTAAAATTTTATTGCAAGCATACAGCAGCCATGTTTGGTGGCAGCATATATTCTTTTTTTTATTTAAAAAAAGGCCACATCAGTAAGTGTTTTTACATTTAAAAATGTTATTGAAAGCATATAGCAGCCACATTTAGGTAGCAGCATATTTTGTTTTTATTTATATGTTTGTGGCACATGCTTGCAATAAAAAACATATAACCATTGCACCATCTTGCCATGGCCAGACCTATTGCCTTGCCAATGCTTGTCTTTTGATGAAGGAGAGTAGAGGAGAGAAAGTAGAACAGAGCTGAGCATTGTGAGTATTAAGATGGTATGAAAAGCCAAAGAGAATGTTATGTGCCTTATTATGAGTTTGGCAGTCCAACCGCCGTAGGACCGTGCCCGCCCGTGCCAGCAGCCCACAGCGCTGGCAGTCCAAAGACCGCCATATTACAAGTTGACCACAGGGCCCGCAATGTGGAGGCGGGGATCTTGCAGCAGTGGTGAGTACTTTTCACAAATATATTGATGCCTGTGTTTGCATTTCAACTGCATATGTGTCGGATGCACACATATGCATGATTTATGTGGAAAAATGCCATATAAACATCACCTGGGTTCAGCCCAAACATAGGCAGTCATGGCAAATGGTATATGGTTCGAGAAGGACTCACCTGAAGATCGCCGCAAACAGGGTCGGAATCCTCAGTGTGAAGATCCTGCTGCGAAGGGGGGACCTGGAGAAAGGGATCCACGTCAGAATCTGAATGGAAGAAGAAGAAAGAGTTGAGTACGCACCCCAAATCCTTCATCACTGCCACATTGAAGTGGGCGGTTGGACGGCAGCGGTCTGCTCGTGGATCAGGCAACTCATAATACGCACAGCAGTGCAGCTCCCCTGTACCGCCCTGTGCCGGCTGCCTTTCCCCGACCGCGAACACAGTGGTCCGCGGTCTGCTGGCAGTCCCGCCGGTCCAGCGTCAGACTTCTCAAAGCCGATATGCCCAACTCGTAATTCAGCAGTCGGACTGCCAAGCTCACTGCGCTCGGACCGCTGATATGGCCAAACTCGTAATAGGGCCCTATAGCTGCAAGAGAGGCATTTTGGAGGGCAAAAAGATGGGGTACTGGATCAAACCTGCAGGTAAGGCCAACTGGTTGAGGAGTGGGTGTTAAGGGTGAAACTCACCTGAAGACAGAGAAGGACTGGTTGGAGTGACAGGCGGAACATGCTGAGAAAGGTGAGTGCAAGAATTATAAGATGAGGGTTGACTGCCTCAGATGCGGCATAGAGAGCTTGGAGCCTGTGAATGATACAATGGTGATTGCAATAGACAGAGGTATGAAAACTTGACATACAAATAATAGCAGTGTAATTTGCATGGATGCAATAATGCCGAGTGTTTGAAAGCTTGAAAGAGGTCACATAGAAGGTAAAATGGCTAAAAACGAGGTAGTCTAGGATTTTTGAGAAAAAGGTTGATTTGCTCTATAATATTTGCAGGTGGAAGGACCCACAAACATTTTTTTAAGAAGAGCAAGGCAACAGTGTAGGAAGCTAGCTCTGTATATACTATATCAAAGCAAGGTATAGTGTGCACAGAGCCCGGTGGATCATCAGAGGTATAGCAGAGGTTAAAGTAGATAATACCAACAGCTCTGTTTGTGGTAGTGTGGTCGAGCACTCAGGCTTATCAGAGGGCGGTGTTAAGCATTTAGAGCCATATTTACAAGGAAGTTGCGGAGCGCGGCGTTAGCCTCCTTGACTTAACGCCGCGCTCTGCCACTTCTGAAAATGCAAGGCAGCACCGTATTTACAAGAAAACGGTGCAGCCTTGCATTTCCCCCTGCGCTGGTGCTAATTTAGCTGCCTAGCGCCAACGCAGGTGCTGTTGCACCATAGTGCATCAGTGCCTGCTTTGAGGGGAATGATTGCTTATGTGCAGGAAGGTGTCCCTTCCTGCACATAAACAATCTGAAATGGCATTTTGAAACTTCTATGTGTGCTTCTTAATGCAGCACACATAGAAGTTGAAAAACTTCATTTTTTTAATGATTGCTTATGTGCAGAAAGGCACAATGCAGCACACATAAAAACAGCAAAAACAAGGAGAAATTAAACATTTCTCCTCATTGCGCCAGGGTAAGACCAGGTTTTCCCTGGTCTTAATTTTGGCTCTGCCCCATATTTACGCCACCCTTATAAATATGGGGCAGCATCAAAATCAATGGGTGTTGCGGTGGAACGCCCACATAACACCCATTGCCCGTCCCTTTCACGCTAAGTATAGTGTGAATAAGGCAAAGCCCCTGTCACTATCACTACCACAATGTCGAGAAAAGTGGCATTGTGGTGGCGATACGGTCTTGTAAATATGCCCCTTATTGTACAAACTTAGGCAAGAAATGATGTCACACATTCAAAGACTGAATCCAGACCAATTGGTAAGTATAAAAAGTTAGACTTTGTATCTTATTTAAGAACCAAGGGTTACTTAATTCAGGTAAAGTTGGAATACTTTCAAAGTATCAAAGCTTTTGAGGTAAAAAAAAGTTTGTAGAGTCTCAAGCAATGCTTTTCAGTCGGAAAGAAAATACTTGGTAATCAGGATATACAGTTAGTGCAATACAGAGAGAACCCTATGCAATTCTGTGGGGGGAAAGACAGGTGATTGACTTACAAGTAAGTACCCAGCTTCCAGTTCCAGTCTTCGGGTGTCTCAGGCCAACACTGCGGGCGGTCGTGGGGTACTGGAGGCACACAGAAGGTGCAGGATTCAGTATCTATGCTGAGGCGGTCGATACCGGGGGGGATATCTACCCTTGCGGGTGGCGGGGAGTAATGAAGAGCGTTGAGTTGCAGCAGACTGCCAACACAGTTACCGTTGCGGTCGACGGCGGCAGGCTGCTGTAGTTCGGCTGGAGGAGTTCAGCCGTCGTCGGACCGTCACGAGGAGGTCGCGGTCAGGTGGTAAGGCCATAGGTGCCAGAGGAGGCTGACAGGGCCACTTGCAGGAGGGTACGGGCTCTCGGGCATGGAGCTGGGCACAGCTAGGGTTGTGGGGCTGAGAGGATCTCTCGAGGTCGTGCAGGCCGTCTGGCTGGGATGCTTTTCTTCTGGCAGGACAGAGTCGCATTGACACAAGTGTCGGTCCTCTACCACTGCGTCGCAGAGTTTTTTGTAGCAGTGAGTCATGTTGACACCATTGTCGGTCCTCAATGTGCCGGTTCTTGTACCGGCGGGTGCCGGATACTAGAGCCTCTAGTCCGAAGGGAGGTTCTTGGTGCTTTGGCAAAGTTTGCAGGGCCTCCGGGGTTTCTTGTAGGTTAAGCAGGGTTTCTGGAATGACAGCAGGTCCAGTGGTAGAACCGGTTGCTGGTCGCAGGGTTCTTGCCGGGTTTTGTTTGCAGTGGTTCAGTTCCTGGTCCGACATCGGTCGCATTCCGTCTTCTTCTTTGGTCCGTTGAATCTGACTTCTGGGTTCAGGGCTGCCCCCTAAATACTGTATTAAGGGGGCATTTTAGGGGTCTTGAGGTCAGTAACCAATGGGCTACTGACCTTAGGGTGACTACACCCTTGGTGTGCTCACCCCACATAGGGGAGTGGCCACAATCCTTAACCTTGATTGGAGGGTGCCCGCCATCTGCAAGATGGCGTGCACTGAAGAGTGGGCTTCACCTCTCCTCCCCTACCTCAGGGGTGGAGTTGGCAGAGGTGGGCACACCTACTGGGCTGTTCTAATTTTTCCCTCCTGTCTTCCTGCCGAAAAGGGGGTGAGACAGGAAAGTGGCCTGCTCCTAATAGCAGGAGAGGCTGGGGGCCGCGTTGCAAAGGTTTTAAAGCTCCCCTGCCACCGATGGCTCTTCCTGTCCTGTCCTGGGGGAGGTGTAAACACCTCTGCCCAGCAAAGGCTTTGTTTCTGGGCCCAGGGAGCAAAGGCTACTACCCCAGGGGTCCAGATACTTGGCAGGCTGGTGTTTACCAGTCAGGAACCCATCTGAGTGGTAAACAGTGTGTGGTATAATAAATCTGACACTGGAATCAGTGCAGGTTTATTATTCTGAGATTTTTGATACCAAACATCCCAGGATTCAGTAAAGCCATTATGTGGCTAAGAAATTCGTAATGACCAGTTTCCAGCCCATATACTCAGGATGGCTTTACTAGGCACTTATAATATCTAAGAAGGGCTGTAGATATTAAATTGACCTGTCTGCTCATGCAGATTGGTCCTCACATGAGGTATAGGGCACCCTGCCTTAAGGGTGACTTTCCTAGGCCTCACGCTGTGCTGGCCAGGCATGGCACACAGGGATGTGTTGACTATGAGTTTGTTCAGGTGAACTTGTGCCTGAATGACTGTGTGCACAGCAATATAAGTAAATCAATTATTTACTCTTTGCACAAAAATTTAAACTAAACAATAACCACGTACACAATAATTTTTAACATATTTTCATTATTCTCCCAGAGCATGTTACATCGTTACAAGTCTTCTGTAATCATTTGATTAGATTCCATGTAAAGTACAAACAATCACATGAATTACATAACACAAAAGCAAATACATATAGTACATGGATAGATTCTTCTTTAGTGCAGCTCCATTTATTCGTGTGATGCCCTATGCATTTCGGGACTGAGAGTCCCTTCTTCAGGGGCCACTAAAAAACATAAATGAATGGAATCAATAATTAAATCTAAGGCTCTTAATTACATAAGTCTCAAGCTACCCAACATTTCCCTCACCCGCCGGGTGAATTGACAAAATACGTGCTCACTATACCACAAATAAGAAAAAAGCTGCCACAACTCATTTTCACAAGGACTCCGGACCCCTTTGTCTATAGTAATGCGATAGTCACTACATTGACAAGCTTCCATGGATAAAGACCACAATAACTGATAACAAACTATGAGTGATGTACCCCAAATATATTAAAATCAATCGCTAAATCACCCTCGTGACCACACTTCCAAGACATTCTCCACCTTTGGTCGTGCTCCCATTCCGTGCAAGAGTCTCGACAAAAAGTTATTTACTACCACAGATAAAGTAGGTACGAATTCTCAAAAGAAGCAAATTCGCTTTTGAAAAATCCTAAAAAAGGTAACCCAAACTGTCATGCATTGTTAAACAATTGGAGTGGCAAATGATATATAAGTTATGAGTGCCCCACACCATAGTACCTTCAGTCGTAAAATAGACCAGCCGAAGCAGCACCTGCGTAACAGATCGGCAACATTAAGAACACCAGTGATTACACATAAACAAAGATAACGCGCTAACACCTGCGCAAAACCATTCATGCAATAAATCTGATCGCTAGCTTACCAAGTTGTTCAACCGTAGTCTCTCCACAGTTCGCGCACTATGTTCTGACAGTCTGTACTCCTTCGCGAACTCCTCTGCTAGTTATCACTGCTACCCGCGAAACAAGGTTAAAGGGCGACGGGCTGACTCCGCCCCCTGAGTGTGCGTGTTTTACCTCTTCCCAAAGGGTGGCCATCTTAACATGGTGCATAAACTCGCACAGTCTTAGCAATACGAAACCATGTTACATCTACCAGCCAAAACATTGCCATCACTACTTCATACCAAACCAAATTACAAGCAACTAACCACAATCAGTGCTCACCCAACTAAAATGGTGCGTCTATACTAAGCTCACAAGGAGGTTCATATGACAACCAAGTTCCAAACTAATATGGCGTAACTCCGCTACACTGCAATGATGATTCCCCACAGTGACCAAATTTACCATGGTGGACGGTAATCCTTTTCTCTACCCAAAGTTACACCGCTATTATGAAAAAAAACGCAACAACAAATGTAAAAAGGTGCACATTCTTCAAGCCAAAACTATGTATTGCAATGTCTTCCCTTAATATGAAACAGAGTTCTAATATGGGCCATGATTAAACAGAGTGGAAAGTTGAAGTAACATAAGCAAAAACATGAATATTCACATGAAAAGTTCACAGTAAGTTTTGAAACACTCTCAATTCAATAAACCATAAACATTTGTTTGGGAGTGTATCCACTGCAACATGTAGAGTGTACATCATAAATGTCAATCAGAAGAAACCGTATAATGTTATATTTTGCAAAATAACATTGATTTTCGAGCTCATGAAACAAATCACAGTTGACATGATTCATAAAAACATGTACACACCAAATTAACAGAGTGAATTCTAGTGGTCAAAACCCATCTCCAGCTAAAAAAAAAGGCCTCTATCTGTGAAAATGAGTTGTGGCAGCTTTTTTCTTATTTGTGTTTAGTGAGCACGTATTTTGTCAATTCACCCGGCGGGTGAGGGAAATGTTGGGTAGCTTGAGACTTATGTAATTAGGAGCCATAGATTTAATTATTGATTCCATTCACCTATGTTTTTAGTGGCCCCTGAAGAAGGGACTATCAGTCCCGAAATGCATAGGGCATCACACGAATAAATTGAGCTACACTAAAGAAGAATGTATCCATGTACTATATGTATTTGCTTTTGTGTTATGTAATACATGTGATTGTTTGTACTTTACATGGAATCTAATCCAATGATTACAAAAGACTTGTAACGATGTAACATGTTCTGGGAGAATAATGAAAATATGTTAAAAATGATTGAGTACCTGGTTATTGTTTAGTTTAATTTTTTTTGCAAAGAGTGAATATTGATTTACTTATATTGCTGTGCACACAGTCATTCAGGCACAAGTTCACCTGAACAAACTCATAGTCAATGCATTATGTGAGACTGGCAGCCCTCAAATACTGTGTAGCACGCGACACATGGTTTAGTTAGTTGAGTTGTATTTACACATTAAGAATAACAAAGAAAAAACAGGAGTGCACCACTGGAACAACAATTTGTTTTTTGGTACACAGGGATGTGTGCCATGTCGACTCTTCACTTTTAGCTCCACCATAACACGCAGGCTGCAATGGCAGTGGTGCATGTTTGTGGTGAGAGGTCTCTGAGGGTGGCATAATACATTCTGCAGCCCTCAGAGTCCTTTCCCTGGCTACCATGCCTTCCGTACCATAGGTACCCCTTACAAGGGGCTTACAGGTAGGCCAGAGTTGTGCCAATTGTAGAAACAATGGTACATGTTTAAGGAAAGAACACAGACCCTGGGTACCTGATTGGCAGGGACCCAGGACACACTCAAAGTGCATCAGAAATCTGGCAAAAAGTGGGAGGGGGGTTACTGCAGCAGAAACCCACTTTCCTACAAACAGCATTCTTGAACCTTTCTGTAAAAGACTGAGGGGCCGATTCCGATTCGGGCCGGAAATCTCTCCGACCGAGCCGGACCCGGAGAGATTTCCGACCGAATCGGACCCGTGCAGCCCGACCGAACGAGTACGATGCGTCCGTATGCTATCGTACTCGAGTCGGTCGGACTCCCATTGAAGTCAATGGGACCCGGTCGTACAACGCGTACGCGGGCTCCCATTGCCTCAATGAATGCGAGGCGAACAAGGGTGCCCCCTACAGCGTGTACGCGGCGAAGCGATTCGCGCCATACACGCACAGGTAGGGGGGACCCATGGGTCCCCCCTGTGTGCGACTCATGCGGCTACGCGTACAGGGGGTCCGACACGGACCCCCGAAGTATGGCTCCGACTGCTCTTTCGAGCCGGGCGGCGCGTGTCGGTCGGACTGCTTGCGGCGCGCATCGTACTTACCCGGCCGGGAAACGTCTCCATTGCGCGGTGCGAGTCGTGTCCGAGCGAGTCGGTCGGTGCGGTTCGACGCAGGAACGAGTTGGTCGGAGCGTTTGGGACGCCCGAACGAGTCGGTCGGCGATTTCGCATCGTACTCGCTCGTCCGGACGCGCGTACGAATCGGTCGGGAAATAGGGCTCCGAATCGGATCCGGTTATGCCGAATCCGATTCGGAGCCCTACCTGCCGAGATCGGAATCGGCCCCTTAGTGTTTGAAAAGACATTTGAGGCAGAGCTGGAAAGTGAAGCTAAAGCTAGGGGTTCATGATTGTGGTAAAAGGATGAGAGGGGGCTCAAAATGGGTGATTTGGACTATGAATATTAGTTTGGCAGGATGAGTAGAACACGATAAAGTGGGCAGGATGGGAGATAAGTCCCAGCTGGGAATAGAAGGAAAAGCGATTAGCATGTTTGGATGGTGGATTTCTTAAAAAAGTAGGTGGTGAATTTGTTAGGAGTGAGGTTAGTGTAGGTGAGAGGGAGCAAGAGGAGAAAATTAATGCTGTGGGATAGTTTCTTAGATGGCATTGAGAGAGGGGATGTGATTAATCTAGTATGTTCCTTTGGCAGAGTTAATGGTAATGGACATTTTGAAAAGGGTTGACTTATAACTCTTGATATTGCCCTGTGATGGAACCTATGCATATATGTACCTTTTGAACTTGAATCTAGGGTTCTGGGTGAGAGGCATAGGCATGAAAAATGTAGGTTGATACACATGTGGTATAGAAGATAAAGTTGTATTAAAGTTTACAGCCAGGCTGGTATCAATTCGGTTGAGGTGGTTCAGGATAGAGTGAAGTGAGATTTAATGTCTGCAGTTTGGATTAATTGGAGCTGAAATATACTATTTAGGTATGTGAACCAACATTTGGATGATAGGGTGATGAGAGACAGTTAGGTTGATGATGGCTTTATTTTGGGAGAGCGAGTTAGAGAAAAGGATGACATCAAATGGATTACCATGGGAACATGGAGCTTGTCAGACTGGAGCTGATAAAAGCAAGTGTTGGTGTTTCTTCAGGTTCAAAGATGAAGTCAGCAAGGACAACTAGAAGGCTAGATGGTGGTGCTGTCTTGCAGGTACAATGTAGGTCACCATAGAATGTTTCAGTAATGCCATGTGGGCATTACAGGATGACGATATGAAGCTTAATTGGAGCTTTCATTTTTATAATATGAGACTCATATAGTGTGCATGAGTAGTAGAGAGTACATGAAGGATCTTAACTCACCACCTTTGTTAGAGGGTCTCAGTAAAATGATGAATGAGGCAAGGACGGCGTGTAGAGCAGCTGGAGTGACAGTATTTATCTGGTCTATCAATGTTCATGAAAATGGAGGGGAGATGGAATTTAAAATATTTCACCAACTTTCTGACAAGGAGCTGTTGAGGAGCTTGGACTTCAATGTTTCCAAAGTGATCTTTGTTAAAGGGGGTGGCATGATTAGATTAGAGATGTCTCTTTGAGGAAAATAATTGTACAATATGAAGTGGACAATGTGTATATATATGACGCAGTGTAGTGGGCTGAGTTGAAGCAATAGCGCCCTAGATTATTGAAAATCATAGTTCTGGTAATCATAACACATTGTCTATTAAGCACTATTGACAGTTGTCTTTCATCACAGTGTAAATAAGAAATGTTATTATAACTCAGTTAAAAAGGCTGCACCAGCTAAGGCAGTGAACTGCAGGCTTCACTCAGAGCTCAATAGCACATGACTAACTTTCTGAGGTCAACAACTGAGGCCCATATTATGAATTTTCCAATATTCTCAATTCGGATGGAAACATGAGTTGCAGCTGGATTGGTGTCAGACCTTGCATCCTTGCCGTGGTTTCCCCTGACATTTTTGCCTTCTGACCTCTTGTTTTGCTGACTTTGTTTTTGTTTGCTTTAGGACTCTAGGCACTTTACCACTGCTAACCGCGCTACAGTGCATGTGCTATCTACTTGAAATATGGTAAAGTTGGCTTATCCACAATTGGCATATTTAATTTCATTATAAGGGGCAGATTTACAACTTCTGGCGCATCCCTGCAAATCAGCAGGGATGCGCCAGAATAGTTGCGACACACACTTCACTCTGCGCCACCACGGAAGCGCCGCATTTACAATGCGGCGCACCGTGGCGCAAGGAAAGGCCGATGCGTGTCGCATCCTGTGGCGCAAGGGCGGCGCATTGCTGGAGTCGTGTCGCAAGCGCGACGCAACTCCAGCAATGCTCGTGGGCCGCCCATACCTAACGTGGTGCGCCACTCCTTACGCCTGCTTGAAGCAGGCGTAAGGATTCGTCGCAGCGGCGTCGGAAAAGTGACTCAGTGAAATCTTGTAGATTTCACTGCGTCACTTTTACGAGGCATTCCTTCGACGGAACGCCCACCCTGCGGAGGAACGCCCACATGAAACCTGACGCAGGTTTCATGTGGCGCAGGGCTTTACAACGTGACGCATCTCCTAGATGCGTCACGTTGTAAATAATGCGCAACGTGGCGCATGGTTTACGTCGCCGCTGCGTCACAAAAGTGACGCAACGGCGGCGCAAAAGTGGCGCAAGGGGCTTGTAAATCTGCCCCTAAGTCTCTAGTAAACTGCACTACATGTGCCCAGGGCCTGTAAATCATATGCTACTAGTGGGCCTGCAGCACTGATTATGCCAACCACTTAACCCACTTAAGTAGCCCTTTAAACATGTCTCATGCCTGCCACTGCAGAGCCTGTGTGTGCAGTTTTAAAATGACATGTCGACCTATGAAGTTAACCCTCTTGCCAGGCCCAAGCCTGGCCCAAGCCTTCCTTTTTGATGTATATAAGTCACCCCTAAGGTATTTCCTGGACAGGTCATGAGAAGGGTGCAGTGTATTTAAAAAGTAGGACATGCACTTGCATCGCCTACACCAGAGAGGTTCGAAGACGACGCATCTCTAATTTGCGCAACTTAGAACCGACGCATCGCCTACTTCTCCAGGATCAATGCATCGCCTCCCTTGCTCCTCGCATCTCATTGTCAACGCAACCCCAAACCATGTACTGTTTCACCTGGCCAAGGCCAGTCCCTGTATCCGACCCATGCTCCATTGCGGTCGGCCTGAACTTTTGGATTTGTCCCGGTCAAGCACAACCAGATAGCCCCGGTTGGCGCTTTAAGCTTTTAAGCACTAAAAGATATTCTTCAAAAATTAATAACTCCGGTTATACTTATTGGATTTTTATCATTTTGGTCTTGTTTAGATCAGTATATTTAGCTCTAGTTTTCTAACCCGGCATGGTATATTTTTGTGTGGTGTCTTCACTGTTTTGCTATTTTAAGTGTTGCACAAATACTTTGCACATTGCCTCTTACGTTAAGCCTGACTTCTCTGAGCTAAGCTACCAGGGGGTGAACGCAGGTTAATTTAGGGTGTATATCTGACTTATCCTGACTAGGATTGTGGTTCCTGCTTGGGCAGGGTGCATACCTCTGCCAACCAGAAACCCAATTCCTAACAATTGGGGTTACAAAATGTGCTGTAAAACCTAAACTTTCAGTTTTTTCCCAGACACATTTTTTCCTGCTAAAAGTTGTGGAATTTGTTTAGGGAACAGTCCATGGGTTTTGCAGAGAAACCTGAGGAAATTGATGTAAAACCACTGATTCTCACAGTTATTCTGCATTCTGAGTTGAAAAACTTGTAAATGTTGTGGTAATACTGCACCTGGCAATTATTACCAAAATCTCTGGTACCAGTCATTCTGGGTGCTACATTACCACTTCAGTTTTTCTGCATACCTTCTTCTAATGATTGCAAAAGTACCTCATTTAGGATGTGATGCAGAGGAAGAAATGCCGAAAACCTGCCTTTTTCCAGTGCCACTTCCCCGCTCAATTTAGAGTCAGAGTAAGCTCTAGATTACTGTCAGTGGAGCCTGAGGTGGCTTCACCACCAGTAACCCCTGACCCAGTTGTCCATCCTCATCAGGAATGCTGGGTCTTAGTGATGGTTTTCCTGCTCTATTTATAGTGGGGCACCCATCACTCATTTTGATTTCCTGTGCCTGTCACGTGAGCCATAGTGCAAACGGATGGGGGAAAGTTAACTGGGTCCCATGTGCAGGGAAAAAGCTCTCTGCAGTTAGGGCTTACTTACTTTTTGTTGAAAGAAAACACACTTCTGGTTTTGTTTCCACTGAACAAAAAGTTTGCTGAGTGGGAGTTTTAAATAGGGTGACTGCTTGGCAATCTTTAGTGATATGAACACAGCCACTATGGCCACAGCTCACTTCACTGCATAGAGATTCCTGCCATACAGGCGGAGATCTCCAAATATGGAAAATGGGGTCAGATGTAAAAACTTTAGGAATACTGATTTCCTTATTGTAGTTCTATACGAATTGCAATTAGGAAATCGGTATTCCAAATGAATGAAGCTCATTGAGTTTCATTTAGGGATCCCTTGTGAGTCGCGAATTGACCTACCTCATAAATATTAATGAGGTCGGTCGCAGTTTGTGACCAATTAGGAATCACAGCCATCGCAGGGATGGTGGCCTGCTGACGTCAGCAGGCCACCATGTATGTAATTGCTTTCTAATAAAGCAATCTTTTCTTTTTTAAATGCAGCCCGTTTTCTTTAAAGGAAACGGGATGCATTTAAAAAGAAAAAAAATGAAACCATTAAGTTTCATTTTTTAAGAGTAGACAGTGGTCTGTGGGACCACTGCCTGCTCCTATAAAATATTATTATTTACATTCTCAAAGGGGAAGGGGTCTCTTGCGGACCCCTTCCCCTTTGCGAATGGGTTACCACCAGTTTTGAACTGGTGGTAAAGTATTATTGTTTTGCGACTGGAATAGGGTTGCAAAACAGTAATACATGCCATACCGATTTGGTATTTGGAAGGGACGCCCTAAACACGACCCTTCCAAATACCAAATTGCAAATGATAAATGTGATTCGGTAACAAGTTACTGAATCGCATTTTGCTTTTTGTACATTGAAAAAGCCAGATTTGCAGATTTAGGCCATTTGCAACCGGAAAATGCTTTGTACATCTGGCCCATGGTCCTTTGTCAGGGTGATGGAGGTCATGACCTCAGCTCCCCTGGCAGACTGAAGATCGTTCAGCAAGGGTCTAAATAAAGTTCTATGTGCCTCAAGTATTAATGTTCCAAATAAGAAATCGTAAATTGCAAAAAATACCGATTTGTAATTTGTATTTTCATATTTGGAATGTATTATAATGTATTCGGTAGAGGTGGTCGTAATTTGCGCACAGACTTCTACAGAATGCATTGGCATTTTGCGAACCAACCTATGTAGAAATATGTTGGTTTACAAAATACCGAATCGTAGTGGGTCGAAATTTAACCTACCTCATAATATCTTCATGAGGTAAGTCTCAAATTTCAACCCAGTATGATTGGTTAAAGACACAGGCACGGTGGCATATTTGGGTCAGCAGACCACCATGCCTGTGATTGCTTTTAAATAAAGCAATTTTAATTTAATGCAACCTGCTTTCCTTTTGCTAAAAGCAAAACAGGATGTGTTTAAAAAAAACATGAAATATTTTACAACCATTTGTCAGGAGTAGGCACTGTTCCCAGGGACCACTGCTGCTCCTAAAAAATGTCTTTGTACATGTTAGACCTGTTAGACTCCACCATGGACGGTCCCAATCCCAGCTGAGAAAGAAGGAGGGTTATGCGTGGGGCTATCTACCCACCATGTAAAAGAGTCCTAGCTACAGAAATGTCAACCAAAAAGCTAAAAGACATCCGGGCCTTGGGCAAAGAGGAATCTCCTTCAAGGAGAGCTATGATGCCTTGTCGCAAAAGTCAGAAATCCCTAGAAGTCTCAAAGCCAATCCACCTGCTTTTGACCAAGACCATCACTATTGGGACATGGAACGTGAGGATCCATGTACGAGACAGGCAAGACAGCCCAAGTGGCAGCAGAGATGAAAAAATACAACCTTGCCCTGCTTGGCATCAGTGAGACCAAATGGACACAGTCCTGACTGAAAATACTGGCTCCAGGAGGAATGCTGCTGTATTCTGGATATGAGGAAGAGAATACCCACTTACTCAAGGAGTAACACTGATGCTAATGCCACCAGCCAACAGAGCATTGATTGGATGAAAAGCTCACGGTCCCAGAACCATCACAGCGACTTTCCGCACAAAGAAAAAGATGATCAACATGAATGTTATCCAGTACTATGCACCAACCAATGACAGCAAAGAGGAAAAAGAACAGTTTTACAACAGACTCTAGTCCCTCCTGGAGAAATGCCTTGAGACAGACATCATCATACTGATGGGGGACCTCGATGCCAAGACTGGAAGCGACAACACTGGGTACTAAGACATCATGGGCAACCATGGCCTTGGTGACATGAACGAGAATGGTGAAAGGTCACAGATCTCTGTGCCCTGAACAGTCTGGTGATAGGCGGTAGTGTATTTCCACACGAAAGAATACACAAAGCAATGTGGGTGTCACCAGACCATTCAAAAGAGAATCAGGTCAACTATGTCCTCATTGCCATGAAGTTCCGGTGTTCCCTGCAGGATGTGAGAGTGATGAGAGGAGCAGACGTGGCATCAGACCATCACCTTGTCATGGCCAGACTAAAGCTAAAGCTGAAGAAAGCATGAATGGAACTGACAAACCAACGCCAGTGATATGACACCACCCTTCTCAAAGAAGCACAAACACGGAGTGAATACTCAGTCACTCTCAGTAACAAGTTTTAAATCCTGCAAAAACTATAGGACGACAGAGACCCAGTAGAAAGTCAGTGGGAGAAGATCAAATAAACAGTGACATCAACCTACCAGGAGGTACTGGGTGCCAGGAAAAACCAGCATAAAGAATGATTTCCACCTAAATATCCACAAAGTCCAAGAGCGAAAGGAAAAGAAAGCTGCTTTAAACACCTGCTGAACAAGAGCAGAAAAAAGAGAAAGCGCAAGGTGAATACACCAAAACCAATAAGGAAGCAAATAGAAGCTTAAAAACAGACAAGCAAAGATTAATCGATGGTCTTGCCTCAGAAGCCCAGGAAGCAGCAAGCCATGGTAACTTGAAAGAACTCTACGACATAACAAGGAAACTCTCCTGCAGATACAGAAAACCAAAAAGACCTATTAAGGATAAAGCTGGGAAGACAATCATGGGTAACGAAGGCCAATAACGAAGATGGGTGGAGCACTTTGAAGAACTGATGAACCAGCCTGTCCCACAATCTCTACCAGGCATAAAGCCAGCTGACAAGGACTTCCCAGTTGACTGCAGCAGACCAACCAAGGAAGAATTTCGGCAAGCCATCAAACATCTGAGAAATGGGAAGGCAGCAGGACCTGACAGCATTCCTGCAAAGGCACGGAAGGCAGATATTGAAACATTAGTAGACCTGCTCTACTCCATGTTTGGAAGGATCTGGGAAGAGGAAAGTGTGCCATGAGACTGGAAAGAGGGATATCTCATCAAGATCCCCAAGAAAGGTGACCTGAGTAACTGCACAAACTACAGAGGGATAACTCTTATATCAACCCCAGGTAAAGTGTAAAACAGAGTAATCCTGAAAAGAACGTAGGAACAAGCCATCGCTCAGTTGAGAGAACAGTAATCTGGCCTCTGCAAAGATCGATCCTGCACAGACCAGATTGCAACACTGCGCATCATCACTAAGCAGTCAACTGAATGGAACTCTCCTCTTTGTGTTAACTTCATCTACTATTATGAAAAGGCATTCAACAGTGTGGACAGAGAGACCCTTTGGAAACTCCTCCGCCACTACGGTGTGCCAGATAAACTCTTAATCGGGAACTCTTACGAGGGAATGACATGCAAGACAGTCCATGGAGAACAACTCACGGAAACCTTTCATGTGAGGACCGGAGTCTGCCAGGGTTGTTTGCTCTTGCCTTTTCTCTTCCTCTTGGCCATAGACTGGATCATGAAGACATCCACAGCAAGAAGAAATGGGATCCAATGGACACCTTGGACACTGCTTGACGACCTGGACTTTGCAGACAACCTGGCCCTACTCTACTATACCCATCAGCAGATGCAAGAGAAGAAAACATTGTGGCGGTCACATCAGCACAACTTGGCCTCAGCATCCACATGAGAAAAACCAAGATTCAGAAGGCTTACATAGCCCATACGACTGCAGTCACTCTGGCAGGTGATGCACTGGAAGAGGTTAAGGCCTTCACCTACCTGGGCAGTTTCATAGACAAGCGACGGGCTTCATTCAGCTAAAGAAAATCTGGAGCTCCAAGGACCTAACGCTGCAAACCAAGATCAAGCTTTTTACACCAACATAAAATCAGTGCTTCTGTATGGAGCAGAAACTTGGAGGACATCAGGGACCAACACCAATAAAGTCCAGACCTTTATCAACACATGTCTGAGGAAAATCCATCCAAATTTGCTGGTCAAACACCATCAGCAACAACAACCTATGGCACCAAACTTTCCAACTCCTTGCTCATGAAGAAATCCTGAAAAGATGCTTGGGCTAGATAGGTCACACGCTCCACAAGCCTGCATCAAACACCACTAGGTAAGCCATGACATGGAACCCTCAAGGGAAAAGGAAAATAGGCAGGCCAAGAAATATCTGGTGCCGAGGCCTTGAGGCTGACTGCAAGGAGATGGGTTACACCGGGAGTCAGATTGAAAATAAAGCCCAGGACAGAGATGGCTGGAGAGTCCTGGTTGATGGCCTACACCCCAGGAGGGGTAGTAGGCATAGCTAAGTAAGTAAGTAAGACCTGTCAGCCTTAGGGTGGTCTTCCCCCAAAGTTTTTGCGTTACTCCTTCAAATGTTTCTGATCTCGGTTTTGTTGGCCTTAGGACTCTGTGCACTTTACCACTTCTAACCAGTGCCAAAGTGCATGTGCTCACTCCTTAAAACATGGTAACATTAACTTGTCCCCAACTGGCAAAATTAGGTTACTTATAAGTCCATAGTAAAGTGATACTACATATACCCAGGGCCTGTAAATTAAATGCTACTAGCGAGCCTGCAGCACTTGTTGTGCCGCCCACTTAAGTAGCCTTGCAAACCTATCTCAGGCCTGCCATTGCAGCCTGTGTGTGCACATGTTATGTTATGTTAACCAGATTTATATAGCGCACAGCTGCCCCAGCGAAGAGGCGTCCCGGCTTTTGCCAGGATCAAACCTACCATATAAATACAAATAAGTCACCCATACGGTAGACTCTATACAGCCCACAGGACAGGGTGCGATGTAGTCAGAAAAGTAGAACATGTGCTTTTACGTTTTACATGTCTTTATAGTGAAAAACTCTTAAATTCATTTTTCACTATTGCAAGGCCTACCTCTCACATAGGATAACTTTGGGGTTACCTTATTACATTTAATGAGGATAACTTCCAAATTTGAACAGGTAAATGTTTCATGATTGGTGTCTTTGGAATTGTAACGAAAAATCCTCTTTTATGGTGAAGTTGGATTTTTGATTACAATTTAGAAATTGCCACTGTTAGAAAGTTGGCATTTTCTTGCCCTAGCCATTTAGATCCTGCAGCCTGTCTCTGGGTTGCATGACTGGGTGTAGTTGGCAGTTGGGCTTTGTGTATTCCTCTAAGACAGCCACACAGCTTAGGTATCCCTGGATGGGCCATCACTGGCAGGATGGGAAGGCGGAATTAGGCCCAGCCCCACTTACACCTCAATAGGCTGTGTCCTGCCTTCACACAAAGGTTTGCATACCCTCTGTATTTAGTCCAGAGCCAGGACAGAGGAGGCAGTAACCTGAGTATTTCAAAGTCCTCTATAAGTTACTCCCACTTCAAAGAAGGCACCAGGTATTAATATTGGACCTCAGACACCAACTCTTCAGTGAACTTCTGGATCTGTGGAAGACTCTGCTAAGAAGAAGGACTGCTGTGCTGCTAAAAGGACTGCCACCCTGCTGGCCTTCAACCCTTAAGGACTGCTGCCTGGTATGTTGACCTGTTGTGTGCTGCCCTCTTGCCTGGGTGAGAAGGACTAGACCTGGAACCTGTACCTGGGACCACCAGAGTAACTCCAAGAGCTAGTGTCTTGTAACCAGCACCTAGACTCTGTAACTGTGAGTTCTAACCTGCCAAGTGGTGCCACCCGAGTTCTGGATCCTTGGAAGTGGGCCTAAAGGTGCTCTGCCAGCCCATCGGTGGACCCAGCAGAACCAATGCATCTCCTTAGCTGCACAGTGCAACCCTGAGCAGAGCCAACATGTTGCCTCTACTGCGAAGATTCTTCCAGTGCAAGGACTCTGCATTGACCTCACAGCTTCATCGGAACCGCCTCTGTGTGACACATCCCTAAATGCAAGCCCTCACATCGCAAGCCTCTCGTCATCGGCAGCCTTGATGATGATACAGGACTTTGCATTGCAAGCCCCACAGTCATTTTGGAACCAGCCAGCGCACGATGCATCTTGATGCAGGAATTCACGTCGCCAGCTTCCTTTGTGGATGGCCTCCAAGATGATGATGCAGGACCTCACATCATAGCCTCATATTTCCCCAAAACCACTGCTGCATGATGCATCTCCGACCAGTACCTCGCTTTGCCTTTGTTGCATGGTGCAGCCTCGCCGTGGAACAACTTGCACACTTCGTACCCAGGATTTAAGGTACTCTTGTTCCGCAGGCCTAACTGGGTCACTGTAGCTGGCCCGCACTCTATCGTGGTTGACCTGAACTTGTGATTATGTCCCAGTCCGGCACAACCAGATTTCCATAGTTAGCGTTTTGTGCTTTTTGGCACTGTTTTCACTGAAATCTTTCAAATTGCACATCTCCGGCACTACTGATTGGATTTTTGTAGTTTTGGTCTTGTTTTATTTATTAAAATGTTCTCTATTTTTCTAATCTGGTGTGGGGTCCTTTTTGTGTTGTGTTTCAATTTGTTACTGTTTGAAGTGTTGCACAAATTGCCTCTGAGTTAAGCCTGACGTTCTCTGCCAAGCAACCTGAGGGTTGAGCACAGGTTTATTTAGGGTTTGCTTTTGACTGCACCCTGACAGGATTGTGGTTCCTGCTTAAGATGGGTTTCACCCCTTTCAACCATGATCGCAATTTCTTACAGTCCACATTCACAAAGGGGAACTAGTCCCTTGGGGACTGAAGGAGCCGGGTTCCACATTCTAGGTCTGCTCTGGAGCCCCCAGTTGATTACTCTTTTTCTCAGCATTTCCATGGGGCTTACTCCGATGAGAAAGTACAACAGTTCTTTATTATCAGTATCAACGTTCAATGTATCCTCTCCTCCCGCAGCCTAACTCCTAAAACAAGGACATTATTCTAGCTAACAAAGATGAATTCTCCACCTGTAACAGAAACATGAGAAAGAACAATTCCAACATGCACATGAAATTCACTTATTAAATCTAATGCGAGAGCTTCCAGGGGAAAAATACAATTCAGGCCTACAGAAATCAGCCAATATAAAAAAAGGCACAAAGGCCTCATGAAACTACACAGAAAATGAACATTATTTACTAAGCATCTCTAAATTAATATATTACATAAGCACATCAAATACGTGAATACTTGTCAGCGACATGCACGAACTCTGCACGTTAATGTTTTCAGCTAAACACACGTAGTTGCAACATTAATTTCTTCACGTTCACACGGAAAATATCCCTAACACGTCACCTTTCATGTTATTACAGTTCACGTTCTAAGGTTCTAAGTTAATACAATGAAGGAATATATGTAGGTGCGAATTACCCATGATTATAGTGTTCCCCTACAAATGAAAGTGCAAAATTTGCTCTCTAACAGTCCCCCCTCAGATGACAAGTGTCATCACACCCACACTACACTTCCCAGTAGAAAGAACTGACCTAAATAGACGTTTTAGCCAGTCTCCCCTGTCGAAATCTTGCTAAGCTCTTAAGATTCTCATAGTGACTGTCCTGCAGTCTCTCCATTCTCCTTTCTCGCTCTCTAAGAGAATTCTCAGCTCATCTCGACTGATACCACTTATAAGCTTTCACTGTCCCATCAACAAGATGACACAAACCACAACTATTACTATTGGCTTCAGGATATACCCAATAGTTTTTTTTCCAAGGCTTGCAAAACAACTTCCAAACTTTCCAAACCCTTTTCCATCTTTGCTCCAAATACACACAGTTGCCAAATCATGCATCTCATTGTGTATCTCAGTGATGTTACTTATATATTTCCTCAGATCCTTACTACGGTCTGGGATATAAGTACAGCGCTTTTGAACCTTCAGCATTTTACAGACTCCGCCCTCTTTGCCAATAACACGTCTAGAACAAGATGGTTTTGCATCACCATAGCTCTTATCGAGACCATCTCTCCATCTTCGAGTAACAATGACTGAGCTGTATTGACCGACAACGTATCCACTATAGTTGACAACCTTCTTATCTTGACATCATTTAAGACCACTCCCAAGCTGGGTATCATTGCTCCAAACACATCTCCTACAATCTCTCCTGCACTGGTACCACATTTCTCTCTATGTGGTGACTTCCCTTCCAAACTCTTCAAATCCTCCACGTGGTATATCTTCGGGAACACAACAGCCACATAACATGTACCATACCAATTGTTCGGCAATCGGACATACGCATTTTTCCCACACACAAAATACACATTTGGCACCACTTGTACTGCATCTTGCAAAAACTTCTTTGAAGAAGCATCAATGGTGAAGATGTGATCACACATACTCTGTCAAACAAACATGGTGTCATAATGTCTGTACTCGTCTGATGCAAACCTTTCCTCGTTGTTCCCAATCCAAAGCTATTGGGCCATAGCTTCCCTTAGCCTTGCGAGCTAACTCCTCCTTGGTCCATTCTGTTTTTCCTTTTCTATTGTTAAGCTTAACCATTAATGACCTGTGTCTATCCTCTACTTGATCTACAAATTTGTTTTCTAAGTCAGTTAGCATACAAGTTAGGTTATGTCTATGAGCATAAGCTGTATCTAATGTAACAGTAGGTATGAAATACTTTCCCATTCTCTCTTCTTGTTTGTAATAATTGTATTTGTTCAAATGTTTGTAAGCTGGAACTTCTGAAAGCACTAAATCATAATTTGAGAAATAGTACTCGTAATGAGCCTTTCCACAAAACATGCTAAGCAGCAAACTACAACTAATGCCATCCGTCAAGGGCAGCTGATGATACTTAGCCCTCTTCAACTGATGCGGGCAATTACATACACATAGCAATCTCTCACATCCATTGTATTTACATACTCATACAATCGCTTCGCATAAGCATGCAATGTATAATTACCTTTGGACAAATCTACACGCAATAAGCGACTAGTCTGTTGTAGCAAAGCATTGTCAACTCCTAATGTACCCTCTTTAGTGCTAGAAGTGGTAGGTGTGGATGTCCCATGTACTCCCACCCCCTTAACCTCAGCTCCGTGTGAACCTATAATGGACATACCGATGACTACAGCTATTACTATGACCACTCCTACAATAAGTGTACCAATTATACATTTGCGCCAACGATTCGAATTTCCAGACTCCGTTTTCAATTGAGTTTGGATTGTGGATGTAAGAGGATCAATGCAAAGTCTCTTTCTTTGCCTCTCATTGTTGCACAATAAAGTTCATATTCAGTTTCTTGGAATCGTGGAAACAGTTTTCAGTTCGTGGCACAATATTTACACAGCTTGGAAGACTTCCCTAGCCCCCTTTTTTCTTCTACGGAAAGGTCCCTATTTTTATTCTTCTTACACTCGGGCCTAAGTTATCTTCTTTTGAGCAAAAGGATTTTTATCTACAGTTCAAAGTTCAATTTACATCCCTTATGAGATCAGAGCCAATTTCTTCAATGACACGCTGCAAAAGTACAATTTGAAATGCTTCAATCTCCTGAGCTGGTGGCTGATTCCCAAAGGTTTGAAACGTGAGAGCTTTCAAAATCAAGCTCCGTAAGCCACTCAGTCTCGGTGGATATGGTACAGTCAATGTCAGATTTCCATTAGCCTCCACTCCAGGGACTAGCAGTTCAATTTCAATTATCAGCACTGATGTACCGGAACTCACTCTCCCAGACCTCACTCTCCCCGGCAATTGTAACAAGGTAAGTCCACTCCGGAGAGGCGTATCTCTGACACTGTACTCTCAGTCTCCTCGACCTCCTCAGGCTCCCCTGCACTTGTTCGGTCTCAGTTACGGGAGCAATGTCTCTTTCTACACCAGTCTCTTCAGCTGAGTCAGACTCTGGGTCTTGTGTAGTGTGAGCCCCCTCAGTTCGACTTGGTGGGTATCCAGCCTCTTCAGGAACCCCCACGGCTTGGCTTGCCCTCTCCGGTAGTCTTGCAACTACGGCTGGAGTCACTTCAGGGAGAGGAGATGTTTCTTCCGAGGGTCCTGAAACTCTATGGGTGTGGGAGGCGTATATCCAGTTCGGCAAACCTCCACACTTCACAGCAGTGTTCATCACTAAAGTCACCTGATAGGGACCTCGCCAACGTGCAGACAGTTCTTCCTCACATGCTTTTGGACCAGGACCCAGTTCCCCAGGCCCAAGTCATGGCAGAGGTCTTTCGAGGTCGGTGCAGTCGCAGCTTCAACCTGGTGAGACACAGAACGAACCACATCAGCCAATCCTTTGCAATAGTCAAGAACCAAATTATCAGTGATGTTAACTAGCATTGTGAATGACACTGCAGGCAAGTGCATCACCCTCCCCATGAGGATCTCATGAGTAGATAGTCCAGTCCTCCTGTCTGGAATGCTGCGCAAACTCAACACCAAAGGTAAAACATCAGGCCAGTTCAGAGACATCGAAGAGCAAACCTTTGCTATTCTCATCTTTAGTGTCCCATTCATCTGCTCCACCATTCCTGATGCTTCTGGCCTACAGCTACATGATCTCACTATGGAAGTGAGTTCCTCTATCCGCTATGTAGTTCGAAACCCGAACCGAGGTATAAGCTCCCTTAGCAATAACTTAACTGCTGTGTGGCTATCACACCTTCTAGTCGGATATGCTTCCACAAACTGGGAAAAGATGCACACTACAACTTGAATGTTTCTCAAGCCATTGCACCTAGGCATCTCTACGAAATCTAGCTGTATTCGGTTTAAAGGACCTCCTGACCATCCAATGTGACTCAAAGCAACCACAGTTTTCTGTCCAGCATTCATCTGTTGACACATGACACATCGATAGCACACTGCATCAGCAATCGCACAAAACCTCTGGTTAACCCACGTTTGTCTTAACACCCGCACCACTGCATCTCTTCCAATATGAATTGCTCTATGAATCTTTCTCAGCATAGGATTCAGTAAACAATCTGGCAACACTGCTCTACCATCAGTTGAAACCCAAATGCCATCTTCCCTCTTTTCACAACCTTCTCTGATCCAACCAGCCTGTTTTTGATTTGACGCTTCTCCCTGAAGCCGCCTGACTTCATCCCAGGTATCTGCTATGGCTATGCTGAGCTTGGTTCTTTCTGTGCTCTTGCCTAAATATTCCCCATTAAAAATACATGCATGAGTTGCACAAAAGCAGGTGACTTCGTCCACATATCTGTTCCCTACTTTCTCAAAATCTTCCCCTTTCCTATGGGCAGCGCACTTCACGACCGCCACTTCCTTTGGTTGCTGAAAGGCTTCCAAAAGTTGTCTCACATATTCCCCATTCCTAATGGGAGATCCTGATGATGTTAAGAACCCCCTCTGTGACCATAGCTGTCCAAAGTCATGAACCACACCGAAACCGTACTGGTTATCGGTATAGATGGTGACTCGGATTTGATCGGAAGCAAGACATGCAAGAGTCAAAGCTATGATTTCAGTTACTTGTGCGTAGTATACTCCTTGTAAACAAGCAGCTTCCACAACTCCAGAAATGGTACATACAGCAAAAGCTGCTCTTAGGTAACCCTCATTGTCTCTTAAGCATGAACCATCAACAAAAAGGACTTGATCAGAATCAGGCAAAGGTTCATCGACAATGTTGGGTCTCGGTTTGGTACGAAGTTCAGTCACATCCAGACAGTCATGGTCCTCACAATCTTCCCCATCAACATTTGGAATGGGCTTCAAGGTAGCAGGATTTAGCACAGAACACCTCTTCAAGGTAATGTTTTCAGCGGCTAACAAGATTTGTTCATATCTGGTAAGCCTGTTATTCGTCAAATGCTGTGTTTTGGTTCTTGTCATCAGAACCTCAACTGAGATTGGAACATAAACAGTAAGAGGATGACCCATCATGATACTTTCACACCTTTCAATGCTGACACCTGTTGCAGCAACAGATTTGGAACATCTGGGCAGCACTGAAGCTACAGGATCTAATGTAGCTGAGAAATAAGTCACTGGTCTACGGACACCCCCATGTGTCTGGGTGAGTACAGATAGAGCACAACCCTGCCTCTCGCAGCAGAATAGCGAAAACGCTTTTTTGTAATCAGGCCTTCCCAGAGCTGGAGCACGACAAAGGCATTCTCTCAGCTCCAAGAAGGCAACCAAGCAATCGTTATCCCAGGGTACCAGATTGCTCACTTCTTTGTGTGTCAGTCTCTGTAAGGGCTTCGCCTTCAACGAGAAGTTTGGGATCCATTGTCGGCAGTAGCCAACCATTCCTAAAAACATCCTGACTTCCTTTTGGGTGGTAGGTGCATTCATTTTCATGATCGCCTCAATGCAGTCTGATGACACCTTCCTCTTGCCTTTTTCAATGCGATGACCCAAATACTGAACTTCAGTCAAGCAGTACTGAAGCTTGCTCGGTGACACCTTGTGTCCATTTTCTGCCAAATGGTTCAATAGAGCAATGGTATCATCCCCACAAGCCTCTTCTGTCTCTGATGCAATCAAGAGGTCGTTAATGTACTGCACGAGCACTGAATTCTGTGACAGCTCCTAGCTCTCAAGGTTCTTTTTCAATATCTGGTTAAAGATGGATGGACTTTCAGTATACCGTTGTGGGATACGACACCATGTTAAAACAGGATTCTCCAGCAAAGCAAATAAATATTGGCTTTCCTCTGCAATGGAATGGAGAAAAGCGCTTGACACAAATCGATCACAGTAAACCATTCAGCCTCGCAAGGAATCGAAACAGGATCACAGATGGATTTGGTACCACAGGACAACATGGAATCACAATCGCATTGATTTTTCTCAAATCTTGAACTATGCAATATTTGCCTCTCTGCTTCTGTAGCCCCATTATGGGTGAATTGCATGGACTTCCTTTTATCTCTTTCAGGATGCCCTGTGAAATCATGGAATTAATCAAAGGTGTAATCCCTGCCACCGTTTCTGGGGTCAGGTTGTATTGAGGCTTTATTTGAAATTCTGCGCTTGGCTTGATCTGTATACGAACTGGCGCGACTCCTCAAATCAGTCCTATCTCTTCCCCTGTGAAGTCCCACACCACTGGAGAAAGTGTCTCTCAGATCCAGCAACATGTTTTCCACTGTCAGTACAGGAAACATGTCTATACAGTGGTTCTGATTTGCCAATTTGAATGTATTTTCATCATCATTAGTCTATATCTACTCCTTGGGTGTGCAATAGATAGTAGAATTCAGCTTGCATAATCTCTTATGTCCCAGCAAACAGACTGGACTTGAATCGCACACCACAAATTGGTGTTGGTCCTGGAAAGTTCCTATTTTCACGGGTATTTCTTCTGTCAATGAATTGGTCATTCTCCTATTGGCAACTCCTACAACTTGAATCGATTGTCCTGAGAGGGGTAGGTTTGGTACTACTGCAGATCTCACAGTAGAACGGGTAGCACCAGTATCAATCAAGAATGTAATGGGATGGCCGCCTACGTCTGCCTCCACATACGGTCCATTCTGGTCTACCTCTAAGACTGCTCCAAGGGTACAGTCTTTCTCACCCCTAAGGCACTGTCATTGTGACAGGTCCTGATCAAATCTGTCCAGAGTTTCTTTGAAGGGCATTTGGTGGTACGCTCGATTACTCTGCGGAACCCTCGGAGGTTGGAGTACCTACACTAGCTGGTTCTGATCTCCCTCATTGTAAGATCTGAGTCTTGTCACAGTGTTTATTACATGGGGCACCTGTACAAGCTCTCCCTCTTGCAACTGATTTGCTGGATTTGCTCTGCACTCGTGCTTCCAATGCCCGCTCTTGTGGAAATAATGACAAGCAGTTGTTTTCTTTAGTGTGGCAATGTCTATACCTGTCTTGGGGTCTGTACCCTTTCCTTTTCCCTGTCCAGCATTGTTCAGGACATTTTGAACCCCTCCTTGATTGTTTCCCTGATTCAGACCTATGGTTCCTCCATTTGTCTGCACCTGATCCACTCTCTTCACATTCCTCATATGGACCAACATCAACTTGTCCTTTATTCTCCTGTACTTGGAATCTACCTCATCACTGCATTACCTGGTATAACATAGGATTTCATCCATGGACTTGTTCTGCCAGCAGATCAAATGTTGTTGAATCATAACACTAATTACCGGTCTCAGTCCTAGCACAAATTTGGAAACAAACTGTCCCATATCTTTATGGTCAAGAGTATCTAGACCACTGTATTGCTTAAAGGCTTGTAAGAGGCTAGTTCGATCTATTTTAACCCAATCGATATCTTGTGGGGCTATTTTGGACTGTAAACATGTAATCACTTGTTCAAACTTTGTCATAACCAAAGGTGAAGGACCGTGAGTTATGGGATCTCTGTCTGGTTCAGCAGAAGGCCAATCAATAGCAATTTTACAGGCGGACCATAAGTCACTAGGAACTGCAATGTCAAACAATGTATTCAGGTCAATCCACTGCACCTTCGAAATCTTTACAAAGCAATCGACTTGCTTATACCATTCAACAGTTTCTCCCTAAGCCGAGGAAAATCATTCGTGAACGCTGCTAGATCATCCCTGCTCCAAGGCACATGCACATACCCCCCACTAGGCACTTCTCACAATGGGTATGCCTCAACGCCTGGTGATCCCCCTCCTGGAGGTAGCGTTTCTCCCGTCACCTTCCTAACACTCTTTTTCTTTGACCATCTTTCCTCCCATTTGTCAAGCATGCCCCATGCACGTATCCCTTCGATCAACTCTTGAATGTGTGTCTTCAAGCCTGTTACCCTTTTCTCTTCCAGTTCCTGATCGCTGTAATTCAACCTATGATTTCCCTGTAACATTTTCGTTTTGGACAGATCTACATCATATTTTTGAGCCAATTCTGTCAATTTCTCATGTGCTCGCCTCGCTTTACGAGTAACATCCTTCGCCACAAACAACAGCTCCTCCTGCTCGTAAATCTCTATCCTCTCCAAAGGCAAGTTCCCACTGATTATTTCATCCACCTCAGTCTTTAACCTCACTACATGCAACAATTTTGCCTTTACCACAGCCTTGGTTGTGCCCTGACTCGACGTGCTAAATTGTCCTTCTCTATCACTGCTCCCACTACTTTGCTAATTCTCTGAAGTTGGGGTCTGCAAGACATGCTGGTTTCCAGAGGTTCCCTGACCTGCGCCTACTTCTGGTATCCTTCCCATGGGTCCCCTGACTGGAGCTTCCCACATTCTTAAATCTGAATTCGAATTTGCTAATGACACAGATCATTTGGTACTAGACCCAACACGTACTCTCAAAGGATCTGCAGTTGCTGGCAACGGGGTACTAGATTCTATAGGCACCAGAAACGGATTGTTCCTATTCATAGTCACATTTCCCCCTGAGCTGATCCTTTCTTCTAACCCTGGCTGTTGCTGACTAGCGTTTTCCACTAAACTCAGGTCCTACACAAAGACTACAGGTCCGATGGTGACCAGTACCGTAAGGGCTTCCGGCAACTGTAAAGCAGCATTGACTCCACTTGACTCTGCACCTCCTAACGCTGGTGCCCCTATTCCTTCTACTCCAGCTGAAATCATTCCCACTACCTCTGCACTAGGGCCTATCTATGCTGTTACCACTCTTTCCATGTTTGCTGCATTTGCCAGTTCTCGTCTTCTTCTGAATGTAGATTGTAAGGTGGAGGACGCTCTGCCAACAATCTGTCTAACAGGCTGTCGTCGGTATCATTCCCATCATTTCCATTATCTCCTCCATTCCTATCCTGATTATCTCCCTCTCTCATCAGCATTGGGTACAATCTCTCTCCCTCAATTGTGTCTTCTCTCCATCTCTTTAGTTGTGAATCCTATCACGCATCCTGGTATACCTTCATTGCCTTTTTCATCTTCCCATGGAATCTCTTCCTGTTCTTTGCCTGAGCTGTTCACATCCATGCATCTAATGCATCAAACTGTGTTGATCTAGGTGGAGGCCGTAGTGAAGGCATCACTCTCCTCAACTGATACAACACCTCCAATCGAAATGAACCATAACGCAGAAATGCCAAATCTCCCTCCTTTTCCGTAATCTTGTGCTAATTTTGATGCCAAACTATAGGGTGGATTCCTACATTTGTTGCCATATCATGTGCTGGAGTATCCTTGGGCGGTGCTTCCTCACCCACTCGAGTAACCACTCCTCGATCTCCCCTGCAGGGATCACGTAACACCCTAAAGCATCACATGATTAAGTAAAAAGATTCCTTCAACGGACAAGATTTTCTCGATTACCACTTCCTAATGACTACCAACCGACCTATCGCAGTGCGGCACACTCTGACGTCACCATTTCCTCCTCGCAGCGCCTCACCCTCCTTCACAATATCTCCGTTCACATTCACTCACACAATCACAACTCTGTAATTGTCTGCCTTTCTAAAAGATCGATAGAATTAAATCACTCAAGACATTCAGACACAGTGACCCTTGACCTGCGCTGGTCACCTGAATCAATAAAGTCCAGCCCTGTACACAAGGTTTACCATACGATTCTCACACATCCTATTCACACAAAGTTCCCTGTCTTTAGGTGGAATTGCTGATGACGTCTCACGACAACTCCTCAAACCTGCAGTCAGACAATCACAACAAATCGCTGTTTTCTACACCATCAATATATCCCGGGATCTTAGGCCACTACGGGGCCTGAAACTCAAACCACAAACCTTGGACCACGTTTGGCCCAAATCCACATTAACTCGACTTTCGCACAAACTCTGCCAGACATCATACAATCAACACACTCCCGCAATCCAACACACGACACATCCCTATTGATACTCACTCCTCCATTCACTGCTGTTCTCTCCGCACCATCAATCTCCCTCGATCTCCACCAGGGCCGGACTGGGAACCGAAACCGGCCCTAGCAAACTGCTCGGACGGCCCCCCCTGGGGGTAGGGGGGTGCTGCTGAGCTGTGTGCGAGGGCCGGTTTCGGCCGATTTTGTTACAGGGGGCCGATATTGCCGACCCTCGGTAACAAAAACGGCCCCCCAGGGGCCAAAAACCGGCCCCCACCCTAGCGGCCCAACGGGGAAACGCCCGGTCCCCGCTATGGCCAGTCCGGCCCTAGTCTCCGCCAAAGTCCGTCGTTCTCCGCTCTCGATCATTGGGCTATTTCTTGGGGCTCGAGGGGTCTAAGTCTTTTCTAATGTTTTCTAGATTCTCCCCCCGCTTCCTGTGAAAACCATCTTACACTGCTACCAACTGAAGGAGCTGGGTTCCACATTCTAGGTCTGCTCTGGAACCCCTGGTCGATGACTCTTTTTCTCAGCATGAAAGCGTAGGCGGGAGAGAAATCATTAGCAAATCAATCATTACAGTTCCAATGAACTATGACTCGAAGAATCACAGACTCCCAATTAGGTTTAGTCAGTTTATTTCAAAGCCAAGAACAGTTGGACGTACAGGCACCTCAAGATGAGGGTGTAGAAATACACTGGAACTAATACAAAGCCAAACCTACGGTGACGTTAAGGAGGTGCAGCATGCACAGAATAATCAGTTCAAGGACAAGAACACAGAAAATAACTGCACAGACGTCAGGATTCCCCTTCATTGGAGGTTTGTGGGTATAAAGCTTAAGTCTGCCCCTACACTACAACTAGCATGACATCCCTATTTAGCATTTCCCAAGGTAAGGTCCATAAAGGTGGCAACATGTGAAGTCTTCCTAAGAAGTCTCTTTACATCAGATGGGTCAAGTAGCGTAAAGCTACAGAGCTCGTTTTAAGATGCTCTCTCTCTCAAGGCAAGGCAGAAGTCTCCGGACACTCCCTAATTTCGATACATCACTCTTTCAGGTAGTATCCCAAAACGCATTGCAGCATCACACCATCCAGTCAAGCCACCTCCTTGTAGGTGATTTTCCACACGGCAGCAATGCTCCCAGGCCTTGGCGAGATGACCTTGATACCCAGACTTACTTATGAGAAAGTACAGCAGTTCTTTATTATCAGTATCAACGTTCAATGTATCCTTTCCTCCCGCAGCCTAACTCCTAAAACAAAGACATTATTCTAGCTAACAAAGATGAATTCTCCACCTGTAACAGAAAAGTGAGAAACAACAAATCCAATATGCACATGAAATTCACTTATTAAATCTAACGCGAGAGCTTCCAGGGGAAAAATACAATTCAGGCCTACAGAAATCAGCCAACATAAGAAACAGCACAAAGGCCTCATGAAACTACACATAAAATGAACGTTATTTACTAAGCATCTCTAAATTAACACATACGTGAATTCTCCTCAGCGATATGCACAAATTCTGCACATTAATGTTTTCAGCTAAACACACGTAGTTGCAACGTTAATTTCTTCACGTTCACACGGAAAATATCCCTAACACGTCACCTTTCATGTTATTACAGTTCACGTTCGAAGGTTCTAAGTTAATACAATAAAAGAATATATGTAGGTGCAAACTACCCATGCTTTATAATGCACCCCTACAAATAAAAAAGCAAAATTCGCGCTCTAGCAGGACCACTTCCTGTTTGTGAATATTTACCACCTGCTTTGACTTGGTGGTAAAAATGAATCTTGTGACCTGATTTTGAGCGCAAAACATTAATGCATAACTTTACGAATCGATATTTGGATGGGGCACCCTTTGTACGTCCCTTCCAAATACCGATTCGGTATTTACTCGCAAACCCAAACTGCAAATTGCAATTTGGGTTTTCTACATTTAAAAATCTCATTTTGCTGTTGCAAAGGACGCAATTCGTCGCAAAATTCCTTTGTACATGAGGGCCAAAGTCTTTACCTCAAAGAAAAATAAGTTTTAACCCGAAAAGTGTTGCATATTGAAATGGTGCTATCTATTCTGTTTCCATGCATACTATACACATTATACAAGTGTAACATGAAAGAAGTTAATACTACATTGAAAATGGAAGTCTTTTGAATTTCTTTGGGTAATATTCGAACTCTCCAGCTTAAGAAACTGACTCGATTCTTCCTCTGTGAGCTGCACTTGAAGACTGACCGTGGGAAAGCGCCGTCACGAATCAGTGGCTAGGCAAGGTTGCAGTAATTAGCAGCTGGTCATAAATTAACATTGAAAGTGAACCCTGGGGCTGCGTGGGCCGCTTCCAGGTAAGGCTCCCGCCCCTACGAGTTTGACACTAGGAGGAGACATTAAACAAGGCAGACATCATCTGCCTGGCCTGCAGCCCGGTGGCCTTAAGGCTGACATGCCCACACCCTCATAAAGTCGTGTTCTTTTTTGTCTTTCTGTGATATGGATGACAGGGCTGCCCTTTCTCGGTCTTCACGTCACCCGATCAAAGCATAGCACAGGAAATAAGGCTCTCCCAAGATTCAAGCTTTGCGAAGCTTGAACCTCAATTATGATTCAGTTTAGACATGTGAATGAAGCGTCTGCTGTTCCGCCTGAGGGGAAACACCTCACTGGAATCTGAGAAGATAAACCTGTTGCACCTCTCGCAATCTCACCCACAGATTTTCAAAAGTAAAATGCCAGGGCACCCTTCACATCGGGCAACACGTTGGCACAGGGATGAAGCTATTAGTAGTGAAGCAGGTACAGTGGCACCAGGAACTTGAGGGGCCCACTACGACCTAAATATAGCTGTTGTTACTTCCAAATGAAGGGGAGGTGGCATTTTTTTGCCTGCATTAGGACTTGTGCACCTTTGCTACGCACTGATTGGCACAGTTCAATTGCAATTTCCATCTACGCCTTTCTGGTAATTTGATGTTCTGCCATCTCACCTAAGCACTCCCCCACCATCGGGCCATCTTTGTGTACGATTAAGGAGACAATAACAACAGCTCTTAAACAAATGTGACCCCACACCACTCAGGTCATGGTCATATTACCAATTGTGACACAGTACAATTCAGTCTTAAACTTTCCCCCAATGTTACCTTCTCAGGCACACTGCTCTACAGACCCCCTGGTTCCACTAACCCCTTAGAGGAGTTCCCTGGAACAATAGCAACAACAGTGGCCAGTAAGGGTTCCACTACCCTACTTGGGGATTTTAACTTTCATCTAGACAAACCTGATAGTACCACATCGATCAGACTCATTCAAGATATGGAAGCCATGCAACTAAAACAAATGGTAAGCGCAGGCAGGCATGAAAAAGGGCACCTATTGGATGCCATCTTCTCCAACGAACCCAATCTAAAAGTAGGGACTCCAGTACCAGTGCCCTGGTCTGATCATCATTTCATACCTTTCACATTAAATAACCCCCAGGCCCTACCTATATGTCATAAAATTACCAGGACTAGGAATAAATGGCCAAGAACCCTACAGGACAGCATGGTGAATGAACTAGAAGCTCAAGCCCAATGCCTGACAGATAACATAGAAGAGGCAGACAAGATGTGGGCAGACTGGATTAACAATGTAGCAGCGCAGCACCCTCAGAAAATCAGACTAAGTAACCGACCATCCAGGAAAAGAGCGGCTTGGTTCAACGCTAAATTAATCATGATGAAAAAATCCTGTAAAAAGCTAGAAAGACAATGGAGGAAAAACTACGATCCCTCCATCAAAAGCCAATACAAACTGGCTATTAGACAGTACCATAGCGAGATGACTCAAGTCCAGGCCAAATATTTTGAAGGAAAAATTAACGCAGCAGGTAACTCCTCAAAAGAGTTATTTAAAGTAGTGCGCTCCTTAACCTCCACTGATCAAGAAATAAACAATCACTCCTCCTATAAAAAAAGATGTAATCAGATGGCGAAATTCTTCAAAAATAAGGTGGAAATAATATATAACTCCCTGCAAGGAAACAGCAGTATAAATAACGCTGAGGTTCACCCAAGTATCAATGAAAACTTGAGAATCAAAAGAGGAGTTAGACTAGATCAATTCACAAATTTAAGTGAAGAAGACATGACCTCAATTCTGCAGAAGATCAAATCCGGATCTCCACAAGATCCGATTCCACCAGACATCTTGCTGCAGGGAGGTAAAAAAACTAAGTCTACCACTGCAGCTCTCATATCTCTCCCTCACACAAGGGGTGATCCCCAAAGCCTGGAAACATGCTATAATTCGGCCACTGCTGAAAAAGCCCCAGTTAGATCCAGCAGAGCCAGGGAACTATCGACCAATTTCACTTTTGCCATTGCTGGGCAAAATAGCTGAAAAACATGTGAATCAGACTCTGTCCCAATACCTAGAAGACAATCGGGTGTTGCATACCACTCAAATGGGATTCCGATCCCAACATAGCACGGAGTCAGCCCTGCTGGTTGTTACAGAGGAATTAAAGGGAATTCTAGACCAGGGGTGTACAGCAGCCATCCTGCTCCTAGATCTTAGCGCCGCTTTCGATACGGTGGATCACTGTACAATGATCCGTAGGCTAGAGGAAGCAGGTATTACTGGTTCTGCGCTAAAATGGATGACCTCTTTTTTAGAAGACAGATCTTTCCAATTATTGGAAGGGGAGCATCTATCTAACATCCTCCAAATCTCGTGTGGAGTTCCACAGGGATCTGCACTAAGCCCGACACTATTTAACTTGTACATGCAACCACTGGCAGAGATAGTGCAAGAATTTGGATTATCCATTGTATCATATGCTGATGACACCCAGCTGATACTATCAGTGACGGAGGGCCCCCAATCCATACGCAACAACCTGGGGCCATGCATGATACAAGAAGCAGATTGGATGAATAAGTGCAGCCTAAAGCTGATTGGAGGTAAAACAGAGCTCATGTTCCTGGGAAACAAGGCGGTCCCAAGAAACATTATCAGCTGGCCCCCAGAAATGGGAGAACCCCCAGTCCCAAAGAACGCGATAAAAAACTTGGGAATCTGGCTAGACGAAAGTTTGTCCATGGAAACCCAAGCCAGGAAATTATCAGGTATATGCTTTGGATTATTGCGCATGCTTTGGAACATCCTTCCTCTCATACCTGAACATACCCGCAGAACCGTGGTCCAGGCCTTAGTGGTGTCGCAACTGGACTATGGCAACTCTTTGTATCTGGGCGCACCCAAATACGTCATAAACCGGCTGCAAGTGGTTCAGAACGCCGCAGCAAGGATATTGCTGCGAATCCCAAGACATCAGTCAGCTAGGGCTGCTCTGAAGACGTTATACTGGCTCCCTGTCCAGGCCAGGATCAAGTTTAAGGCGCTATGTATTGCCCATAGAGCTATGAATGACAAAGGTCCGGCCTTAATTAAAAAGCTTGTCACCCACTATGTCCCAGGCAGAAACCTAAGATCCTCTGCAGACCTACTCATGAAACAGACTAGGATAAAGAGGTCCAGGTGGGGAGGTAGATCCTTCTTTCACCTAGCCCCTGGCCTGTGGAATGCCCTGCCTTTGGAATTGTGTCTGGTGACCGACGAACTGGCATTCAGGAAAAGACTTAAAACCTGGCTCTTACCTTAACACCCTTGCTCACGGACTGCCACTTTTCTCCTAGCGCTGGGAAGCCCTCGGGCAGCCATGCGCTCTATAAATCCATAAACATAAAC
This sequence comes from Calotriton arnoldi, assembly GCA_963921515.1. Lineage (NCBI taxonomy): Eukaryota > Metazoa > Chordata > Amphibia > Caudata > Salamandridae > Calotriton > Calotriton arnoldi. The sequence goes on along the minus strand of CAWUFW010010373.1, from coordinate 592,744 downwards.
ATATTTTTGATTTGTTACCAATTACCGGTGAAGTTTTACATATGGCAGGGCAGCGTTTTAGTGTTTTTAAGCTCGACGAGTTTGCCCATATTCTCTGGTTGCACAGGAGAGTCACTCGAAAGCCTATAATCAGATGGACTAGGCCAATAAGACACAGGGGGCTTTATTGGCCTGGTATTTTTTCTATGGTTCCTTTGCCCTTAGTGCCAACCATGTCATGTTATTAGCTGCCTTCTTTCTCCATTCCTGTATGTGCATTACCTCAGCACCCTTCCCCATCCACTGGCCTTCTTTGCATGGTCTAGGCTAATATACTCATCAGGTTCTCTTCTGTTGGCTAACACTACATGAAAACTCCCCAAATCAATTAACAATATATATCTACATCTTATTCTTATAAGCCTTCCTCCCAGGGCATAGAGCCTGGATACCCAGGTAAAGGTTGGAGAGTATGATTTCCCGTGGAAAATGCCCTCTTTGGCCATTTAGGGCAGAGACCCTGCTGGCAATCCCTCAACCTGCTGTCTGGCTCTCTTTAGGTGGTCTCTTAGTAACAAGGAAGGATCAACCACTAAAACTCGCCCTCTAAACCTATTCTTTACGTACTTCCTTGCTCCAAATATCTACCGCCACAGATGCCCCTCAACTGTGCTCCCTCATATCCAGCTCCACATACACTATGTAATTCTGTATTGTATTGTGTTCAACATTTATATAGTGCTTACTACCCATAGGTGGGGCACTGAAGCTCTTACCTACATGCTAAACCATGTAAGGTGTGTGGTTGAAAGGGTGTTGTTGTTGTTGTTGTTTTGTGGTCCTATGTGGAAAGTGTTTTAATGTTGTGAATGAGAACCACGGAGGTGCGGTTTTCGTGTTATGGGCCGCAACACATAACAGTGTGGTGGATGATTAGTTGTGAGAAACAGATGCACCATTTTATGGTTTTCAGTGCGCTGGCAGCTCTGATCAGCTCAGCAGGTCTCTATATGGTATTTCTTATCATTTTAGTCTGTTTACCTGATTACTGCACTGGTTTGTCCAATCCGAGATTTTGTGTACAGTTGTGGTCCTGAGCAGAAGGTTAGAGGGAGAGAGGAGTGGAGAGATCTGCTGGGATGGGCATTTTTACTATCATCTCATGAGTGTTATTGTGTGATATAAAGATGAACTTCATGATACTTCTGCCATTTTAACAAAGATGGCGATGAGGCCTAACTGAGGCCTAGTTTAGTCTAAGCCTGAAAACGCATTCAAACACATCATAGGGGCCAATTACGATGTTGGATGGATCGCAACCGATGGCCTGTTGGTTGCAATCCGACTGACATCTTTACATGCAGTTCAACCGCTGCCTATCCAATGGGCTCTGTGAGTGGAAAGCAATGCCCTACAATGGATTACGATGCACGTTTCAGGCAGCCTTTCAATGGCGGTCCGACCGCCATTGAAAGGCTGTCAGAAATGGACTGTAGGGGCCCCTAGCAGGGTCCCTGTCCCTCCATGGCCTCTACTAAGAAGCCTGGGGGGCAACATGGGTACCCCCCATGCCAGTCACCACACGCCTGCCTTACGGTGCATGGATGTTTGTAAACATCCATTTTACTAATGCGGGTTGTGCACCGGCCCTTTTCCGCCCGCTGCATAAGCTGCATTAGGTAAATTGATGTTTACGACTTCCTCATGGACGGTCATATCCAAATTCGTCGGATAGAACTGCCGAGTACTAGTCGGTCGGTTTCCATTCCGACAGGATGCCAGTCAGACGCTCGTCCAACCGGCATCGTAATTAGGGTCGTAATGGTTTGGGTATTCAAATGTAAAGCAACTAATATTAATGCATAGATATATAGTTCAAATGCTGAAAACTTTCCCAAAATCCCCCCTCTGAAGATTACATCATCACTAAACTCCAAACTATTTACAATACAGTATGTATCACTTTCTGTTCCTTGCATATCGATTCTTCTAACATCTTCAGTTAGTCAAATACTCTTCCAACTCCATTTGATCATACTTTCTCCTTGACCTCATTGACACCTTCTTTTTACACCCATAATTTAGTCCCAGTTTTGTGAAAATTTGTTCAGAGAACTTAAACAAAAGGAATGGAAAAAAGTGCAGAAATTAACACAATAATTATAGGGGTTAGTATAACACACATCCGCCCCCAAACTTTCAAACCATTCACCAAACTGCCTAAAACCCTTTCTAATCTCATCGAGCCAGGAAACAAACGACTCCCACGAGCCATATTTCTCAACGGCGTTTGCTGCACAAGAGGTAATAGTAATATTGTTTATACAAGTATTAATAAGCTAATTTATCTAGGATGAAGGTGCAGTACTCTTATAAGCTCAAAACCCGACAGACATCGCCCTCCTTCGCAAAAAGGATATCTAGCACTAAGCGGTTCTGCATACTCATAGCACGCATAGCCATTAGCTCCTGATTTATCTTTATTAGTGCTCCTGCAGCATTTGAAGCAAGGCAATCCACAAACTTAGATAATCTTCACATTTTCACTTTATAGCCACTCCAAAAGACAGAATATTATCACCCAATACACCAAACACAATTTGTCCAAATCCATGCATCACTCTTTTCAAGCCAACAGAATCACTCATTTCATTCACATGGTAAACCCGGGGGAATACCAAAGCTAGGTAGCAGCCTTTCTCCCAAATACGATGCAGGTTAAAATAGGTAATCTTACAACACTCATAATAAATTTCTCTAAATATTGGGATTTTTTTTAGGGAAGTTGTGCCTTCTGAGGTCTCCAACATCACTGCTCTTGGGTTGATTGCATTATCTGTGTGCAATGTTACTGCAGTCTGTGTCTTCCTGGGTGCACACTCCTGTTCCTCTGGGGTAGACCTCCTAGTCTCTTGCTAATGCTGTTATTATTGAGGTTAAGGATGCAAAGCTTTCCTGTAGTTTGCACCCACACAGCTTGAGTACACAACTCAACTAGTAGTGCAACATTTTGGAAAGCTGTCCCTTCCAGTGTTTTACAATTGTGCCATTCCTGGGGCAACTCCATTGCCTCTGGGCAATTTTGTAATTTTTTGGAAAGTTCTGCCTTCCTGTAGCATGCACCTAGGCCACTTTGGGGCAATCACATTGATTCTGAGTAATTGTAGGAATGCCTGGGAAACTGCCCCTTCCTGTGGTTGGGTGGATCTCCTAGTCTCTGGCCAATATTGTGAATTTTTGGTAAGCTATGACTTCCTGTGGTTGGCACCCATGTTGCTTCTAAGTGGAAAGCACAGTCTCTGGGAAATACTGCGAGTTTTTAGGAAGCCATGCCTTCTTGTGGTTGGCACCCAAATCACTCCTACATGGACCTCATAGTCTTCAGATTAGAATTTTTACTAACATAACTGGGAAGCTGTGATTTCTTGTGGCAGCCCCCATTACACCACCAAACTGACTTGTTAATTGCTGTATAAAACTTGTATTAATAATTTAAGTATGTTGCACCTTATAATGATTAGTTTGCCCATTTAAAGTGTTTTATAATGATTATTACTACAACTCAAACTAGACTAAGGTCTCATATAATAACATTGTCTCCTGCACATCCTTGAAAAACCTGTAGACACTGAAGTACCACCCACCCAGGAGACCTCTACTGCACAGCTACCCTACATTAATAGAATAGCACTACTCAACATAAGATGTATCTAAGCAAGCTCAAGTCTCTGAAAAATACCCAACATTTACATGCAATGACATTTCAAAATAATCCCCCTCACCCTAGCCCCCACCATTCATCCGGTTGCCCACCCACCCAAGAACCTCTATAATCTTTCTTTCTAGACTTGTTGACACACACACTCACTTTCACCTCAGGTTACCTCACTATTCCACAGCCTTATTGCATCTTTCCACTCTACAATGCTCATCCAATGCCTAACACAATACAACCAGCACAACCTGTGCAAATCACCTTCTTTCAGAGGGTGTCAGGGTCTTTGGACTCATCTTCACTTCAAACAAGCAAAATGCCTCCTGTAAATGTGACCCTCCCCATTGTTTTCAATGTTACTCTCAGAAAAGATTTGTCTGATTTTCCTCAAAAGGTTGAGAGATATGTATCATCTCTCCCTCTCCCTCTACTCCTCAACCTCACCTTACTTCCATACCAGATTCCAGGTTGGACCTTACCTTCATCATGCAAATATGCTATAGATGACACTGCTCTGTCTCCACAAAGCTAGTCCACCAGGATGCAATATCTGCACAGCAAACTGTAGTCTGGAGGACAACCATTTTCATACAGTAAAAGCTTACTTGTGGCTAAAAGTGATAATTTCTTTATTTATAAAAGGGCTAGTGCAAACCTAGCAATAGGTGATGGCTCACCTATTGCTAGGTTTGCACTAGGCCGTTTCTCTAATGGTTTTGCTACAATAAATTTGAGTCAAACCAGCACTATCTGTTTGTGGGAAAGACTGGCTGCTGTGTGGCTTGCCAGGAATTGCTGGGCTTTTTACAGAGAATGGCTGGTGTGTTTCTGTCCACATTGACCCCAGAGACAAATGGAAGCTTGGACAACAAGGCTTCCTTTTCTGAGGTTTGAGCTCGAGTCAATGATATTTCAATTGCAAGAAACCAAGGTGATTCTGTAAATATGAAGAATTTGAATAAGGTCCACCAGCTTCTTAGGCAGTTGATCTTTGCCTGTCCATCAGGCCTTTTTGCAGGTTATGCTGTTTGCCGTGAAAGGGGGCATAGATCATTTACCATAAACTATGGATCACTCATAGGGTGTATTAGGTTTTGAGAGTGTAGCAAAGCTTCCTGCGGAATTAAACTGGATGTCCATTTTTCAGCCACAGTACTAGGAGTAGTGACATACTTAAGTTGATTATGACGTACTTTGCTTATGTGATTTCAGAGTTCAATGGGATGTGCTCAAGGTTTGTATCATATCTCTGGAGAGGTGTGGTGCAGCGGCCAGGGCAGCTGACTTCGGAGCACAGGGTTCACGGTTCGATCCCTGGCTCCGGCGGCAGCTCAGCTCAGCACCATGTGACTCTGGGCAATAGCTCACTTAATTTCCACGACGGCCCCCAGCGCCTTGAGACCCGTAAGGGTGAGTAGTTCGCGCTTTACAAATACGGATTTAGATTTATCTCTCAAGTTTTTAAATTCTGTGGCAGTAATGCTGGGGGTGTGACCCTTATGAACAATTGAGGGACAATTCTGTCAATAATTTATAGGGAGGGAGCCTTGGACTGCTCAACCACGTTACCACTGAGAGTTAAGATGCTCAAGATCCACAGTGGATCAGGCCCCCAGGAGTAAAAGACCTCAACCCCAACGCTTGGGCCCAGTAAACTCCTGCGAGCCCCATGGACATCTGAAAGGGGTTCTGACACCCTACTATTTTGTTTACCACAGGATTAAACTATGCAAAGCCCTTTCATACTGTTTGCAACAACGGATCTGTATAAGCGATATCTCTATCACTTATGAGCAATGCAACTGCTTCCCAATCAAATGCCTGTAAAGAAGAGAATTGGCATAGGGGCAGAATCAATTTCCCACTTTCTATACTGCTTTTTAATCCTTCTTTATGGTTACACAAGGTCTTGTAAACATCTAAAGCTGTCTCTGCCCATACCTAAAAATGTACTAAAAAGAATGTAAGACAACCTTTCCACCCCATATAATAATGCAGATCTCCTGCCGTCTGCTAACGCTCACAATCATAAATCTGCTCTGACCTTATTTTCAATACAGCTGGTACAGTAAAAATGATCTGTGCTTTGTCCCTTCAGGGTATTTGAACGCTTGAAATTATGGAAAGCAAACGTTTCTATTTCATAGGATTTGACATGATTTATATGTTTTTTGTCTTATTTATGTCAGAAGCCAAATAGCATTTGATTGATTGAAACACATGATGTACCCAACAGAAAATGATCGCTTCACTTGTCTGCATATAAATCCGCATCTAAAACATGAATGTGTGTACAACATATGAACTCTGTGCAAAATACCCCTTGAGATAGTTGATATATATTTTGTGCATCTAAATGGCGGATCACAGTGAAAGAAAATCAAGGTCAAAAATCATAGTTATTCTCTAGGCACTCGTAGTAAAAAAAAGTTGACATTGCATGGAAATAGTAATTACTATGGTCGGATTATGTTTTCTCTTTCCTATCTATGTCTACCCTGCATCCCTGCCAAGTACCATGCATCAGGCATCAGACTAACGCATTTTAATGTAGTGGTCCGCATCACCGCACACGCATTTTAGTGCCTTGACCACCTGCAGCAGTGCGTTGCTGAGCCTCAGCCTGGGTGATCTAAGTAGTGATGGTCTGCGACTGCGGCGGCCGTACTGCATTACAGCAGTACGCCACGGGCGTCTGAGACTGTGCTCAATGAAGTTACAGTGTCGGGGCAGGGCTGGGGTAGAAGAGCCGGCCCGTGGCAGGTCTGCACAGGCAGCCGGCAGATCCAAGTGAGTCCTAACTAAACCGAGGGGCTGATTACGATGGCGGAACGATCGCCACCGCCGGGCCGGCGGTGAGGTCTGCCGGCCTAACGGACCCCGATTCTCCGACCGCCATATTACGATGGCGGTGGGATCCAGACTGCGACCGCGGCGGAGGCAAAGCCCGTCCGCCACGGAACTGCCACAGGCAATCGTTACGATTGCCTGGTGGAGCGGTCAGCATGCTCACAATGGTGGCGGAGCCACGCAGGCTCCATCCGCCGAATTACGATGCAGGCGGAAGCCAGCCTTTCCGTGGCGGGTGAACCGCTATTGTAAGGCTGGCAGGGATTGGTTTCGGGGCCCGTTGTGGGCCACCCCTGTGTTGGGGTGAGGTGTGGGTGCACTGGGGGGGTACCCATGGTGCATTTCACTGCACCATGTGGCAGGCACAGTGTAGTGCCTGCCACGTAGTCAGTGCAATGCACAACATGCTCTTTTCGACATCACAGCGGTGCTGCCGTCAGCAGCCACCGCCGCAATGTTAACGGTGCGGAATCTGACCGCAGCAGTGGCGGTCCCATCCTAATCGGGTAGGCGGGACCGCCGCATGCATTGCGGACGGTCCCAAACACCGCTACAATGGCTACAAACATGGTGACGCCCATGACCTCAAAACAAAGGCACGTGCAGATCTCCTATCCTATCAGCACTAAGGAATTCTCTGTTGCACACTAAGATTGGCCGATGTGAAGCAATCCTCAAATCCAATGTAATTTTACACACAGTACCTGCCTACTTCCAGGCTGCGATTCATAAAATGTGCTCGACAGCCAACGTGGGAGAGACCTGGAAGCATTGAAATTATGGACAAATGATAGCCACACATTTAAAAGCTCAGCAACGGACGTTACGCTGAATTTATGGACAGGTGAGTATCGGACGTCATCTGGTCACTCACCTTAGTGAACACTATAGAAGCGAAGGGGGGTATACTAGTAAGTTATTTGAGTTGCACGGCTGTGTGTGTATTAAGCAGGACCTCCAGGCATTTTAAAGATTTTTATTAGTTTACTCGTTGCTCGTATGGTGAGGACAGAACTGGGAACAGCAGAAAGTAACATGACTGCTGCTTTCCAAGTGATAATTGTGTACCTAATCAGGGATGCAGAGGAGTGAGTCTCACACGTTTAACACTGTTGTGTGCCGGGTCCAGTCGGCACAGGCTATGGCAGGATGTTCAATTTTCTGCCCGCCTGGTCAGGCCGCGAAGCACCAATTGCTGCTCTCCTCTGCCGCAGCCCCCAGTTAAAGAGGAGGAGCCGGTGGTTGAGAATCGACTACCTGCTCACCTCCTCCTGACCTCAGCTCGACAGACACATGCTTCTGCTACCTGCCCTGGCAGAACCCTGGTTGACTTGTGTCCAGTCACGTTTCCAGCACCAGGTTGAGTCTGTTACAGTGAGAGCAGGTGGCACAGGCAGTGCAGCAGTGCACGGCTCTCTGTGACTCTCAAGACAGCGATCACCATGATGATTCGCCAGGAGCTCCTCTCACAGTCACTATCAGTTCACAGCTGTCTGCAGGAGAGCTGAGCCAAGCATGGCTTTCTGACTCCAACCCAGAGACTCAACACTTGTTTTACAGTACAATCAGGTTACAAGGCCACTAGGATAGTGCCCTTCCATTTCTAGTGCTTTGGAGCAGTTTCAAGATCTTGTTAAGAGTTTCTTGTTGCTTAAATAGGTGTAATTTCTGATATTTATCTGTATCCCTGGACTTTATTTCTTGATTTTGCTCGTGAGAAAGTGTCACTCTAAGGGGCATATTTACCAGCCCCTATCGCCATCACAACATCACTTTAGTTATGTTGTGATGGCGATAGGGGCTTCGCCTTATTTACAAGGCAGCATTAAGCCACTTAACATGGCTTAATGCTGCCTTGTAAATAAGGCACCCTTTTACGGTGTACTTAGCTTGAAAGGGGAGGGCAATGGGTGTTGCGGTGGGCGTTCCACTGCAACACCTATTGATTTTGACGCTGCCCCCTATTTACAATGGCAGCGTAAATAGGATGCAGCGCCAAAATTAAGACCAGGGAAATCCTGGTCTTAAACAGGCGAAACGAGGAGAAATGCTTTATTTCTCCTCGTTTTTGCTGTTTCCATGTGTGCTGCATTGTGCAGCACACATTGAAACAGCAAATTGCCATTGATTGTTTATGTGCAGGAATGACATTTGCAACTTCTATGTGTGCTGCATTAAGCAGCACACATAAAAGTTACAACACGTCATTTAAAGATTGTTTATGTGCAGGAAGGGACACCTTCCTTCACATAAACAATCTTCTCCTAAACGTAGACACCCTTGCACTATTGTTGTAAATATGGTGCAGCCCTGCGTTTCTGAAGTGGCGGAGTGCAGCGTTAAGCCAGGAAGGCTAACGCCCCACTCCGTCACTTCATTGTAAATATGCCCCTAAGTGTCACACATTTGACTGTTAAATGTAACTCATAACTGCACCGGATCTGTGAAAATGTCACACATAAACAATCTGAAACCTCGGCAGCTATGACCCCAGTCAAAGACCCCTTAAAATAAGTGTGTCCACAGAATGGAGCCTTAAACCTTCGTATGGGCTTTCTACAAAAATATTAGATAGCGCTTCAGGGTACAAGACCATTTTGGGCCCCATACAGTTTGCTGGCTTCCTTGGAATTTTAGGGCCTGATTCACAGAACTAACTTACGACAAAATCCTAAACTTACTACCATTTTGGTATTCACAGAATGAACTTACTCATTTTGGCATTCACAGAATGAACTTACTCATTTTGGTATTCACAGAATGAACTTACTACCATTTTGGTATTCACAGAATGAACTTACTCATTTTGGTATTCACAGAATGAACTTACTATCATTTTGGTATTCACAGAATGAACTTACTACCATTTTGGTATTCACAGAATGAACTTACTACCATTTTGGTATTCACAGAATGAACTTACTCATTTTGGTATTCACAGAAGGCACTTACTCATCAATGAGTAAGTGCCTTCTGTGAATACCAAAATGTGTAAGTTACACAAAATGAGTAAGTTACACAAAATGTGTAAGTTACACAAAATGTGTAAGTTACACAAAATGAGTAAGTTACACAAAATGTGTAAGTTCACACAAAATGTGTAAGTGCCTTCTGTGAATACCAAAATGAGTAAGTTAATTCTGTGAATACCAAAATGAGTAAGTTCATTCTGTGAATACCAAAATGGTAGTAAGTTTAGGATTTTGTCGTAAGTTAGTTCTGTGAATCGGGCCCTTAGACTGCAGTATGGACTAGTCAAAACCTCTGACAACATTAGGCAACTAGGGACTAGATTATGAGTGGGCAAGGTAATATGGATGATAATTCCGGTCCCCGGACATACTGATGCCATTGGAAAAACTGCCCTGTTATGATTGTGACCCTGGGGGGGCCACCTAGGAATGGGGAATGACTGGAGCATTGGATATAATGCATCTGGTTTCATGAGTTATTCATGAGTTATTCATGAGTTATTCCTCATTCCTGGCCTAAGTTTTCCCAGAAACGTTTGGTACATTGAGGTGTTTCCAAGTTATTTGTAGTCCCGATGGGCCCAGTAACTCCTGTAAACGGGCCAGTCTTAGGTTACAGGTAACTCATAATGAGGGAATTTATTAATTGTGTCTGTAATATGGCACTCTACTAACCAGTCATGTCAGTCTGTCTTTCTGTATTACTAGTGCTTTTATCCACTCCCCTCCTCCACCTGACATTGAACCCTCTGCCACCTTTCCAAGCTACCATTATGCTTGCAATGTCTCTCTTTTAATTTAAAGTATGCTATCAAGAAATAGCCTGCCCCAAAACATGGACTAAGCAGGGTTCTCCAAAGTCTGTCCTGGAGGGCCGAATCTGTGCCAGATTTTTAGCATATCCCCATTTAGATAAATGTAGTTATCTTAAAAATTTGGCATGGATCCGGCCCTCCAGGACCGACTTTGAAAAACCCTGGCCTACAGTAACACATGGTCATGGAAAAGGGAAAGAAAATGTTAAGATTCATTGGCAAAGAGTAACCAAGCATCACTTAGAGCTCAAATACCAATTTAGCATGAAATAAGGAAACTAAAAGAACACTTACTCTTCCACAATTGAGACCTGTATGCCTAGCAGAAACCCTGCTCAATTGATTAAGCCACAATCCTGTTGATTCTAAACTCATCATAGTTATTCAAATGAAAACTGGTAATTGGAACTTCTCATCAACATATTCCACTATAGGACATTGATGAACACAACTAATCCTACAAATAATCACTGCTCTTGGTCATAAGATCAACCTGTTCAAAGCTGCTGCAGATGTTAAACTCCGATGCAGGCAAAATACCATAAACAATGGGCAACCTTCATTCTAATCCATCCTTAGCTCTCCACCACACCCCACTGGACCACTCATCCCCATGTAGCTCTTTTCTCTGGTGTTTCAGTACACCTACTTCAAACACAGAGCGAAGCCTGAAACAAAAGCCACCGCAGTAATCACACTCACTCCATTAACTGACCTAACCTGAGCCACAGACTGATCTTCCACTAGCTGCCGCCTTCAAGTCTTCAGGCAACCCTTGGTGTATTGGCTCATGCAGCGCACTCAAGTAATTGGTCCCACTGTTTTGGGTAATCATATTTTATGAAACCATACAAAAAGCAAAATGTATCCTCACACAATGGTGAGACAGACAGCAAACTCAGTGAGCCTTCAGTCCCTCATTACAATCCCTACCATATGCTCCACATCCTCCTCAGCCCTGTCTGTTCCTGTTACCAGTTTTTTGTCAAAGACTCCTTGCCATTCGTAAAGGATTTCCACTTACCCCCAAACCCCAAGGTATTTGACTACTCTTCCTGGAGCACTCTTTAACACTAGATTTGTTGATGAATATTACACAAATGTCTGTGACTCAGTCATTGAAATTATCCTTCACTTACTTACCTTAAACGAAACACGGATCACAAAATCTTCCAACTCGGTTACCCCAAAATTGTAATGGCAAGGCCTCAACATTCTCTGCTACAACAGATACTGCACAAGTAGTGGTGAAGTCAGTGGTACTTTGTTTAATACTATCATGTGCAGCAATATCTTTGTAGGTATGTATGATGAAACAACGCATAAATTTACCACACATGCCTTTACAACGCAGTCTTTACCAGGCATCAACCACTACCATGCATGTCTTTACCATGGACGTCATTACCACGAACATAGATAGAGGTACATTAGAAGTACCTTTACCACGCATACAATTATCATGCTAAGGTTTACCACAAATTTTAATCTCTATTAGTAAATGTTGGTAAAGTCTTTTAAAATAAATACTGATGAATTTAAATTAATATAAATAGTAAAACGCGTTTCACAAATGCATTAACCATAACAGATTATCACAGATTTTTTTTATAAATCAAATCAACTTAGCAAAAAATTCCTTTAAAGAACTTTTTAAAACCGTATCTAGGCTGGCCACCCCAAGCCTACCTAAGGTCGAATGCAGCCAAGAACTGAGTGAAGAAATTGCTAGGTTCTTCCAGAATAACGTGGAAGCTATTTTCTCAGCCTTCAACCAACTCCCGCAAGGAGGTATAAGAAATCTGATGACCGGAGCTAATCAAGCCATGGGTGCCTGTCCCATACTTGAGAAATTCGTCCCACTTTGCATAAATGATACAAATATGCTTCTGGGCTCAATCAAGTCGGGATCTCCTTACGATCCCTGTCCAGTGCCAGTGGTCAATCTTGCATTGGAACCCATTGCCTCTGCACTTACATCAGTATTCAATGCCATGTTTGAATCAGGAGATTTCCCTAGCTGTTGGAAGATGGCCTCAATACTTCCACTACTGAAAAAACACAACCTGGATCCGAATGATCTAAATAACTTTAGGCCTATCTCTCGCCTCCCACTGCCAGCGAAAGTGGTTGAGAAAGAAATAAACTCCCAGCTGAGTGCCTTTCTCCACGAGAATAAGCTACTGGATCTCACTCAGTATGGTTTCAGAGAAGGGCATAGTACTGAGGCTGCCCTGATAAAATCCACAGAAGAAATTAGGAAAGCCCTGGACCAAGGAGATGAGGCTGCCCTCATTATGCTGGACCTATCCCCGGCTTTCGACACGGTCCACCATGACCTCCTGATGGACCGTTTGTCAGAGTATGGAGTCAAGGGCAAGGCATGGATGCTGATAAAAGCTTTCTTAACTGAAAGAACACAAACAGTGTCCCTGGGGAAGTTCTACTCTAAACCTTTTTCTTTACCATGTGGAGTGCCGCAGGGATCATCCCTTAGCCCGACCCTCTTTAATGTGTATATATCGCCGTTGGCCCCCCTGATCAGATCCTATGGATTCAGCCTTACCTCATATGCAGATGACACACAAAATGTAGTGTCACTGCTACCGGGACAAGAAGTAGGGGTGAGCAAGAAGTTTCATGACTGTATGGGAGCAGTCAAAACCTGGATGACACAAAACTGCCTAAAATTAAACTCAGGCAAAACTGAGATCCTTATGTTCGGAAATAAGGCCAACTTCTGGACCCTGGACTGGTGGCCATCAGACCTAGGCACCCTCCCTAAACCGACGAGGAAGGCGAAAAATCTGGGTGTTACAGTGGATGATAGACTGAGCTTTGACGAACAGATAAACTCCACGACCTCAGCCACCTTTCACTCCCTTAAACTTCTTAAGAAGGTCAAACCTTTCCTGCCGGAAGACAGTTTACGAGCGGGCGTCTCATCCCTTATTTTATGACGGCTGGACTATTGCAATGGGCTCTACCTGAATATCCAAGAGCGGTACTTAAATAAATTACAGAGCCTGCAAAATGCGGCAGCAAGACTGGTGACAAGTACCCCTAAATTTGTATCTGTCGCCAAGGAAATTAAAAGACTACATTGGCTGCTTATTAGGAAACGGGTGCACTTTAAGTCTCTTTGTATGGTCTTCAAGGCGCTACATGCCAGGGTCCTGAATTCTTAATTCGCCAGTTTCAATGGTACACTCCCAAAAGAACTCTGCGCTCACTAGGAGCCAAACTTGTGTGCGTACCACCCACGAAGAAAGCTACGTGGGGGGGGGGGAGAAGTTTCATTACAGGTGCGGCCAAAGCCTGGAATGCCCTCCCTTGGAAGCTGAGGAATTCAACTGACCTCCACGCATTCAGGAAAGCACTCAAAACTTGGCTATTTAACTTATAGAATCCTCCAGCTACACCTTTCCTGCATCCGAGTTCTCAGTAGAGTTGAGCTACGAGCACCAGGACACCCCCGGCTAACCATGCGCTCTATAAATATAAGTAACATAACATAACAATGTGCTGAAAAACCACACAATACATCGCAGCGCCACACAAAAATATTTTCTTCATTTTGTGCTACGCAACTTATCCCAGAGCAACGCAACAATGCTCAAATCATAAAACATAGTTAAATATCGATGCAATACAACGCAAAGCAAGACAAAAGTTTGAAATTGTTCCCCACATTTTCTTCATTTAAAAATAAAACATTTGAAACACATCTCCACACAGTGCAAACAGTTTATGTTACAGATTAACAGGTCCAACATATACACAGTTGTCTTTTTTCCATTTCAACGAATGCAATCTTTCTTGTCCCCAATCAAGAAGGCTGTTGCATACTGTGAAGAGGGTGAAAAAACACATTTTTTTCAACTATTAAGATTATAGATTTAGTCTTGATTTAATTCTTGAAAAAAACCACTTTTCAACACATATATTATTATTAATTATCATTTACCCTCTAAATACAAATAAAAGCAGCCAACCACCATTTTGTCGCCAGTGGTACATTGTCTTCTGATGTGACCACAAACACCACTGAGAGCAGAAGAGAGAGAGGTCTACAGTCAGTTCCAAACACTGCCATCTAGCTAAACAATTAAGTATAACATTAACCATTAACGTTCTCTAACAACACTAACAAAATCCCCGAAACAAATATTTATTGAGAATTTTTTTATATCTTACAGACATTGTGAAAGTTACCAGCAGCCCTCATTTTTAGTTGATTTTTAGTTTTACTCCAACAGAAGTTAAAACAGTCACCCTTCTTTTGAAAAAATGATGGAAAGTTTTTTTATAAAAAATAAAACATGTCAACTACTTGGATTCGGTACTGGACAGTGACTGGGGGGAGAATGACTATTCTTACTCCACCAAGTACTTACTTTTAGGAAGGTACTCTACACCGACTGGGGGGCCAAATTACTATTCCTACTCCACCAAGTACTTAGCTCAGGGGTGGTGCTGCACAGTCATGGGGGGACAAAATTACCATTCTTACTCCGTCGGGAGTGAAGGTACTGGACACTGACTGGGGGGCAAAATTACTATTCTTACTCCGCCAGCTACTTACCTCAGGGAAGGTGCCAGACACTGACTTGGGGGCAAAATTACTATTCTTACTCCGCCTGGTACATACCACAGGGAAGATCCTGGACACAGACTGGAGGGCAAGATCACTATTCTTACTCCACCAAATATTTAGCTCAAGGAAGGTGCTAGACACTGACTGGGGCAAAATTACAATTCTTACTCTGCCAAGTACTTCCCTCAGAGAAGGTGCTGGACGCTGATTGGGAGCAAAATTTCTATTCTTACTCCACCAAGTACTTACCTCAGGGAAGGTGCTGGACACGGATTGGGGGAAAATTACAATTCTTACTCCGCCAAATACTTACCTGAGGGAAGGTGCTGGACACTGGGGGGCAGAATTACTATTTTAACTCCGCCAAGTACTAACCACAGAGAAGATGCTGGACGCTGACTGGGGGGCAAAATTACTATTCTTACTCTGCCAGGAACTTACCTCAGGTAAGGTGCCGGACACCGACTGAAGGGCAAATTACTATTCTTACTCCACCAAGTACTCACCTCATGGAAGGTGCTGGACACTAGGGGGCAAAATTACTATTCTTACTCTGCCAAGTACGAACAACAGAGAAGGTGCTAGGCACTGACTGGGGGGGGGCAAAATTACTATTCTTTCTCTGCCAGGAACTTACCTCAGGTAAGGTGCTGGACGCCGACTGGAGGGCAAATGACTATTCTTACTCCGCTGAGTACTTACCTCATGGAAGGTGCTGGACACTGACTGGGGGGCACAATTACTATTCTTACTCCGCTGGGTACTTACCTCAGGGAAGGTGCTGGACACTGATTTGGGGGCAAAATTATTATTCTTAATACGCCAAATACTTATCTCAAGGAAGGTGCTGGACACTGGGGGGCAAAATTACTATTTTTACTCCGCCAAGTACTAACCACAGAGAAGGTGCTGGACGCTCACTGGGGGCAAAATTACTATTGTTACTCTGCCAGGAACTTACCTCAGGGAAGGTGCTGGACACCGACTGGAAGGCAAATTACCATTCTTACTCCGCCAAGTACTTACCTCATGGAAGGTGCTGGACACTGGGGGGCAAAATTACTATTCTTACTCTACCTCAGAGAAGGTGCTGGATGCTGACTGGGGGGCAAAATTACTATTCTTACTCTGCCAGGAACTTACCTCAGGTAAGGTGCTGGATGCCGACTGAGGGGCAAATGACTATTCTTACTCCGCTTACCCCTTCCTCATGGAAGGTGCTGGACACTGACTGGTGGGCAAAATAACTGATAAAACCTGAAATAATATTTACTTATTTTTTTCTCATTTCATCAGATACAACTACCAACAAAATACCAGCAGTGTGACTCTTAAAAAACATTGCGTAAAAAACATACTGTAACGAGAAGTAAATCAGCATTTTTGACGTAAGTAAAGTGAAGGCTATAGTAAAAACAAGCAAATCACTGCAATAACAAAGAGAAAAAAACAATTCTCAAATTTCTATCTTTAACCAGATAACAATCCAAAGGAAATCTCCAGCAACTGCAAAAACAATCTCAAAGCAAGAAGTCCAACTCCTTACATCAAAAAGCCACAAACCGATCAATCACCAGGTACAAAATCTTCACAATTCTTTTTCCTGACATAACTAACAACATTTTTTAGGATAAAACACTAACAAACAATGAAACTTCTCATTTCAACAGGGCATCTACACTTTTTTCTTTCTCCACAGAGTGCCAAAGATAACAATACATTTTTTCTTTCTCTAAGCAGGCAAAATAACAAAGGACAAAAATAAAGCAGAACAGTTAAAAAACACATTCATATACTCTTTTTCTGTTTCTTTTATTACAGAACAAACAATAATGGAATCAGCTCAGAAAGCAAGTTATATCCAGTCCAGGTGGGGTAATAGGATCCTAAAGTATGGTGGCTACATTTACTGTAAGGAAAGATTCACTGAGCCCAGGAGTCACTGGCGGTGTGTAGAGTATTTCTCACTCCATTGCAAAGGCAGGGCAGTTACTCTGGGTGACACTGTGGAAAGGACTACAGAGCATAACCACTCTGCCTTCTGCAATGGAGATTGAAGTAAGAGAAAATATACAACAGATAAAATTACTAGCAGCCACCTCCAATGAAACCTGTTGCTAAGATTTGAAGGAGGTAGCACAAAACATACCCATGAACGTTTTAGTAGTATGCCCACAAAAACCAATTTGAGGAGAATGGTCCAGAGAACAAAACAGGTCAGTAATTCACAAAGAATAACTCCACAATCCTGCTCAGATATTAACATCCCCGTTAAATTCACTATTACTTTTACTAATGAACCTTTCCTTTTGCATGACAATGAAACCCCCCTCAAACGTATACTAATATTCACTACAATGCATTATTTGTTAACCCTTGAGAATACTGAAATTTGGATGATGGATGGAACTTTTAAGTCAACACCCCATACATTCACCCAAATGTACACTATTCACAGCAATATTAACAATACTACCATCCCCTTAGTATTCAGCTTACTCCCTGACAAGCAATCCTCAACTTACACTGAATTTTTATGAGTTAAAAAATCTAAAACTGTTAACAAAAGTCCTAGGGAAATAATAATTGACTTCGAATTACAGATGATAAATACAATTACTAAAATTTACCCTGACACCCAAATTCAAGGATGTTTTTTCACTTTTCCCAGGCCTGTTGGAGATAAATTCAAAAAACATCCATAGCTGAGGATTACATGTCAACTAATAAACTGCAATACGAATTAATAAAACTAACAGCTTTGCGGTTTGTACCTCCTGAGTGTATGGATGATGTCCACACATCAATTATATAATCTGATTACTTTACTCAAGATGAAGAAAAATTGGCCTCACTCCTAAATTATTTTGAAGATACTTGGATTAGCCATCTAAACAGGTAGGTAGGGTCACAGGAGAAAGCCAAGATTTCCCACTGACTAGTGGGACTTTGACCTGCTGTTACTCAACCTGCTAAGAGAGAGGTGCTAAAACAAATAAAGCCATAGAAGGATGGCATAATTGCTTCAAAAAATTAATTGTTAAATCTCACCCAAACCTGTATTATTTCTTGGACATTTTGAAGAAGGAACAAAGTTTTCAAGAAATGAGGATGGCACATTCATTCTCTAGTTGTCTGAATCCTCATATATCTAAAAATAGCAAGGACATGTCAGACAGACTATTGGCTAAAATCCATCAATTTCTACTGACTGCCTAGAAAATATCGCTTATGTACTACATTATTAACATTAACCTTTACCCTATAAAATTACTCACCTGTTTTACAACCCTTTTTCAAATTCATATAGCATTTTTGCAATTTTTAAAAATCGAAATTAAGTAACACTTTAAAATCCTACTTGCTGTTGTCTTCTTTCTTTGAGTCTTGGTGATTTTTCATAGAACCTGTCACCAAGATTCTTCAGTAATCCATTGATTCAACCCAAGCAATCCAAATTGGCCAAAAAATTCAACAGTCAATTTATTTTTTAAAACCAACTCCACCATACCATTGGTCAACAATCCTCCAAAATCCAAATAAACATCTGAAAACGATCCCCAGCCAAACAAAAGTGTTATTTAAGTAGTGTAAAAAACATCCAATATTCTAAAAGAGCCTTTGGCCCAAAATTCTGCCACAAACCGTCCACAAACCCAAGTAAATATGTTGCTTATTTTTCAAAATAGGTTTAAACAAGTTATATTAAATCTTTTTCCACCTTTTTAAATCTACATTAAATAATAAGTAACCGTCCCGAAGTGCACATATGAAAAAAACCTGCATGGGGATGTAAAAGTGATCAAAACAGTAAAAACATAAAAATAAAAAAATATGTACACTATCTATTTACCGCCACCCACCTTTCCTTACAGTAAGCAACGACTATGTACAAAATGCATGTTTCTACACCGCTTGCAGGTTTTTAAAACACATAAATAAAAGGCATTGTCATTTACAATGCCAATAGCTCAAAATCTCACAAATGCGAGACCTATTGCATTGCAAATGCTTGTTTGTATTGCGGCTCACCACCGCAGGAGTCTTGCACCCGGTGCGTGTGGTGCAGCGGCGGTGATTACAGAAGTTTGGAGATATATATATATATATTCACTGAAAAAAACAAAGGTTGCAGGGATGTTATAGTTAGGCTTAGATTTCACTCGTACAAAACCATAGAAATTCGGCCGTTATAGTTAGTTGAGCTAACTATAACTCACGCCCCCACAATGCACTGCTGATGACGTCACATATTACATCATTCATGACATGGTCAGTGACATCACTGATGACATCTCAAATGACATCACTGATGACATCATCCACGTGAAAATCTGATGCACCTCCTCATACCTTAATGAAACCTTTGATACACCCATTCTAAAGTACAGACTACCATTTTCGAAACAATACAGACACCAATACCAGTTACTACATACGCACGCACTGATTCCTAGGTCTACACACACATCCACTCATTCACCCATAAAGTCACACATACATGCAGTAACTCATCAATACAACACTATTATAGGCACTCATACACCTATACAAACACTCACACACCGCCACTCATCCAGAGTTACTCACACATCTAGTCAGTCATGCAAAGAATCAATCACACTTCTATTTACTCAGCTATACAGTTATACACACACAACCTCACTTATTCATAGTGATATTAACATATACTTACTCTCTTATACAATCACTGATACAAGTACACACTCATCCATACAGCACTCTCACAATCACTGACTCTCACGTATAGTCATTTATATACTCCAACTCTCTCATGCACTGCGTTTTACATATGTAGTTACTTGGACATGTAGCACTGAGATATCCATTCACTCACCAACACACCCATACACACACTCACCCACCCATACAGCTGTTTCCACATGCACTCTTGAACCCATACACCCAGTGAATAAAGAACTCACACATCTATGCACAAAGTCACACACCTCCCACCCATCACACACACAATCAGGCACCCATACAAATACTCATGCAACCAATCAATAACCCATATAGACACTCATGTAGCTACTCATCAACCAATGCAGCAGCTTACACAGCAATAGACAGACTGATACAGACATTCACACAGTTTAGTCACTAACCCATGAATTCAGTAAGAGACATTTAATCACTCACTTATACAGTCAGTCACACACCTACTAAATCCTCCATCCACACACTTATACAGCCACTCATTCTACAATATACCTTGGCCAATATATTTATAAAACATATTTAAACTTTACAGAAACACACAGTCACTGGATGATGTCATCAGTGATGTCATCAGTGATGTCACTGACCATGTCATGAATGATGTAATATGTGATGTCATCAGCAGTGCATTGTGGGGGCGTGAGTTATAGTTAGCTCAATTAACTATAACGGCCGAATTTCTATGGTTTTGTACGAGTGAAATGTGCAGGTTACCATAACGTCCCTGAAACCTATGGTTTTTTCAGTGAATTTCAAAGGTTTTTAACATGATAATTTGTAACTATAACGTCCCTGAAACCTATGGTTTTTTCAGTGAATTTCAAAGGTTTTTTAAATGCTAATTTCTAATTATAATGTTCATTAAACCTATCTGCTGTGCGATCCAAAAACAAGCTGGTGCTTGTAGTGTTGTGGACAGTGGATGCAACCATGTTACCTCAGGCAGTGGGGAAGATCTCGGTCATGAACCTGTGTCGTCGCCCCCTGTAAGCGGAAGCGCAGTGGACTGGTCCAACATACGCCACTCCAGCATAGAAGTGTGAATAAATAGGCCGGGGTTCTGGGCGTGGTTCACTTGTGTGAAAGCCAACGCGTCTACCAGAGCGGCGACCCTCACCCTGCCACGTGGCTGCCGCCATGACCGCGGGCCTCCTCGACACAAGCCCCCTGCGAACACAGCGGCACAGCACTGCACAGTTATGTCTGTACAGACTACTGCCTTCGATCTACACTTCGGACAGCAGGGCTCACAATTCAGATTGAGTCGCGTTTGCAGATGACGCAGTCCAGTAGGCAAGACACATTGCTCCCAGTGCGGCCCGCCCGGACCACGCATCATCGCAGGCTGCGTACACGTTGAGCGCCAGAGGTACCACTAACTCAGTGCACCACAAGTAAACGCCACGTGGCCTTATTAAGGCAGAATTCATTAAACAAAACACATTGCTACCAGTGCGGCCCACACGGACCACGCATCATCGCAGGATGCGCACATGCTGAGTGCTTCAGGTGCCACTAGCTCACTGCACCATAAGTCATCGCCACGTACCCTTAAACCTACATAATATCCTTTTAGTATCCTTGCTTCAAGAACTTTTTTGATATCAATTATAGCTTTAGTACAATGACCAAATTCATCTTGCAAGTCCAAAGGAACACTGAATGGCAGTCTACACAGGGGATAGCAGAGCCCACAATTCGAATTCAGTTTTGATTTATTTATTGCAGAGTGAACTGTACTTTATGTCGTTGGATTTTCTCAAGAGGAAGTCACAAAAAGCATTCCTCCATGTCTGTGCTGACTATTGCCTTCGATCTACACTGCGGTCAGCAGAGCTCACCATTCAAATTCAGCCTTGATTTATTAATTGGACAGAGAATTGTACTCTATGTCGTTGAATTTTCTCAAGAGGAAGTGACAAAAAGCTTTCCTCGATGTCTGTGCTGACTACTGCCTTCGATCTACACTGCGGACAGCAGGGCTCACAATTCAGATGGAGTTGCGATTGCAGATGACGCAGTCCAGTAGGCAACAGACATTGCTACCAGTGCGGCTCTCCCGGACCACGCATCATCGCTAGCTGTGCACACGCAGAATGCTTCTGATGCTCCTACCTCAGTCCACCACAACTGATGGACCCTTTATGACAGAATCTTTTGTGTATGATTTCAGATCTGGTGCCCCTAACTTAGTGTAGCACAAGTCATGGACCCTTTATGATTGAATCTCTGTGTGTGATCTGATGATTACTGTTGTACTTGTTACCAGCACCAACCATTCCCGGAGGGCTGGCTTACACTCGCCCCACATGCATCCAGCACAGACGTCACTGGACATGTGACCCTGGTAATAAAAAGGAGTCGAGTGCACGTGCTCGTACCCAGTTCCACTATCTATCTGTGTCCGTGTGTTCATTATGTATGCAACATGCTGCCCCTGGGCCCTACCACATTACATTGTGCTCTGGACAGCGTATGCAACCAACTTACCTTTGACAGTGGGAGAAAACTTTGGTTATGTAACTTTGTCTCGGTCATTGTACAAGTACGTACGTAGAGACTGGATGATTAGAGTACTGCAAGGAGAGTGTATAGTGAATTTATAAGTGCGTGGGGATTGGCTGAGTAATTGTATAAGTACATATGTTGGCGCACCCTAACTCCGATAACGAGCTTGTCTCTAATTGGCTGCCCTCCTTGTCCCAAAAACTGAAATTTGGATTTTTCATGGCCCAGTATTGCTACAGCTGCAATACTCCACTGAATGTGCAATAAACATTCACACCCACACAGATGTGTCATGTCCACCATCTTTCTTGTGTGGAACTATGGATGAATGTAGGGTCAGTGATTCCCCGTACCTTCCATGTTGGCCATGTTCAGGGACTTGGCTCACAGAGTGACACATTGACGCTTGCGACCCGGGTGACGGCAGCACTGCAACAAGAACACCCGCATGGCATCAGTTGATTCCTCATACAGCTCACGATGGAGCCACGCCCATAGCTCCGGAGTCATTCTTCACAGCCTCACGCAGGACTGGCATATGCCAGGCCAGCCCACTCTGCTTACGCTTACAGAGAAAGACAACAACGCTACATGGCCCAGATTTTCATTGCAGTGATCTGCTGGTCACACCCTAGTTGTCAGTACGCCACAGCCACTCCCTCAGGGCTGGTATACACCCACACCACACCCATCCAGCACAGGCGTCACAGGACACGTGACCCTGCCAATAAAAAAGACCGGGCACACGTGCTCTAAACCATTTTAGAGTTGCTCCCACCGCATGCACTGTGATGGCCCGTCTCGGTGGTTCGGACACCTCATGTAGGCCTGAGCCACCGAACAGGGAGGCCTACCACCACGTGCGTGGCCTCACTGTTCACTGAGTTAGTGGCACCGCAAGGACTGAGCGGGTGTGCAACCTGCGATGATGATAGGTGCACTAGTATGTCCTTTGCCATGGCAAAATCAAGACGCAGCACCAAATGTGAGACCTGTTGGCCTGCGGAGCGGGACTGCATGATGCGGAGGGTGCCCTGTCCGCGAAAAGGTGAGCAGTGAGGCCTGGGTGCACAGCGGTGGGCAAATACGTCTGGGCGGCGGGAGTGGATACACAAAGGCGGCACAGCGATTTAGGCGTACGCAGTCGTATATACTCTCCCATTACTAATTCTGTACTATGTTTAGATGTGGGAGCTTGAGGGCTCCACTAGGTCCCGGCACGTGGTTGGAGACACAGCACTCACTGTCCCTATTCATCTCTTCCTTTCTGTCCTTCACACTCTTTCTCTCTCTCTTCTTCTCACACTGTTTCTCTCTTTCTCTCTCTCTTCCTCTTTCTCACACTCTTTCTCTCTCTCTCTTCCTCTCTCTCTCTGTTTCTCTCTCTCTTCGTCTCTCTCACTCTTTCTCTCTTTCTGTTTGTCTTCCTCTCACTCTTTCTTTTTCTCTCTCTCTTCCTCTCACTCTCACTGTTTCTCTCTTTCTCTCTGTATTCCTCTGACTCGTTCTTTCTTTTTCTCTCTGTCTTCCTCTCACTCTTTCTTTCTCTCTCTATCTCTCTTTCTCTCTCCTTTGATGGACGCATGACGCACAATCTTATCTTGCTTTTTGTCTTGCAGGCCTGCGATGAAGCGTGGCCATCCTGCAATCAACACTCAACCTGAATTGTGAGCTCCGCTCTCCGCGTGTACACAACGGGTGAGGAGGTTTCTTCGGCACGTGGTGGACCCTCTTTGACACACGCCGGTGGTGTAAGGTGAGCAGAGAGGCTTGTTTGCGCAGCGGTGGGCAGTCACCTCCGGGCAGTGGGAGTGGATGGGGTGCAGCAGCCTGGGTGCGCAGCGGCACGCAGTTACCTCTGGGCAGTGGGAGTGCATGGGGTGCAGCAGCCTGGGTGCGCAGCGGCTGTCATACACCTCTGGGCAGTGGGAGTGGATGGAGTGCAGCAGCCTGGGTGTACAGCAGCGGGTAGACACCTCTGGGCAGTGGAAGTGGATGGGGTACACTAGCCTGGATACACAAAGGCGGGACAGCGATTTAGGCATATGCAGTTGTATGTACTCATCCATTACTGATTCCATTTTTATGTTTCAGATGACTAAGCTTGAGGGCTGCCCTATATCACGGCACGTGGTTGGAGACACACCGGTGACAGAAAGGTGAGCTGTGAGGATTTTCTCCACAGTGTCAACACTCACTCTCCCTCTCCATCTCTTCCTTTCTGTCACTCACACTCTTTCTCTCTCTCTCACTCTCTATCTCTTCCTTTCTCTCTCTCATACTCTTTCTCTCTTTCTCTGTCTCTTCCTCTCTCTCTCTCTCATTCTTTCTTTCTCTCTCTTCCTCTCACTCTCTCTTCCTCTCTCTCACATTGTTTCTCTCTCTCTTCCTCTCTCTCACACTGTTTCTCTCTTTCTCTCTTCCTTGTATCTCACTCTTTCTCTCTTTCTCTGTCTTCCTCTCTCTCACACTTGCTCTCTTCCTCACTCTCACGCTTTCTCTCTCTACCTTTCTCTCACTCTTTCTCTCTCTCTCTTCCTCTCTCTCACTCTTTCTCTCTCTCTTCCTCTCTCTCACTCTTTCTCTCTCTTTCTCTCTCTCACTGTTTCTCTCTCTCTTCGTCTCTCTCACTCTTTCTCTCTGTCTTCCTCTCACTCTTTCTTTCTTTTTCTCTCTCTCTTCCTGTCACTCCCACTGTTTCTCTCTTTCTGTCTATCTTCCTCTCACTCCTTCTTTCTTTTTCTCTCTGTCTTCCTCTCACTCTTTCTTTCTCTCTCTCTCTTTCTCTCTCCTTTGATGGACGAATGACGCACAATCCTATCTTGCTTTTTATCTAACAGGCTGTGATTCACGAATCGATGCCCCCCCCACACCACCACATCTGAACGCGTGTACAAACTGCGATGATGCATGGCCATCCTGACAACGCCTGACAAAGTTGCTTCAGAACGTGGTGCACCCTGTTACACACACGCCGGTGGCGGAAGGTTGTAAGAAAGTGGCTCTGTATATACTGTTCCCAAATAGGTACAGTGTGCACAGAGTCCACAGTCCCCAGAGGTTTGGCAGAGGCTAAAGTTAGATATAACCTTACTCTCTAAAGTGGTAGCTTGGTCAAGCAGTAAGGCAGTATCAGAGGACAGTGTAAAGCATTTGTTGTACACACTCAGTCAGCAAATGGTCTCACACACTCAAGAACTGAACTCTAGGCCAATGGTTTTGTATCAAAATATTATATAGTTGTTTTATTTTAGAACCACAATAGGTATCAAAATATACTTTCTCAGAATGAGTTACTTTAGTTAAATACTTTTCAATAGGCAATAGACTTTTGAACACAGTAGTTACAGTTGTTGCAATAGGCAACACAATTTTAAAGACAATTATACATTGAGCTCAATGGGAATTTCTAGTTAAATGCAATAGATTACTTTTTGGATTACTTTTCTAACCACAGGACTGGATCCTAGATTCAGTCCTGGGACATCTCCTGTAAACAGTTGAGTAAAAACGTTTTGGTTACAGTTGTGATTTTTAAGGAATATTATTGTATTTTAAAAGTTGGCACTTAGAAACTTTTTCACATAGAATCACCAATGTTATCCTATGGGAGGAAATTCACTTAGCAGGTAAGTAGTGTTATCGTTACTTTTTCTTACTCAGTGTTGGATCCTGGATCCAGCACTGGTGCATCTCCTGTAAACAGTTGAAAGAATGTGTTTTTGTTATACAGGCGATTTTTAACGAATATTTGTAAGTTTGCAAAATCGACACTTAGAAACTTTTTCAGCAAAAACCAGGTAATGTTATCCTATGGAAGGAAATTCAAGTTACCGGTAAGTACAGTTGTGATTACTTTTTAGGGTCAGTGCTGGGCACCAAGATCCAGCACTGGGATCTCTCCTGATAGCAGGTGAGTAAATTCGTTTTCGTAATTCGGCTGATTTTAGGTGAATATTTTAAAGTCTCAAAACTCGACACTTCGAAGAATTTCCAAGTGAAACCAGTCAATGTTACCCTATGGAAGGAAATTCAATTCGCCGGTAAGTTACTTTAACGTTACTTTTGTAATCCAGTGCTGGACTCCTAGATTCAGCACTGGGACATTTACTTAAAACAGGTAAGTAATTACGTTTTTGTAGTTTGTACGATTTTTAAAGAATATTCTTAGTTTTCAAAAGTCGACACTTAGAAACTTTTTGGAAGAAAAAGTGTCCATGTTATCCTATGAGGAAAAATGAGTTATCGGCTTCGAGGTAAGTAGTTGGTCTTTTGAGTTAGGGTTCTGGGGTTATACTCAGGGGTCTCCCAGGGTCAGTGATGCACTGTTGTTGCACTCTCAGCGGCACTAGGGCGGCCGGGTGCAGAGTGTTGAGGCCCAATGTTATCCTATGGAGGATAGGGGGACTCCGGTTGGTGGCGGCTGGCAAGCAGGCCACGGGGTTGTGGGAGCAAAGCTCCTAGGGTTAAGCTCAGGGCACGTTGGGGACCAAGTTAGCACAGAAGGGGCACCCTCAGCGGCACTAGGGCGGCCGGGTGCAGGGTGCTGTTTTGAGGTCGGGTGCCCTGTTGATTTCAATGGAGATTTTCGGTTTTGGTTTTCAGCTGCAGGCTCGGTCCAGGAAGACTTCCAGGAGGAACCAACAGCTGGGCAGGTAAGTTGGAGGGCTCGGGGACGTAGGTGCACCTCGGGTTCCTTTTTCCAGGGCGCAGGGCGGCTGGATGCAGGGGTGTCTTTTGAGGTCAGATTTCACCTTACCGGGCCACTCGCGGTTGGGGGGGGTCTCCGTGCAGAGGCTGCAGGCGACGTCGGGGAGTCCTGGAGGGGTCAACCCACGGTGGACTCGGACTCTGGAGAGCTGGGGGACCTCGCTGGGACCGATGGGCCACTTGAACTCGGGCTGTAGGCGACGGGTGCAGTGGTGGTTCTAGGCGTCGGGTTTCTTTTTCCTCAGCAGGCTTGGAGTCTTTGTTTGGTGTTTCTTTTGAACAGAGCTGCTGTTCACAGGAGATCCGGTCTTTGTTGAAGGCAGTCAGTCCTCCCCGGGGTTCTGGAGGTCGCTGGCTGCAGGACAAGACTATTTTTGGCGCAGGATCTCTGGAAACTGCAGACGGGCCGGTAGGGCTGGGGCCAAGTCAGTTGTTCTCTGCAGTCTCCTCTGCTGGGCGTCTTCTGTCGTCCTTTTTCTTCTTAGGTTGCGGGAATCTGAGGAAGGAAGGTTCAGGGTGCCCCTAAATACTAAATTTAGGGGCGTTACAGGTAGGTAAAGGGCAGGGACCAATGGGTCCCTTCCCTGGGGTGGGTACACCTCTATCCTGCCCCTCTCCTGTTGGAGGGGGCAGTAGCCTAGTCCTGATTGGGCAGGGCTCCCCATCTTCAAGATGGCGAGAGCCCGGAGTTGTGCTTCACCTCGCCTCCCCCACCTGAGGGGTGGGGTTGGCAGAGGCTGGCACATCCCTTTCCTCCCTTGGGGTTTCCCGCCAGTCTTCCCGCCAGAGAGGGGTCAGAACCGGTGGGGGCCATTTGCTGAGTACAGCAAGTGGCCTGGAGAAGCTCACAAAGGCGGCATGCCTTTGAAGCTTCCCCTGCCCATCCTGGGGGAGGAGACCTAGCACCTCGCCCAGGATGTGCATTGTTGCAGGCCCAGGAGAGCGGATGGCTCTCCACCCAGGGGTCCAGCAACATGTCTGCTGTGTGGCAGCCGGGGCAGCCCCTCAGACAAGACGTGGATTGTAGGTTAGGTTCAGGGGGCAACTCTAAGTTGCCCTCTGTCGTGCATTTTACATTAAATCCCACACTGGCATCAGTGTGGGTTTAATGTGCTGAGAAGTTTGATACCAAACTTCTCAGTCTTCAGTGTAGCCATTATGGTGCTGTGGAGTTCGTAATGACAACCTCCCAGCACCATATACTCTTAATGGCATCACTGCACTTACAGTGCCCAGGAATGGCCCTGGGTACTGTAGGGGCACAGGGCTCATGCACCTGTGCCCACACCACTGGCATAGTGCACCCAGCTAGAGGGGTGACTGAGGTATGCCAGGGCAGTGTGTTTGTGGGCATGGCACACAGGGATGTGTGCCATGTCGACTGTTTAGTTCTGCACCAACACACTCAGCCTGCAAAGGCAGGGTGTGTGTGTCAGGGTACAGGGCCTCTAAGGGTGGCACAATAAGTGCTGCAGCCCTTAGGGGCCTTCTCTGGTCACAGTGCCCTGGGTACCTAGGGTACCATTTACCAGGGGCTTACCTGTGGCCAGAGATGCCAATTGGGTTTAGGCTTTAGTACAGTTTTTAGGGAAGGAACACAGGCCCTCGGTACCTGATTGGCAGGGACCCAGGGCACACCAAGGAAAAGTGCATCAGTTATCAGGCAAAAAGTGGGGGGGTTACTGCAACAGAAACCCACTTTCCTACAAAGGTGAGCAGAGATACTTCTTTCCGCAGCAGCGGGCAGTCACCTCTGGGCGGTGGGAGTGGATAGTGTCCAGCAGCCTGGTCGCACAAGAGCGCACAGACACCTCCGAGCAGTGGGAGTGGATGGGCTGCAGCAGCCTGAGTGCGCATTGCCGAAACAGATAATTAGGCGTGTGCAGTTGTATGTACTCTGCAATTACTAATTCTATACTATCTTTCAGATCACTAAACTTAAGGGTGAACTATGTCCCGGCACGTGGTTGGAGACACACCGGAGGCACAAAGGTAAGCTGCGAAGATTTTCTCCAGTGTCAACACTCCCTCTCCATCTCTTCCTTTCTCTCTCTCACGCTTTCTCTCTTTCTCTGTCTGTTCCTCTCTCTCATTCTTTATTTCTCTCTCTTCCTCTCTCTCACTCTTTCTCTCTCTTTTTCTCTCTTTCTCTCTACCTCTCTCTCACACTGTTTCTCTCTCTCTTTTCCTTGTATCTTACTCTTTCTCTCTCTCACTCTTTCTCTGTCTTTGTCTGTCTTCCTCTCTCTCACTCTTTCTCTCCTTTCTCTCTCTCTCTTCCTCTCTCTCACTCTTTCTCTCTTTCTTCCTCTCTCTCACTCTTTCCCTCTCTCTCTTCCTCTCTCATACTATTTCTCTCTTTCTCTCTCTCACTCTTTCTCTATTTCTTTGTCTTCCTCTCTCTCTCACTCTTTCTTTGTTTCTCTCTTTCTCCCTCACTCTTTCTCTCTTTCTCTTTCTCCTTTGCTGGACGCATGACGCACCATCTTATCTTTCTTTTTGTCTTACAGGCTGTTATTCACAAATGGTCCAGCGATGACACGACATGGCTGTACATAGTTTTATTTGTTGTTGTTTTGTTTTAATAAAATGTTTTATAAGTAAATCCATACATGACTAAGATTCTTATTTGTCCAACCTAACGTGACTGTCACATTTGTTTGTGGGGGGTGGGGGTGAGGGGAGATGGCGGACAAGGAGCTCCTACTGGGGATGTCGGAGCAGTGTTGGGTGTCCGACCTGCATGATCATTGCTTCCATTACATCTGCTCTCAGAGACTTAAGAGCCGGCGGTCTGGCTCATAGATGAAGAACTGCGAGCTGACTAGCAGGCTCATAGAGGGAGAACCGCGGCCCGTCAGTTCGCAGAGGAAGAGCTGCGGGCCAGCTCGCAGAGGAACACCTGCGGGCCGACTAGTATAGGGAAAGGTGCGGGCCATCGGCTTCCAAAGGGATAGCTGCGGAACACTGATGTGGGGAGAGGGAGCGTGAAGAGCGTATCTCGCAGAGAGACACCTCCGGTATATTTCCAGTATTGGCTTCACAGATACAACTGCGGGCCCGAGAACTCGCACCCGAAGAGCTGTGAGCCGACAAGTGGTTCGCAGAGGCAGACTTGCGGGCCCAAGTATGTTGTTGGAGGTATGCTGTTGATGGTGGAAAAGGGTGCGTTACCTGCTGATGTAGGGAGACGCAGCGTGAAAGCGGTATCTTGCACAGACAGAGCTCCGGTATATTAAATTGCCCCGGGACCTTTCTTTTATATTTTCACTCGATGCGAGGCACAAGATGGCTGCTAACACTTCCTGGTTTGAATTGTTAGCAGCCAATCAAAGGCAAGCTCGTGCTCGGGAGTTAGGCACAGTCCAGATATATATATCTTTTTTTCCTTTAATATCTCAAAAACTACTGAACGGATTTACACCATTTCCACAAAACCGCGCTTTCTGCACCAAGACCTTTCTCCCTGCCAAATTTGGCGTAATTCCGTTCAGCAGTTTGACCTGCAGCCTTGTCTAAAGTTTCATATGGAAAATGCATTGCGAAAACACTTTTTCGGACCCCCCTTTTTCTCAGCCCCCCTTCACCAATCACCCTGTAATATGTCTTCGCAGCTCAAAACACCCCTAAACTTTCAAGATACGAGCTGATCAAAAAAGAGAAACTTTCTGGAATATTTAGTAAAGATTCATCAAACGACACCAAAGTTATAAGCACATGGAGGTCTCCAGGAGGGGGGCCGCGCAACCCCCCTCCCAACATGAGTGAAGCCCCGGGTTTGCGGGGACCCCAGCGGGCCCCCGCAGCCCCACCGAGCCCCCGCTATTATTTTTTAAGAAATGCCCCCGAGACCTAGCCCACCCCGGGGTCTCATTAAAATAAAACGCGGGACCCCGCGACCCCAGCGCGAATTACGCCGATATTTTTTTTTATTTAAAAAAAAAATGCTTTTTTGGGCCCTGGGGTCTTTCTGGGACACCCTGAGCAGGCCTAGGGGGTCACGGTGTTTCTACCCTGCCCCCTTCTCTTGTTTTATACCTTTGTTTCTCTGTTTTCTAGTGACTCGCTTCTACCGAGCCACAAGATGGCTGCCAACACTTCCTGGTTTGGAGTGTTCGCAGCCAATCACAGTGAAGCTCGTGCACGGGACTTAGGCTCCGCCCAGATATCGAAACTTTTATTTTTCTAATTTCTCAGCAATTACTGAACGGATTTACACAATTTAAAAAAAAGGTCGCTTTCTGATCCAAGCACTACCTTTTTGCCAAATTTGGGGTAATTCCGTTCAGTAGTTTCGGCTCTAGCCTTGCACAAAGTTTCCTATGGGAAATTGATTTTTTGACTCTTATTCTTTGAATTTCTCAAAAACTACTGAACGGATTTACACCATTTTAAAAAAAGGTCGCTTTCTGAACCAAGCTCTATCTTTCTGCCAAATTTGAGGTAATTCCGTTCAGCAGTTCGGGCTGTAGCTCGTCGCAAAATTTCCTATGGAAATTAACATGGAGAAAACGCGTTTTGGGACCCCCCTTTTTTCTCAGCCCCCGCTTGACAAATCACCCCCAAACTTTCAAGATAGGAGCTGACCTAAAAAGTGCAACTTTTTGGAAAATTTCATAAAGATTCGTCAAACGATGCCAAAGTTATTAGCAAATCAAAAAACGCTTTTCCTATGGAAACTAGGTTGTAACTATAACTACCTACTGGTGACCGCCAGTAGGTAATATATATATATATGAATATATATATATATATTTACTACCTACTGGCGGTCACCAATATGTAGGTATAGTTAGGACCTACTTTCCATAGGAAAAGCGTTTTTTGACTTACCTATATCTTTGGCGCCGTTTGACGAATCTTCACGAAATTTTCCAAAAAAGGTGCCCAGTTTTTTTCTAGTTCTTCATGGAAAGTTTTGGGGTGATCCATCAAGCGGGGGCTGGGATAAAGGGATGGTAAAAAAAAGTGGGTTTCCCATGTTGATTCCCATACGGATTTTAGACATGACTACAGCCTGAAATGGAATTACACCAAATTTGGCAGAAAGCTAGATCTTGGTCCAGAAAGGGACCTTTTTGTGATTTGGTGTAAATCTGTTCAGTAGTTTGAGATATTAAAGAAAATCCAAATTTGGATATCTAGGGTCGCGAAGCCTACGTGAATATTGCCGATCTCGTGCAGAGATCTGATTGGCTGCTAACACTTCAACAAGGTAGTGTTGGCCACCATCTTGGGACTTGGCCTCAGCAGAGTCCCAAACAAAACCCATAAAAATAAAGAAAAGGGGGCAGGGTAGGAATACCCTGACTCTCTAGCCCCCAGGGACCCCACTAGTGCCAAAAAGCATTTTTTTTAAAACTGTTTTGTCTCAAAATTGCAATTATTCATGACTTCGAGGCAAAAATAAAAAACAAAAGAAGCGCAGTCCATATATATATATATATATATATATATATATATATATATATATATACATATATATATATACATATATATATATATATATATATATATATAATGGGGAGGGGGCACATGCAGCCCCCCTCCCCAGGGCCAGTTTGAGCCCTGGGGCTGCACCACCTCTTCGGGGCAGGCCGATTCAAGTTTTAATTGGAGGGGGGCCACGCGACCCCCCTCCTAAGCTCCTAAGAGCCCTGGGGACCAGCACCTCCGGGGGCTTTAATACAAATATTGGTGGGGGGGCACTCAGACTCCCCTCATTGTTGTGGAGGGCCCTGGGGACCACCATCTCCCTGGGGCCAGAAAAACATTTTGAAGGTTGAGGGGGGCTGCCCGGAGCCCTTCCGGGCCATATTTGGTCCCGGGGACAATCACCTACCCAG
Source organism: Calotriton arnoldi (assembly GCA_963921515.1). Classification (NCBI taxonomy): domain Eukaryota; kingdom Metazoa; phylum Chordata; class Amphibia; order Caudata; family Salamandridae; genus Calotriton; species Calotriton arnoldi. The sequence continues at coordinate 560,009 of CAWUFW010010373.1, read as the reverse complement.
GCATTCTTTATATTAAAGGGGGGGTGCATGGCCCCCTCCTGTGCTGTTTTCTGCCCTGGGGACCACCACCTACCCGGAGCTGGCCCTAAGGACCAAAGGAGCCACTAATGGCCCTGGGGATAGCCACCCCGAGGGCCGGCTCCTGCTATTTCCAAAGACAGCAGTTTGCTTTTACTTGGCGCGAGCTTTGACAGCTACCTCCAAGCGAGAGCAAACAGTAACTCCACTCCCAGCGGCTGGGAGCAGGAAAACTGCTCCCGCTCACTGGGAGCTGAGTTTTCATCTGTTTTACAGTGGGCAGGAAAACAGATGACAGAATTAGCTCCCACATGCAGGGAGCAGCATTTTATGCTGCTCCCTGCTTGTGGGAGCAATGCTGGCTCCCGTTGGAGGCAGGGAGCTGGCAGGGACTGTGGGGGCATTAAGGCTTGCCCCATGGTCCCCAACATAGTACATTGGATGGCCTGGAGGAGCTCCAAGGCACCCTGAAGCAAGAGGCAGGGCCCCAGGGGATAGGGTCCCTGGGGCCGAAACCGGCCCGGGGGCTGTGTGGCCCCACTCCCCATTGAATTTTGGCCATGACATCACTGATGACATCATCCACAGAATCACTCTCACACCCCCACACAACCTCTCATACAACCACTCACACACCCACAGAACCACTCACATACCCATTCACAGGCCCATACAACCACTCACACACCCACTCACTCAACCATAGAGCCACTCACACACCCACTTACTCACCTATGCAGGCACCCACACAGCTACTCACTCACCCATACAGCTACTCACACAACCACTCGCTCACCCATATAACAACTCACACAGCCACATATTCACCTGAACAGCTACTCTCACACCCACTTATTCAACCATACAACCACATACACAGCTGTTCACTCACTCATTCAACCTCTGAGCACAGCCATACACTCACCCATGCAGACACTCACACAAACATCACTCTCCAATACAGCCACTTACACAGCAACTCACTTAACCAAACACCCACTCAAACAGTCAAACACTCACCCATACAGCGAGTCATACACCCACTCACTCACCCATATAGCCACTGACTCACACACCCACTCACTCACTCACCCATACAGTCACTTACCCATATACTTACCCAATAATACATTTTAAAGACATTCGTGTTAAAGGCATGCGTGGTAAAGCCATTTGTGGTAGAGGTATATGCATGGCAATGGCATGAGTGGTAAAGGCATCAGCGTTGTAATTACTGTGCAGTAATGGTAATGAGTTTTATTGACTGAGTAGTAATGGCTGTTTCCCTTACTGTAGTTGGCTGTTGCTTTCGTCAGGCTCTTTCACTGACAAAAGCATGGCCAGCCCTCAACACTCCCCCAAAAGCCATCCATAATTCCTAGCAAATCTAATTCAGCTAACCAAGAGTCTTCAAATCATTTCCAACCTAGTCTCATTTGGAGAGGTGATCGCTTTGCTAAAGGCATCATTGATGACTTGGACAATCTATGCAACAGGCAATTTGCCATTTCAACATGTCAAATGCGTAGCCAACTACATGCAACTACTCTGATCTGACCATGTGTTTATCTATGAGTTCAAGCTCAAAATCTGCTAGTGAAGTCCAAGATTATAATTTAAAGCGGGAGACTTACTATGGTCAAATGAACTCTAAAACATCCACAACTCACTCTTTTTTTAATCATTCCCTTAAGTTGAGCACAATGTCGCGGAAGTTGGTTCACAAATTGGAGTTACTGGCCACCATTAAGTGTCCAAGAATTAAATCAGTTAAAGCAAAGGGCTCAGCTAAGAAAGGCTGTCTGATTCAGGGCAGGAGTTACAGGTGGGAACCGAGCAAAGTAGCTTTCCAAGGCTGAAACTTTCACGTAATTATGCAAAATGATGGCTGAATTACATGAAATTACACATAATTACGCAAAATGCAAATCCTTCATATTGCACTATTTTTAGCACAAAATGCATTCTTGCATCAATTTTCTATGCAAGGGCACCACTGGCGTAGCAAGGGGGGCGGAGGGCGGTACGCCCCGGGCGGCACGAGATTTCGGGGCGGCAGGTAAATTTATGGCCAGCACCCCCCTCTCTCTCTCTCTCTTAGGCGCTCGGCGGCGGCGGCAAAAGGCAGGGACCGCCACCGGCGGCAGAGTGCCTAGCTACGCCACTGAAGGGCACTCTTTGTGCTAATAAGTAGTGCAAAAAAATGAAAGCACTGCAGATAGTAGCCGCTCGAGTTTTGTTGTACTTTCCCTGTAATTCTCTACTGAAAATGAGGCATTTCATGGTAAATTTTTACTGCGAATGGCATGTGTCACGACTCGCTCCCTGCATTCTCGTGTCCACCACCAGGGGCCCGAATTGTGGGGCTACCCAGTGTTCTAACAAGCTTCCAGACCCTCCCCTTCATGTACATACAGACTTCCAGCCATTTCGACACTACTTGGGAATTGACATCCATTCCCAATCCATGCCGGGTTTTGTGGAAGCCAACCTGCTCATGCCTGAAACTCCATTACCCAGAATTCCCTGCTCACTGCTTCGTCTCCACCCCTTCAGGCCAAGGATGGGTGGAGGAATTCAGCTCACCTGTGGCTGGCTGCTGCTAGCCTGCTCACACCTGATGCATGTGATTACTGTGAGCTCTTTTAAGCCCCAGCTCCCTTCAGTCCAGTCTTGGTCATTGTAGCTGTATACCGGTGAGGCCGATCCTTGTTTCCAGTGCTCCCTGAGCTTTTGCTATTGTTTCCAGTGTTTCCTGCGCTTTAGTTCTGCCTTTTTCCTGACCTGCTGCTGTTTTCCTTGTTCCTGAATTAGCACTGCTTACAGTGCTACCTTGACCCCTGAGCCTTAGTATTCCTTGTTCCTGAACTGCAGCAGTTTCCCTTCTCCTGAATTAGCACTGCCTGCAGTGCTACCTTGTTTCCTGAGTTCCTGAGCTATAGCTATTCCTTGTACCTGAATTAGCACTGCCTGCAGTGCTACCTTGTTTCCAGAGTTCCTGAGCTATGGTTATTAGTTCCTGTTCCTGGGCTTCAGCTATTTCTTATTCCTGATTTGCACTGCTTGCAGTGCTCTCTTGACTCCTTGTTTCCTGAGCTGTAGCTATTTCCTGTTTCCTGAACCAGCACTGCCTGCGGTGCTACCTTGACTCCTGAAGCTTTAGTAATTCCCTGTTCCTGAACTAGCACTGCCTACAGTGCTACCTTGACTCCTGAGCCTTAGCATTCCTTGTTCCTGACCTGCAGCAGTTTCCCTTCTCCTGACCTAGCACTGCCTGCAGTGCTACCCTGACTCCTGAGCCTTAGCATTCTTTGTTCCTGACCTGCAGCAGTTTCCCTTCTCCCGACCTAGCACTGCCTGCAGTGCTATCCTGACTCCTGAGCCTTGGCATTCCTTGTTCCTGACCTGCAGCAGTTTCCCTTCTCCTGTACTAGCACTATCTGCAGTGCTACTTTGACTCCTGAGCTTTTGCTCAATTCTTGTTCCTGCCCCAGCACTGCCTTCTATGCTTTGTTTTCTTGATTTTTGAACCTGCACTATTCTAATATACCCTTGTAGCCTCCCCTTCTGTATATCCTTTTCCAGTCCCTGCCTTTCTTCCCATTTCCTTGGTTCCAGTTCTAGTTTGCTGTCTTTCTATTCTGCTGTCTTGCTTCTGTTACCTTGTATGTTTCTTACCTGCTTTCTGCCAAGTGTGCCCTGTGATTTCCATCCTTTCCTGTTAAGCACTCCTCCTTGCTAGCTCCTTGTCTATTGTGCTTGTGTTTAGTTCTACCCCTTTGCTGTTACTGCCTTGCGTGTTCCTGTTTGATCGCCAGGATCCGTGGGCACAGCTGACTACCTAGGTGGTGTTTCTTGTTCACTGTGAGTATTGTCTTTGAGTTACTGTTATAACATCACCATAGGTATAAGCTCCACAGACCCTGCCTTTGCATACATATCCTATATGTGGGTATTTTCAGTCAGTATCTGTAACAGCAATTGTGGGTGAGGAACTTACTGAGCTTCAGTCTTACCGTGTGGAGCTCCTGAGTGCTTTACCCCACACTCCCCTTTATTGTTAATGTTGTTTCATATATATGTCTTGCACATTCGTCCTGGGTGTAGTTATTCTGAATGCTAAATTGCCTCGTGAGTGCCCTTCCTTTCTGAGTCTTACCCATCTTGTTCACTTGTACAGGCTTCCCCTTTGGATCCCTTTTTCTCCTCTGACTCCCTGTATGATCCTGGGCAGCGCTGTACTCCTCTTTCTATGTACCTTTTCTACCCAGTTCCCAGTCCTTGCCCAAGTCCCTGACTGTGTTCTCGACATAGTCCCGGACAGTCCCTGACAGCATGTAATTGCATGAAGAGGTGTAGTTTTGGGATCTACGCCACATAGCAAACGTAATGTGAAATTCTCAAAATGATGTCAATGTAATTTAAATTACACCCAGGTCTAAGTGAAACCTCTTAAAAGAACATTTCCTTTGTAGCCAAAAAAGGTGATGTGAATGCTAACATACAAGTGAAGGCAAATTTCAAAATGAAAATAGGTGAATCCACAACTACATAATCTAAAATGATGTAAGTCTGACCAATTAAATACAAATCCATCCCAATCACAACTTCAAGATATGCATCCCTTTTCTTCCATAATCCATGTTTTTTCTACTCTCCCAATAAGTGAAATATTTTCCCTTATAGGTCTCTTCAGTGGTTTCAATTGTGTTATGCACAACCATGACTAAAAGAATCAGATGAAGCCAAAACATCTTTTCATCTAGGAAGCCTGGTCAGCTAAAAGCACATGCAGCAAGGAGTCTAATCTATATCAACAAAACCTCTAGACCTTATTGATCCCCCTGAAGTCTAATACCTGACTAAGCCTAGAAGAAATCCCTACATTTTTTTTCTGGTGGATACAGTACTTGATTATACAGAACATCCTGGGGCACCAATTCTCTATCCCAGCTAATTCCCAGATATGCCTCCTATCTCACTACATGAGAACCTTTGTAATCAGGCTCTTTAGCCGTAAAGACTGCCAAGGGGCACCATACTCTTCCCGGTGCTTCAGCGCTGACTCCTGATGCTGCCCCATATGTGTCCTAGCCAATCCATAACTGTGCCTCCCTTCCACCACACACAGACCTAAACCAGGACAACCAGTGCTCCTCCCGGCTACAGCCTGCCAGTCCTTCAGCCCTGAATCCTCATCATCCCTCTGTCTGGCTCAACCAATCCCCGACTGTGCCACCCTCCCTGCAATGCAAGGAGGTATGAAATAAGACCTATCCATGTTCCCAGGCCAGAAAACTACCAAGGAGAGCCCGATGGTACCATACTTCGGACTTGATACCTGACTCTGCCCCCTGCCTGTCCCAGTACACCATGGCTGTGCCTCCTTTCTCACACTTCATGCCTCCATTCTTCAGGGCACCCTCATCAAGGCATCAAACGTAAAAGGCAAACACTGAGGCCTCTGTTACGAGTTTTGTGGTTTGGTAAATAGCATGTGGCTAAATAGGACTCATTATGAGTTTTTACTGTGCTCTGTTAAATCGGTATTTACCGCATGTGTTAAATACCTAATGTATGCTATTTGCAAGGTATTGTAAATACCAAACACGATAAACAGCACATGGACAAGGCAGCAGGCATTGGAGGTTCTTGGAGTAAGATAATGAATCCTTAGAGAACAGAAACAGCCAGAAGAAAGAGGTCAGAATACTCCTAAGCACAACAACACTCCCTTCCCATCTGAGGGCATACAGGCAGTCGTTTTGCGTGTCAAAAGCACCTTAAAACAAGAAAAACAGAATGTGTGTCATGTTTTGACATCACTCAGTCATCACAAGCAGAAACCTGCCAAACCCTTCCATCCTGGACCCCAGCAGGGGAAGGAAGTACAAGTTTATGGATCCTAAGCTGGAGGTCTCGGCGAGGACGTTAAGACGCCATGACAGTCTAATGTGCCATTTCATATGAAGACCCCACTGAAAAAGCACATGCACGTGTAATCAGATAACAGACAAAATCAATGCTGTATCAACATATCTACAGTATGCTGAGAACATCAAAAATAGGTTCCAAACCCTGAAATGCTAGGTATGTAAGCGAGTCACCAATCACAAGCACTAAAGCATGGCAACCGTGGTGGTTCTGCACCCCAGCAGTGCTACCTTATGCCATGAGAAGAAACAATTACAACCACCCTCAATGCATCTGGAGTGGAAGAAATGAAATGAGGCATTTATAAAGCGCGACATGACCCGTAGGTATCTAGGCGCTGGACACACCAGAAAACAGCAGTTGCAAGAATAGTGTCGCTAGTACAGCCAGGTTTTTAAGCGCTTCCTGAATTGAAGCAAATTGTGTTCATTTTTCAGGCAAGGGGGCATGGAGTTCCAGAGTTTGACAGTGGTATAGGAAAAGCTTTTGCCTCCCCATTTTACTTTTAAGATCTTTGGGATGGAGAGGTTACCACTGTTAGAGGATCTCAACGATCTTCCAGGGATGTAGAGTCTGAAGAGTTGCGACAGTTGTCGTGGGCCTATGCCGTGAATGGCCTTAAAGGCAATACACAAGGCCTTAAACTGGATGCGCTTGCCAACAGGTAGCCAGTGCAGTTCTGCGAGAGCCTTAGAGGTTGAATCGAGGCGAGTAAGCCCAAGCAGAACTCTGGCAGCGGGATTTTGCGTAGTTTGAAGTTTTTGCGGGCTACGTTTACTTGCACTGGTGAAAAGGGCATTACAGTAGTCCAGTCTTGAGCCAATCAAGGCTGTGACTACTGTTTTCCTGAGCTTTAAAGGGATAAACGGAAGTATCTTTTTCAAGATTTTAAGAATGAAAAAGCATGTTGCAGTAGTCTGATTTATCTGGGGTTCGAAGGAGAGCTTGGAGTCAAACAAGACTCCCAGGTTCTTGACCTTAACAGCTGGTGTTGGAGGGAGCCCCATATGACTGGGCCACCAGCTGTCCGACCAGACAATCGGTGTGTAACCGAAAAGCATAACTTCAGTTTTTGAAGTATTGAGTTTAAGACAATTTGACTGCATCCACCTCCCTATGTAACTCATACAGCTTTTAAAGCGGGAAGCAGTATTTACGGATGAGCTGTTGATGGACACTATAATTTGTGTGTCATCCGCGTACGACACCAGCGTGAATCCAAAGGTTTTTATCAGTTTGGCCAACGGGGTAACGTAAAGATTGAAAAGAGTAGGGCTCAACGACGAGCCCTGAGGGACTCCACAAGGAAGTGTGAAGTCTGGGGAGACAAATGGGTCAAGTGCCACCGATTGTGTCCTATTTGACAGGAAGGATCTGAGTAGGAGGAGTGCTTTGTCCCTGATTCCCAGCGACGCCAGACGCTCAATCAACACGTCATGAGTGACAGTGTTGAATGCCGCTGAGAGATCCAAAAGGATAAGAGCGGCGCTGCCGCCTTTATCCAGGGTTAGCCTGAGTTCCTCCGCAGCTGTGATTAGAGCAAGTTCCGTGCTGTGGTGGGCCCGGAAGCCAAATTGTGGGTGATCTAGAATATCCCCTTCCGCGAGGAAGGCGGACAGTTCCTCGTTCAGATATTTTTCTATAATTTTAGCAGGGAAAGGTATCCTAGAGATGGGTCTATAGCTGGCGGGGTCACCTGGATCCAACTTTGGCTTTTTCAGGAGTGGCAGTATAGAGGCTCTTTTCCAATCAGTAGGATAAATCCCAGAGGTGATCATATTATTGAAAATAGGCCAGAGAACTGGTGCCACAATTTCAGGGACCAGGTGTAGGATTTTGGGGGGGCAGGGATCTGATGGGGATCCTGACTTAACTGAAGAGATTAGTCCGATAGTTCGGTCCAGTGAGATTAGCGGAAACATAGATAGGAAAGTAAGGGGGGGGGGCTGGCTAAGTCAACTTGATGTAATTTATTGGCACTTATGCTTTTGTCAACAGCTGACGATAGATTGCCTTGGGGGATGAAGGTGTTAAAGACTTGGTTCACTTTTTCTTGAAAGGCGATTGCCAGCTTGTTACAAAATTGCTGGCTATTTTCCTGACTTTGAATTTCAGGGAGCTTGGAGAGCTTTTTTACTATGGCAAATAGTTTTTTGCACAGCCGTTGGAGGCTTCAATCTTTTCTTTGATAAAGTCAGATTTGGCTTTCAAAATAAACTGTTTATAGGTTTGCATAGCCAGTCTATATTCTAATTTAGTTTAATTGTTGTCAGTTAGCCTCCATTTCTTTTCCAGTTTCCTACAGATCTGTTTTTGTGTTTTCAGGGACTCATTGAACCAGGGTTCAGAGCGTCTGGTGGAACGCCGAGTAGTTGGGGGGGCTAGTTGTTGCCCTGCATCGTGGATCCAGGAGTGATAACTTTCCACTGCCTCATCCAGGTTTACTGGAGTAGCTTTGCGCGAGGCTAGTAGTGTCTCGCTTAATTCAACCCCTTTAATCTTATGCCAAGGCTGGACGCTAAGGGGCATATTTACGTTCCCTGGCGCATCCCTGCAAATCAGCAGGGATGCGCCAGGGAAGATGCGACACGCAAGTTTGCCCTTGCGCCACCGCCGATGCGCCGCATTTACAATGCGGCGCGCCGTGGCATACAGAATGGCAGATGCGTGTCGCATCCCCCGACGGAAAGGCGGCGCATTGCTGAAGTCGCGTCGCAAGCGCGACGCAGCTCCAGCAATGCTCGGGGGTGCCCTATCCCTAACATGGTGCGTCAATCCTTACGCCTGCTTCAAGCAGGCGCAGGGTTTTGACGCAGCATGGGCGTAAAGTGACTCAGTGAAATCTTGTAGATTTCACTGCGTCACTTTTACGTGGCGTACCTGCGAGGGAACGCCCACCCTGCGCTGGAACACCCACATGAAACCTGACGCAGGTTTCATGTGGCGCAGGGTTTACATCGTGACGCATCTCCCTAGATGCGTCACGTTGTAAATATTGCGCAACGTGGCGCATGAGTTTGCGTCGCCGCTGCGTCACATGAGTGATGCAACGGCGGCGCAAAAGTGGCGCAAGGGGCTTGTAAATATGCCCCTAAGTGTTCTCTTAGATAGCAAGGTGGGCTTAGTTGCAGGTAGGCAGATGTTAAACAATATTGCTCTATGGTCAGACCAGATCAGCGGTAACGCTTTCTTCCATTGAAGATTAGGATAGTCAGAGAAGATGCCATCCAGGCAGTGTCCCGCAGAGTGAGTTGTATCCTTGACCATTTGATTGAGTCCTACGCTGGCCATGTGATATAAGAGGGCCTCGGTATCGGTGTCTGTAAGATTCTCGAGATGGAAGACATGACAGAAGGTCTTGAGATCAGAGAAATCCAAAGTAATGAACATGAGAGTTGCAATGAAAGTACATGTGGCTGTTAAACAGCTGAATTCACTGAGAATCATCATTGCTGTGACGAGTGTCTGATGTAAGTGTTACCTAGTCACATTTAACCGTGTATGCGCAGACATAGGGGTAACAGCTGTCAAATAGTACTAATGACATACTGAGAATGGACTACAACAATTATAATGCATTGTAATCTTGATGATGATGAAGGGTTAATTTTCTGCTAGTCATCAAGCAACCAAGCATGTTGAGGAAGATGTGTCCCCACAGAATGACCAACGTTGCTTCTCCGCAGGAACATGGCAATGTGGTTTGATTCAGGACATCTAGCACAGTAGCAATTCAGTAGACACAAGCCCCCATTATATGCATATTAATGGTTTGCTTTGTTTTGCAGTTGCAGCACACTTATTTCTGCCTATGTGAGACTAGCAAGTGTACATGAGTGCAGTCATTTGACCCCCAAACAAATGGGAAATCCTTCTGTGGCATAGAAGTTTGTGAGACAGATTTGGCCTTTCATCCTTTCCATGTTGGTAAACAAAGTGACATTTAGTTAATAGTACATATTATTTAAAGGGATTTGAGTGACATGTGAGGTGCTATACAAAAAAGGGACAAACTATTATTTATTGCTGTTGTCTACATAACTTTCATTAGAAAAAGGCAAAACGAATAGTGTATCTGAAAGAAATTGATGCAGCATGTGTCTAAATGGCTTTTTTGCACATCCTTAAGCATGCATTGTAATAACCACAAAACATTACAAATGTTTATTACTGAATTAGCATAGTATTTATTTTAGTGCAGCAACTGATATATAGTGCAGAGACCTCAGTACGCCTAGCATGTCGGCTTTATGCGCGAAGGAGTAACTGGCAGTTATTCTGAAAGTCAGTACATTTCCCTAGCTAGGTGCCACTAGATAGCAAAATGAATTTAATATGATAGAGGTCACCAACTTCCATAGTCTGTATATCGAGTGCTTAGAGCTAGTAGTGATTATCATCAAAGGTGTCAGTGGCACCCAATAGCGTAGCCAGTGTGTCATGGGCCCTAGTTCAAGAAAGGGAATAGGCCCCCTAGTTGCTGTTTGAATTGTAAAAGATAGCAATATTTAGGGTTAAATGGTCCCTTAGGACTGTGGGGCCCAGTGCCACTGAACCAGCGGCACCAAGGGAAACTATACTGCTGGTGGCACCACGAGGCTCATATTAGGATATTGCAATCAGAAGTAGTTCATCATGCTGAAAGAATCAGTTCTCTGGTTGGCTCTGCAACCAAAGTGCTACTAAATAAAGGCTGGTCCTTTACGGAGCAGAGAGAACCGACCCTGATGGTGGACCGGTGGGCACTGGTGCCGCACAACTTTACGCGATGGCTCTACGACGCAGGGAAATTGACGACCCCCCGGAGCCGACTGCCTCGGTGATCAGGACCGGGAGATGTGCGATACGGAGGCTGGGCGACTGACACTGGAGATGCCGTTGTGGGACTCAAGCGCGCTGGCGGAGCTCTGAGGAGTGTTGGACCACCGACGTTGGAACACGATTGGGATCTCTAAGGTGGATGACCTCCGGGGAGACACGGGGTGGCTGATGTTCGCTGACTTGCTGAGCCAATATGACATGCTATCTACGGGTCAGGGCCATCCCGAGCCGACGGATCCCCTGTCCTCAGGACCTGGAGGACAATAGCCCACTGGAGCACAGGGTGCTAGGTGCCCCCCTCCATAAGCATTCCTTATTCCAACTCTACTGCAGACTCCTTTGCAATAGCCAGGCCTCACTGCAGAAGCTACGGGAGAAATGGTAAGGAAACCTGGGCAGGCTAGAAGATGATGAGTTTGGGGCAGCCTGCATATATCCTGGCACAGTTGGCATCCGGGTGGGATCTCGGCTTATACAACTAAACTTCTGCACCGGGCATACTTCACAAGTACGGTGCTCCACGCCTTGGGGTTCAGTGACACTGACCGATGACTATGAGGATGTGGCCAGAGGGCAACGCTGGTCCACACACTATGGGACTGCCAGAGAGTGAGAGCATTTTGGGTAGGGGCACAGGGGAGGCTTCCAATGGTGCTGGGTGAAGCCGTGGAACTCACCCCGACTGTTCCTCCTGAGTGTTTTGGGGAAGGTGACCCTGGTTAGATGCAAAACACACAAGATGATGGACGGAATGCTGCACATTGGCAAACATTCACCCCCAGTCACAGATCTGGGTTTAATCCATCGTTATTTTGCTTCACCACGCCACCCCAGTTCAGACATAGCCATATGCAAATCAGTCTTGACCCTGTGCCTCATGGGAACAGTCCAGACCGAACTGCCAAGCCATGTCTTCCCTGGACCGGAATCAAGCATCCTAGGATCGGTTTCAGGCTATCAGCCTTCATCAGCCAGGATGCAAAACACACAAGATGATGGACGGAATGTTGCACATTGGCAAACATTCACCCCCAGTCACAGATCTGGGTTTAATCCATCGTTATTTTGCTTCACCACGCCACCCCAGTTCAGACATAGCCATATGCAAATCAGTCTTGACCCTGTGCCTCATGGGAACAGTCCAGCCCGAACTGCCAAGCCATGTCTTCCCTGGACCGGAATCAAGCATCCTAGGACCGGTTTCTGGCTATCAGCCGTCATCAGCCAGGATAGCTTGACTCCAGTGGCGCAGTGAGCACGGGACCCACGTCTGGGCATACCCTTCCCACATAGGGCGAAATGCAAAACACACAAGATGATGGACGGAATGTTGCACATTGGCAAACATTCACCCCCAGTCACAGATCTGGGTTTAATCCATCGTTATTTTGCTTCACCACGCCACCCCAGTTCAGACATAGCCATATGCAAATCAGTCTTGACCCTGTGCCTCATGGGAACAGTCCAGCCCGAACTGCCAAGCCATGTCTTCCCTGGACCGGAATCAAGCATCCTAGGACCGGTTTCTGGCTATCAGCCGTCATCAGCCAGGATAGCTTGACTCCAGTGGCGCAGTGAGCACGGGACCCACGTCTGGGCATACCCTTCCCACATAGGGCGAAATGCAAAACACACAAGATGATGGACGGAATGTTGCACATTGGCAAACATTCACCCCCAGTCACAGATCTGGGTTTAATCCATCGTTATTTTGCTTCACCACGCCACCCCAGTTCAGACATAGCCATATGCAAATCAGTCTTGACCCTGTGCCTCATGGGAACAGTCCAGCCCGAACTGCCAAGCCATGTCTTCCCTGGACCGGAATCAAGCATCCTAGGACCGGTTTCTGGCTATCAGCCGTCATCAGCCAAGATAGCTTGACTCCAGTGGCGTAGTGAGCACGGGACCCACGTCTGGGCATACCCTTCCCACTTAGGGCGAAATGCAAAACACACAAGATGATGGACGGAATGCTGCACATTGGCAAACATTCACCCCCAGTCACAGATCTGGGTTTAATCCAACGTTATTTTGCTTCACCACGCCACCCCAGTTCAGACATAGCCATATGCAAATCAGTCTTGACCCTGTGCCTCATGGGAACAGTCCAGACCGAACTGCCAAGCCATGTCTTCCCTGGACCGGAATCAAGCATCCTAGGACCGGTTTCAGGCTATCAGCCTTCATCAGCAAGGATAGCTTGACTCCAGTGGCGTAGTGAGCACGGAACCCACGTCTGGGCATACCCTTCCCACTTAGGGCGAAATGCCAAACACACAATATGATGGACGGAATGCTGCACATTGGCAAACATTCACCCCCAGTCACAGATCTGGGTTTAATCCATCGTGATTTTCCTTCACCACGCCACCCCAGTTCAGACATAGCCATATGCAAATCAGTCTTGACCCTGTGCCTCATGGGAACAGTCCAGACCGAACTGCCAAGCCATGTCTTCCCTGGACCGGAATCAAGCATCCTAGGACCGGTTTCAGGCTATCAGCCTTCATCAGCCAGGATAGCTTGACTCCAGTGGCGTAGTGAGCACGGGACCCACGTCTGGGCATACCCTTCCCACTTAGGCGAAATGCAAAACACACAAGATGATGGACGGAATGCTGCACATTGGCAAACATTCACCCCCAGTCACAGATCTGGGTTTAATCCATCGTTATTTTGCTTCACCACGCCACTCCCAGTTCAGACATAGCCATATGCAAATCAGTCTTGACCCTGTGCCTCATGGGAACAGTCCAGACCGAACTGCCAAGCCATGTCTTCCCTGGACCGGAATCAAGCATCCTAGGACCGGTTTCAGGCTATCAGCCTTCATCAGCCAGGATAGCTTGACTCCAGTGGGTAGTGAGCACGGGACCCACGTCTGGGCATACCCTTCCCACTTAGGGCGAAATGCAAAACACACAAGATGATGGACGGAATGCTGCACATTGGCAAACATTCACCCCCAGTCACAGATCTGGGTTTAATCCATCGTTATTTTGCTTCACCACGCCACCCCAGTTCAGACATATCCATATGCAAATCAGTCTTGACCCTGTGCCTCATGGGAACAGTCCAGACCGAACTGCCAAGCCATGTCTTCCCTGGACCGGAATCAAGCATCCTAGGACCGGTTTCAGGCTATCAGCCTTCATCAGCCAGGATAGCTTGACTCCAGTGGCGTAGTGAGCACGGGACCCAGCCGCCAATGCTACGGCCACGTTGTGCTGCGCAAATTAGCTGGCGTAAACCGGACGATTGACGGAGCTCACATGGAATGCTCTCTCACGATTTGAAGAACTTGACGGACGGTCGATACCCATAGGGTATGTGTGAGAGACCCACAGCTACTCGCATGTCGTCGTTTTTATGGGAACTTCATTTTAAATTATCAAGAGATATCATCTAGCCATCTTACATTTCCATCGCTACCTCTGAAGATTCGGTATTGGAGCTGCTAAGCCATATCAAACTAAAAATAATGAACAGTTTCAACATCAGTGAATCTATATACCTCAATTAAGGTTTATATTATACATGGCTACCTGATGAAGGCATAAAGCCGAAACGCGCGTAGGATCACACCCTTAGCCATGACATATGATTGTCTTTTGATTGTATTTATGCATTCTCGAAATTAGCATTATTAGATAAACCAGTATACTTGAGAGAATAGGTCAGAAATGAACAGAACATTATTTGTTTTAATGTTATGCATATATCATTGCATTTTGTCTTTTTATAATATATAAGGAAAATATAAGAAAAAAGAAATAAAGAAATAAGAAAGAATTTTTATATTAACAAATGATGAATGAATAAAATAAAAAAAAATAAAAAAAATGTGTTTATGATATCAAACAATTTTTGGGTGGTTACATAATTGTTTATTGCATTTAGACAGTCCACTGCTCACCATGTTTCCTATATGGTTTTTCACATATGTTATGCAGACCCTGATATAGGAGACGTTATTAGGGGTACCCCTTTTTTGTACTCACAGATCTGGGTTTAATCCATCGTTATTTTGCTTCACCACACCACCCCAGTTCAGACATAGCCATATGCAAATCAGTCTTGACCCTGTGCCTCATGGGAACAGTCCAGACCGAACTGCCAAGCCATGTCTTCCCTGGACCGGAATCAAGCATCCTAGGACCGGTTTCAGGCTATCAGCCTTCATCAGCCAGGATAGCTTGACATCAGTGGCGTAGTGAGCACGGGACCCACGTCTGGGAATACCCTTCCCACTTAGGGCGAAATGCAAAACACACAAGATGATGGATGGAATGCTGCACATTGGCAAACATTCACCCCCAGTCACAGATCTGGGTTTAATCCATCGTTATTTTGCTTCACCACACCACCCCAGTTCAGACATAGCCATATGCAAATCAGTCTTGACCCTGTGCCTCATGGGAACAGTCCAGACCGAACTGCCAAGCCATGTCTTCCCTGGACCGGAATCAAGCATCCTAGGACCGGTTTCAGGCTATCAGCCTTCATCAGCCAGGATAGCTTGACTCCAGTGGCGTAGTGAGCACGGGACCCACGTCTGGGCATACCCTTCCCACTTAGGCGAAATGCAAAACACACAAGATGATGGACGGAATGCTGCACATTGGCAAACATTCACCCCCAGTCACAGATCTGGGTTTAATCCATCGTTATTTTGCTTCACCACGCCACCCCAGTTCAGACATAGCCATATGCAAATCAGTCTTGACCCTGTGCCTCATGGGAACAGTCCAGACCGAACTGCCAAGCCATGTCTTCCCTGGACCGGAATCAAGCATCCTAGGACCGGTTTCAGGCTATCAGCCTTCATCAGCCAGGATAGCTTGACTCCAGTGGCGTAGTGAGCACGGGACCCACGTCTGGGCATACCCTTCCCAGTTAGGGCGAAATGCAAAACACACAAGATGATGGACGGAATGCTGCACATTGGCAAACATTCACCCCCAGTCACAGATCTGGGTTTAATCCATCGTTATTTTGCTTCACCACGCCACCCCAGTTCAGACATAGCCATATGCAAATCAGTCTTGACCCTGTGCCTCATGGGAACAGTCCAGACCGAACTGCCAAGCCATGTCTTCCCTGGACCGGAATCAAGCATCCTAGGACCGGTTTCAGGCTATCAGCCTTCATCAGCCAGGATAGCTTGACTCCAGTGGTGTAGTGAGCACGGGACCCACGTCTGGGCATACCCTTCCCACTTAGGGCGAAATGCAAAACACACATTTGTCACCCCGAGTGGGACGGGTATGCCCAGACGTGGGTCCCGTGCTCTCCATGCCACTGGACTCAAGCTATCCTGGCTGAAGAGGGGTGAAACCCCGAAACCGGTCCTAGGATGCTTGTTTCCAGTCCAGGGAGGACCTGGCCTGGCAGTTCGGGCTGGACTGTTCCCATTGGGCGCAGGGTCAAGACTGATTTGCATATGGCTGGGTCCAAACTGGAATGGCATGGTGAGCAAAAAACGATGGATTTAGGCCCAGATCTCTGTACTGGGGTGAATGTATGACATTGTTCTGCATTCTGTCCATCAATAGTTCTTTTGCATTTGTCACCCCGAGTGGGACGGGTATGCCCAGACGTGGGTCCCGTGCTCTCCATGACACTGGACTCAAGCTATCCTGGCTGAAGAGGGGTGAAACCCCGAAACCGGTCCTAGGATGCTTGTTTCCAGTCCAGGGAGGACCTGGCCTGGCAGTTCGGGCTGGACTGTTCCCATTGGGCGCAGGGTCAAGACTGATTTGCATATGGCTGGGTCCAAACTGGAATGGCATGGTGAGCAAAAAAACGATGGATTTAGGCGCAGATCTCTGTACTGGGGTGAATGTATGACATTGTTCTGCATTCTGTCCATCAATAGTTCTTTTTGCATTTGTCACCCCGAGTGGGACGGGTATGCCCAGACGTGGGTCCCGTGCTCTCCATGCCACTGGACTCAAGCTATCCTGGCTGAAGAGGGGTGAAACCCCGAAACCGGTCCTAGGATGCTTGTTTCCAGTCCAGGGAGGACCTGGCCTGGCAGTTCGGGCTGGACTGTTCCCATTGGGCGCAGGGTCAAGACTGATTTGCATATGGCTGGGTCCAAACTGGAATGGCATGGTGAGCAAAAAACGATGGATTTAGGCCCAGATCTCTGTACTGGGGTGAATGTATGACATTGTTCTGCATTCTGTCCATCAATAGTTCTTTTTGCATTTGTCACCCCGAGTGGGACGGGTATGCCCAGACGTGGGTCCCGTGCTCTCCATGCCACTGGACTCAAGCTATCCTGGCTGAAGAGGGGTGAAACCCCGAAACCGGTCCTAGGATGCTTGTTTCCAGTCCAGGGAGGACCTGGCCTGGCAGTTCGGGCTGGACTGTTCCCATTGGGCGCAGGGTCAAGACTGATTTGCATATGGCTGGGTCCAAACTGGAATGG
This sequence comes from Calotriton arnoldi, assembly GCA_963921515.1. Taxonomy (NCBI): domain Eukaryota; kingdom Metazoa; phylum Chordata; class Amphibia; order Caudata; family Salamandridae; genus Calotriton; species Calotriton arnoldi. The sequence continues at coordinate 542,797 of CAWUFW010010373.1, read as the reverse complement.
CATGGTGAGCAAAAAACGATGGATTTAGGCCCAGATCTCTGTACTGGGGTGAATGTATGACATTGTTCTGCATTCTGTCCATCAATAGTTCTTTTTGCATTTGTCACCCCGAGTGGGACGGGTATGCCCAGACGTGGGTCCCGTGCTCTCCATGCCACTGGACTCAAGCTATCCTGGCTGAAGAGGGGTGAAACCCCGAAACCGGTCCTAGGATGCTTGTTTCCAGTCCAGGGAGGACCTGGCCTGGCAGTTCGGGCTGGACTGTTCCCATTGGGCGCAGGGTCAAGACTGATTTGCATATGGCTGGGTCCAAACTGGAATGGCATGGTGAGCAAAAAACGATGGATTTAGGCCCAGATCTCTGTACTGGGGTGAATGTATGACATTGTTCTGCATTCTGTCCATCAATAGTTCTTTTTGCATTTGTCACCCCGAGTGGGACGGGTATGCCCAGACGTGGGTCCCGTGCTCTCCATGCCACTGGACTCAAGCTATCCTGGCTGAAGAGGGGTGAAACCCCGAAACCGGTCCTAGGATGCTTGTTTCCAGTCCAGGGAGGACCTGGCCTGGCAGTTCGGGCTGGACTGTTCCCATTGGGCGCAGGGTCAAGACTGATTTGCATATGGCTGGGTCCAAACTGGAATGGCATGGTGAGCAAAAAACGATGGATTTAGGCCCAGATCTCTGTACTGGGGTGAATGTATGACATTGTTCTGCATTCTGTCCATCAATAGTTCTTTTTGCATTTGTCACCCCGAGTGGGACGGGTATGCCCAGACGTGGGTCCCGTGCTCTCCATGCCACTGGACTCAAGCTATCCTGGCTGAAGAGGGGTGAAACCCCGAAACCGGTCCTAGGATGCTTGTTTCCAGTCCAGGGAGGACCTGGCCTGGCAGTTCGGGCTGGACTGTTCCCATTGGGCGCCGGGTCAAGACTGATTTGCATATGGCTGGGTCCAAACTGGAATGGCATGGTGAGCAAAAAACGATGGATTTAGGCCCAGATCTCTGTACTGGGGTGAATGTATGACATTGTTCTGCATTCTGTCCATCAATAGTTCTTTTTGCATTTGTCACCCCGAGTGGGACGGGTATGCCCAGACGTGGGTCCCGTGCTCTCCATGCCACTGGACTCAAGCTATCCTGGCTGAAGAGGGGTGAAACCCCGAAACCGGTCCTAGGATGCTTGTTTCCAGTCCAGGGAGGACCTGGCCTGGCAGTTCGGGCTGGACTGTTCCCATTGGGCGCAGGGTCAAGACTGATTTGCATATGGCTGGGTCCAAACTGGAATGGCATGGTGAGCAAAAAACGATGGATTTAGGCCCAGATCTCTGTACTGGGGTGAATGTATGACATTGTTCTGCATTCTGTCCATCAATAGTTCTTTTGCATTTGTCACCCCGAGTGGGACGGGTATGCCCAGACATGGGTTCCGTGCTCTCCATGCCACTGGACTCAAGCTATCCTGGCTGAAGAGGGGTGAAACCCCGAAACCGGTCCTAGGATGCTTGTTTCCAGTCCAGGGAGGACCTGGCCTGGCAGTTCGGGCTGGACTGTTCCCATTGGGCGCAGGGTCAAGACTGATTTGCATATGGCTAGGTCCAAACTGGAATGGCATGGTGAGCAAAAAACGATGGATTTAGGCCCAGATCTCTGTACTGGGGTGAATGTATGACATTGTTCTGCATTCTGTCCATCAATAGTTCTTTTTGCATTTGTCCCCCGAGTGGGACGGGTATGCCCAGACGTGGGTCCCGTGCTCTCCATGCCACTGGACTCAAGCTATCCTGGCTGAAGAGGGGTGAAACCCCGAAACCGGTCCTAGGATGCTTGTTTCCAGTCCAGGGAGGACCTGGCCTGGCAGTTCGGGCTGGACTGTTCCCATTGGGCGCAGGGTCAAGACTGATTTGCATATGGCTGGGTCCAAACTGGAATGGCATGGTGAGCAAAAAAACAATGGATTTAGGCCCAGATCTCTGTACTGGGGTGAATGTATGACATTGTTCTGCATTCTGTCCATCAATAGTTCTTTTTACCCTGGTTAGATGCACACTCATCCTCTGAAAAACGGCACTGGCGGTTGCACATCGAAATGGGATAAGATATTGGGGGGGAGATTTACTAAGATTTTGTGCCATGTTTGCGTCATAAAAGTGACGCAAAACGGTGCAAAATCTTTTTTTCCCAATCAACTTTCCAGCATTACTTCGCATTACTTTGCTCGATGGGGGCATGCCAAGGGAGATGCATGGGCGTTCCCATGCAACCACCCAAGGTGTCTCACGCTAAACCCAATTTACTGAAAACAGTAGATTGAGTTTAACGTGAGAAAACTGCGCCCTTTGCAACTAGGCGCAAGGAAGGAGAAATGCTTTCGTTTCTCCTTCCTTTTCCGACTTTGCATGCGTGCTGCACTGTGCAGCACGTATGCAAAGTAGGAATAGCTTTGCATTGTGCCTAGCATAGTATTTTGTACAGGAAGGGAACCCTTCCTTTACAAAACCTATGCTACACTCATGCACACACCCTAGCGCTGCAGCGCTAAGGTGTGTGCATGACGCACGGCAGCTGAAATCAGCGCCGGCGCAAGGGAAAGGGGTGGAGAGAGCCATATCTTTAAAAATATGGCGCTCTCCTGCTCCATCCCTGTCGCGCAACGCAGCCTCGTGGGGGGCTGCGCTCCGTTGCGCACATTTTTTGTAAATCTCCCCCAAGGGGTGTGATCAGATTCCGAGCTTGAGAGACTGGGTATCTAACATGGAATGGTGCAAGCAGGCTTAGGAATCGATTTACCGGGCATGGGGTTGCCCCCAGAAATTCGTAAAGCTATGGGATCCATGGTCGGAGGCGGAGGAAGAGAGAGGAAGGGGGCCCCTGTAGAGAAAACGGCAGAGGGAAATAAACCTGGTGGCTGCAAGCAACCTGGAGTAGAGGAGCGTCCCAGGAGGCTTGGACACATAAGGACCCAAGAGTGCATAGTTATATGCCACGGCGACTGGGGGGCATTGGTTGGTTCATGTTACGCAGTATGAGTTATATGTTTGTGCTAAATGGGTGATAATAAAAGAACTTAAAAAGAAAAACGTGCTACTAAATAAATATATCCTTTTACATTCAGGACAAAAGGAATACTGTACGGATTCCAAAAATGTCTCTGTATCATAACGCACAGTTGCACACTTGAGAAGATTTCAATCCCATGAAACAGGAGCCACTAGCCCCACCACTAGCCCACCTCTTGTCCCACCCAAAACTCTACCCCTTGCTTGAGGCTCAACTTGAAGAGTACCTGCACTTATATTTTCCCATTTAAAACACTGATTATGTAGATTGACAATTTCACCCTGTGGGACACCAGCCCCAACTAGTCAACAGTGGTTAGTATACATAGTTATTTCTTATAATATATTTTTACAATAACTAAAAAATGAAGGGGCTTATTTTCAAGCCAATTGCATGGCAGGTGCGTCACTTTTATTGACGCACCAGCAGCGCAATGTGCTTCCCCATATTTACAGGGCCATGTAAAGTCACCCTGCATGACTTTCCATGGCCTTGTAAATATGTTTCCCTTTCACGCATAACTCTGCATGAAAGGGGCGTTCTGTGGGTGTTGATGTGGGTGTTTCCATACAACATTCATGGAACTTGACGCATTCCTAGATTTACAACATTTTGTAAACCTGGGAATGCGTCAGAATCCTACGCCTCCCCAGGGGAGACGTAAGGAGGCGCAATGAGGAGAAATACTTTTATTTCACCTTGTTTTTTCCTCTTTCTATGTGTGCTGCACAAAAATAATCCTGCACAAAAACAATCATCCCCTCAGCGCAGGCACCCTTGCAAAATGACGCAAGGGTGTCTGCGCAGCGCACGGCTGCTGTTTGTGCGCCAACGGAGGGGAGAAGGACAGGAATGTGCCATATCTTATAGATCCAGCGCATTCCTGCCCTTTTATTTTGATGCATGGCAGTGCAGCAGGAAGGCTCAAAATATTGTAAATGAGGCCCTGACAATTTATATAACGGACACTTTTTGTGACCTAATGATGTCATTGCCTGAGTGCTACTGGAGTGCATGAAGAATTCGCATCAGGACCAGTGCTTTTCTCTTACCTTCTTCCTGCTTGTTATGAGTCACTTATGTTGTGGTTGGCTATCATTTAAGCTTCAGTATACTCAGCTCTTGGAAGGAAAGGGGTCTGGCTGCTGGCATCCACCTTGCCAATATTTGTGAAAGATTCCAACAACATGGCCTTTTTCAAGCCCTGTTTTCAATGTTCACCTCGTATGGCAGGGTGACAAGCAATCGATTCTGGGCCAAGGGTTTGGCACAGGTTTCAGCAGAAGGATAACCTGAATATGTCTACAAAGCAGTTCACAACAAAAAGCGATGTATTAAAAAAAAAAAAATCTCACTGTCATAATAGGCATTGAGGAAATGGGGACATTGCAGAGGATGTGCTGAATTGTCACACCCTGCACCCCACACCTAATTTCAGTTCTACACTGCTAGAGACTGCAGATGGTTCAAGAGAAGTGGGCCCTGGTCTTTTGGGAACACCAGGCACTGCTCCCAAAGCCCACTGTGCATGACAAAAGGCTACGTGTAGGTGGCTTGGAAGGAATGGACTCGGCACTGGGCATGGCTTTCTGTCTGGTGTCCACTGTGTGGGTTCAGCTGCATGTGTACACAGTGCTCGGTGAAGGTTGGGATGCAGGAGGACTTGGCACACAGCATGTCCGATAGCCAGAAACCAGGAAACAGAAATACTAGGCACTGTGGCCGCTGTGTACATCTAAGGGCAAAAGACACTAATGATGGATGGAATGCAGAACAAATCAAACATTCACCCCAGTCAAGAGATCTGGGTTAAATCCATCGTTCTTTTGCTCACCATGTCACATCTAAGGTCCATTTTCATGGGCCTTGTAGCACTATTACTATAGGCCACACCATACAGCCAATAGGCATTGCACATGGCAGAAAGCCATGTCCTGCATCCATTACCCATTGAGCACATCCTGTCTCCTGTATAGCTCTCCCAGGCATCCTGCTTCATAGACATAATATACATACTATTGTGTCTGTAGCACTCCTGCTTTAGACATACTGTTTTGTCTATGAACCAAGGGAATAGGAAAATGCTAAAATCAATTATAGTATGTACTCGATGTACAGTTTTTCACTACATGCTAAATGTTGGCATGCAAAGAAAGTTACATAGTGCTCATTCTGTGCTTGGATGATGTAGAACTTGGAAACACATTAGTAACTTGCAATAGGATATTTGCTGCGAACATTATGAATGATGATTTAAGAAAGACATTTTTATTCCTGTGCCAACTTTAAATGTTCTACAATAACACCAGACATCAACATGCAATCAATGTTCATTACTGCAATCTTGTAGTTAGACCACATTACAAAAAGTGATATTTCTTTTTAAGTGTCTACGAGCTATTTAGCAATGAAAAGAAAAGAACATTTTATTGCAAGCAGTAATGCATCCAATCTCTTTATAATACGCAAAATCAAATCCAAGACTTGCATATCCTTGTAAAAATTTCAGCAGACCAGTTACAAATGTTTTTTTTACTTTCTTGGTCACATTTAGAAATATTTTTAAGCACTGGATTGTGGATTTTTAAAGACGTTTTTGTTAGAAGTTCCTCAAGAGTAAGCCTGCATCAGAAGATGAAAAGAAAGAAAACAGAAGAAAGGAACGTTATGGTGGATGACTATGCAAAAAGTGCAGATGACATTCATCAGCGTAAATGCACATATCACTTCTCAGCCTTTTGGCTACGATCATGTGTAGTATCAGCATAAATTAACATTAACATGGTAAACTACACTTGCAAAAGGCAGGGTTACGTTTGTTACAAGGCTAGAAAAAGTGAACGCAACATCCCCATATTGGTGTGGGATAAAATAGATCCGGGGACTGGCTTGGATGGGGTCTTTAGGAAGCCAATGGATTATGCCTGAAAATTTGCAAATAGCTTACATTTCCAAGTGGTGCCTTCTAGAATTCTGTGAGCTACCCTAAAAAGGGTAAATCTGGGATCATTTAAGGGGTAGACGTAAGTCTGCTTACTTAAGTTTACTAGTTTGGGACTTGCTACTGATGTCTTACTCTGTCTATTATGTTATATGTGTAGGAGGCCTTTCTTAAATCCTGCTTGTGCACCCAAATGCCCTAAGTGATTTGTCAGTTTCCCCTTAATGGGTACAGCCATAAATCCATATGGTTAAATTAGGTACAATCATCTTGATAGGGCCTAGACAAAATTCAATAATGAGGTATTCCAGATTGAATGTATGGATTAGCATATAAAATAGCAGATTGCATATCACATATGCATAGTAAAGAGCACCTAGAAAAAACTGCATTGAACTGTAGAGAAATGTAACGCAGTGGACAAGAAATGTATAAATGAACAATAAGCACTGTCTCAAAAAATCCAAAACCTGCAATGCTTTGTGCTCTGTTCCAGCGAAACCATACTTTTGCCACTTGTTAGAAATGGGGGTCTCTAGTTGGCAATGGCTGGCCACTGTCCAAGTAGGGACCCTTCTTCCTAAGTCAGAGTAAGAGGGCTACCCTCCTTGATACCCCTGCTCAACCCTGTGGTAACGTAGCACGAGCAGGTAGGCTTATCTCAGAGGCAGGGTGTGAAGCATTTATGACCATACACAGTAACACAGTGAGGCACACTACAAAGGGACACCACACAAGTAGTTATAAAAAATAAGTATCTTTATATATATATAGACTTATCACAAGACCAATAACTGTTAAAGCCACAATACTGTCAAAAATAGGATTGCTGTTGAAGGACTGTCAAAAAATAGTTCAAAGGTTGCAAAAATAAGGTTCAAGTTCAAAGCAGTGGTCTCTGCGACCCTTTCTCTCACAAAGTACCTGAGATTAGTAGCAAAACCAACAAAATGTCGCAAATAAGCTGTAGCGATGATTCTCGGCACGCGAGGCCGGCGATGCGTTGAAATCCTTGCCGCAAGGGAGGATGATGCGCCGATCTGCGTGATGCGTGCGGAGACGATGCGACAAACTTCTGCACGCTGGACCGCCGATGCGATGACTTTCTTGCCACGTGGGAGAAGTCGATGCGACGATCCTGTTGCGCTGTGCGATCGTGTTGCGATGCGAAGACAAGACGCTCCGCGAGGGAGCGACGAAATTCGGTGCGATGCGATCAAAGTGGCGGACGCACGGCGTCCGCAATGCGATGTCTCGAAGCGATGATTTCTTTAGGGGTTGCGAGTGTGCGGCGACAGCAGCGTGATGATTTTCCCAGCACGTCTCGGCTGCAGCGGCTCGCAAAGGGGCGTTAGCGATGGTTTCGTGTTGCGAGCCCTCGGCGGCAGCAGCGCGATGATTTTCCCAGCGCTCTCGACTGCAGCGGCTTGCAAAGATGCGTTAGCGTCGATTTCCAACACTCTCTTCTCTGATGCAAACTAGAGGCCCTGGAACTCACAGGAGCCTCATCAGCAGATAGCAGTCCTCGCAGGGAGGAAGCAGGAGGTTGGTGGTGGAGTCTGATGTGCCTGAGACTCCAGCAGGAGGCTAGCTCTTTTCCTAGCCCTTGGGTGATTGCTTGTAACAAAAATAAAAGTTCTCTCAAGAGTTCCTTTTCCTCTTCTTCAAGGTCCAGTGGTCACTGCTGCAGGCCAGTGCAAGAAACAACACACAAGCACAGGGACAGTCACTTCCTGCAGATTCCTCCAGTGGCACGGACAGAGTTTCCTCTCCAGATCCAAAAGCAATCCAATTTGGAGGGGTTTGAGCACAGATATTTATACCCCAAAAGTCTTTGTTCTCAGAAGCTACAAGTCACTGAACCTAGCCAGAACCAGTTCTGCTCAGGCCTGGAGCACTTTGTTTACCAGGCTGCATCCTTCCTTTCAGAAAGAGGGGTCTGCTAGCAGACACACAGTAGGAGGTGGAGCCAGCATTCACCTTGCCAGGCACAGCCCTATTCAGGTCAAGGAGCCACCCCTCCCCACACTCTAAATGCAGATCTCTCTATTCAACCCAGGTCTGACTCAGCCTGCCCTGCCCCTCTAAAACCAGACAGCCAATACACATAACAGCAGAGCACACTGGAAGGCTTAGGCAAGAAAATACCTACTTTCTAAACGTGGTATTTTCAAACACAGAATATAAAAATAAACTTCACTAAAAGATGTATTTTAATATTCTGAGCTCAGGCATACTAAATTCGTTTTTCTACCATGTTTCTGGGGTCAGTTAGGACTATAGAATGTAATAGTCAAACTCCCCATTCTAGCCTATGAGGAACAGGTAGCCTTACAGTAGTGAAAAACGAAATGGGGCATAATTCACTACCAGGACATGCTACACACACCAAGGCATGTCCTACCTTACACATACAATGCACCCTACCATAGGGGTGACTTACAAGATGCCAAGGGAAGGTTCAGGGGCTGGGAAGTGGGTGCACTTCACAGCCAAGATGGCAGTTCTGGACTGCACACAGACACTGCAGTGGCAGGTCTGAGACACACTTTACAAGCTGCTTCTGTGGGTGGCACACATCAGTGCTGCAGGCCCACCAGCAGCATTTGGTTTACCAGCCCTGGGCACACATAGGCCACACTACTAGGGACTAACAGGTAAACCAAATAAGCCAATCAGGGATATACCAATTCACATAGACATATTTACACAGGGAGCATTCGCGCTGTGACACTGAATGGCAGTGTCACAGCGCCCAGAGCATCTAACACCAGCAAAACAGAGGAGACAACAGCGAAAAATGGAAGGGAGACCCACGCCAATGGTGCCAGGTCTAACACGTGTCCCCTCCAGCTGAAATGTGGGGAGAACTACCCATCTCCTTGGAAGTTCTCATCACTAAGGCGGAAAAATCTGGACAGACCATCAGCATTGGCGTGTTCTGTACCAGGGCGGTGTTCCACCGTGACGTCCATACCCTGTAGGGAAATGGACCACCTCAACAACTTGGGATTCTCACCCCTCATCTGCATCAACCATCTGAGGGGCCTGTGGTCTGTCTGAACCCGGAAGTGAGTCCCAAACAGGTATGGTCTCAGCTTCTTCAGTGCCCAGATCACAGCAAATGCCTCACGCTCAATTGCACTCCACCTCCGTTCCCGTGGAAGTAACCTCCTACTGATGAAGGCTACAGGTTGGTCTAGTCCCTCCTCATTTATCTGTGACAGAACGGCCCCCACCCCATGCTCTGAAGCGTCTGTCTGGACAACAAATTCCTTAGCAAAATTGGGCGCCTGGAGTACGGGTGCTGTACACATGGCAGTTTTGAGGGCATCAAAGGCTTTCTGACAGGTGTCAGTCCAGTTCACAATCTTTGGCCGCTTCTTGGAAGTCAGCTCAGTCAAGGGTGCAACAATGTTGCCATACCCCTTGACAAACCTCCTGTAGTAACCCGTGAGTCCTAAGAAGGCCCTCACCTGGGTCTGGGTCCTTGGGGGCTCCCAAGCCAGGATGGTTTCAATCTTGGGCTGCAGGGGTGCCACCTGGCCACTCCCCACCTGGTGTCCCAAGTACACCACAGAACCCTGCCCAATCTGGCACTTACTGGCCTTGATTGTGAGGCCTGCTCTGCGCAGCGCCATCAACACTTCCCAGAGGTGGCGCAAGTGGTCCTCCCAGGAGGAACTAAACACTGCAATGTCATCCAGGTAGGCGGCACTGAACTCCTCCAGCCCAACCAACACCTGGTTGACCAACCTCTGAAAGGTGGCAGGGGCATTCTTCATCCCAAAGGGCATCACACGGAACTGGTAGTGCCCATCTGGTGTGGAGAATGCTGACCTCTCCTTTGCCCCATCCGTTAAGGCGATCTGCCAGTACCCAGACGTCAGATCAAACGTGCTGAGGTACCGGGCAGCCCCTAACCGGTCTATGAGCTCATCAGCTCTGGGGATGGGGTGCGCGTCGGTCTTGGTGACCGAATTGAGACCTCGGTAGTCCACACAGAACCTAAGTTCAGGAGTGGCACCAGGCGTCGCAGCTTTTGGTACCAAGACCACGGGGCTGGACCAGGGGCTGCTAGAGGACTCAACCACCCCTAGGGCAAACATTTTGGAGACCTCCTCCTTAATGCAAGCCCTGACCCTGTCAGTCACCCTGTAAGCCTTGTGCTTGACAGGAGGACTGTCCCCGGTATCCACCTCATGGACGCACCAATCAGTGACACCAGGTACCAGGGAGAACAAATCAGAAAATTGCCCCAACAGGTGGTGACAATCTCTCTGCTGCTCAGGGGTCAGTGTGGTGGAGAGGATCACACCCTCCACTGACCCATCCTTCTCTCCTGCACACAGGAGGTCAGGGAGAGGCTCACTCTCCTCCTCAACCCCATCATCTGTGGCAAGAAGCATGCCCACTTCAGACCTCTCAAAGTGGGGCTTCAGGCGGTTCACATGCAGGATCCGCAAGGGGTTCCTGGGAGACTGAAAGTCCACCAAGTAGGTAACTGGACTTTTGCGCTCCATCACCTCAAATGGACCGGTCCACTTATCTTGGAGCGCACAAGGCTCCACTGGGGCCAGTACCCAAACCTTCTGACCAGGTTGAAATTCGACCAGAGTGGCATTCTGGTCGTGCCAACGTTTCATTTCTTCCTGGCTGGCTTCCAGATTTGCCTCAGCAATCTTTCTGAAACGCCGAGTCTGGTTCCTGAAGGCCAACATGTAGCTAAATACATCTTGGGGAGGTTTCCTGGGAGATTGCTCCCAGCCTTCCTTGACCAGACTCAGAGGTCCTCTAACCGGGTGGCCATAGAGGAGTTCTAAGGGACTGAACCCTAAGGACTTCTGTGGCACCTCACGGTAGGCAAACAACAGGCATGGCAAGAGGACGTCCCACTTACGCCCATGATCATGCCCTTCAAGGTCCGGTTGAACCTTTCAACCAGACCATTACCTTGGGGGTGGTAAGGAGTGGTGAACTTATAAGTTACCCCACACTCCTTCCACAGAGACTTCATGTACTGGGAGATGAAGTTGGTCCCCGTGTCAGACACCACCTCTCTGGGGAATCCCACACGGGAGAAAATCCCCATCAGTGCACATCCCACCACGGGGGCCGTCACTGTCCTGAGCGGGATGGCTTCGGGGTACCGGGTGGCATGGTCCACCAAGACCAGGATGAACCTGTTGCCCATGGCTGTCTTGGGGTCCAGAGGCCCCACAATGTCAATGCCCACTCGCTCGAATGGGGTACTCACAACTGGAAAGGGCTGGAGTGGGGCCTTGATCTTCCCCCACTCTTCCCACTTGCCTGGCAAGTCTCACAGGTCCTGCAATGAGTGTCTGAACTCTTGTGCATCTGGGGCCAATAAAAGTGGGCGGCCAGCCTCTCAAAGGTCTTGGTCTGCCCCAGATGTCCTGCCAATGGAATGTCATGAGCCAACCCCAGTAGGAAGGTTCTGAAGCACTCGGGTACCACCAGCACACGGGCTGACCCCGGCTCAGCAGCCTTAGGCTCGCTACACAGGAGACTGTTCTCCCAATAAATCAGATGTGAACCAGACATGTCACCTTCTGCCTGGGCTGCAGCCTGTCGCCGCATACCCTCAAGAGAGGGGCAAACTCTCTGCTGCTCACAAAATTCCTCCCAGGTGGGTCCCCCTTCCTGCTGCCAATGGGTCAGCTCAGGCAGGTCCCCCAGTTCGGCGATTTGCTCCCCGGTAGGCTCCAGGGCATCCCCTTCAGGGTCTGCTCCTTCCTGGGCCGTGGGAACCAAGGGGGCCGGCTTCCCGCGCCCCCTGCCCCTTCTCTCTAAGGCAGGGATCTGGGCCATACTCTCAGGCTCCAGATCCTTCTCAACACCCTCCTTGGCTGCCAGGGACCGAGTGGTAGCACACGCCCACTCAGGCAGACCCAACATCTCTAAGTGAGCCTTCCTCTCCACCGTAGCCCACGGGGAGTCCTCTAAATCATTGCCCAGCAGACAGTCTACAGGCATGGGGGGCCTCACAGCCACCTGAAGAGTTCCTGAGACCCCCCCCCACTCAAAGGGAACCTGAGCCACCTCACATTGGCTCTCTGAGTTGTCTGCGGACACTACTGGGTAGAATGCATGGGGGACAACCTGCTCTTTGGACACCCACCGGGAGCTGACAGCAGTTACACTGGCTCCTGTGTCTCTTAAAGCCTCCACTCTATGGCCATTGATGGTCACCCACTGCCTGTATTTTTAGTGTTAGCAGGCAGTGCAGGCTTGGAGACCATCTCAAAGTCTCCTAATGAGACAAGGGTCAACTCTACGGGATCCCACCCCTCTTGGGCACCCATCTCCTCCTCTCCCAGGGCTACACTAGCAATCTGGCGGGGTGGTGCACTGGCCCCCCGTTGGGGGCACTGGGGATCAAAGTATCTGTGGCCCACTTGACCACAGTTGTAACAAGTGGGGGGCCCCCTGGGAACAGGCCTACCTGTTGGGGGCACTGACCTCCTTTCTTGGGGGGGCTGGGTCACCACTGCTGGGTTCCCTTGGGGATTACTTTGGGGCCCTCGGTGGAACTCCCTCTGTTGACCCTTGTCCCCCCCACTCCTCTGTCTGGGGACCCTGCCCACCTTTGGCGAAGTCTCCCACTGGACCCTTGCAAACCCGGGTGCTCACCCAGCGGTCCGCCTCCTCAGCAAGCTTTCTAGGGTTAGTCAGCTTGCAATCAATTAGGTGCTGGCGTAGCTCAGGAAAACAATTACTAGATAAATGCTCCCATGCAATCAAATCATAAAGCTGCGCAAAAGTTTCTACTTTGCTACCTTTTACCCAGCGTTCCATGGCTCTGCAAAAAAAAGACACATATTCAACCCACGTGGTACCCTCTAGCTTCTTGCAGATCCTAAACCTCTGCCTATACATCTCAGGGTTCAAACCATAGCGGGTCATAAACGCTTCCTTCATGTGGGCATACACCATCCTACTTTCTGGGGGCAGGTCCAACAAGGTATCCCTCCCCTCACTCACAAAGCGTCCCCACAACGCCGCTCCCCAATCCTTCTCAGGGACCCGGTGGGACACCATGGCTAATTCATAAGCGGCAACCCATTGCCCAATATCTTCACTTTTGTGGAAATCCTTAATAACCTCCTTGGGTATATTCTCAGGGTGCACTACAGGTACGCTGCCACCAGAGGGGGAGATTTCCATACTCTTAGCTTTAATCTCCAACTCCCTCAATACTCTCTCATGCTCAAGTTTCATTTTCATAATCTCAATTTCTAACTTCTTGTTCTCTAGGTCCCGGTGACCATCCATTTTAAGCTTAGCCATCTCCATATTATGCCGCCTATCTCTCTCCCTGTCCTCCAGCTCTTCTGGGGACAGACCCTTAGCGGACACCCTAGAGCCCGGGTTGGAAAGGGCTTTATCTCCTACTAAGTCTACTACATCACCCTGCTGCTCTCCTGCATTCTCTCCCCCCTCCACAAGCTCTCCCATATCCTTAGGGGCATCCCTGGCTTCTAGCCAGGCCTTCAGCGCCTTGTAATACTCCTCCCTTCTAGTGAGACCTGTGATAGGGACTGTGAATTGCTTGCAAAAATATTTGAGCTGCTTGGCATTGTAGGTTTTTATTTTCTCTTCTTCCCAGGAGAGATCCTCTGAGGCATTGGATCTGGGCTTGCCCATTGTAGCAATAACTGGCAATATCAATAAAGGATAGAAGAAAACTTCTCAAGAAAATGTATGCGGGTGAAAAATCACCGGCAATATCAATCACAATATAGGATCCAAGAAACTCTCACAAATGTGTGCGGGTGAAAAATCACCGGCAATATCAATCACAATATAGGATCCAAAAACTCTCAGAAAATGTGTGCGGGTGAAAATCACCGGCAATATCAATCACGATATAGGATCCAAAAAAACTCTCAAAAATGTATGCGGTACGTTATGGTCTGCACTCACTAGTAGTGTACACTATAATTACTGTATGCGATCATATATGCAAGTCCAGATCCTCACCGCTGACCACCAATGTTAGAAATGGGGGTCTCTAGTTGGCAATGGCTGGCCACTGTCCAAGTAGGGACCCTTCTTCCTAAGTCAGAGTAAGAGGGCTACCCTCCTTGATACCCCTGCTCAACCCTGTGGTAACGTAGCACGAGCAGGTAGGCTTATCTCAGAGGCAGGGTGTGAAGCATTTATGACCATACACAGTAACACAGTGAGGCACACTACAAAGGGACACCACACAAGTAGTTATAAAAAATAAGTATCTTTATATATATATAGACTTATCACAAGGCCAATAACTGTTAAAGCCACAATACTGTCAAAAATAGGATTGCTGTTGAAGGACTGTCAAAAAATAGTTCAAAGGTTGCAAAAATAAGGTTCAAGTTCAAAGCAGTGGTCTCTGCGACCCTTTCTCTCACAAAGTACCTGGGTTTAGTAGCAAAACCAACAAAATGTCGCAAATATGCTGTAGCGGTGATTCTCGGCACGCGAGGCCGGCGATGCTTTGAAATCCTTGCCGCAAGGGAGGATGATGCGCCGATCTGCGTGATGCGTGCGGAGACGATGCGACAAACTTCTGCACGCTGGACCGCCGATGCGATGACTTTCTTGCCACATGGGAGAAGTCGATGCGACGATCCTGTTGCGCTGTGCGATCGTGTTGCGATGCGAAGACAAGACGCTCCGCGAGGGAGCGACGAAATTCGGTGCGATGCGATCAAAGTGGCGGACGCACGGCGTCCGCAATGCGATGTCTCGAAGCGATGATTTCTTTAGGGGTTGGGAGTGCGCGGCGACAGCAGCGCGATGATTTTCCCAGCGCTCTCGACTGCAGCGGCTCGCAAAGATGCGTTAGCGTCGATTTCCAACACTCTCTTCTCTGATGCAAACTAGAGGCCCTGGAACTCACAGGAGCCTCATCAGCAGATAGCAGTCCTCGCAGGGAGGAAGCAGGAGGTTGGTGGTGGAGTCTGATGTGCCTGAGACTCCAGCAGGAGGCTAGCTCTTTTCCTAGCCCTTGGGTGATTGCTTGTAACAAAAATAAAAGTTCTCTCAAGAGTTCCTTTTCCTCTTCTTCAAGGTCCAGTGGTCACTGCTGCAGGCCAGTGCAAGAAACAACACACAAGCACAGGGACAGTCACTTCCTGCAGATTCCTCCAGTGGCACGGACAGAGTTTCCTCTCCAGATCCAAAAGCAATCCAATTTGGAGGGGTTTGAGCACAGATATTTATACCCCAAAAGTCTTTGTTCTCAGAAGCTACAAGTCACTGAACCTAGCCAGAACCAGTTCTGCTCAGGCCTGGAGCACTTTGTTTACCAGGCTGCATCCTTCCTTTCAGAAAGAGGGGGTCTGCTAGCAGCCACACAGTAGGAGGTGGAGCCAGCATTCACCTTGCCAGGCACAGCCCTATTCAGGTCAAGGAGCCACCCCTCCCCACACTCTAAATGCAGATCTCTCTATTCAACCCAGGTCTGACTCAGCCTGCCCTGCCCCTCTAAAACCAGACAGCCAATACACATAACAGCAGAGCACACTGGAAGGCTTAGGCAAGAAAATACCTACTTTCTAAAAGTGGTATTTTCAAACACAGAATATAAAAATAAACTTCACTAAAAGATGTATTTTAATATTCTGAGCTCAGGCATACTAAATTCGTTTTTCTACCATGTTCCTGGGGTCAGTTAGGACTATAGAATGTAATAGTCAAACTCCCCATTCTAGCCTATGAGGAACAGGTAGCCTTACAGTAGTGAAAAACGAAATTGGGCATAATTCACTACCAGGACATGCTACACACACCAAGGGATGTCCTACCTTACACATACAATGCACCCTACCATAGGGGTGACTTACAAGATGCCAAGGGAAGGTTCAGGGGCTGGGAAGTGGGTGCACTTCACAGCCAAGATGGCAGTTCTGGACTGCACACAGACACTGCAGTGGCAGGTCTGAGACACACTTTACAAGCTGCTTCTGTGGGTGGCACACATCAGTGCTGCAGGCCCACCAGCAGCATTTGGTTTACCAGCCCTGGGCACACATAGGCCACACTACTAGGGACTAACAGGTAAACCAAATAAGCCAATCAGGGATATACCAATTCACATAGACATATTTACGCAGGGAGCATTCGCGCTGTGACACTGAATGGCAGTGTCACAGCGCCCAGAGCATCTAACACCAGCAAAACAGAGGAGACAACAGCGAAAAATGGAAGGGAGACCCACGCCAATGGTGCCAGGTCTAACACCACTTGTTTTCTGATCATAAATATGTGTGCGATATTTAATCTGCTCTACCATATATGCTTATCCATTCATACAATCTAGAAAGCCTCATTATTGAATTTTGTCTAAACCATAGCAAGATGAATGTTACTGTATTGAATTGATTACTTTTGGCTTTTAGCCAGTATAACTTTCATTGCTATTTTCTGGGTATATATTGGTGTAATATCCTGATTAATTACCAGTAATCTTCATTAGTCTGAGTATTAATCTTCGTTAAGGTGTGGGCGAGCCATTGGAGGCTCGAGCCAGAGGCCAGGCTCGGGCTCAGCTCGAGATCCTCTTAGACCCTCAAGCCCAAAACGAGCCAAGCTTTAATGTGACTTCTGCCGGCCACCCAATGCTCTATCATCATGCGCCAGGAATGAAAAACAAAGCATAAACCTTTGCTGTTAAAAAGTAGAGAGAGATGTAGTCATCTAATGGGTGAATTGCATAATGTGAAACCTGGCTTCCTGAACAATTGTGTGATCCTAAGCAAATATTTTATTTCACAAAGCCTACTTTTTCTTTGTTATCACATATCAAGGAATCTTGCAATATGTGAATTTGGGGCGTGGGCTCTACAAAAATAATCTTAAGTATTAAGTTGAAACGCTTCTGCATGTTAAAGAAATGCCTTTTTTTAAATTCTGAAGATACTATCATACTTTCAAATGATGTTTGTTGCATGATTTAGATGCAAACTATTTTCAGGATTTGGCTGGAGCACGACACCAGCCAGACCCCAGCCAGACCCTTGGCTCGGCTCTCCCTGTTAATTTATCGGTCCACCTACCTCTAAATCTTACTCGTCACAGTCCTCATTCCTTCCTCTTTTTCTTTTTGCAGTTTGATGTAGCACCACCTCGACCCAGAGTTATTGGAGCACAGTACCTGAGCACCAGTTACATTACACATGGACACATTCATTTTTTAGGTCTGGCCTGAGCCAGCGCATGCGCTGCTCTGGCGAGACTTTTAGTTAGTGGGCTTCAAAAATCCGACCACACGCTTTTTGTGTGGCCTAAAGTGTGCGGTTACGCGCGCGGTTACGCGCACAGGCGCCATCTGGCTTTCCTCCGTCATGGCTCATTAAGCGCATCGCTCGCGGACACCCTTACAGCGCGCGATCACTTTCACTTTCACGTTTGTGTTTATTTGTGAAACGCGGTATGGGGAAAACCAGTTTTTCGCTGGGTATAACACAATTTGGTCGAATAAATAAATGGGGATTATTATAATTACATTTTCACGCTAGGCATTGAGTACTGAAGCCACTAAAACTCTTAGATGTAGCACCAAGAAGCGGTCTGCCTTTGCCGCTTCAAGCGCTATATTATCATAATTGCCAGCTGATTCTGTTTGCATCCGTGACCCTTTCTCCCGAGCAGCTCTTTGAAACTAAGGGGCCTCCTCCAATTCGCCAACCCCTTTCCCCACTACCACTTCCCACTCGAACTCATGCCTGGCACGCCTCGGAGGTGTGACACTCTGTGACGTGCGCTGGCGTCGGTTCTCAGCTTGTGTTTCCCATGGCTTGGCAGTCACATGCTCCCGAATATGTTGTCAGTTGCTAGGAGACTGCAGGAGGGCTGTACTCGCCCAGATGCTGCAGACACCCTGGGGTTAAAATCTCACTTTCTCACTTCCCGAACAGTTTTCGTTTACTGCTTCTTTGACACCCCTTCTCCTGTTGTTTTCCTCTTAGGGTGTCCATAAACGGGCTTTCCAGTATCATGTCCTTATATAGGCACAATTTGCCCTGCCCTTATATAGGCATAAAATCCCAGCCCTTATTTAGGCATTAAACCGTGCACTCCAAATACAGGCATGGTCTCTGACATCCGTCCACCCTAACGTCACAACGAGTTCTTGAAGAACAGACCCTTAGGCTGCGGGAGTTTCCCTAGTCCAGGACTATTGATTTCTTCAAGGACTCATATATTATGCATGAACCATTATTCCTTAGGGGTTCATTCATGACGTCTTCCGCTGTCCGACTCACGTCAATACTAACATTCTTAGGTGCTTCTCAGGTATAAATATACCTTCCCTAGCCCCTGTAAATCAGAGGAGACCTCGACTTCAGAGGAGCCCGTTTCCCGGCCTGACGCACTGAGAAGACGCTGTCATCCCTGCACGCAGAGAGTCCAGCTTCCAGTGATCTGACTTCCCTTGTGGGGTGTTGGAGTTCGAGTCTGGCAAAGAGATTCCTACCTCTTTCATTCTTCAGGTATGGAGCAGACTAGAACCTAGAGGGACTCTTGGCATACTAGGCATACTGGGGTTAGCGTACTCTTAGTATACCATAGTAAGGAATACTTCACCTACTTCATACCTCGTCCTATACCTAGGTTAGGTTAGGTACATTGGGGTAGAACTAGATTAGAAATGCATCGTATGAGTACTCGCATTTTTAGTCTGTGTTATTTATGTAAAAGCATATGTACTAAAAGATAATGCTCTCGCAGTATTATTTAATTCTACTGCTCACACTGTACATTATTTATCTCGCATACTGTCTTGTGATCGTAACAGCACATTTTACTTACACCAGAAACAAGACTGTTCAATAAATCTTTTATTGAAACGCCCGTCTGTTCTTTCTGTGTAACTTGGAGAAAACTAAGCATGCACGACTGAGCTGAGTGAAATAGGTATCTATTGTTTCCACGACTTTGGGACACGTTCTGATTCTAAAGGGAAACACAGTGGTCATGTTTTGCGGCTGCCAGAAACTACTCCCTTCTTGTTGTCAAGAAGTTTCTAGTGGCCTCTGAGCTAGCTGGCACAAGTAATTAAGTTTAATATACTCAATAGGGACATACTGACCTTAGTCCTATGTCAAACCTATAGGATATATTATTCCAATGCGCAGAGCCTATTAGGGAAATAGGAGCTACACTACATGGCGCCCAACGGTTTGGTAAGGCAGTAATTCAACGTTAGATACTGAGTAACTCAGCCGTGCTTTTTCTCTCAAGAGACCCCTACCCATATACTCCAAAAGACGTCTGGAGTGGGCAGGGTTTAGTATCCGCCACGGCTACATAGGGCAGTACCCTATATATTAGCTGTTTGGTTTGCTCAACGTTGAAGGATACAGTGTTCCAAAATATTGTGCACCTTATCTTTGTTTCCTTGAAACTTGTTCTACATTTTTCAAAAAACAAAATGACTGAAGACGCCGGAAACGGTGTAGCTGCGGCTGATCCAGCCCAAGCAGCAGCTTTTAACATTACAGGTTTAAATGAAACCGAGGAGGGTGTTATAGACATCGCTCCAAACTTAAGAAGAGCCATCACTCTAAAACTTATAAAACATGGCCTACCACCAAGAGGCGGTAGAGCAGTTTTCGTGATAGAGGCACACGAATCCTTTCAGACAGAGGTATTCTATTCATGGGTAATATTTCCTGAATCCAATCCAGTAACACACATGTTTCACTTCTACAAAGAAGATGAACCACCAGAGGAATACATTCCTTTCGAGGATATAGAAATTCCATTAACATACCAGGAGCATCAGCTCTGGTTTAAAGGCGCCCTAAAACATCCCAGAAACATTACCAGGCTCGGTCCACTAGGTAGACCAGGAGCAACATGGCCGATTCTAGCCGGCTACACACCACATCCTGAACTGGATATAATGTCAGATGAGGACTTACTTGTTCAAATACAAGAATTAATAAAAATTTACAGACAATTGGTCCAATATGTCATGCGGACTTTTACAGTCCAGCAACCATTAACACTTCCAAATCCAACTCCCCAACAGGGGAATACACTAAAAATTACACCACAGACTCTATACGCCGTCATGGGTAAAATGCCCACAAAACGTGAGCAAATTCCATTCTGGATAGCTCAAAAATTACTCAAATCGAAGCAGTATTTCCAAATACTAGCCCGTATGAGAAACACAGAATACTGACAATCAGTTTACCAATGGGGATCACACCACAACTGGAAGACTGCACCACTTGGGGCTCAGTCTTTGCTGCCATCTATACCAAAACACATGGCATTCCGTCAATTGCGGTAATACCTGATGTCCTGAAACAAATTCAAAACGAATACGGGGCAGAGCCTGCTCTAAATTTAGGTATGAAATTACTGAAAAATTTCGACCAGGTCTCAACAATAATATTATCTAATATTAAAGGGAGACAGCAGCAGTGGCGATCCGCCAAAAATTAAGGGAATTTGATGTTACAGAACATCAAACAGAGCTAAATTGGTTCTGCGATGGGTTTTGGTTGGCAGGAAGAATGGCGCTCAAGCTAATTGACGGTACGGTATAAGAAGAAAGAGTAAGTTTACGGTGCTGCCAGGTCAGGGAAAGCCCAGACAACCCCTGCAGATGTGTGGGTTCGGACCCACACTTGTAATTGAAAAGAATCCTAGGCACATGTGTGAGATGATAAATCAGAATATCAGTGTTCGGACTGTGATGCTCAATATTACAATCACAAAGGTCGACACCAATGAATGTTATGGTAGATGGTGTTTATACAAAGCTTGCAGTGTGTCAAGATATAAGTACCAGCCAACTGGTACTTATATCTTGACACACTGCAAGCTTTGTATAAACACCATCTACCATAACATTCATTGGTGTCGACCTTTGTGATTGTAATATTGAGCATCACAGTCCGAACACTGATATTCTGATTTATCATCTCACACGTGTGCCTAGGATTCTTTTTCATCAAACAGAGCTACCCAGAATTATAGAACAATCTTATGCAGAATTAGGCAGAGATAGTTTGGGTGGAAGACCAGTGAAGCCGAAACTATCTGAAAGTCCTGAGAAGGACTCAATTAAACAAACTCCTACATCTTCTAAAAAGAAGTGGGATACTAATAAACAAAATTCAAACGAGAAACATTCTCAATCCCGAGGTAGGTCTCCTCAAAAGGAACCCTCTGAAAGGAGGTATAACCTCAGGAATAGGGATAATTTGAGAAAACCTGATAGGTATCAAGATACTGATACACGTTCCTCTCGTCCCTTTCAGATCTCATCACAGACTTCGGAAAGAAGAGGACGATCAGAACATAGAGAAGAACGTGTGAAATCGAAAGACGACAAACACGCTCCAAAAACAAAAGTAAAACCTCAATTCTCCAAAAAGAAATTAGCAGGTCTAAAGATTAGACAAGCCGAGAATACTGAGAACACAACTCAAGAACGGAGAATGGGCTCAGACAATGCTGGACAGTGCAGCAGAAGTCACAATAGTTCGCCAGAACCTGAAGGAACTTCTGGAGATAGTGGACTTGAATGAGTACATTACAGTCGAGACTGTAGACACCAGGGTTAGTACTCCACAAAAGTTATATGAAATAACACTCCGGATGGAGGGAGACAAACCTAGACAGGTGAAAGCACTTTTTGGGAAAGACTATCAAGGGGCTATGACATACTTCTAGCAGAAAAAGACTGGCCACCACAATTTGTCAGGGAGTGCCCACATGGCGAGGACATTATTATGCCTGCCTTCTCCAACCATATTCCAATTCACCTAAAATATACATATGCCAGGAAATGGGCAGTGGCCCAGGCCCCAGCATTATATAAACATCATGTAGGATGGGATGAGGACTCACCTCACCATAAAATACATCTGAAACATGAACCAACTGCACAACGGCAGTACCCAATAAAGCAAGAAGCTAAAAAACAGGTCAGGGAGATCTTAGATCAACTTGAATATCAAGGGGTGATTGAAACATGCACCTCCTCAATGAACAATCCTTTGTTTCCTGTCTCCAAACCAGACAATACATATCGTCTAGTTTTGGACTACAGACACCTAAACACTTGTTCAGACCCTCCAGGATTTCGCGATTTCGCGGTTTGCCGCAAAATCGGCACTTTTGTAAAAATGCCGCGATATTTACAAAAGTGCCCGCGAAATCGGCACTTTTGTAAAAATGCCTCAATTTTTACAAAAGTGCCCGCGAAATCGGCAATGCGCACAATTAGACAGTAACTGCTGGTGACTAAGTTTCATGGGTGACTAAGTTTCATGGGGAGACGCTTCTTTCCCATTTTAAGAGGGTGCCTTTATCATAGCAAACTCGGGCAGAAAGAGGACATCTTGGGAGCTAAACCCAGTGAAGGAACTGGTATGGTAACGGCAACATGACAAATGTAGGTGGCAGGCAAGAGAAGGGCAGGCGGCAAGCTTCCTGGTAACAGAGTTGGCACAAGTAAGGGCCAGGCGGACGAAAGGTGTCAGGCATCATGGCGCAAAAGGCAGCACAAGAAGATGAGATGAGGACAAAGGCAGGAAGGAGTGGGATGGCAGCGAGCACCTTAGGGCAGAACCTGGCGCGGGTAGAAATCAAGAGAGAGGAGGACATTTTCCAGAAGATGATGGGTACCATGGAGACAAGGGGCCAGAACAGGACACTTAGCGGGCAGGCAGTGAACCCAATGGGGCAGATCAGGTGAAAAGAAGTCACACTCTGGAAACTGTCAGGCGGCAAGGAAGTGGTGGAGAGAGGACAGAGCAGCAGCAAAATCCATCCATACATGTCCTGTGTAAATGTCTGTCACCCTAGCAGAATAGTAAAAAAACAAGCATTTGCAATGCAATCAGTCTCGCATTTACGCAAGTTTGAGCTATTGGCATTGTAAATGACAATGCCTTTTATTTATGTTTTGGTTTTAAAACATAAATAAATGGCATTGTCATTTACAATGACAATAGCTTGAACGCGCGTAAATGCGAGTCCTATTACATTGCAAATGTTATAACGTTGTGCCCCCCGCCCCCTTCACCCGTGACATAAACAGTCGGAGCCCTAGCCAGACCCTCCAGGATTTCGCGATTTGCCTTGAAGTATTGCACGGTTGTATAGTTCCTTTATTATGAGTTTCTCCTCTGCTGCTCCTAAGTGGATTCCACAGGTCATATACTGTGACTGGTTGCATAATTTCAATTTCTTTGGGTATCTCCCTGTCCCTCCAATCTGGACCCCCAGAGCATACACTAAGGTAGGTTCTAGAATGCCATTTCCTATGGGATGCTACCAGGCCATCTTTGATGGGCTTCTCAGAACCTATACTAAAGCAAATGGAGGATTGCATTTCCAAGGGATAACAGCCTTCACCTGTGGGCTGCTTCCTCTGTTCCATATCCCAGGTTGCCTATTCAAAGTGGAATACTCTGCTAAAACAGTTTCCATTGATTTAAGGCTGAAAATGAATGATTATGAGTAAAATAAAGTGCCGCAAAAATGCCGCTAAATTTCCATATTTGTGCCGCTAAATTTCCATATTTGTGCCGCTAAATTTGCTAATCCATGCCGCAATATCCTGGGGGGTCTGCTTGTTCTAAAACTTTTGCAGTGCAAAATGCACATAGCACAGCATTAATGAATAACATTGTGCGTAAAAAATATAAAACAACATTAGGCATCTCAAATGGTTTCTTTTGTCAAAACATAGCCTCTGAGAGCAGGTACTTAACAGCATTCTCCATAATGGGGACCCAGCGTC
This sequence comes from Calotriton arnoldi, assembly GCA_963921515.1. Lineage (NCBI taxonomy): Eukaryota > Metazoa > Chordata > Amphibia > Caudata > Salamandridae > Calotriton > Calotriton arnoldi. Next base: position 519,012 of record CAWUFW010010373.1, on the reverse strand, counting down.
ACTTTTGTCGACTCCCACAAGGGTTCAAGAACAGCCCAGGTTTATTCTCAGCGAGGGTAACAGAGTTACTACAAATTTATGACAATGAGGCATTGTCCTATGTCGATGACATCTATCTGACAGACGATGACCTGGAAAAACACTTGAACAGGGTGAGCACCATTATACTGGGTTTCGCCTCTGAGGGCTACAAGTTCAACTTTAAAAAGTCCAGAATTGCCCATCTCAATGTCCTATTTCTAGGATATGAGCTTTCAAGTGAAGGCAAGAGCTTGGCAGCTAACTTTTTAGAAAAGTGTGCGCTGCTCCAACCTCCAAAAACGCTAAAAACTTACAATCAATCCTGGGTTTCCTAAATTTTGGAAGAACATACATTCTAAATTACGCAGAAAGGGTTAAACCTCTCTACGCATTAATCAAACCTGATTTTTCGATCAGAAACTGGACACAGGAACACACAGAAATCTTGCGTTCACTCCAGGCTAACATGTTAGCAACAAATCACTTACAAACACGCGTAAGTCAACGCAATTTGGTAATCCGAATAATTTCGGGTCAATGTGGATTCACCTACCTTCAATGAGGGTGAGAAAATACCAATTGCATACAAATCCCATTTATACATACAAGCGGAAATGCGCTTCAGTTCAACTGAAAAAATTCTAACAGCAGTTCAAACCGCTGTAGCAAAAGAAAGAGCCTTAGCCCAAGGGAAACGCATTATTGTCGTAACCCAGGCACCAGCTTTAGAAGCGGTCACAAAAGCAAGCATTCCAAATGCTAAAGCATTACATCCAAGATGGATACAATGGGTTAATTCTCTTGCTGCAACAGATGTTGAATATGTTTTTGATCCAGATTTAAAAACACAAGCATTCCTGCAATATGAACAAGAATGTCCTCTGCCTACTGAAATTCTGCCTCTCGATCAGTACAAATTCATAATTTACACTGACGGATCCGCACAGCCCGCAACAGGGAGTAAGCAAGCTTACAGTGCAGCGTGTGCAATCGTTAAAGGTCGCATGCGAAATGGCATCTTCAGACCTATGGTCACAAAAACTCAATCTCTAGGAGATTGTACAGCTCAGCGAGCTGAACTACAAGCATTCAAACTGGCACTTGAAAGTACAGATCGAGAATTCCCCACACTGATAGTGTGCGATTCCTTTTACTGTGTTCAGTCGTATAATGACTATATACAAAACTGGCTTGAAAATTTTTCAAAGATGCGAAAGGTGGCACAATAAAGCACAAAATGCTTTGGGAACAAGTAGTTCAGTTGAAAAACGAACTACCAAAGGCTCACGCGATCCACACACTGAGTCATCAACGTGATGGCGTTCACGTTGCAGGGAATTAATTGGCTGACGAAGCCGCAAAGGGGGCTGTTCAGATGGCTTCCGTAGCTGCGATCACTCATTCAAAAACGAAAATAGACGGTGAGATAATGTTGGCTGTCAATGCTTCAAGCAAAGGCAGCAGTGCAGCGTTACCAAAAAAGTTTCCACTCAAGTACTCTTATGTAATTGATGCGAACAACGTTCCTTTTGCTCGAATCCCTGGAGTGGGGGATAGGGTAATTCCAAACAAGGAACGCAGATTAGGACTAATCCTAGCAGCACATGAAGGGATAGCTTCTGCCCATGCAGGTGTTTCAGCGACAGTATCTTTACTCAAGCTAAGATATTGGTGGCCTGGCATTCGGAAACAAACTAAAAACTATGTTTTGGAATGTCATATTTGCCAACAGATGAAAGTCTCAACGGTGAAACGTCCTGCGCGTCCTGTTAATTTCAGACAAACCATTAGCTTGTGTTTTCCTGGACCACTGCGGTCCCTTGCAAAGGGACGGTAACTATAAATATATCATGGTTGCAGTGGATTCATGCTCTAGGTTCCTATGGTTATGGCCTCAGCGCTCGGCTGACGCTCGAACTGTTATAAAAGATTTGCGAGTCTTTATCGGCACATACGCAATAGGCACCCTACATTCTGACCAGGGTCCTGCGTTTAGCTCTAGGGCTTACAAAGAAGCCATGGCCAGTCTGGGCGTTGGATTGCAGTACTCCTCTCCATTCCATCCTGAGGGAAATTCTGTTGTGGAAAGGAAAAACCGGGACATAAAGCAGTCTATAACAGCTAGGGTATTAGGTTCGGGTGATGGGTGGGTCAAACACCTTAGTGGGGTTCAACGCTCTTTGAATAATCTGGCAAGAAGTTCTCTAGGGGGGGTCACTCCATATGAGTTCCTATTTGGGACAAGAATGTGGGTACCAGACCTTGAACACGTAGGCACAGTGGTGGAAAATAAACCGTTTGATATCAAAGATCGTTTGGCTGTTTTACAGGAACTCAATAAATTAAGAACGCAACAAAGCAACGTATTCCTACAGCCAACCACCACTGGGGAAAAATCGGCGGTCCCAGCAAGGCCTGTCTGGATTCCAAAAGTTGGGGATCTAGTCAGAGAAAATATTGCGGACAAGAAGGAATTTGGACCTTCTTACAGACAACCAGTACCTGTCCTAGCAGTTCAAGGAACAAGAACAGTACTTCTGCCACCCCTTGCTGGAAGAAAGGAGAAAAGATTTGTGTCCATCAACCCCATCAAACCACAGTATGTGGCCAATACAAAATAGTAGGCCTCGTGGAGTCCGACCTAGTAGCAGACGCACTCCTCTCGCTACTATCCAAGAGGTTCAGACTGAAAGACTGAGATCAATCGAGAATTCAGCTGTAACTGATGGAGGACTAAGCAACAACGCTATGGAACTCATCCCTCTTGACAACCAAGTAACACTTCGTCCAAATACACCTGTCTACACCAACGTGGCAAGTGATGAACTGGTTCCAGTGATTTCTACAAATCCTGATGCAATTCCAACAATTGATAGAACTGCTTCTGGCTATTTCATTAACTTTGATACGTTCTCAGAAGATCCGAGTGAACCTGAAACGACGCCAGCATCATTCAAATTCAAGCAGCAAGTACAAGACTTTCTTCATTTTGTGAAAAAAACTTATTTGGTTTCTCCATGGATTGAGCTCTGGATTACATCTGGACTTTTTGTTTTCCTGCTCTGGCTAGCTTTGGTAACAACTATGAGCGTGCTTATAAATGGCAGATACATCCATGTGAATACTGAAGGAAAAGGCGTGAACGTACTTTTAAAACCTCATAAATCTTCCCATCGTGAAGCAAGAGACTTGTCATCAGTGAACATCACAGCTGTTCCTATACAGGATGGTATAGTGTGGGACAAAACAGATTTTGAAATCTTCGGTCCGACGGAACAATTGAACATTCCACATTTGTTTAAAATTTCACTAAGTGATCTAATTACGTCCAGTACCTATTCAGATGATTGGGACTTTGAGACTGTGAATGACATAATGTTTGACCTAGAAAAATCTGCTGCATTTTCTAAACATGAATATTTAGAGGGTTCATCAGACTATGAACAAATGTATTGTTATAACCACTATGGTCATCATTATTTGCATAAATCTGCATATCCAAGAAATGTGTTTATGTTTAACCAATGGGAGCATTGTCCTACACCACCACACGGAAGTTCAAAAACATTTGCCAACAAGTTTCCATATTTTTCAGGTTACAATACATCTGATCCAGAAATGTTTTACTATAAAAATGTAAACAAGACAGGGCTGAAAATTATATTAACAAATACAAAACTGATTTACTCTGAATTATTTAATGCCCAACTGTCTAGACAGGGTTTCGACTTTTGGAAAGACACAATAGACACCAAAACAGTCTGGGGTACTAAAGAATGGCAAGTGCAGGGGAGAGAAGCTTTATTTAGAGAGTGCATCATCCCTGAACAAATAATGTTTTTGAATGAAACCATCCAACAAACATCTTGTCTTGGATTAGCCAAGATCAAAGAGATGAACACACCTTCTGTACCAGCACCTGCAAGAAATAACGATACACAGGCAGTGGTGACAGTTGACAATATACTACAACTCAACAGATTGGAAAAAATGGTTGATCTGGCCCACAGACACGAATAACTGTCATGAAAGATTCCTGAATAAAACTCAGGGCTTTACTATTAATAGGCCAGACCCAAGATACGTCCAAAGACAACATCCGGGGGTAGTAACAACATACAGTGTAGGAAAATTATGCCTCGATTGGCTGCATAAGTCTACACTACAGGATGTGAAACAACAGTTAACCTTACTTAAAAAGGACGCAGACCTTAGGGAATTCTTGCTTGGGCCAAGAAAACCGCGTCAAAAACGTTTCATATATGCCGGTATTTATGCTGCCTATAATGAAGCATGGAAAGTATCACAGATGGAGGCCGCAGAAAGAATAAGTGAACTTGATCGTATTAATTTAGAGAAAACACTCTCTATAGTCGACAATGGGTTAACAACTTTGTCCTCCAGAATATATTCATTGGATGGCATTGTATCCTCTGCTATCGACATACTAGAACAAGATTTGGCGATGTTACAGCAAGGCCAGTCTCAATTACGTTCTATTATGTTATTAAGCTGGACGCTGCAATCCTTGCGAGCGGGCTATGTGCCTTGGCGTTTCATCAACACATCGGCTCTGTTTGCAGAATACAATCTAACTGATAAACAGATCGAATTGGCACAAAGAGGAGCAAAGTATACAGTGCTGAGCATTGAAAAACTGGAAAAGTTACCATTCACAGTGGCAGAAAAACCAGCTACAGAATGGCTTATTCATGGCAAAATAACATTACCTGTGAGTACTTTTCAGTTTCAGTATTGCCTCAGACAAATGCAAGCAGGCAAATATGAAAGGTTGGGTAAGGAATACATTAAGACATCTTGGGATTTACCGTATACATATAGATGTTGGAGTGGGGATCGTGAAGTGTTTTTAAGCGGTACACACTGTAAACTTGCACTGAGCGGTTCACTTATATGTCAGGACATTTCTTAACACGGGGCATGTAATGGTTCTGTGGCAAATTTGTCTTGCCATCAGCAGGGTACACCAGCTGCTGTGATTAATCCAACGTTTGGACAACTTTCTAATGGGAGTTACCTCATGTTGAATGATCAGAGTTGCTGCGGCATGCTGCCAGGCATCCCATATCTAGTAACGGTCAACTCCAGGGTCACTTGCTGTATGCAAGTATTGTTTGCCCCAATAGACACAGTCAGGGAGTCGCCTCTATGGCCTTCGCTGAACGTCTCTTTTATAAGATTTGATACTTTGAGCAGAATGAAAGCCATGCTTTTACAGCAAAAAGTACCTTTGACCTCGGCCAAAGAAACCTATGATCTACAAGTAGCAAGGACTTCGGCTGAGATACAGACTTTAATACGTACAAACTGCCCTATACATTTCGTAGAAATGATAACACGTATCTTCAACATGTCTGATACAAGTGGAATTATACATGTATTTAAGAGCATCTGTACCGGTCTGTTAGCACCTTTCCAGACAATACTCGGAATCATCCCGAACTTTGCACATTCGGTGTTTGGTGGCATACCATTAATTCTAGCACTTGTTGCCGGAATTCTATTTCTCTTCCTGCTATTGCGCTAGGGCCAGCATATTCGCAGACATCACTCCGAACGAAATGGAGAAAGCTCTCCTTGAACGAAAGTGCCGTGAGCGAATAGTACAGCTATTGGGCATGACTCGTCTACGGGACCTTAATACAACTTGGTTCCTGTCATTCAGACCAATCTGGAAAGATTGCATCTTATCTGTTCTACGATGCCTGCTATGCGGTGAAGAATGCGTGTTGGACACCTGTCTAACATTTCCATCAGCTACGCCAACGGATGTCGATACTCTGCTGGTCCCGATAACGGCCCATGCTCTGTGTTGTCCCCAGAGTCTTCCTATCCTGATGTCAGCATTCATTGAGATCTCACAGACGCTTCCGGCTGCTACTGAGGTACGAGAAAGATCTACAGGCACACAGGTAACAACGGACGCGAACATTGCTGAGGCACCCTATGCTGGAAGCGATGCTTCTCATCTCTGTGCAATTAATCTACTACACGAGGTGTTCCAACTGACACCAACTACAGTGGATGATGTTTTGTCTATAGAAATAGATGATCTCATGTTTACACCAGACCCGTAAACTGACTCTGATTCAGCATACAGTGTTCCAGAGATGCAGTAACAATTTGGCCTTCATTTTTCAAAAACAACTTGGAACTCTACCAAAATTGAACTTTTTCCCATTTTTCGAACGAAAAGGGCACTTCAATCTGCTTAAAGTAGAACTAGCCTTATAATACAGACTTCAAGGTACTTCCACGGACACTTAGTCATCTTGTGTGTCTAAAACAGTTCATTAATTTTCATGACATGAAATGACTTTGATTTTTGAACAACTTATCGATCATTTTTTTGTCACATGTAAATATTACTGCTTCTTTCGTTCATATTGCATTTTATTTTAAACATATGCCTGTAATGAAAAGCAATGCTTCAAATGTACAGTACCTTTTGCATTTTTTATTATGTTTTTTAAATGCTTTTAAGAAATATTTTTTTAAAATATGCAGTACTCCATTTAATGTTTAGCATTTTAAATGTTTAGCATTTTAGTATTATCGTACACACGAAAGTGGAGTGGGTGTTGTATTCCTCTTAGGGTGTCCATAAACGGGCTTTCCAGTATCATGTCCTTATATAGGCACAATTCGCCCTGCCCTTATATAGGCATAAAATCCCAGCCCTTATTTAGGCATTAAACCGTGCACTCCAAATACAGGCATGGTCTCTGACATCCGTCCACCCTAACGTCACAACGAGTTCTTGAAGAACAGACCCTTAGGCTGCGGGAGTTTCCCTAGTCCAGGACTATTGATTTCTTCAAGGACTCATATATTATGCATGAACCATTATTCCTTAGGGGTTCATTCATGACGTCTTCCGCTGTCCGACTCACATCAATACTAACATTCTTAGGTGCTTCTCAGGTATAAATATACCTTCCCTAGCCCCTGTAAAACAGAGGAGACCTCGACTTCAGAGGAGCCCGTTTCCCGGCCTGACGCACTGAGAAGACGCTGTCATCCCTGCACGCAGAGAGTCCAGCTTCCAGTGATCTGACTTCCCTTGCGGGGTGTTGGAGTTCGAGTCTGGCAAAGAGATTCCTACCTCTCTCATTCTTCAGGTATGGAGCAGACTAGAACCTAGAGGGACTCTTGGCATACTAGGCATACTGGGGTTAGCGTACTCTTAGTATACCATAGTAAGGAATACTTCACCTACTTCATACCTCGTCCTATACCTAGGTTAGGTTAGGTACATTGGGGTAGAACTAGATTAGAAACGCATCGTATGAGTACTCGCATTTTTAGTCTGTGTTATTTATGTAAAAGCATATGTACTAAAAGATAATGATCTCGCAATATTATTTATTTCTACTGCTCACACTGTACATTATTTATCTCGCATACTGTCTTGTGATCGTAACAGCACATTTTACTTACACCAGAAACAAGACTGTTCAATAAATCTTTTATTGAAACGCCCGTCTGTTCTTTCTGTGTAACTTGGAGAAAACTAAGCATGCACGACTGAGCTGAGTGAAATAGTTATCTATTGTTTCCACGACTCTGGGACACGTTCTGATTCTAAAGGGAAACACAGTGGTCATGTTTTGCGGCTGCCAGAAACTACTCCCTTCTTGTTGTCAAGAAGTTTCTAGTGGCCTCTGAGCTAGCTGGCACAAGTAATTAAGTTTAATATACTCGATAGGGACATACTGACCTTAGTCCTATGTCAAACCTATAGGGTATATTATTCCAATGCGCAGAGCCTATTAGGGAAATAGGAGCTACACTACACTCCGAATCGCACTTAAACCTTACATTTGCTTTATCATGGGGCCAAATTAGATCTGTGCAGCACATGGTGCTGCTGATGTGTGCTGTCATTAGTGCGGCCCTTGTGCATGGTTTAAGCTGTTGCAGGACATCGGCGAACCACGCCATTACGATTTCTGGCGGGCTCTTGGCATTTCATTGATGCAGCTTGTAGTAAATAAACCTCAGACTGGGCGGAAAGTAATGCAGCGTTGACACCATGTGCGTGCTTCTTAAAGGTGCACTAACCTATTCAGGGTTTTCAGAAGAACACTTAAGAGAGGCAGCGGGGGGTTGAGAAAAACGCACTCCTGAGTTATTTTAGAAACAAAAATCACGTTTGCAGTATTGAATGATGTTTTCAGAAAATACACGTTTGTTCACCGTTAACTGTTCAGTGTTTTTATTTGTTTTGAGGCATAGATTTTGGCATCGGTAAACATGCACTCAGAGGACTGTTTGTTTTTTTGTTTGCATATTTCTGTCTACTGCTCACGAATACCCACTTTAAATCATTCAGTGGCATGCAAATAATTTAACTGTATCAAGGTAATACCTGTTAATATGAGAGGCCGGTTTATTTTCTCTCATACATCGAGCGCCAAAAATTCCAAACTTAACTAGGTACGTTTTATGCCAATGTGTGTGGATTACACTGTGTCACGGCAGCATCACTCAGCACGACCACAGCATCACTCAGCACCACCACAGCATCACTCAGCGCAACAGCTGCATCACTCAGCGCCACCACAGCATCACTCAGCGCTACCACAGCATCACTCAGCGCCACCACAGCATCACTCAGCGCCACCACAGCATCACTCAGCACCACCGCAGCATCACTCAGCGCAACAGCAGCATCACTCAGCGCAACAGCAGCATCACTCAGCGCCACCACAGCATCACTCAGCGCCACCACAGCATCACTCAGCACCACCACAGCATCACTCAGCGCCACCACAGTATCACTCAGCGCCACCACAGCATCACTCAGCGCCACCACAGCATCACTCAGTGCCACCACAGCATCACTCAGCACCACCACAGCATCACTCAGCACCACCACAGCATCACTCAGCGCAACAGCAATATCACTCAGCACCACCACAGCATCACTCAGCACAACCACAGCATCACTCAGCACCACCACAGCATCACTCAGCACCACCACAGCATCACTCAGGGCCACAACAATATCACTCAGCGCCACCACAGCATCACTCAGCACCACAACAGCATCACTCAGCACCACCACAGCATCACTCAGCACCACATCAGTATCACTCAGCATCGCCTTTGCACTAGTACACCACCACATCATCATCACTCAGCAAGACCTGAGTATCATTCAGCATCACCTCAGCATCGTCTCCGCACCAGTCACCACCACCACCACCATTACCACCTCAGCATCACTCAGCACAACCTCAGCCTGCTCTCGGAATCTGGCATCTGTTGATTCTCCCTAGTGTCTGCCCGCTGCTAGTGTTATAATACAGGTACTAGTTCCCAACCTTCACCCTCCGATTGTTTATGCCCCCTCAAAAAAAAGCTTTAACAAACAACCATTGGAATAGGCAGAAACAAGTTGCCAGCATTGCAAGAACAAAAGAAAACTGAGGACATTTTTTATTGTAAATACTTTTTTAATATGGTCGTTCAGTTGTACATAATGTCTTCTTGGTCATATATAAGGTAACAAAAATGCTTCTGACACTTTTTTATTACAACGTTTCAGCATGCTGCACAGCAGCCACACTTCTCTACAGCACAGCTTAAAGACATTGGCAAAGTCAATAGCTCTGGCTAAACACTTATAAGGCCCCAAAGGCGAGACCTATTGGCTATGCCAATGCTTGTTGTAGGCATGGGGTGAATAAGTGATTTGCCTATAATCACAGGATGCTGAGCCCACGCTGAGACTCAAATCCGGTTTCCCAGCTCAGGCCGTTACGCCACATCATCTCCTCTCCTCCCCCTTTCTGTAGCCTCCTGTGTTGGCCCCATTTGTCAAGACCTCAACACTGCTATGGGTCTGGGATGGTCGAGGTTTAGTGTATGACAGGATCTTCCGTGGGGGCATTTGCGTTTTATGGGTAATGGAGGCATGACCAAAGTTAAATGGAAGAAGCTCATCTTCCACTAGGTGTGAAGGGTGAACAGCTTTCCTCCTAATTTTAAAATCAAGGCTTTTCTGTTCTGGGGAGTGGACTCACCTAACATATGTATGGACAGGGATGCAGTGTCATTTTACGGATTTTGGGGACCCCCCCGACGAGAAATAGTTCGAGGGGCCCCTGTTCAGAACAACTTTGAATTTTATTTCACATTTTTGTTAAATCAAGCACCATATTACCATGCAATATTGACTTATACATTAAAGGTTAAGATGCAAAAATACACAGAACTGAACTAAAGAGAAAGGTAATTTTGCCTGGGAGGCCCCTTGAAAAGTGGGGGCCCCTGGGCAATTGTTCACTTTGCCCAAACGTCTCTGCTGGGACGAGGGAGAGGGTCGCGGGGTCTTTTCGCGGAGCTCCTTCACTAATTCGCCATGCCCAGATAACTGCATTTCATTTGAAATTCCAGAAGCCCGGTTTCACAGAACAAGCTGTTGCGTCGCCTCTGATAAACATAACACCCCGTAAACCTTGCCAAGTCTCGCTGCCCAGTCCCCACACCTCGTGAACAGGTTTTGACCCCACAAGCATCAAAGCAGAGAGTGTCAACCTCGAGGGGCCGTGCTGTGGGGCCCCACACTGCAGTGAGCGTTCGAGCATCTTAAAGTTACAGCCTGCAGTGCATTTCAGGCCTGCCGTGAAGTTGACTCGGATTGCAGCAGTTAAATGGCGCTGCCGCGTCGCAGCCCTTTGAAAGGGCGCGGAACAGTCACTTTACAAGCATCCTTAATGACCTGAAGCAATGTATTCCCGGCCGGTAGCAGATTTGGCTTGAGCTGAATTTCGCACGACCCATGTGTTCACGTGAACTGATCTGCACTGGTGGGCCTGCTCCGGGTAAGGGAATACAGAACCTCACCCCTTGCCCCCCACACACACCCCCAGGCACAGGAAACACACGCTCGAGAGGGCAGAGGCTCCAGGACATGGAAGCCACTTATGAAAGAATGCGCCTTTTTCACAGGAAATAATTTTCATCGTGTGCCCTTTTATGTCTCTATAAAAAGTAACAGATTTGACTTCTAGTTTCTTGTTTCTGATGGAGACTGACCTCTGATAAAAGGTGGCTTTCCAGTCAGTCTTAACACTCACCCCCAAGCCCCATGCTTGCACTTCGAGTCACACAATTACATGATCTGTAATTGGGTTCAAGTGTATATCTTCAAAGTGTTGCAAAGAATCGCTCCCTGACCCTGTTCACGAAGGGGGACACACTAAGGGACGTGGTTCATGTGCACCTCTGAACATAGAGCGCCTTCAGCCACTCAAACCTCACAATAAATTGAGTGAGATAACTGCAAGGCTGTATTCAAAGATGTGAACTTTGTTTATTTATTTATTTATGTCACTTGTTGAACATGGCTCAATCATGCTGCCTTATGTTTAATTTCGAACATGTTTTAGCAAATAAAATGTGCATGAATATGTTTAATTTGAGAAACAAGCATAGGCAAAGCCAGGAGGTTGCTGCATGAAATGACCTTGCTCCAGCTTGTTTGCCCTGGCATGTGCACACATTTCTGGCGATCCTGGAATAACATGAACTATAATTCACAATTTTATACTTATAATTTCCTTCAGAGGTTCATACCTTAAGTCTGGGATCTAAATGATTCTCAATGTAGTAAGTCCACCGGCTGTAACACAATGAATTCACATCAGCAATATTCTTTTCCTTTTCTTTATAAACAATGCCTTTCTCACTAGTGAGAATACCTTAATGCCACAGGTGATTAAAAGGAAATATAAACAACATCTTTACAAGTTGAAGATTGTTTTTGTGACTCTCCTGAAAGATACAGGGGCCGATTCCGATTCGAGCCGGAAATCTCTCCGACCGAGCCGGACCCGGAGAGATTTCTGACCGAATCGGACCCGTGCAGCCCGACCGAACGAGTACGATGCGTCCGTATGCTATCGGACTCGAGTCGGTCGGACTCCCATTGAAGTCAATGGGAGCCGGTCGTTCAACGCGTACGCGGGCTCCCATTGACTCAATGGGTGCGAGGCGAACAAGGGCGCCCCCTACAGCGGGTACGCGGCGAAGCGACTCGCGCGGCTACGCGTACAGGGGGGTCCGACACGGACCCCCGAAGTACGTCTCCGACTGCTCTTTCGAGCCGGGCGGCGCGTGTCGGTCGGACTGCTCGCGGCGCGCATCGTACTTACCCGGCCGGGGAACGTCTCCATTGCGCGGTGCGAGTCGTGTCCGAGCGAGTCAGTCGGTGCGGTTCGACCCGGGAAAGAGTCGGTCGGAGCGGTTGGGACGCCTGAACGAGTCGGTCGGCGATTTCGCATCATACTCGCTCGTCCGGACGCGCGTACGAATCGGTCGGGAAATAGGGCTCCGAATCGGATCCGGTTATGCCGAATCCGATTCGGAGCCCTACCGGCCGAGATCGGAATCGGCCCCAAAGTGTAAAGTTAGAATCATAGTCCTTGGAAGGATGACTCCTGTAACAGGGAACAAATATTAAAGTCTAAATCCTTAATCGCAAGTATAATCCAAGAAAGCTTCTCTGTATCCAGCAAGTTTTCGTATCTCCAGGCCAGGGCCAGTCTCTGGCAACAGGTTCTGGCTGCATCAACTAAGTATCTAATTGGTCCGAGACAAGTATATCGTCAACGAGTAAAAGGGGAGGAAGCTGGGTTGTGGAAGGTTTATGCATTGCAATGTAGTGTTCTTTACAGAGGTGAGTCTTCAACTTTTTCCTAAACTGCAGCATCGTTGGGGCAGTTCTGATGAATATGGAGATGTTGTAGCATAGCAAACACAAGGAGATGATGGACGGAGCGCTGAAACTTTTCAGACACTCACCCCCAGTCACAGATCTGGGTTGAATCCATCATCGTTCTTTAGCTCACTTCGCCATCCCAGTTCAGACACAGCCATATGCAAATCAGTCTTGACCCTGTGCCTCATGGGAACAGTCCAGCCCTAACTGCCAAGCCATGTCTTTCCTGGCAAACCCTGCCAACTTAGGGCGAACAAAGATTCAACCCAGATCTGTGACTGGGGGTGAGTGTCTGAAAAGTTTCAGCGCTCCGTCCATCATCTCCTTGTGTTTGCTTTGTTCGCCCTAATTTGGCAGGGTATGCCCAGACGTGGGTCCCTTGCTCACTTTGCCACTGGATTCAAGCTAGCCTGGCTGATGAGGGCTGTTAGCCCGAAACCGGTCCCAGGATGCTTGTTTCCGGTCCAGGGAAGACATGGCTTGGCAGTTCGGGCTGGACTGTTCCCATGAGGCACAGGGTCAAGACTGATTTGCATATAGCTGTGTCTGAACTGGGGTGGCGAGTTAGTTAAAAGAAAGTACTTTAATCAAACAGTATAAAATAGTACTATAGAGTGTGATTAGTGGAATCAGACACAGGGCTGAAATCCTATTTGTGATCTTCCTTGGAACAATACACCCTTCTGTACGCTCTTCCCAAACAGTTTGGTTCACGTTCAGCGCTTTGTGGTTATTGATTCACATTCTTAAGTTCTTTCTGCAAACTTTGGTCTGTGACGTCTGTGACTCTCTCATTCTCTGAAAGTTCTCTGGTCCTGCTGTTACCTGCATGCTCTTATTGCAGTCGGGGATGGTGCGGGACGATGCGTGCTGTGATGCTGCTTCACTGGTGGTAAGCTGTTGGGGCCATGGCTTCAGCTTTGTTTGGAACTTGATGACTTGAAGATGTCAGTGTGGTGGATTCCACAAAGATCTCATCTTTGTCAGCTGTGGCCTCCCTAGACCAGTTGCAGGTGGGATGTTGTGGAGGTATCTGCAAGTTGCGGCCCATGGGCGTATCAGGGCTTCCATCTCTGTATTGAGAAATCATTTTGAGTCCAACGGTGACAAGACCAGTCATTGCAGACTGCTGATCACACACAATGCTGGATATTTGTGGAAGTTTTGATGGGGTTCATAAACAGAACTTTTCAGCACGACTAGAGGACCCCTTCCACAAACAAGGCACACTTAGCTTTGCTCCCATGCAGTTCAACACTCTCTCTCTGGCTATTCTGGGAACATGCTGGTCTTCTCCTACTGCATGGACAGGCACATTCCTTCCCACTCTCAGCAGCCAGACTTCCAGGCTCTGGGTAGACCCTCAACACCTCCAGATGAAAATGTAGACTTCAGGTGATGTTCCCTCACCTCTCTTAGACTGACTGTCATGCAGACACTAGAACTGGTCATACAGCAGTCCTTTGAGCAATCCCTTCCTAAGTCATGAAGAGCGTGGAAATTGAATAAAGTGGGGTGGTTCGGATCCCACATTTATACACATTTTCCAGACAGGAGATATGGATCCACTATCTAAGGTTTCAGAACAGATGTTTGATTGGTTCTTTTCAAATTTTATTCTCTGTCTCTTCTGCTAATACAGCTTTTGTGCAAGGTGATGGCTCTTACACCAGGTAGCAATGATGCTGACTCCAGACATGAGTGTTCAAAACAATGAAATATGACATATTGACACCTAGGTCTCATCAGCCTTCCTGAAGCAGGTATCAGAGACAATCAAAGGGACATGCACTTCCTAGAAACGTTCTCACCCTGAAGAATAGATACTGGAGTCCGACTGATATCCCCTACCATCTACTAAATAGAATGGTCAGGAAGAACTAATCAGAAGCCGTTTGCTAACAATGTCCTCATTAAGTTTCTAATGTCTATTCTCCATCCTGCTTCACTTCAGTATCTGGGTCTCCACCCTCCAACCACTCTCCATTTCATGCCATGCTAAACCATCGGCCATCCAAAATAGATTCTCCTGATCCCAGTACTCAGACTTTCACCACACAATCTTACTACCATACATGTGATTGACATACACATGGCATATCAGCACAGGGATCTAGGGTTCACATAACTTCAGACCTTTACATGAGAGGGGGTCAGAAGACAGCCCTCTCCCCGACACAGGGAAAAAGGTCTGGTCACACTAGTGACTCACAAACATCTTTGGTCGCTGCCACCACCGATTTACGTGATGCAACCCTGGGCTGAAACAGTAGCCTTATGCTCATTACGAGAAAATCCTTTTTGTTCCTCTCCTTGTCACAGAACAGGTTTCTGGACCTCACATTTCCAAGGAGAGGCCTAGATACCTGTGCAGATGCTAGATTAGCATGATGCCAAGGCCAAATAAAAAGTCAAAATACCAGATTTGAAAGCAGTCAGGCACTCAGGGCAAGGTTATATGCCTGTTCATGATGGAAGGGACATTCCTGTTCCAACAAATGCTAAATTAAGAATGGGAGTGGACTGGGCTAGGTCTTTCAATCTGATATTTAAACTGGGGTATGTCTCTAGATATAATATTTCCGATGGGCTGGTCTCTGATATTTTTAAATAAGTAGGTCTCTAAATCTGATATTTCAACTCATGTAGGTCTCAAGAGCTTGCATTTTAACTGATGTAGGTCTCTGCATCTGATATTTGCTTTGGGGTAGGCCTCTGGATACAGTATTTCTACAAGGCTGAGCCTGTTGGTGCTAACTGTGTTTAAAAACTGCACTAAATGGGACAGCTTTCTATGATGTCTTAGCGAGTGGGTGGATTGCCTCTATTTTCAGGTCAAATCTGATGTCTGACACTGAGGGTACTGCAATACAAGGGGTTTGGCTGGAAGATTATTAGTGTGTCACTGTGTCTGAAGTCTTCGTTAGATATTTATTGGTGGACCAATTCCCTAGTGTAGTGTCTTGCAAGTTTTATGATGCAACACTTTTGGCTCCTAACAGACTCCGTAGAGCTGTGACATAGTTGTCAGAGCGGAATGCAATGGAAGCTTGTTTTAGAATGTTAGGTTCGCAGTTACACGCAGCAGTATAAAAACGTGTAATACTAAGCTCCATGTGTAGCGTAGTCACTGGCGGGTACCCAGGCTGGGGAGGATGCTGAACCTAGGAGCATTAAAGTTTGTCTTAGTTAGACCTTTGCACTGTACCAATTATTTCAGATTATATCCTGCAGTTTTTAGAGAATAAATGAAGAGAGTTTAGGCTGGGTTGTACATAACATTGTACATGAATAGGTTCCTGCTATAAATGCAATTCTGAATAAATATAAAGTGGGTATCACACCCTACATGGGTTTTGAGCAGAAGATTGGAGTGAGAAAACTGGGGGTGGAAAATAGTGGGTACATTTCAGCACCGGTACTGTGAGTCTATAAATTAAGCACAGGTGAAGGTGAAGAGAAAATGGAAAGGCACATGAAGCAGCACTCAGCGGTAGCTTGGGGGTCTCTCGAGTGTCTCCAGTGAGGAAAGTTATGAGGGTAAGTGAGAAGGAGTTTTCATAGATGACTTGTATGTGTGAAGAAAATACAATGTCTGATAGCAAAATGGAAGAGAGACCCCAATTTAAAAATATGCCCAGGTTACCACATACCCGATGGGCATTGTTAAAAATATGATATATTTCATTCCTTTCTTTGTGTCAAAGGGATAATAGCAAATGTAATATAGCTGTTTGGTTTCTAACAGTAAAACAAATTAAAAACTGAGTTATTGCATAATTTCTTTCTGCAACTTCAAGCTAATAAAAATAGGGGCATATTAGCAAGACCCACGTTAAAATGTCCTGCACATCTAACCTGGGCTTCTATTGGAATTCTATAACGCATATTAGCAAGCCCATTATCGCCGTTTTAGTGGCAGTTTCCTGCCGCTAAAACGGCGATAATTTTAACGTGGGTCTTGCTAATATGCCCCATAGTTTGGAGTTTATGCATGAATTAAACCACAAAAAAACGAGATGAAACATGATGTAATTTATGTACTAGCCATGGGATCACACAATAAGACAATGGAAATTGTCATGCCATTAAGATAGGATGATCTTGAGTAGCTAAATATGGGCTAAGTGGGTAAATCATTGATCTCATCTGGGATCAAAGGGCTTGTAATGTCACTATTGCTTCCTATTCTGATGTTTTAACGATTCGGTAATTGCGTAAAATAGCAAATCACAGTTTTCGAATTGCAAATCTAAACTAAATAGTGTTAGCACAAATTTGTCATCCCTTAGAATTCTCAGATACAGTTTACCAGTTCCCAATTTGCGATTCATTATTCATCATAAATTGTGAATTGGGTGATGCACATTTCGAATGTCGAAGCGGTTGTGACTGATGACATCTCATACAGGAAACACAGCCCAGGATCCTATTGTTGGCCAGGAGCTCCCACAAAGGAGGTGCACAGGATCAAGAAAAAGCCTAGAAAGAATGGCAAGCCAAGAGCCAGAGAGAAAGGAAGGCGACAGAAAGAGAAAGCATACATTCTCTGACACAGAATGAAAAAATTCATATGAGGAATCTGTGGCTAATAATGATAAGATGTTTGGAAACTACCAAAAGCCACCAAAATATTATCTGACAAGGCTTCAAAGAGAGGCTTAATGCAGTTGGTGTCATGCAATGTGCCATTGATGAGATCTGGAAATGTTGGTATGACCTCAGGGCATGTACAAAAGAAAATCTTGCAACCATGAGGAGTGAGCAGGCAACAATGAAGGTGGACTTTCCGGTAAGCCACCAGGTATCCTCATGAAGGAGGCAATCAAAACAACTTTCAATCCAAAGGCACGGCATGGAGTCATATAAACAATGCAGCTGCAAAACCTCCCACTGGTACATGTCTGTTTAATGCTCTCAAAGCACACATTTATTCGGTGAAGACCGCCCACAGTCGGGCCAAGTGTTCCAGGTCCATGCCTAAGCTGCCTCTAAGGTCCTGATTTTTATATTGCATTCTGAGCGTGTACTTTTCATTAAAAAAGTAAATAAACATGACTACAAATTCCAGAATCAAATGTAAAACCTGGATAAAGTGAGCTACTTACACACTGCACTGGAAAACTTCAGGCTTCTGGATGTGTTGTACAGAATTGTTTTTCACATCAATCATATACCCTTCACAGTAAACCAGGAAATCCCTACCACAGAATTCTGAAATATGAAATCATAACACTACAAACACTATATGCGTAATGTTCTAATGAAATGCCCATAAAAATAAAGAGTAAGCAGTATATTTTCCAAGAGATGTGCCATATAAATGTGGGAAAAGAAAGAGGAGGGAGGCATGGTTGTTGATCATGAGAGATCCAACATGAGGCTACCAACAACATCTGCACTTATAGTTGAGAAGCAGACAATAGCAGGCAGTAGAAGTCTGCAGTTTAGGCAACCGCCATCCCAGCCACTATTGCAATCGCCCACGTGGACAAAGATAAGCTGCAGTGAGGTCATGTCTCCTGTGGCATAGACTCAGAGCAAGGTGGAAGGCTTCCATCAGCACTAGGGCACCTATCGGTCATGAGACATCCCAGTCACTGGCGAAAGATCAATGCCGATGGCCCAGGGTCAGCAAATGAAGGCTAGACAGATCCTAGGGAAAAAAGGCAGGGGGCCTGGCGAAGGCAAGGTTGGAATGTTTCAAGAGCATTGGAGAGAGTCATCAGGTAATGGCATCCCAAATGAGGCAGTGTCTGGCCTCTGTTGAGCAATCCACGAAAATTGTCAGACACAACATTGCACGCAACGGCAGCTTGCATGTAGACTTCAAGGATGTCAGTGTAGGGGGGCGTGGCTTAGCGCCCAACGGAGATGGCGGCGCACGGGTGAGGCTCTCCGGCGTATCTACGAGAGACCACGCTATCAAGTCGAGCTGGGACCAATGGAGAACAGAGGCGAGCGGCTGAAGACTGGAGGATGGTTCTGAGAACCCTGTTGCCCTCTTAGGTTGCCAGCAAGTACTTTTTTTTTATGCATCTTCTGCCCCTTATCGGCCGCGTATTTCCGCGGCCGCCATTTTGAATTTTTGCCGCGAACGCGGAATTCGTGCATCTCATGCTAAATCCTTTGCTAGATGCTTTTGGAGGTTTTCACTGCACCCTAACGCCTAGATAATGTGTGGATCCTCATCATTTTAAAGGGGTAGGAGGACATAAAGGGCTGCCAAGAGTCATTGGAAGTCTGCGGAATTGTTGTTTGGCGGCCATTTTGGGTCTCATGAAATGCCTTCATAGAGAATACCTCTCCTCACTTTTGCTTTGCCGACTGTTGGTAGCTGCGGAGTGCTCATTCACAAATATCAATGACTATATTCTAGTGCACCCAGCATATTTCAGTTTCTGCAAGATTTTCATACCTTTTTCTCAGAGCATTGAGGTGTAAGGTTGGATGAGGATTTGTGAAGGTTCTGCTTGGCGGCCATTTTAGGCTCCCTAAACAGGTCCACACTGAGATTGCTCTCCTCAATCCAATATTGCTGACTAGGAGTGGGAGTTCTGGGTCAGCGTTTTATGGGTAGAACAAAAGGAGTCCGTTCCTCTCCATCCAGAAAGCATATCTTTGTAAAAATTCGAAAATTTTCACAGAATTTTCTAAGTTTGAGGACTCTCTACGACCCACGTATCAGCACTCCCAAGTAAATATGGATTCATCCTCTGGAACCTCTGGGAAATCTCTTACCAAACGGCTTAAAAGGACCCTCCTTCGCCGCCCAAATCCACCTCGCCTGTCTCGATGGAGTTACTGCTTGAGGAAATCAGGGCCCTTCGACCCTTTATGGAAGAGACGAATACCAAGTTGCAAACCTTAACAGATAATTGGTCTCAACTAGACGCGAGAGTCTCTTCAGTCGAAAATACTGTTTCTTCTCTCAAGGAGACATGTGTAAGCGTCTCTCAACTACACTCTCACGTCTCTACACTCCAGAAACAGGTGGAGGATCTTGAAAACCGCAATAGACGGAACAATCTACGCATTTACGGCCTGGGAGAGGGAATTGAAGGTTCGGATCCGCTCACTTTTTTTAAGGCGTTCCTCCCTAAACTACTTCATATGCCAGAAGGGACTCAACTCAACATTCAGCGAGCCCACAGGTTGGGTCATGCTCCATCTCATACTAGTCCTTCACAGAGGCCCAGAGGAGTCATCCTATACTTCTTGGAGTACACAGACTTGATGAAAGTCCTTGTAGCGGTTAAAGCTTCTCCAAGAATTGTTTGGTCAGGATCGCCTCTATTCTTTGCACAAGACTATGCTAAAGCCACTGCTGACAGACGCAAGGCCTTCCTCAACATGAGAGATGACTTGCGATCCTTGGGTGCCAGATATGGCCTTTTTATCCGTGTCTCTTCAAGGTTACGTATAATAACAGAACAACGACGTACGAAGATCCGGTACGCTTGCAGAGCTTCATCAACTCATGCAAAGTGGCGGTTATGGACTCTTCTGGGCCTTCTTCTTCACTCAACACTTGAACGTTTGTTGGTTCCGTTATAAATGCTTCAGATTCTGCTTTCTTTGGTTTGATATCTTGTCACCTCAGAAGTGCTTATTCATGGTCTTTGATATCATTGTTGTTGTTTCTATGAAGTTATACCATTTACCAGGGCGTCGATCATTACTGCTGACCTCCTCGCTTTAGATTGTTCTAATATATGTTTCATGTATCTGTTCCAACGATTTCTTAGTCTTTATTTGGTATTGTTTCCACAGATTACTATCTTGTATTGTGGTCTCTCCCCGATCCCCCGTTCTGTCGATCCCGGTTGTGTTGCCTGCTCCATGTGGCTCCATCCCCCCCGAGTATTCCTGAGTCTTCCTCTGTAAGTATGCTATTTTCCTGTATTTTCTTAGATATATCATTTGTTTTGTCTTTTGTTTTTTATTTTTCTTCTGCAGTTTGTATTTCTTCATTAATCGGTGTCTCTTGTTTCCTTAACTCTTCTTTTCCCCTTATATCTATTACTCTTTTGATCATTATAGCTACAAATATTCCGACTCTTATGATCTCCTTCTACCTTCTTACCTGGGTTTTCTTTCTTCTTATCCTGTCATTCGATTCCTTTTCCCTATTCCGATCATTCGACTTGTCTACTTTTCTTTATTCTGAAACTGAATCAATCATTTCCTTCCTGTCTTATCTCTCCTACATCATATACTGCTTTTATAACGAATTGGACTTGTGTGTTACATTATTATTACAACTTTTTCTTAAGTGCTTATGTCATTAAAACTGATCACATGGAACGTTAAGGGATTAAATTCTCCCATAAAAAGACAGAGAATCTTGACCCATTTAGCCAAATTGGACGCTGATGTTGTATTCTTGCAAGAAACTCATCTCTCGGACGTTGAGTCATTAAAGTTGAAGAGGGGCTGGGTGGGGGAAGTTTTTTATTCCCCTGGAGATGGCAAGCGAAACGGAGTGATGATGCTATGTCGCAAATCCCTTTCATTTTCATTTGTGTCCCAAGACTCTGATGCTGACGGCAGATGGCTGAATGTCAAATTATCTTTGAAGGGTGTTACAATTTCTCTTCTAAATGTCTATGCTCCTACCTGTGGTGATCCCTCTTTCTGGCCCACATTGGCTAAGCAAATCACTCACTGCATGGAGGACAATTTTATTTTGGCTGGTGACTGCAACCAGACTTTTGACCCGTTTATTGACAGAAACTCTAAAGTCTCCTTTGTTCCCAACAAGCCCCATAAGTCTTTTGTTCATGCTATCAATCAACATAAACTCTTGGATGCTTGGCGTCTCTGCAATCCGACCACTAGGGAGTACACTTTTTATTCCCCAGCTCACCAGACTCAATCAAGAATTGAATATATATTTATCTCACACACCATTTCACAAACCCTTACACATGCAGAGATTGGTCCCATTCTACTGTCAGATCACGCCCCAGTCTCAATTGGCATTGACATTCTACCTAAGGGTACAGGTCCCAAAAGATGGCGTTTTAATAATGCTCTCCTGTTGGATCCAAAGTTTACCGCCTCATTCACTACCTTTTTTGAAGAGTTTTTTGAGCTGAATCAAACCCATTCCATGCCCTTCTCCACTGTATGGGATGCGTTCAAAGCCTCCGCGAGGGGTTTCATAATTGGCTTTGTTGCAAAAAAACGGAAAAATTCCCGTAAATTCACTAAGGATCTTCTTCAGAATATCAAACGACTGGAGCACTCTTTTTATACCTCAAACTCGAAGGAGTGTCTCACAGCTCTCATAAAAGCCAAAATGCAATTTAATAAGAAATCAACGGAGGACGCCTCATTATATCTGTTAAAATCCAGTGCAAAATTCTATGGGGGCAAAAATAAGGCAGGGAAAATATTGGCCAATTACTTAAAAGTTAAACACAACAAGCTAAATATCGAATCTATCTATGATGATAGGTCAGATTTAAAATTTAAAGACGCTGAAATACTGAACGAATTCTCCATCTTCTATAAATCGCTATATACTTCCGAGACACAGCCCTCCGAACACTCCTTATCGCAATTTTTCTCTGACATCCGGGATCCCCAACACACTATGCCGGACTTATCCTCCTTGGAGTTAGATCTAACACACCAAGAACTATTAACTGCCCTTCAACATCTCAAAAAGACAAAGCACCAGGACCAGACGGTTTCACTGTAGAGTTCTATCAGCATTTTTCTAAATTCATAATGCCCAAATTACATTCTTTAATAAACTCCTTCAGCACACTGGGTAGTTCATCGGGTTCTTTTTCAGAAGCACATATATGCCTCATCCCATTCTAAATATTGTAAGAATTACAGGCCTATATCTTTGGTCAACATTGATTATAAAATCTTTTCTAAAGCATTAGCCATACGTTTGGATTCCTACCTACCTGACCTATTGGGGAAAGAACAATCAGGATTCGTTAAGGGTAGATACATAACTGACAATACAAGACTCCTTTTAATGTTTTATCTAAATCCTCACACTTGAGACAATCCCTTGTGGCAATAGCTCTAGATGCCGAAAAGGCGTTTGATAGAGTCGAATGGACTTATTTGTTTTATACCCTCAAACAGTTCGGTTTTGGCCCTAAATTTACATCCCTTATTTCTCTCCTTTATTCTAGCCCTCGTGCGGCTGTATGCGCCAATGGCTTGATTTCCCCATATTTCGAGCTGGAGAGAGGCGTGCGCCAGGGGTGCCCTCTGTCTCCCTTTCTTTTTAATTTAGCTCTGGAACCTTTTCTCTCTAAATTACGTCAAAATACAAATATACATGGTTTTCAAGCATCAAATACCCACATTAAACTCGCAGCCTACGCTGATGATATTTTGCTTTTTATGTCCAAACCAAATGACTCGATCCCTGCCTTTTTGGCAGAGGTACGAACCTATTCTAATATTTCTGGTTATAAATTAAATGATGATAAATGTGAGATTTTACCCTTGACTAAGTTTGCTTTTAAATCGGATTTTGATGCTTCCAATTTTACTTGGAGCCCCAAACACATTAAATATCTAGGATTGCATGTCACTCCTTCAATTTCAGACACAGTAACATTATGCATGAATAAATGCATACAAAAATTTCAGACTTAACCGCTAAATGGCATCCCCTCTATTTATCTTGGTGGGGACGCCTGGACACCATAAAAATGATGTTGTCGCCTATAATTTTATATACCATTTCCAACATTCCGGTCCCTATTTCTACTAAATTTTTTAAGAAGATCAACTCCTCCCTTTCTTCCTTCCTCTGGAGTAACAAGAGGTCCCGAATGTCTCTATTTAAATTATCCCGCCCCTAAAATAGAGGGCGGGGTTAACTTTCCCGACTTTCAGATGTATCAGAGAGCATTCCTCTTACGCCAGGCCTCTCTTTGGTTGCTTGACCCCACGGAAGATTGTCCCTTATGGGCCACGGTTGAACGTCTTTTTTATCTCCTTTCTCTTTTCATGAATACCTTTCTTTCTCACGCAAACCACAGGCTATGTCCACTCCCATAATCAAATCGACCTCTAAACTTTTGGAACCCACACTTATTCCTACACATAGCAATATAGACTCCTTCCTCAACTCAACAATTTGGCATAACAAAAATCTGACTATCCGTAACAAACCATTCTATTGGAAGACTTGGCGACAAAAAGGTTTAATATGGATACATCAGTTATCTCCACAATCGGACTTTTTATCCTTTCCCACACTCAGTCAATTATTCAATTTACCTGCCTCTTTTATTCATAAATATAGTCAACTTAAGAAGGCTGTGATGGACAGATACACTCATTTAGCTGGCACATCTACTGCTTCCATGGTTTCGAATACCCCATCACAACTCCAGTCTTTGTTAAAAACTATGCCCAAAGCTTCCACTATATATAGATGCTTGCAGGGTAAAAGTAGCATTAGGCAGAAATCCAAAATAGAAGAGGCATGGGAACGAGATTTTATGCTATCTTGGCCAGTGTCTATGTGGAATAAATTATGGCTCAAACTACGTAAATCGCCCAGAGCAGCTAACATAATACAAACGTTGTTTTTTGTTTACAACAGACTGTTACTCACACCGAACGCCTTAAGTAAGAGATTTGTGACTGTATTAGATGTGTGTTGGACATGTTCTTCTCCAAATGCTAATTTATTTCATATGTTATTCTCTTGCCCAACTGTACATAGTTTCTGGAAACAAGTGTGGTCTCAAATTAACCTAATTTTTGGAGCTAAATTTTCTTTTTCCTTTACTCATGTCTTCCTGGGAAGTCTTTCACCCTGTTGGGAGAATGCTACACTTAATGTTAAGATTATTGATTTACTAATAGCGGCTGCATTTCAACAAATTACTGTAAATTGGAAAGATTCCACAAAAATTTCTTATAAGGCATGGTGGTATGCTGTTTGCCATAATCATAGGCTGGACACCTCCTTTGTTTATCCCATACATATGGCAGCAAAACGTCTGGATCTGTGGTCACCTGTTACAATATATCTCGATACATGTGCAAAAAGGTATTCTCAAATGCAACCATTTCAACAAGAAGTTCCAAAACCCCTTGATTCCCTTAGTTGTTCCTAGAATATTTGTTATTCCATTTTTCTTAATGATTTATTTTTAATGTATGAATATTTTCTTTTCTACTCATAAGTCCGATTCGTTTAACCTTATTGTAGTAAATTGCATTGTAATGACATGAGTTTATTGTTATGAACTCTGAACTGACACCTTTATTTCTATCAATAAAAACTTTCTTTTCAAACTTAAAAAAAAAGGATGTCAGTGTACACTCTGACCAGCGCTACTGGTGTGTTGGCTTGATACACTGTCACCTTACAGGTGAACTGTAGCATTTTAGTGGGGTCGTAGCCAAGGGCCTGGTGCAGGTGATATCAATGCTGGAAGAGCTACAAACAGTTCATGTTGCTTCTTTGGAGTGAGTTACTATACCTGAGAGTGAAGAGGCCTCCACCCTCAGAAGTGTCAGTGTGAATGAGGAGTCTACCGCACAGTGTCCGAGATGCCATGGTTCTGAGTGAGATAGATGGATCTGGGTGTGACGCACATGCAGAAAGGGCAATTGTCAGCAGAGTGAGAAAGAGGCAGAAGAAGTACTGATTTCACAACAAATGTCGCGTGTTTTACTACATAATGTTCATTTTTGCAATTACATTGTTAATGATAAGTGATTAATATGCAGTACTGCCTGCAGTTATGTTGCATTTTCAAATTCCACCTGTGAACATGCAGGATGTTTATAGTAAGAAATAGAACTGTGTACATTTTTATTTTGAAAAAATGTATGAATTATTGTGATGATTGCTGGTGATGTTTGTTCAACATGAACTTCCTCCAGCAGCTCACGTGGCATCCTGACCTGGGTTGGTATGATGAGCGGGTGGGGAGGAGCTGTGATTTGGTTCTCTTCATGTCGAATCATCATCCCCTAGTTCAATTGGGAGACCTTTTGCTGTTGCAATGTTATGCAACATAACACAATAGACCATGATCTTAGTTTCTGGTGCATACTGCAGTGCGCCTCCACCTTTATAAAAGCACTAGAATGCACTTTTGAGCAGGCGAAAGGTATGCTCCAACACACACCATGTTTTTCAGTGTGACATTATACCTACTCTCCCTTGGTGACTGGATATAGGTGTACTGTCAAAAGCCACGGTTGAATGACATACACACAGTCACCTATGGTATGTTACAACATGTGCATATCTGATGGAAATAATGGAACGCATTCATGCATGTGGATTGAGGGTTGTTACCTACCTAACAGGCACCCATCTTAAAGCTCGCCTCTTGCTAGATGGTCGTAAAGGGCACAATGCCAGAACTACCACCTGAGTAGAGTACAACAAAGTCTGTTATAAGGCACTCAGAGTTCCATAACTTATGGATTTTAGCGAATGCTGGTATTTCCTTTTACGAAACAGGAATCTTCTCCCTTCTAGGGAACCTTTAAATATGTGACCTGTGGAAATTGTGCAAAATGATACAAAATCACTTTGGTACTCTTCAACTCCACCTGGGTATTAGGGAGGGGTATGTGGGACTGTATGATAGGTAACATAGCATCTAGGAATTTTCTAAAGTTCCTAAAGAGAGCATTTTGGGATAACCCACTTTCCACATCTAATATGCCTTGGTAGCTAACTGATGCAAGCAGGTGAAGCGGACACAGGACCAGTACACGAGTGGGAAAGATCTGGCTTCTATGTGTATCTGACTCTAGTAATGGGGCCGTGAACTAGCTCAACTATAACCTGTCTGCTGTGCCTGTACTTATAATTCTTCTCCTCAGTCTAGTCAAAGAGTGTCACACTGACCCTGAAAGTCCTCTCCTTCCTCCTTTTTCCCCCTCTGCTGTGCTCCCTTTTTAGGTCTCGCCTGAGCCAGCGCAAGCTGGTCTGCCGAGACATTTTGTGAGTGGGGGCTTTAGAAATGCGACCACAAGCTTTTGCTTGTGGCCTAAGGCTTGCTGTTACGCGCGCGTGCACGCGCTCAGCAGCCATCTGCCTTTCCTATCTCTTCCTCATTTCCTCGTCATGGCTCATTAACTCTCTCGTCATGGCATATGAGGCTCTGCCTGGCATCTGTCACGACTCTGATGTTTCGATCACAGCAGCAGCTCACATTACCAACTGACGGCCCTGGACTACAGTCACATGAAAAACAACAGCGTTCTGCTGTTCTGCTTCCCTGTAAACCTCAGTCAGGTTTTTGAAGTGATGTAGTCTCCTAATTCTCCTCTCTGCCCCATCTCCAGACTGATGTCCCCTCTGGAACCGGACAGAAAAGTCAACTCTTTTCTACAGGCGCATCTGCAAGTTTATTCTTTTTATTTTTTAGTGTGACTGTGTTAAAAATATTCTGACTTCATGTTTAGCACTGTTGAAAAAACATTGAAACCTATATCACCGAAATGCTTGCTTATTTAGTGCATACTTATGTATATATTTATATTTAACATGATTGACTAGTATTCGCTTCCATTGTGTGCGGTGCAGGCGTTTCTCCATACCATTTGTGAGAAAGCACTTCTGTGAAGTACCTGGGCCGTGTGCTCAGCTGAATGCACTTAAGCAGAATTGGGAACTGTGCATTGTAATAAAATGGCTTTAGGACTCTCAGCAGAAATGAAGTAGCCATAATTTCCGAAGCATGATATATATCTTCACTCTCTCTCTCACTCGGCAATACCACAGCATCACTCAGCATCACCACAGCATCACTCAGCGCAACCACAGCATCAATCAGAGCCAGCACAGCATCACTCAGCGCCACCACAGCATCACTCAGCACCAGCACAACATCACTCAGCGTAACCACAGCATTACTCAGCACAACCACAGCATCACTCAGCGCCACCACAGCATTACTCAGCAGCACCACAACATCACTCTGTGCCACCACAGCATCACTCAGCACCACCACAGCATCGCTCAGCACCACCACAGCATCACTTAGCGCCACCACAGCATCACTCAGCGCCACCACAGCATCACTCAGCGCCACCACAGCATCACTCAGCATCACCACAGCATCACTCAGCGCCACCACAGCATCACTCAGCGCCCACAAAGCATCACTCAGCACCCACAAAGCATCACTCAGCACACCACAGCATCACTCAGCACCACCACAGCATCACTCAGGGCCACCACAGCATCACTCAGCGCCACAATATCACTCAGCACCACCACAGCATCACTCAGCGCCACCACAGCATCACTCAGCGCCACCACAGCATCACTCAGCGCCACCACAGCATCACTCAGCACCACCACAGCATCACTCAGCAACACAACAGCATCACTCAGCGCAAAGACAATATCACTCAGCACCACCACAGCATCACTCAGCACCACAGCAGTATCACTCAGCATCGCCTTTGCACTAGTACACCACCACATAATCACTCAGCAAGACCTGAGTATCATTCAGCATCACCTCAGCATCGTCTCCGCACCAGTCACCACCACCACCACTACAACTTCAGCATCACTCAGCACCACCTCAGCCTGCTCTCGGAATCTGGCATCTGTTAATTCTCCCCTAGCGTCTGGCCGCTGCTAGTGTTATAATACAGGTACTAGTTCCCAACCTTCACCCTCCGATTGTTTATGCCCCCTCAAAAAAAAGCTTTAACAAACAACCATTGGAATAGGCAGAAACAAGTTGCCAGCATTGCAAGAACAAAAGAAAACTGAGAATTTTTTATTGTAAATACTTTTTTAATGTGGTCGTTCAGTTTTACATAATGCCTTCTTGGTCATATATAAAGTAACAAAAATGCTTCTGACACTTTTTTATTATAACTTTTCAGCATGCTGCACAGCAGCCACACTTCTCTGCAGCACAGCTTGAAGACATTGGCAAAGTCAATAGCTCTGGCTAAACACTTATAACGCCCCAAAGGCGAGACCTATTGGCTATGCCAATGCTCGTTATACTTTAGTCCTGATTAAACCTTGGTGGTAATTTGCAAGTGCAAAATGCAGCCATTTGCAAATAAATGTAATTCATTTACCGATTCACAAATGTGTCTGTTCACTATTAAATGTTTGCAAATATAACCTTTCAGAATTTTATTAAAAAGCAACAATGTATTTTTGTGGCCACAAACCAGTTTGAACTGGCTAGTGAATAGCAAAATGTTTGAAAATGTGGCCCCTTCCTTATAGCAGCAAAGCACAAAATTGCATTCCATTCCATCCAAATGTGCCTAATTCCGATTGAACACACCTCCAGAGGACATTAAAAGATACATGGGTATGCTTTATTGGCCCTAAATCTAATTCCATAAATAAACATATTCAACTGCAGATAATACATTATAAACAAGCATATGCAAGGAAATTAAACATAAAATAATAATGTCAGCGCTGGTATGTGCTAATGTCTGAAATGGGCAATCTATTGATCCCTCCAAACTATTTGTTGGCAGACAAGACTCTGCTGTTCAAATGTGCACATTTAGTTACACCTTACTAAGGGGCCCATTACGATACCCGGCGTAAAAAAATCCGCCAGGCATGGAAGCGGCAAAAATCCGCCCGCACACACCGCCTGAACACCGACCACGCCATTATGAGTACACAAACCAAAACCGCCATCGGCGGAAAAAGCACACAAAATACCGCCCGCCATCGTCCGAGTCGGAGTCAAACCGCCCGCCACGGACGGAAACACGCACGACAACACAAAACCGCCCGCCCACACGGCCGACACACCGCACGTGAAATTACGATCGCACCGCCATGAGCGCGGAAAACAACAAATATACCGCCCGCCAGCGCAAACAACGCCGATGAGAATCGACACGGCAGAAGCCATGGCGCCAACGTACCTGCACAGAAACCATCCGCACACAAAACCAATAGCACACAACATGGCCAATAAGTCCACACAGCAAGGCACACACAAATACACAAGCACAGTACACATCCCGAAAACACCCCCCGGACAAACAAAAAATACAAAGGCCAGAACCCCAGACACAACACACCTGAAAACAACAGACCATGAGGACACACCCACATAGGTGAGTACAAAAGCAGCACTCCCACAGTCCACAACCCCTTGCTACATTGCAAACCAGAGAGGAGAGGAGAGGACACAGTGACACAGCAAGGACAGCAGCACACCACAGAAACGCACACATCACAACCACCACCACCACCACCACCACCACCAAACACCGGCACCACAAACCCCCTGCACATTACACAACACACACCGCACCAGCACCACAAACACCATGGCACCACAAAGAATGCCCAAGTTCACGCCCATTGAGCTGACGGTCATGGTCGACGAGATCATCAAGGTGTACCCACAAATCTATGGGAACATGGTCCAGCACACACCACTAGCCACCAGAAACAGAATGTGGAACCGGATCGTAGACCAGGTCAATGCAGTCGGGACCCTGCCCAGGAACAGAGTCGAGATAAACAAACGTTGGAATGACGTAAAGAGCCTGGTCAAGAAGAAGGAGGGCAAAAACAGAGAGCTGGCTGCCGTCACTGGCGGAGGGAATCCCGCGCTCTTTAAGACCTTCAAAGCATGGGAGGAGAAGGTGCGAGTCGTAATCCATCCGGAGATCCTCGCCGGATTAGCAGGGGGAGTGGAGGCTGGTAAGTACAAACTAATGTATACTAGCACACCGCTATGTACTCACATGCGCAACTACCATGCCACAGCTCCCAGGGACAAACACCCCCATGTCCAGCACACAATACACAACACATCACACGCACATGCAACAGACACTACCACACACAGCCCAAACCGAACAACTGTAAGATGCGTGGGGACATGTGTACACTAAGCCAGCCACGTAACCACCAACAGGTCCCCAAATATGCCAGAAGCGCCACAACGAGCACCCACCACACCCATGTGTCCGCCACAGCTGCACTAACCGACAAGTAACAGGTAAGTGGCAGGAACACAAAGTGCAGTGGGTGGGACGGTGGACAGCCCAAGTACAACACACACCAGGCCCCAGTCCCACAGCACAGCAAGGAGGAGCATCCCCCACACCCCACAGCCACGTGTCAGCCACCGCAGTGCACAACGACAGCCGAAAGGCAGACATCACGGTCCACAGCAATCGGTGTCTGTGGGTGTACAGCCACCCCCACGACCCACTACACCCCCCACCCCCACAGACCTGCAACATGGAGCACCCCCGCTTAGAGCCATGTGGCATCCAGTACAGTGCACGCACGAACAACTTGCAGGTGGGAAACTGGACAGGGCTGGATTACTGGAGGCATGAGGACCATAACACCACCAACACATGGGACATGTCACGTAGCAGACGAACACGCAGCACCGCCCACCGTCACGAACAAGTGAACAATGTGCACACGGACATGAACAACAGACTCACACCCCACATGACCCATCACAGACATAGCAACACCCAAGGAGCCACGTCTGCATGCACAAGCCACACTGAATATAGTCCCACACGGCAGCCACTGTGCAACTCATCACACACAACCGAAACACCATTGAAGTCCTGTCCATGTAGCCCCCACTGCCTGTCAACCCCACACCCCACAACTACGCCTATGTAAGACAAACAACACTAGACGCAACAGAGCGGAACAACATAAATGCACACGAACACCACTGAACCCATCAAACACACAGACACACCATGCACATACAACATACCATCCATCCCATCCGTCAGCCCCAGTCTCATGAAAGGCATGTCATCCGCACAGCTGCCACACATACAGCAGTCACGCTAAGAAACATGCCCATGACCAACCAAGTGCCAGAAGTCAATTAAGCGCACGACACACTGTGAGCAACAACACACAACATGGGCCACACCCCCCGAGCACTGCAGTGATGCACATGGCACAGGGCAGCACGCACACCAAGGAGATGGGACAACTGCAATACGTTGGCTGGCACACAACTATCACTCACTCATAACGATGCGTCCAATGCCATGTCCAGTAACCACAACAGACAGCAAATATGCAGGGCATGTCAGGCATGCACACACCTCAGACCATGCACGGTCATGCTGCCACAACACATGTCACGTTCGGCACCCATGGCTCACAGCATGTACCCCAAAAGCATATCCCCTCCCAAATGCGAATCTGGGGCATGGCCCCCATGTTGCCATATGCGTTCCTAAGCGTTCCATTTGAACCCCAAAAGCATATCCCCTCCCAAATGCGAATCTGGGGCATGGCCCCCATGTTGCCATATGCGTTCCTAAGCGTTCCATTTGAACCCCAAAAGCATATCCCCTCCCAAATGCGAATCTGGGGCATGGCCCCCATGTTGCCATATGCGTTCCTAAGCGTTCCATTTGAACCCCAAAAGCATATCCCCTCCCAAATGCGAATCTGGGGCATGGCCCCCATGTTGCCATATGCGTTCCTAAGCGTTCCATTTGAACCCCAAAAGCATATCCCCTCCCAAATGCGAATCTGGGGCATGGCCCCCATGTTGCCATATGCGTTCCTAAGCGTTCCATATGAACTCCAAAAGCAAAGTACAAACCAGACCCAGGATGGGCCAGGAGCCCGCATACACCAGAGTCACAATGAGTAGGGGCACAGCAACACACCCATCGGCATGGCCAATCCGTCCCATGCCACATGTGCACAGCACACAGTCCCATTGCCTAGCACACACAACTACAGATGCCACAGCCACACACTCGCCTCCGGGAAACCCATGTACGAGATTGCACGAACTGCCAATGTCAGACGACTAATACATACTTCGCCAGGTGCAACACAATAACAAATCTCATTCTCTCCACAGGTGACGAACTGCTGGATGCTGGGGATGGAGACAGCAGCCAGCACAGCCAGCCTACAAGCCCCCAACGAGGACACACGGATCTGGAGGATCTGTCCTCCTCTTCGGACACGGACCACCAAGCTGGCCCATCTGGCGTGGCAGGGCCCAGCCGCTCCCCAGGACCCCTCCTACCCACCAACCCATCATCCAGGGATGCTGAACAGTCCCAGTCCCCTGCTGCCACTGTCGTTGCGGCCACACCCACGGTCATTGCGGCCACTACCACTGCCGCAACCGCCACCATCGCCGCACCGACCACCACCGCCTCCACCACCACCACGTCTTCGCTGGCACCAGCCCCAGCGCAGGTGGTGGCCCGGCCGACTGGATCCACCCTGGGAGCCACAGCGAGGACCGTGGTGTGCAATGTGGCCAGTGGGCAGGCCGGTGGCAGCAGGACTGGTAGGAGGAGCAGGGTCAGGGAAACGCCAGCCTCCCCTGGGAGCCATGCCCTGCCTCAAATGGCCAGAGTCCTTGGGGCCTATGAAGAGGCCCAAGGACAATGGGCCAGGTCTGCTACTGACACGCGGGAGGTGCTGGGGGTGCTGAGGTCCATGGACGCCCATATGGGCCAATTCGTGTCCCGTATGGACCAACTCGTGGACCTCATGGGCCAGCTGGTGGTGGCGGTGGGGTCACAGGCAAGGCCAGCAACACCACCTCCGCCACCACCTGCTAGGGCGCAGGCTCGGGCAGCAGTGTCCACTTCCCCTGCGTCCACAGCCAGTGAGCACACCTCACCCACCACCAGCAGGTCGCCACCACACACCCCCCTCCCAAACGTGGAAGGGGCCGTCCGAAGAGGAAACAGATCTCCCGGGAGGACTTCGCACGCTCCAGTCGCAAGTGAGGCAGCCAGCCAGCCTTCCGCCAGCCTTCCTTGACCAGCCACTGCATTGACTTGCTCTACGATCCCACTCCACACAGCCAGCTGGATGGCATGTGTGTGTTGGACTATGGACATAGAACCAGTGGGTACACCCTGATCATCACGCAGCCATGACCGACAGCTCATTGTCACTGCACGCACCACTTTTGTCATCACCTCACACACAATCACATGTCACAGTTTGTAATAAATGCACCTTTTTCACTAACTGCTGTTTGTGCCCTGTGTTTTATTTGTACGGAATACAACGGCCACCTTGGGCGGAAAGGCACCTGATGCGTGGCATGGCAATTGAATCCGGAGGGCCTGTAGGGACCTAGGGGTGGGAGACAGAAAAGGAGCACATTCAATGAGTGTGTCACACACCCATCACACAGTACATGTCAACAACTACAAGCAATGTACACACATCGCACAGAGCAATAGGGCACAATGCCACAGTCACCAACAGTGGCATACTACCCTGGCCATGGAGCGTTGACACACTGCACGCAGTGAACATACGGCCACCCTGACACAGCACACACACACCTGCACAGATACAGACACATCATCCGTCGTACATGGACACTCACCGTCAAGTGAAGTAGCGGGCGATGAGCTGCTGGCGCACATTCCCAGCTTCCTCCTCTTCGCTGTCCACCTCACTCGAGCTGTCCTGGTCTGCGGGCTGGGGCCCTGGTTGATCTCCGTCATCCACAATGAGGGGGATCTGCTTCCGAATGGCCAGATTGTGCAGCATGCAGCACGCCACCACTATCTGGCACACCTTCTGTGGGGAGTACGCCAGTGCACCCTCGGTGCGGTCCAGGCACCTGAACCTGGACTTGAGGAGGCCAAAGGTACGCTCGACCACACGTCTGGTCCTCCCATGTGCCTCATTGTATCGATCGTCTGCTGGGGTGCGAGGATTCCTCAATGGACTGAGCAGCCATGCCCCATTCGGATACGCAGAGTCACCTGGGTGTGAGGGACACAGAGAACCGTTGCAATTCCAACTGGACAGGGGACAGCATCGCACAACCAGCACGCTACACCACTCCACATACTCACCGACAATACAGGCACGATCCTGTTGCAGATTGGCCATCAGTCGTGGCAAGATGCTGTTGCGCATTATGTGTGCGTCATGGGCCGAGCCTGGAAACTTGGCACACACGTGGGTGATCACCATGTCCGCAAGGCACACCACTTGCACATTCAGGGAGTGCGTGTGCTTCCTGTTGCGGTACAGGTGCTCAGTGGCCTGTGGTGGAACAAGGCCAACATGAGTGCAGTCAATGGCTCCCACGACGTGTGGGATTCTGCCAAGGGCATAGAATGCACCCTTCACTGCCGCCAATTCACGAGCCCTGGGGAATCTGATGTACCTGTTCCGGTACAGCATCATGGCTGCCAGTACATCCCTCAGCACCTTGCTGAACATGGGCTGGGACATCCCTCCTCCACTGCCCACTGTGTGCTGGAATGACCCAGTGGCGAAGAAATGCATGGCGGCCATCACCTTAGCCGTGGGGGTGACAGCAGTCGGATACACCCTGCGGGGACGGAGATGGGGCTCTAACATGGCACACAGTCGATGCAGAGTTGGCCTGTCCAGCCGAAACTTCCTGATTACCTCTGTATCGTCCATGTCCGCCAGCAATTGGTATGGGCGGTCAATGTTCGGTCTCCGCCTGGGTTAAATGGCAGAGGACACATGTCAAAGCAACACGGCACATAGCAATTTCGCATACACATCACTGACATGACTGAGCAAGCACATGAGCCACAGCCCAGCTGTCAAGCTGGGACGGCACGGCCACAATACACTTACACAGGTCTCCCAACAATGGCAATGGCAAGTGAGACATACCACTGCCATGTGCATGCACATGGGGATCTAGGCCCCAATGACTTGTGGGGCGTGCTGATGGGGACTGACTGCATATTCGTCAAGCGGCAACGCCACGGCAACATGAGTGTCTGCTGAGCATGGAACTGCTTCCGAGGCTGGATGAGTATGGCACACGACGACGACGATGTGGGCACGGGCTGAGCGGCCAATACAAGTGGGACCTGTGGCACGAGGGGATATGAGACAGTAGTAGGTGTCAGCACTGCACCCTATGTACAGCACTGTACGGATCACAGCTCCCGAAACATTGACTGGTGTCCACATTGACAGCCCCATGCCAAGACGGCTGTGTGCTTGCAGTCACACGTCACAGGTGAGAGGTTACATTGCACGTGCCAGGTGGCAGACGTACATAGTGGGAGCTGGCATGTGTGTGCATGTGTCTCCTGTTCAGGATCCACCAGATGGGCGCTGACTCTGTAC
Source organism: Calotriton arnoldi (assembly GCA_963921515.1). Lineage (NCBI taxonomy): Eukaryota > Metazoa > Chordata > Amphibia > Caudata > Salamandridae > Calotriton > Calotriton arnoldi. Next base: position 483,139 of record CAWUFW010010373.1, on the reverse strand, counting down.
TGACCATTGGACACAGCATGTTCCGTGGAAGGCTTGTGTGTGTGGGATGGTGGCACTGGATGTGCCTCCGTTGGGTGGGGGCCATGCACAGGGCGGGTACGTCGATGATTGCGCATTGTTGGTCACGGTGGGTGCACCTACTAAGATGTGTTGCCCTGTGTTCAATTCCTATGTCCGCATGATGATGGACTGTGGATGTGGGCAGACTACACATTGGTCGATGTGCTGTCTATATGCATGTGCCTTCACACCAGGCACAGCTGCCCCTGCACATGTGACCCCTGCTGGACTCGCTGCTGGGTCTGTGGAGCTGATGCACCTTCTGCGCGTGGGGCGGACAGCTCTCCTCACTTCCCTCATTGCGCATGTCATGTCTTTGCCGCAGGTGACATGGATCATGGAGGGCCCACATGTACGCGTGGGTAGGCTACACATGATTGTTCACTGGTCGCCACCCCCAGTCAGTGTTTCGAATGGGAAGGTTGTCGTGCTGGTGGTATGTTCGATGTGGCGGATGGGCGGGCCTAGGTGCGGGCTTACATTCCGGACATGGGGGTAGTTGGATTGGCGACTAGTTGCAGTACACACGGGACACGTCTCTTCCTTTCCACATCTGGGTCATCCCTTGTACTAACTGACAGTGATACAGTCATCTTCGCCCCAGCCCTCATGTCCTCCCCTCGCCCCCCAATATGCATGCTCACCTGCGAGGCTAGCGCTTGCACAGGCAGCCCCAAGCTCGCACCAGAGAGGGCAAGGAGTGTATGTGTGGGTCCAGGGTATGATGTGTGGCGGGACGCCGTCCACCTGCGTGGTGCCCCAAATGGAGACCCGGCCTGCATGGACTATGCATCACAGTCTTCGCCTTCCGGATCCGCCACCTGCGACACCCAGTGGCTGTTGCTGCCCTTGCGGCCAGGCCGCGTCCGTCTGTGGCTGATGGCCCACACATTCACTCTTTGGCCTCTCTGGGGAGGGCTCGGGGTGGTGGCGCACGCGCTTGCACTTAGTCGCAATGGCATGTGTCGTGGTTGGTATGATGGGCAATGGATGGGATGGTGCGAGCCACCTCCCGTGACGTCAGTGCTGCTCGTGCTGTGGTGCGTCCCCCTACACTTCCATCTGACTTGTGCCATGCTAGACGTTGAGGTTCTATTGCCTGCGTGATATGACCAGGAGGAGCGCGAGGAGACCTCTCACACACCATGCTCCACTGCCATCCCGTGCCCTGTATCGCCTGTGCGGATTGACTATGTTGGGGTTACACCTGGTCGACTGGGGCTGTGTGTGCCTTGTCAAGGGGCATGGCGGGCGCACAACAGGATCCAGCTTGTCCACAGAGGGTGGGCTGAGGTGCGCCTGGTACCGCTTTGTACGTGTGCCCGGCTGCTGTGCACACACGTGTTCACTCCCCCCCGACAGGTGTCCTCTCACAATGCCCAGGGAAGCGGTGGTGTACTGTTCATGACCCCTCCCAACACGGCGTGCTCCAACTTGGCATGTGCGCATCTACCCGTCGCACCCACCCACCTGGGCACTGCGTCCATACGACTTCACACGACACATGTGTGTCTTCCACAGTAGTGCTACTCATTTGCATTGACATCCAATACCAGTGGACTACATGGTCATGTCACGACTGCCGTGTACTTCACATACTCTCATCCTCTCTCATTCGTACTTGTGAAATGAGTCAGCGGAGACAGTTCTGGTTTCAAACATTATATTGAGTCTTCTGTCCTCTGTGATGCAGTATAGTGGACACTACTGGCAGCGGAATACATGTTGAGGATATACTGAGCATGATAACAAATGGGATAGGGTGTGGGGTTACATCTGCTTGGCCAAGGCTGTGCTAATGTACATTTACGTATAGCTGCGGAGCTGCGGACTTTGACACATACGGTGTACATGTAGCCTACCAGACCGCTCGGCATCATGGGCACAGTCCATCTCAGTTCCATGTGACAGGTTTGCTGCGGTTGTTCCTCATGCACGCGTGCATGTGAGATGACATCAGGGCATGTGCTTGCGTGCATGCAGCGGCGTGCCACTTGTTGTTGCACTGTGGTGGTTACTGGACATGTCACAGTCACTGGGGTCGTGTTGTTGTTGTATGCACTTGTCGTCCATGCAAAGGTCCTGGTATGGGATTCCCGGGGCGGGGGTGGGAGGGGTGCAGCACCCACAGACTCCAGGCGACCTATTCATGTCCACTGAGCGGTGTGTGTGTCCATGTGCGCTGGATCCATGTCGTGTCCTGGTTGTTCGTGCAGTTCCGTCCATGTGGGTGCGATGCACAGAGCCCATGCCACTGCCTCCCACGATGCATGCGGTGTTCCTGGATGTGATGGGGAACAGTGTGCATGTCCCGGTCATATCCGATGTCATGGCGATGTCGTTGATGGTGTGGTTACAGTTGCCGGTCGTTTGGTATGGCTGTTGTGGTGGTGACTGGCCAGATCCGTGCGGAAGCTGAGCATGGGTGCGGGGTTGGACTTCATAGGTCACTCGGGGAACCTGCGTTGTGGTCCGACGTATTTACAGGTTGTCAGGTATGCGATGCCGTCCAGCAGGGCTTCCATGTCATTGGTGGTGTACATGTTTGCCAGCCAATGAAGCGGATGGTGGCTGTCAAGGTATTGTTCGTAGGTTGTCCCTTGGAGGACCATGATGGGGCATGCTGGGTGACATTCGATGTAGCTGTTCTCGATGATCCGTCGTGTGGAGGCACAGTGGTTCCATTTCAGTGCGCGTGCGATGTTGGCCACATACGCCATGCCCCCATAGGCAGAGCAGGCCCTGTCGTGTGCGTCCAGAGGGAGGAGTAGTGGTAGCAGGTCCGCCTTCAGACATGCCGGGTTGGAGAGGCATATCTCGACGGGATGCTGGTAGGGACACCTCCGACAGTAGAAGACGGGCATGACGCAGCTGAACAATGTGATGCGGTAAGTCAGTCGGTAACTTACGTTCAGCAGGGACAGGAGATCGCATCCCAATGTATGTATCGTGTTGGTTTGGTACAGCTTGAGCTGTTCGGCGTAGTTGGGTAGGTGTGTTGCGGTTGCCATTTCGCAGCGGTTCGTAGAGGTGGCGTGCTCCGGCTGTGTGTGCAGTCTGCAATGTGCACGCTCCGGGGTTGCTGTGAGCTCTGTGTAGTCGTGGGGAGACAGGACTTGTGTTCTGTTGGCTTGTTTGGAGGACACGGGCCCTCTTCCCACATGCTTCTCAGACAGTTCAAGGTCAGTGCTGTGTGACTCCTTCCAATTAACTTGCATGTGGCCGACATGGGGGAGTGTTTTCTTCTTTCTTCCCCGTCCGTTGTGTGCTTCTGTGATATGCGCTATCTGCCCTGTGGTCGGTCTCCTCGGCATGCCTGTGTTGGTCTATTCTTGGACAATGGCTGTATTCACCGGCTTCTGTCGTAGGGCTGTGGTTTCGGAGTTGGAATGGAAGGTCATTCAGTGCTGTCTGCTCTCCCTTGTGTGGGCGGCAGGCTGCCTTTCCGCTCTGCGTTGGGCCTTGTGTGTGGATGTTATTCTTGGGCCACCTGTTGTCGGTCCCCGGGCTCTTTGGTGTTCCGTTTCATATGTCTTGTTCATATGTGCAGGGTGGTATGGGTTTTTCAGTGTGGTACTGGCGTTCCTCTTCCCGAAGGGGCCCTGCTTCTCCTAGTTGGTGTTGCCGCCGCTGTGTGCTACGCCATGTTTGTTACACTGGGGTGTGTCCTGCAGTTGCGTGTCTTCACTGACATGTGTGCGTCGGTTGTGTGGCGTTGGGTGTTGTCCGTGAATTGGGCGTTGGGGACATGTCTGTGGCCGGCCTGTCACGTGTCATGTGCGTTCGGGGTGGGGCTGATGTGTGTGCTGCTTGGTTGTGTCCCTGTGTCTGTGTGCGACGCATGCATGGCGCTGCGGTTGGCCTCTGCGTTGTGCGCATGTGTGGCGGCGTCATCGGCGCTTTGGGGCCGTGACGGGGTGGTTGGTTCCTAGTCCCAGGTGGTGTGTACACATGTGTTCTGCGATGTTACGATTTGGCCTGTGTGTCATATGTGGATGCGATGGTGGATGTGTTGTGTACACGCGCTGGTGGGGGGTTGTCCGCTTTTTCCGCCCTTGCACTGTGTGCGCTGTTTGCGTGCACTTGTTGTGTGTGTGCCTACCTGCGTCTCCGCGGTACGTTGCGTCCTTGGTGGTGCATCAGCAGAAGCATGGGAAGGGCCTGCAGTGCTGGATTCATGCCCGGGTGCCGCTTCTTCGTTGTCCGTGCTCTGCGTCCGTGTTTCCGCCTCTCTTTCACGTGCGGTGTCTCTTTGCCGTGGGAGCCGTTTGTTTGCGGCATCGTAATTTATGCGCCGGGCGGGACGTGTTTCGTCGGACGGTGTGTGTCAGTTGTGCTGCGCCGCTACGTGTGCGGGCGCACTTTGATGGCGGACGGTGTTGCTGGCTTGCCGGCGGTGTTTGGCCTGCTTTTCGCATCGTAATTGGGCGGGCGTGTGGACTGCTGCGTGCCGGCGGTAAATGGTGGTTTTTGCATCCGCCAGCACGGCGGTTGTGCTTCCGCCCGCCATCGTAATGGACCCCTAAATGTGAAGCACAGATGGAAAAAATCATAAAACTCCTGTTGGGAGCAAACTTTCTGCACCTCTAGTTCCCTCTTCTAACAGCAAAAGGGATCGGCAGAAACCACCAAAGAATATGTAAACATGAAAAAAAGAAAGTAATCTGAAGTATATTTGTAAAGCGCAAGTTTGCCCTGTGTGGCATGTTAATGCTGAGTAGGTCTGAGCAAAATTTGCATGACACTGGTGTAATTTAATTTCGATAATTTCATGTTATAGCAAAAATATCGATGTTACTAATATCGATATTTATATTAGTGTTATGTATTTTATTATGTATTTTATGTTTGTGTTTATATTTTTTGTTAATTATTGTACTAGTTTTAGAATATATGTATAAAATTTTTACACTTGTAGCACGAAATTCCCGAAATTACGCTATTATGCCTCATTACACTACTGGCAAAATGTTAGCACAAGCGCACAAGAACAATGCGAATGACCAGCAAGTGAGTGGCTGCTATTTGCATCATGTCGTATTCCGGGCTGGGGAAGGCGCAGCCGGACCTGATAGGGGCCCGGAGCAAATGCCACCCGGAGGCAGGAAACCCTCCACTTCCCGTTGCGGAAGCCCGCGAAAAGGGGGGCGACCAGGATTCGTCGCCCCAAAGGAGCCAACAGCCCCCCCAATCAGGAGGGGAGCTGGCAAGCGGGAGAGGGGGTTAAATAAGGGTGCAAGGCCCTGAAGAATGACACAACCCCCCATCCCTGCTCGGAAGGAGGCAGAATCGCCGCGAGGACGAATGACCCAAAGGACTGCGTGGGATCAACTGCGGACTGGACGAGGGCGCTGTCGACAGCGCGGCAATCCGGCTATCGGTCGATTGAGGCAATTCCTGGGGTCCCAAGAACAACGGTGGTGAGCGAACAGCACCCGGCGGGAAGCGGAGACTAGCTGAGGACAGGACCGCGACCAAGCAGCTGGGAACAGGAGGCATCCGGCGGGACCCTGTTGGTGCTAGCGGCGGCCTCAGAATCGGGTGGGCGGCCGCGCTCCCCACTTCCCCCGCAAATCAAGGCTTGTACCCGGAGACCGGCAGCAGAGGACCGGCGTGCCTCCGGCAGCAGCAGAGAATAAGCACAAGCGCTCTGATGGAGAGTCGGCGGGGCGTGGCTGGCTCTTTGGGGCCTTAAAGGGACAGAAGCACCACTCCCTTTTCCTGCTTGCCGGGTGCTGAAGCCTGGAAAAGAGGTTCGGCAGGGCGCAGCTGGCATGTCGGGCCGCAAAGGAGCGCGAGCACCACTATTTTGTCCGACCGGCACAAGGGGCCTATTTTTGGGACAAGTTAGCGGCGGAGAACGCCAGGCATCAGAACAACTTCTGCTGGGCTGCGGGGGTGAATCAAAACCCACCAGTTGTGAGAAGCCAAGGAACAAGGCTACCTACGGGCATTTGGGGACACTAAAAGGAGAAACAAAGGGGTCAAGCAGGCAGGAGCCTGACTGCAGGACTGCTAAAGGCGGATAGCCGGTTGGGGGCAAGGGAGCAAGGCGACCTACTGGCATTTCAGGCAACCAGAATGGCAAGTGGGAAAAGGGCAACTGGCAGGGAAACACGGATGCCAGCAAGATTCCAGGAAGTGCAGGGGCCCTCAGAGGCCCCCCAGAGGGGGCAGAAGAGGCCCCGGGTGGATCCAGGGCCGGATCTAGATGCGGATTTGCGGCCATGTTGGATACAGCCAGGGCTCTGGTGGCCCTGAAAGGGAAATCATGGATGGATCAACAAATCCGAGGGGAGCCCCATTGAAAGGGAAAAAAGCCACGCCGAGCGTCCCCTCCAACACCAACCCCCAAGGGACCTGGGAGTAGGGGGCATGCATCCAAAACGGTGGCCCCCGGAAAAGCAAACCGGGCTGGACAAAAAGGGCCTGCTGGCGGGAAAACAAAGGTCACTGGGGGCAGGAGCAGTGCCCGGGTCAAACAGAGAGCGACATCACCCTCGGAGATATTGTCGGGTTCGGACACGGAGGAGAGCAGCAGGGATGAGGGGTCTGTAGCCAGCACGGCGGCCCCTCAAGAACGGCGCAAAGAGCAGAGCAGCACGGCGGACAATGGCAATGGTAAGCTCCATGCAAAGTGTGTAAAGGGGAAGCGCAAGAGGGGGCAGCAAGCTGGGCCAGTGGAAGAAGGGCTAGGGCAAATTGTGAACATGGGGGCACAGGTAGGGATAAGCAATCTAGCGATGCAGGGGACCTGACCTCTCCAACCACCCTGGTGGACAGGCCAAGGAAAGGAGCAACAGGGTTTCCAGGGTGAGGAATGGGGGCAGAGACCAGCTCACCCAGCAGCATGGGTACCCTGGTGGCAATGGCCGGGGGCGGGATCTCCATTTGGGGGATGCCCCCAATGGAATACAGAAGGCAGTGGGGTGAGCTATGGGCCAGATCAAACGTCAAAGAGAAAAGGGGACCCAAAGGGGAAGACGGGTGGGGGACAGGAGAACCCCCAGCAAGAGAAACAGAACTGTGAGACAGGGGCCAAAGGGGCCGCGCAGGGAAAGGGAGCAGCGCCAGAGGATACCGCTGCAGGGAAAAGCGGGGCAAGGGGAGGCACAGACCCAAGGGGGAAACCAGCCAGCGAATACCTACGCCCCTCCCCGGGAGACCCCCCCCACCACTACAAAGCTCCTAGGGCTGGCCAACCTCATCCCCCTGAATGTGAAGGAGTGAATCTGGAGAAAGGAATTCATAGACATTTTTTCATTGCTAGAGGTGCGCCAGGCAGGCTTGGACCTGACAACGCAAGACAAAAAAGACGAGGACAGGAGGGACAGGCGCAAGCCCAGAATAGAGAGGTCAATTGAGAATTGGCTAAAGGCGTTCAGGACGGTAAACAGTCTAAATATCGAGTTTTTAATTTCGACCTACAATAATATCGAGTTTGAAATATCGTAGGGACACAATATCGAAGTCAAGAATATCGACGACCAGAATATCGACCTGAAGGTAAGAAATATCGTTTTTGTTAATATCGAAATTAGTAATATCGATAGCAAAAATATCGATGTTACTAATATCGATATTTATATTAGTGTTATGTATTTTATTATGTATTTTATGTTTGTGTTTATATTTTTTGTTAATTATTGTACTAGTTTTAGAATATATGTATAAAATTTTTAGAAGTTAGTAATTTTTTTTAAGTAAATTATGCGTTTTAGTACCGTAGCGGGTTGGGGGTTTATAGGGGAATAGGGTGGGAACTAATTTAATTATATTAAATTAATTTAAAATTTTTAGGAATTAGTAATTATTTTTAAGTAATTTTTGCGTTTTAGTTATGTAGCGGGTTGTGGGTTTATGGGGGAATAGGGTGGGAAGTAATTTAATTGTAATTAAGTAATTATTCATTTTTATTTATTGGTATTGATAAATAATTTTATGTTAATTAATTATTAATTGGTAATTAATTTTTATTAATTGGTAATTAATTTTCATTAATTGATTAATTGGTAATTATAGTAAGTGTATTAATTTATTATTGAAGTGTGTTGTGAGTTTATAGGGCAATAGGGTGGGAAGTAATTTAATTGTAATTAAGTAATTATTTATTTTTATTTATTGGTATTGATAATTACTTTTATGTTCAATAATTATTAATTGGTAATTAATTTTTATTAATTGGTAATTAATTTTTATTAATTGATTATTTGGTAATTATATTAAGTGTATTAATTTATTATTGAAGTGTGTTGTGAGTTTATAGGGCAATAGGGTGGGAAGTAATTTAATTGTAATTAAGTAATTATTTATTTTTATTCATTGGTATTGATAATTAATTTTATGTTAAATAATTATTAATTGGCAATTAATTTTTATTAATTGGTAATTCATTTTTATTAATTGATTATTTGGTAATTATATTAAGTGTATTAATTTATTATTGAAGTGTGTTGTGAGTTTATAGGGCAATAGGGTGGGAAGTAATTTAATTGTAATTAAGTGATTCTTTATTTTATTGTTGAGTATTGATAATTAATTTATTGTTAATTAATTATTAATTGGTAAAAACTTTTTAATAATAGATATTTTTATGTTTTGGAAATTAATTTGTTCATTAATTAATAATTGGTGATTAATTGTCATTAATTATTATTTATTGGTATTTATCAATAAGTTATTGTTAATTAATTGCTATTTTTTTAAAATAATTATTGTTTTTGGGTATTGAAAATTAATTATTTTTTATTTTATTATTATTTGGTAATTAATTGTTAATAATTATTATTTAATTGTATTTATCATCTATTTAATTGTTAATTAATTATCAATTGGTAATTATTTTTAAGTACTTATTTATTGGTATTGTTAATAATTTATTGTTATTTAATAATTAAGGGGCCCATTACGATACCCGGCGTAAAAAAATCCGCCAGGCATGGAAGCGGCAAAAATCCGCCCGCACACACCGTCTGAACACCGACCACGCCATTACGATTACACAAACCGAAAACCGCCATCGGCGGAAAAATCACACAAAATACCGCCCGCCATCGTCCGAGTCGGAGTCAAACCACCCGCCACGGACGGAAACACGCACGACAACACAAAACCGCCCGCCCTCACGGCCGACACACCGCACGTGAAATTACGATCGCACCGCCATGAGCGCGGGAAAACTACAAATATACCGCCCGCCAGCGCAAACAACGCCGATGAGAATCGACACGGCAGAAGCCATGGCGCCCACGTCCCTGCACAGAAACCATCCGCTCACAAAACCAATAGCACACAACATGGCCAACAAGTCCACACAGCAAGGCACGCACAAATACACAAGCACAGTACACATCCCGAAAACACCCCCCGGACAAACAAAAACTACAAAGGCCAGAACCCCAGACACAACACACCTGAAAACAACAGACCATGAGGACACACCCACATAGGTAAGTACAAAAGCAGCACTCCCACAGACCACAACCCCTTGCAACATTGCAAACCAGAGAGGAGAGGAGAGGACACAGTGACACAGCAAGGACAGCAGCACACCACAGAAACGCACACATCACAACCACCACCACCACCACCACCACCACCAAACACCTGCACCATAAACCCCTGCACATTACACAACACACACCGCACCAGCACCACAAACACCATGGCACCACAAAGAATGCCCAAGTTCACGCCCATTGAGCTGACGGTCATGGTCGACGAGATCATCAAGGTGCACCCACAAATCTATGGGAACATGGTCCAGCACACACCACTAGCCACCAGAAACAGAATGTGGAACCGGATCGTAGACCAGGTCAATGCAGTCGGGACCCTGCCCAGGAACAGAGGAGAAATAAACAAACGTTGGAATGACGTCAAGAGCCTGGTCAAGAAGAAGGAGGGCAAAAACAGAGAGCTGGCTGCCGTCACTGGCGGAGGGAATCCCGCGCTCTTCAAGACCTTCAAAGCGTGGGAGGAGAAGGTGCGAGTCATAATACATCCGGAGATCCTCGCCGGATTAGCAGGGGGAGTGGAGGCTGGTAAGTACAAACTAATGTATACCAGCACACCGCTATGTACTCACATGCACTACCACCATGCCACAGCTCCCAGGGACAAACACCCCCATGTCCAGCACACAATACACAACACATCACACACACATGCAACAGACACCACCACACACAGCCCAAACCGAACAACTGTAAGATACGTGGGGACATGTGTACACTCAGCCAGCCACGTAACCACCAACAGGTCCCCAAATATGCCAGAAGCGCCACAACGAGCACCCACCACACCCATGTGTCCGCCACAGCTGCACTAACCGACAAGTAACAGGTAAGTGGCAGGAACACAAAGTGCAGTGGGTGGGACGGTGGACAGCCCAAGTACAACACACACCAGGCCCCTAGTCCCACAGCACAGCAAGGAGGAGCATCCCCCACACCCCACAGCCACGTGTCAGCCACCGCAGTGCACAACGACAGCCGAAAGGCAGACATCACGGTCCACAGCAATCGGTGTCAGTGGGTGTCCAGCCACCCCCACGACCCACAACACCCCCCACCCCCACAGACCTGCAACATGGAGCACCCCCGCTTAGAGCCATGTGGCATCCAGTACAGTGCACGCACGAACAACTTGCAGGTGGGAAACTGGACAGGGCTGGATTACTGGAGGCATGAGGAACGGAACACGACCAACACATGGGACATGTCACGTAGCAGACGAACACGCAGCACCGCCCACCGTCACGAACAAGTGAACAATGTGCACACAGACATGAACAACAGACTCACACCCCACATGACCCATCACAGACATAGCAACACCCAAGGAGCCACGTCTGCATGCACAAGCCACACTGAATATAGTACCACACGGCAGCCACTGTGCAACTCATCACACACAACCGAAACACCATTGAAGTCCTGTCCATGTAGCCCCTACTGCCTGTCAACCACACACCCCACAACTACGCCTATGTAAGACAAACAACACTAGACGCAACAGAGCGGAACAACATAAATGCACACGAACACCACTGAACCCATCAAACACACAGACACACCATGCACATACAACATACCATCCATCCCATCCGTCAGCCCCAGTCTCATGAAAGGCATGTCATCCGCACAGCTGCCACACATACAGCAGTCACGCTAAGATACATGCCCATGACCAACCATGTGCCAGAAGTCAATGAAGCGCACGACACACTGTGAGCAACAACACACAACATGGGCCACACCCCCCGAGCACTGCAGTGATGCACATGGCACAGGGCAGCACGCACACCAAGGAGATGGGACAACTGCAATACGTTGGCTGGCACACAACCATCACTCACTCATAACGATGCGTCCAATGCCATGTCCAGTAATCACAACAGACAGCAAATATGCAGGCCATGTCAAGCATGCACACACCTCAAACCATGCACTGTCATGCTGCCACAACACATGTCACGTTCGGCACCCATGGCTCACAGCATGTACCCCAAAAGCATATCCCCTCCCAAATGCGAATCTGGGGCATGGCCCCCATGTTGCCATATGCGTTCCTAAGCGTTCCATTTGAACCCCAAAAGCATATTCCCTCCCAAATGCGAATCTGGGGCATGGCCCCCATGTTGCCATATGCGTTCCTAAGCGTTCCATTTGAACCCCAAAAGCATATTCCCTCCCAAATGCGAATCTGGGGCATGGCCCCCATGTTGCCATATGCGTTCCTAAGCGTTCCATTTGAACCCCAAAAGCATATCCCTCCCAAATGCGAATCTGGGGCATGGCCCCCATGTTGTCATATGCGTTCCTAAGCTGCTCCATTTGAACCCCAAAAGCATATCCCCTCCCAAATGCGAATCTGGGGCATGGCCCCCATGTTGCCATATGCGTTCCTAAGCGTTCCATTTGAACCCCAAAAGCATATCCCCTCCCAAATGCGAATCTGGGGCATGGCCCCCATGTTGCCATATGCGTTCCTAAGCGTTCCATTTGAACCCCAAAAGCATATCCCCTCCCAAATGCGAATCTGGGGCATGGCCCCCATGTTGCCATATGCGTTCCTAAGCTGCTCCATTTGAACCCCAAAAGCATATTCCCTCCCAAATGCGAATCTGGGGCATGGCCCCCATGTTGCCATATGCGTTCCTAAGCTGCTCCATTTGAACCCCAAAAGCATATCCCTCCCAAATGCGAATCTGGGGCATGGCCCCCATGTTGCCATATGCGTTCCTAAGCGTCCCATCTGAACACCAAAAGCAAAGTACAAACCAGACCCAGGATGGGCCAGGAGCCCGCATACACCAGAGTCACAATAAGTAGGGGCACAGCAACACACCCATCGGCATGGCCAATCCGTCCCATGCCACATGTGCACAGCACACAGTCCCATTGCCAAGCACACACAACTACAAATGCTACAGCCACACACACGCCTCCGGGAAACCCATGTACGAGATTGCACGAACTGTTAATGTCAGACGACAAATACATACTTCGCCAGGTGCAACACAATAACAAATCTCATTCTCTCCACAGGTGACGAACTGCTGGATGCTGGGGATGGAGCCAGCAGCCAGCACAGCCAGCCTACAAGCCCCCAACGAGGACACACGGATGTGGAGGATCTGTCCTCCTCTTCGGACACGGACCACCAAGCAGGCCCATCTGGTGTGGCAGGGCCCAGCCGCTCCCCAGGACCCCTCCTACCCACCAACCCATCATCCAGGGCTGCTGAACATTCCCAGCCCCCTGCTGCCACTGTCGTTGCGGCCACACCCACGGTCATTGCGGCCACTACCACTGCCGCAACCGCCACCATCGCCGCACCGACCACCACCGCCGCCACCACCACCACGTCTCGCTGGCACCAGCCCCAGCGCAGGTGGTGGCCCGGCCGACTGGATCCACCCTGGGAGCCACAGCGCGGACCGTGGTGAGCAATGTGGCTAGTGGGCAGGGCCGGTGGCAGCAGGACTGGTAGGAGGAGCAGGGTCAGGGAAACGCCAGCCTCCCCTGGGAGCCATGCCCTGCCTCAAATGGCCAGAGTCCTTGGGGCCTATGAAGAGGCCCAAGGACAATGGGCCAGGTCAGCTACAGACACGCGTGAGGTGCTGGGGGTGCTGAGGTCCATGGACGCCCGTATGGGCCAAATCGTGGACCTCATGGGCCAGCTGGTGGTGGCGGTGAGGTCACAGCCAGGGACAGCAGCTCCCCTCCGCCACCACCTGCCGGGGCGCAGGGTCGAGCAGCAGTGTCCAGTTCCCCTGCGTCCACAGCCAGTGAGCACACCTCAACCACCAGCATGTCGCAAGCAGGCACCCCCTCGCAAACGTGGAAGGGGCCGTCCGAAGTGGAAACAGATCTCCCGGGAGGACTTCGCACGCTCCAAACGCAAGTGAGGCAGCCAGCCAGCCTTCCTTGACCACCCACTGCATTGACTTGGACTACGATCCCACTCCACACAGCCATCTGGATGGCATGTGTGTGTTGGACTATGGACATAGAACCAGTGGGTACACCCTGAGCATCACGCAGCCATGACCGACAGCTCATTGTCACTGCACGCACCACTTTTGTCATCACCTTACACACAATCACATGTCACAGTTTGAAATAAATGCACCTCTTACACTAACTGCTGTTTGTGCCCTGTGTTTTATTTGTACGGAATACAACGGCCACCTTGGGCGGAAAGGCACCTGATGCGTGGCATGGCAATGGAATCCGGAGGGCCTGTAGGGACCTAGGGGTGGGAGACAGAACAGGAGCACATTCAATGAGTGTGTCACACACCCATCACACAGTACATGTCAACAACTACAAGCAATGTACACACATCGCACAGAGCAATAGGGCACAATGCCACAGCCACCAACAGTGGCATACTACCCTGGCCATGGAGCGTTGACACACAGCACGCAGTGAACAAACGGCCACCCTGACACAGGACACACACACCTGCACAGATACAGCCACATCAGCCGTCGTACATGGACACTCACCGTCAAGTGAAGTAGCGGGCGATGAGCTGCTGCCGCACATTACCAGCTTCCTCCTCTCCGCTGTCCTCCTCACTCGAGCTGTCCTGGTCTGCGGGCTGGGGCCCTGGTTGATCTCCGTCATCCACGATGAGGGGGATCTGCTTCCGAATGGCCAGATTGTGCAGCATGCAGCACGCCACCACTATCCGGCACACCTTCTGTGGGGAGTACGCCAGCGCACTCCTCGGTGCGGTCCAGGCATTTGAACCTGGACTTGAGGAGGCCAAAGGTACGCTCGACCACACGTCTGGTCCTCCCATGTGCCTCATTGTAGCGATCGTCTGCTGGGGTGCGAGGGCTCCTCAATGGACTGAGCAGCCATGCCCCATTCGGGTACGCAGAGTCACCTGGGTGTGACGGACACAGAGAACCGTTGCTATTCCAACTGGACAGGGGACAGCATCGCACAACCAGCACGCTACACCACTCCACATACTCACCGACAATACAGCCACGATCCTGTTGCATATTGGACATCAGTCGTGGCAAGATGCTGTTGCGCATTATGTGTGCGTCATGGGCCGAGCCTGGGAACTTTGCACACACGTGGGTGATCACCATGTCCGCAAGGCACACCACTTGCACATTCAGGGAGTGCGTGTGCTTCCTGTTGCGGTACAGGTGCTCAGTGGCCTGTGGTGGAACAAGGCCGACATGTGTGCAGTCAATGGCTCCAACGACGTGTGGGATTCTGCCAAGGGCATAGAATGCACCCTTCACTGCCGCCAATTCACGAGCCCTGGGGAAGCGGATGTACCTGTTTCGGCACAGCATCATGGCTGCCAGTACATCCCTCAGCACCTTGCTGAACATGGGCTGGGACATCCCTCCTCCAATGCCCACTGTGTGCTGGAATGACCCAGTGGCGAAGAAATGCATGGCGGCCATCACCTTAGCCGTGGGGGTGACAGCAGTCGGATACACCCTGCGGGGACGGAGATGGGGTTCTAACATGGCACACAGTCGATGCAGGGTTGGCCTGTCCAGCCGAAACTTCCTAATAACCTCTGTATCGTCCATGTCCGCCAGCAATTGGTATGGGCGGTCAATGTTCGGTCTCCGCCTAGGGACAATGGCAGAGGACACATGTCAAAGCAACACAACACATAGCAATTTCGCATACACATCACTGACATGACTGAGCAAGCACATGAGCCACAGCCCAGCTGTCAAGCTGGGACGGCACGGCCACAATACACTTACACAGGTCTCCCAACAATGGCAATGGCTAGTGATACAAACCACTGCCATGTGCATGCACATGGGGATCTAGGCCCCAATGACTTGCGGGGCGTGCTGATGGGGACTGACTGCATATCCGTCAAGCGGCAACGCCACGGCAACATGAATGTCTGCTGAGCATGGAACTGCTTCCGCGGCTGGATGAGTATGGCACACGACGACGACGATGTGGGCACAGGCTGAGCGGCCACAACAAGTGGGACCTGTGGCACGAGGGGATATGAGACCGTAGTAGGTGTCAGCACTGCACCCTATGTACAGCACTGTACGGATCACACCTCCCGAAACATTGACAGGTGTCCACATTGACAGCCCCATGCCAAGACGGCTGTGGGCTTGCAGTCACACGTCACAGGTGAGAGGTTACATTGCACGTGCCAGGTGGCAGACGTACATAGTGGGAGCTGGCATGTGTGTGCATGTGTCTCCTGTTCAGGATCCACCAGATGGGCGCTGACTCTGTACTGACCATTGGACACAGCATGTTCCGTGGAAGGCTTGTGTGTGTGGGATGGTGGCACTGGATGTGCCTCCGTTGGGTGGGGGCCATGCACAGGGCGGGTACGTCGATGATTGCGCATTGTTGGTCACGGTGGGTGCACCAACTAAGATGTGTTGCCCTGTGTTAAATTCCTATGTCCGCATGATGATGGACTGTAGATGTGGGCAGACTACACATTGGTCGATGTGCTGTCTATATGCATGTGCCTTCACACCAGGCACAGCTGCCCCTGCACATGTGACCCCTGCTGGACTCGCTGCTGGGTCTGTGGAGCTGATGCACCTTCTGCGCGTGGGGCGGACAGCTCTCCTCACTTCCCTCATTGCGCATGTCATGACTTTGCCGCAGGTGACATGGATCATGGAGGGCCCACATGTACGCGTGGGTAGGCTACACATGATTGTTCACTGGTCGCCACCCCCAGTCAGTGTTTCGAATGGGAAGGTTGTCGTGCTGGTGGTATGTTCGATGTGGCGGATGGGCGGGCCTAGGTGCGGGCTTACATTCCGGACATGGGGGAGTAGTTGGATTGGCGACTAGTTGCAGTACACACGGGACACGTCTCTTCCTTTCCACATCTGGGTCATCCCTTGTACTAACTGACAGTGATACAGTCATCTTCGCCCCAGCCCTCATGTCCTCCCCTCGCTCCCCCAATATGCATGCTCACCTGCGAGGCTAGCGCTTGCACAGGCAGCCCCAAGCTCGCACCAGAGAGGGCAAGGAGTGTATGTGTGGGTCCAGTTGCACGAGTGGGCTGTCTCAGGGTATGATGTGTGGCGGGACGCCGTCCACCTGCGTGGTGCCCCAAATGGAGACCCGGCCTGCATGGACTATGCATCACAGTCTTCGCCTTCCGGATCCGCCACCTGCGACACCCAGTGGCTGTGGCTGCCCTTGCGGCCAGGCCGCGTCCGTCTGTGGCTGATGGCCCACACATTCACTCTTTGGCCTCTCTGGGGAGGGCTCGGGGGTGGTGGCGCACGCGCTTGCACTTAGTCGCAATGGCATGTGGCGTGGTTGGTATGATGGGCAATGGATGGGATGGTGCGAGCCACCTCCCGTGACGTCAGTGCTGCTCGTGCTGTGGTGCGTCCCCTACACTTCCATTTGACTTGTGCCATGCTAGACGTTGAGGTTCTATTGCCTGCGTGATATGACCAGGAGGAGCGCGAGGAGACCTCTCACACACCATGCTCCACTGCCATCCCGTGCCCTGTATCGCCTGTGCGGATTGACTATGTTGGGGTTACACCTGGTCGACTGGGGCTGTGTGTGCCTTGTCAAGGGGCATGGCGGGTGCACAACAGGATCCAGCTTGTCCACAGAGGGTGGGCTGAGGTGCGCCTGGTACCGCTTTGTACGTGTGCCCGGCTGCTGTGCACACACGTGTTCACTCCCCCGACAGGTGTCCTCTCACAATGCCCAGGGAAGCGGTGGTGTACTGTTCATGACCCCTCCCAACACGGCGTGCTCCAACTTGGCATGTGCGCATCTACCCGTCACACCCACCCACCTGAGCACTGCGTCCATACGACTTCACACGACACATGTGTGTCTTCCACAGTTGTGCTACTCATTTGCGTTGACATCCAATACCAGTGGACTACATGGTCATGTCACGACTGCCGTGTACTTCACATACTCTCATCCTCTCTCATTCGTACTTGTGAAATGAGTCAGCGGAGACAGTTTTGGTTTCAAACATTATATTGAGTCTTCTGTCCTCTGTGATGCAGTATAGTGGACACTACTGGCAGCGGAATACATGTTGAGGATATACTGAGCATGATTGCAAATGGGATAGGGTGTGGGGTTACGTGTGATTGGCTGTTGCATGTGGGATGTGGGCTTCAGAGTGACATCTGCTTGGCCAAGGCTGTGCTAATGTACATTTACGTATAGCTGCGGAGCTGCGGACTTTGACACAGACGGTATACATGTAGCCTACCAGACCGCTTGGCATCATGGGCACAGTCCATCTCAGTTCCATGTGACAGGTTTGCTGCGGTTGTTCCTCATGCACGCGTGCATGTGAGATGACATCAGGGCATGTGCTTGCGTGCATGCAGCGGCGTGCCACTTGTTGTTGCACTGTGGTGGTTACTGGACATGTCACAGTCACTGGGGTCGTGTTGTTGTTGTATGCACTTGTCGTCCATGCAAAGGTCCTGGTATGGGATTCCCGGGCGGGGGTGGGAGGGGTGCAGCACCCACAGACTCCAGGCGACCTATTCATGTCCACTGAGCGGTGTGTGTGTCCATGTGCGCTGGATCCATGTCGTGTCCTGGTTGTTCGTGCAGTTCCGTCCATGTGGGTGCGATACACAGAGCCCATGCCACTGCCTCCCACGATGCATGCGGTGTTCCTGGATGTGATGGGGAACAGTGTGCATGTCCCGGTCATATCCGATGTCATGGCGATGTCGTTGATGGTGTGGTTACAGTTGCCGGTCGTTTGGTATGGCTGTTGTGGTGGTGACTGGCCAGTCCGTGCGGAAGCTAAGCATGGGTGCAGGGTTGGACATCATAGGTCAATCGGGAACCTGCGTTGTGGTCCGACGAATTTACAGGTTGTCAGGTATGCGATGCCGTCCAACAGGGCTTCCATGTCATTGGTGGTGTACATGTTTGCCAGCCAATGTAGCGGATGGTGGCTGTCAAGGTGTTGTTCGTAAGTTGTCCCTTGGAGGACCATGATGGGGCATGCTGGGTGACATTTGATGTAGCTGTTCTCGATGATCCGTCGTGTGGAGGCACAGTGGTCCCATTTCAGTGCGGGTGCGATGTTGGCCACATACGCCATGCCCCCATAGGCAGAGCAGGCCCTGTCGTGTGCGTCCAGAGGGAGGAGTAGTGGTAGCAGGTCCGCCTTCAGACATGTCGGGTTGGAGAGGCATATCTCCACGGGATGCTGGTAGGGACACCTCCGACAGTAGAAGACGGGCATGACGCAGCTGAACAATGTGATGCGGTAAGTCAGTCGGTAACTTACGTTCAGCAGGGACAGGAGATCGCATCCCAATATATGAAACAGGTTGGTTTTGTACAGCTTGAGCTGTTCGGCGTAGTTGGGTAGGTGTGTTGCGGTTGCCATTTCGCAGCGGTGCGTTGTGGTGGCGTGCTCCGGCTGTGTGTGCAGTCTGCAATGTGCACGCTCCGAGGTTGCTGTGAGCTCTGTGTAGTCGTAGGGAGACAGGACTTGTGTTCTGTTTGCTTGTTTGGAGGACACGGGCCCTCATCCCACATGCTTCTCAGACAGTTCAAGCTCAGTGATGTGTGACTCCTTCCAATTAACTTGCATGTGGCCGACATGGGGGAGTGTTTTCTTCTTTCTTCCCCGTCCGTTGTGTGCTTCTGTGATATGCGCTATCTGCCCTGTGGTCGGTCTCCTCGGCATGCCTGTGTTGGTCTATTCTTGGACAATGGCTGTATTCACCGGCTTCTGTCGTAGGGCTGTGGTTTCGGAGTTGGAATGGAAGGTCATTCAGTGCTGTCTGCTCTCCCTTGTGTGGGCGGCAGGCTGCCTTCCGCTCTGCGTTGGGCCTTGTGTGTGAATGTTATTCTTGGGCCACCTGTTGTCGGTCCCCGGGCTCTTTGGTGTTCCGTTTATATGTCTTGTTCATATGTGCAGGGTGGTATGGGTGTTTCAGTGTGGTACTGGCGTTCCTCTTCCCGAAGGGGCCCTGCTTCTCCTAGCTGGTGTTGCCGCCGCTGTGTGCTACGCCATGTTTGTTACACTGGGGTGTGTCCTGCTGTTGCGTGACTTCACTGACATGTGTGCGTCGGTTGTGTGGCGTTGGGTGTTGTCCGTGAATTGGGCGTTGGGGACATGTCTGTGGCAGGCCTGTCACGTGTCATGTGCGTTCGGGGTGGGGCTGATGTGTGTGCTGCTTGGTTGTGTCCCTGTGTCTGTGTGCGACGCATGCATGGCGCTGCGGTTGGCCTCTGCGTTGTGCGCATGTGTGGCGGCGCCATCGCCGCTTTGGGGCCGTGACGGGGTGGTTGGTTCCTAGTCCCAGGTGGTGTGTACACATGTGTTACGCGATGTTACGATTTGGCCTGTGTGTCATATGTGGATGCAATGGTGGATGTGTAGTGTACACGCGCTGGTGGGGGTTGTCCGCTTTTTCCGCCCTTGCACTGTGTGCGCTGTTTGCGTGCACTTGTTGTGTGTGTGCCTACCTGCGTCTCCGCGGCACGTTGCGTCCTTGGTGGTGCATCAGCAGGAGCATGGGGAGGGCCTGCAGTGCTGGATTCATGCTCGGGGAGCCGCTTCTTCGTTGTCCGTGCTCGGCGTCCGTGTTACCGCTTCGGTTTGTCGTACGGTATCTCTTGGCCGTGGGAGCCGTTTGTTTGCGGCATCGTAATTTATACGCCGGGCGGGACGTGTTTCGCCGGACGGTGTGTGTCAGTTAGCTGCGCCGCTACGTGTACGGGCGCACTTTGATGGCGGACGGTGTTGCTGGCTTGCCGGCGGTGTTTGGCCTACTTTTTGCATCGTAATTGGGCGGCCGTGTGGACTGCTGCGTGCCGGCGGTAACTGGTGGTTTTTGCATCCGCCAGCACGGCGGTTGTGCTTCCGCCCGCCATCGTAATGAGCCCCTAAATTATTATTTATTTAAGAAAATTTATTTTAATTATTAGTAAGTTATTTTTACCCCTACGCTATCCAACACTTTCCCTACTGTTGCACTCTCTGGAGTTGGAATAGTATTTTTTACCCGTACGCTATCCAACACTTTCCCTACTGTTGCACTCTCTGGAGTTGGAATAGTAATTTTAACCCCTACGCTATCCAACACTTTCCCTACTGTTGCACTCTCTGGAGTTGGAATAGTAATTTTAACCTCTACGCTATCCAACACTTTCCCTACTGTTGCACTCTCTGGAGTTGGAATAGTAATTTTAAACTCTACGCTATCCAACACTTTCCCTACTGTTGCACTCTCTGGAGTTGGAATAGTAATTTTAATCCCTACGCTATCCAACACTTTCCCTACTGTTGCACTCTCTGGAGTTAGCAGGCGTCGGTGGTAGGAGTGCCGGTCGGGCGGTGACGGGGCGGGGAGGGCAGGGTGGGGGTAGTAAACTATGGATTAAGGCTCAATACAGGTAAGTAAACATTTAAATAAATAAAACTAATTTCGTTATGCGCACTGCATCGCATTTGGCGATGCAGCGCTCACAACGAAATTCGTTTTATTTATTTAAATGTTTACTTACCTGTATTGGGCCTAAATCCGTAGTTTACTACCCCCCACCCTGCCCCTCCCCCGCCCCACGTCACCGCCGGACCGGCACTCCTACCACCGACCGCGCCTGGGAGTTGGAATAGTAATTTTAACCTCTACGCTATCCAACACTTTCCCTCCTGTTGCACTCTCTGGAGTTGGAATAGTAATTTTTACCCCTATGCTATCCAACACTTTCCCTACTGTTGCACTCTCTGGAGTTGGAATAGTAATTTTAACCCCTACGCTATCCAACACTTTCCCTACTGTTGCACTCTGGAGTTGGAATAGTAATTTTAACCTCTACGCTATCCAACACATTTCCTACTGTTGCACTCTCTGGAGTTGGAATAGTAATTTCTACCCCTACGCTATCCAACACGTTCCCTATTTTTGCACTCTCTGGAGTAGGAATAGTAATTTTTACCCCTACGCTGTCCAATATTTACTGTTTTAGTTAATGTAGTGTATAATTTATTTAACAAAATTATTTTTTAATTTGTTATATATATTTTTTATATTTTTATTTATATTATTGTATGTGTATGTATGTATTTATAATTTATAAAATGTTTTTTAACAATTTATAAGTTATTACAATAATTAATTGTAAATATTATTAAGTATATATATTATATTTTATATGTATGTTTAACTTTTTTTTACATTATATGTATTACTTATAATTTTAAACATATTTTTAACTATGTTTATTTTAAATATATGTATCAATTTCTTTATTTTACATTATTTTTTAACATTAAAAAAACCGATATTTTTAACAACGATATTTTTTTCGATATTTTTGTACTTAACATAATGTAGATAGGACTTCGATATTCCTCACATCGATATTTCGGCTCCGATATTTTTGACGTCGATATTTTTGACGTCGATATTCTGTCAGTGATTCGTTCAGGACCTTGACCTGTGTAGTCATAGAGAAATTCCCCCAGAGTGCAGCAGCTTTAATTTTGTACGAAAAGAGGGTGCATGATGCACAGCAAAAGTACCTGGGTGACGCTTGGTTAAAATATGACGAGGGCTTCAGAGAGAAGATGCAGACATGGCCAGTAATTGAGTGGGACTGCCAAGACATGGAAGGGTTCACAACTCACATGGTAGCGGCCAGAGAAGGGGTGAGCTCCAGGAAGCCCACTTTTCGTCCCTACAGGGCAAAAGGGAAATACTAGGGGCAAGGTCAGTCTCTCAAAGGGAAGGCCCAAAATGGTAACAGATCAGGAGAGACGTGTTGGAAATATGACAAGGATGAATGTAAGTGGGGGGCCGCCTGCAGGTTCAAGCATGCATGCGGGACCTGCGGGGGCAACCATCCCGCCTTACGCTGCAGACAGGCCCAAGGGGCAGGGGCCAACAAAGAAAAGGGAGGCCTTAAAAAGTAAGGAAGGGAGGCCTTAAAAAGTAAGGAGTTGGGGGCCACAGAAAAGGGCGAGGGGGAGGAGGGCAGGGGGCACCCCTCCCTACCACCCCCATAAAAATGAGCAGACTATTGTATTTATTAGGACGATACCCCAAGACATCAGACAGACAGAAATTAGCAGAAGGTTTCACAAGTGGTTTCCTCATCCCTTACAAAAGACCGGCGGGTGCACGAGAGAGCCGTAACCTGAAGTCAGTACAGGACAACCCTGGGCAGCTAGGCAGAAAGTGGAAAAGAAATGCAACTGGGAAGGGTAGCAGGCCCGTTCGCAGCCCCCCGCTAAAAGGTTTGGTAGTATTTCCACTGGGCATAGTGCCAAAGAAGGAGGCGGGCAAATTCAGGTTAATACACCACCTGTCACACCCCCATAGGGACTTCGTCAATGACTGGCTTGAACAGGAGAGCTGCTCAGTGACCTACGCATCAGTGGATGACGCAGTGGACCTGATAAGGCAGGCGGGGAGGGGGGCCCTGCTGGCAAAAACTGACATAGAATCGGCTTTTCGCCTCCTGCCAGTACACCCAGATAGCTACCACTTGCTAGGTTTCCGACTGGACGGCCAATACTACTACGACAAATGCCTGCCAATGGGCTGCTCCATATCCTGTGCTTACTTTGAGGCCTTCACTGGGTTCCTGGAGTGGGAACTGGGGACACGCTCTCCGGCGGGAGGGCCATTCCACTACTTGGACGACTTCCTCTTCATTGGTGGGGCGGGGACAGGTGAATGCGCAAATCTCCTCCACCTCTTCAAAGACCTGGCACAAGAACTGGGGGTCCCCCTAGCTAAGGACAAGACTGAGGGCCCATCAACAAAACTGTCCTTCCTCTGGATAGAAATGTACTCCGTGGCAGGAACATGCAAGCTACCGCCTGAGAAAGTGGCTGAACTCCGGCAGATCATTGGCAGGTTGAAACAGCAGAAGAAAGCAATACTAGGCGAAATCCAGCAGCTGCTGGGAAAGCTGAATTTTGCCACTAGAGTAGTTCCTGCGGGGCGCCCCTTCGCCAGACGCCTTGCCTTGCTAACACGGGGCATGACACAGAAACACCACAGGGTTCACCTGACACAAGGGGTAAAGGAGGATTTAGAGCAATGGGAGGCTTTCCTGACCAATTACAATGGCACCCTCATGTGGCGAGAGCCATGGGTTCATGCCAACCAACTTGAACTAAACACGGACTCAGCAGGAGGCTACGGCTTCGGAGCCATCCTAGGGAAAGCAGGGACGGCAGAGGCATGGCCAGCGAGAAGGCAGAAAACAGGGGTCACGGTCAACATCTCCCCATTAGAGTTACTCCCCATTGTGGTGGCATTCCACGTATGGGCACAGAAGCTGGCCAACAGACAAATAATTCTCTGGTCAGACAGCCATGCGGTGGTGCAGGCAATCAATACAGGGACAGCGCAATGCCGGGCAGTGGTTAATCTGCTGCGGAGACTCATCGACTGCCAGTTAAAAGCAAATATTGCACTTAGGGCGTGGCACATCCCAGGGGTAGACAACTCAATTGCAGATGCCATTTCTCGTTTTCAGTGGGGCAGATTCCGAGAGCTCGCCCCGGATGCGGAACAGGGGATGACCCCAGTGCCGGAAGAGGCATGGGCGTGGGTGGACCCGGGTTAAAGATGATGCTGGACAATGCACTGGCTCCCAAGACGGACAAATGTTACCGTTTGGCAGAGCAACGCAAGAAGGTCTGGATGGTGGGGCACTCATACGTAATGCGAGCCCAACGGTGGGCAGTGGCCAGGCGTGAATTTGGCGGAATTTGGCTGCGGGACACAGAAGTAATCTGGCTGGGTCGACAAGGAATGAAATGGGACCAGCTGCTCCCCGCAGTGCTGGAAGCATTGGGGGAAGGTGGCAAACCGGATGCAGTAGTTATCCACCTGGGGGCAATGACCTGGCAGCAGTAGGGAGGAGCAGCCTACTGGAAAAAATGCATGCAGGCCTCACAGCCTTAGCCAGATTAATCCGCCCGGCAGAGGTTATCTTTTCGGAGATAATAGTGCGCAGAACATGGAGAGGGGCCGTGGATCTGGGGGCGGTGGAGAAGTCAAGACGCAAACTGAATATCATCATGGCAAAAATATGCAGGGCCAACGGCTGGGGGTTCGTGAGACACTGGTTTTCATCAACTTGAGATCCACGGGTTATCATTTGGACGATGAGGTACACCTGACAGGGGTGGGGATGGACATGTTCCTGCTAAACATAGTAGGGGTATTAGAGCAGATGGGTTTCTCGTAAAGGAAGAGGGGTAGGGAGAGCAGGGGGAGCTCCCTCTGATTGTAAAACCGTAGGTAGCATGGCGGAAGAAACCCAAGAAAGATAGAAAAAAGAGAGAAAATTAGTAGAGGTCGATAGAAGGCTCACACAGTGTCCTTGGGATGCCTCATGGCATGGGCACTGAGGGAACGAATGACGGCACACAGCCATAGACAGAATAGATGGGATGCCTCACGGCATGGGTACTGAGGGAGTGAAATAACAAGAACACAGCCACAGGCAGAGTAGAGGAAAGGCTCTCACAGGGTCCTTGGGATGCCACACGGCAGGGCCCCTGAGGAGCCAGCGAGGGGCCAGCAAAGGGTCCAGGGCAAGACGAACGGCACTTGCAGCCTGGGCAGGTCCTGACGGACACCCAGTGAATTCGGTAGCAAGTTGTAGCCTGGAACCGCAGACACAGAGGCCCGGCCATAAAGGGGCCCCAGCAGAAATGTACTGTCTAAGGGCACATAACGACAAGAAATGTACAAAGACACTGAAAGTATACAATAACATAGACGTTTTGAGGGGGGGCGTGGCGAGCCGACGATCATGGCGGTCACGAATTGAATGAGCTCCGGAGCCCGAGCACAGTTTCCCTGATCACATGCCGCCTCTCTGCATTATTGTGCCTCGCCACTACGTCTAGTGGCCGCGGGCACAAGGCAAGCAGCATCCTGGTGCTAGAACTGCACCCTTCCTGAGGCGAAACGTGAAGTTTGGGCCGCGGCCTCCGAGGAGACTGCCGGCCGGGAAGAAGCCGACTGACGATGTTGGCAGAGGTGTTCCCGGTGCGAGGATTCGCGCCGACGACGGCACACCGAGGATCGCCCATTCTCTGACCAGCCCAGACTCGCGGTCAGAAGGTGTGTGTGGCGCGGGAACGGGACTGCAGCCGGGGGCCCGGGACTGGCGTTGAGGCGACGCGGCCTCCGAGTGAATCCGGGCGTGGCTGGCATTGCGCAGTTGGGGAAGTGGAGCGACCCGAAGGTAGGCCTGGTCTGGGCTGCATCGCTGTGCTGCACGGGGTTGGTGGAGGAGCAGGGGGGCCCCCGTGCTGCACGGGGTTGGTGGAGGAGCAGGGGGGCCCCCCTTGTGCATGGGGGTCAGAGGGTCAGATTGAAGGGCCCCCCCTCATCTCTAGGTGGCCCGCTTGCTTCCAGCTCAGTGCAGTGGGCGTCGCCTGCATGTTGGAACCCTCAGCTGCCCCTGACTGTCGCACGAGGGCCACAACCCTCGGGATTGACGGCACCCAGCGCCTTGCCAATGGCCGACAGCAGGGGGGAACTGCACACGCGCTCCACTGCACACGGACCCCGGTGGGAGACACCACGACCACGCGCACACTCTGCAGGCAGTACTACGCGCTTGGTCTGAGGCTGTGCGCTCTAAGGCCTGCACTTTTGGGGGGCCCTTCGGGACTCCATCACCTCGTTAACGGGCGCGACTTAGAGAGAGGGACGGGCAGTGAAACCCGAACGGCGTGCCATGAAAACTGGTAGTCTTGCGAATGCCTGGACTTGAATCACTGAAGCTACTGAACCCGGGGGCTGCTGTATAGTCTGTGTTCCCCCCACCACTATATCCCGGCTCCCCTTAATGTCGCAGTAAGGCACGCACACCCTCTACGCTGGGGCTATAGAAACATCCCTCCAAAAACTGGACACTGTGAACACTGCAATCTCCCAGGTACTAAAGGAGAGACGACTGGTGTGAAGCATCCACAGAGGGAGATGGGCCGCACAAAGGGAAAGCTGCAGGAGGCGGCCGCCACTAACTCTCAGGACGTGGAGGAAAGAGACCCCAACACGAGTATGCAAGCGCTTAATACAGTCCCACCCACGGGTGAACCGGGAACCCAAGACAAACTGGACTTGATACTTAGTGAGGTCCGGGAATCCAGGAAAGCGATAGAGCAGCAAATAGGCAGTCTCACCACTGGTTTTACCCTACTTAAGGCGGATCATGCCAAATTAGCCTCCACGGTGAAGGACCATAGCGCCATACTAGATGATCTAGTGCCACAACACAAAGACCACACAAAACAGCTTCAGGCGCTCCAAAAGCAAGTCACAGGGCTGATGGACAGGGTGGGAGATGCAGAGGGCAGGGCAAGACGCAATAACATCCGTGTCATTGGGCTTCCGGAGCGAAGTGAGGGGCCGGAGACGCCAACCTACATGGAACAATGGTTCCGCACACATGTGGCCCCCGAGGGCCTCTCGGACTTCTTCTGCATTGAGAGGGTGCACCGCATCCCTACAGGAAAACCGAGGGTGGGAGCACCGCCGAGACCCTTGATAGTAAGACTCCTCAACTACAGAGACCGCGATATACTGCTTCGGAAAGCGCAAGAGAAACCGCAGATCCAATTTGAGAATTGTCAGGTATCCTTATATCCCGACTACACTTTAATGGTGCAGCGCCGTC
Organism: Calotriton arnoldi; assembly: GCA_963921515.1. Lineage (NCBI taxonomy): Eukaryota > Metazoa > Chordata > Amphibia > Caudata > Salamandridae > Calotriton > Calotriton arnoldi. The sequence continues at coordinate 455,900 of CAWUFW010010373.1, read as the reverse complement.
GATCTTCTTACCAGGTGGTAAAGAGGAAGTTGCGCACCATGAATCTCAAATATGCGCTGCTTTTCCCCGCGCGCCTGAAGATAATCCATGATCAAAAGACGTACTTCTTCGAAAGCCCGGAGGACATGGAGGAGTGGATTGAAGTCATGGAACCCACGTAGCTCTCTGGTCAATCTCTTCAGAAACCACCACGCAGCCCTAGGAGTGCACGAGGCCAGCGCCGGCAGCGGGTAACTGGGGCCGCAGGAGCGGCGACATCTCTGGGCCCCACACAGGAGCAGACCCAGAAAGATAAGGAAATGGCCCTAGCGGCTGCGAACACTTTCAGAGACAACACCTCCCGCCGAGAGTCGAAATCATCAGAACATAGAACAGTACGCTCAGACTCAGAGAACAGCTTAACAATCTTCCCTTCGGTGACACCTCAAACAGCAGATGATTTATTGGGACTGTAAACATGCCATACTTTGTCCAATACAAAGAAATGCCGTGGGTGGGTGCGACGATGGTGAGAATGCCCCAGGACACACATATCCTTTTGCCCTGGTTCTTTACAGTTTCTATGGCATATGCAATGTTGTCAATTATCTGCTCGGGCTCGGAGGAGCTCCTGATTGTAAGCTCTTTTAATGATGGCGATGGTTCCCGGTCCCCAATTTGTGAGTGCTACATTTTACTATGTAACAGTTCAATGTGTGTTTTGTTTGGTTTGGCCTGGTTTAGTTTGTAGGCGAGACCTGGTATTCAATTTAGTTTGGGGGTTCGAGGGCTCTGGCACAATACAATTACTAAGTCTCATAGGGAATCACGGTCCTTTACCCAGAACATGGCCGGTACAGTTAACTGTTAATGCACAAGCTGGCCAAGTATAATTTCGTTACATGGAATGTCCGTGGGCTGGGCTCAGTGTACAAAAGACATAGGGTACATGCACATCTGCTGCGAAGGGGGGCACATGTGGTCTTTCTCCAAGAGTCGCATCTGATGGAAGTTGAAGCCGCAAAGATGTGGAAGAAATGGAAGGGGCAGGTGATCTCTACAAACTACTCGGCCTTCGCTAGAGGGGTGACGATTTGGATAAGAGGAGGGGTTCCATTTGTTATACTGGAAAAAAGGGTGGACACACAGGGCAGATATATCTTCCTACGTGGTACATTGGATGGAGTACTGGTCATCCTGGAGTACATATATGCTCCAAACTCAGACCAACATAAATATTTTATAGGGCTGAACTCGATTCTGGCGGGGTATTGTATTGTATTGTATTGTATTGTATATAACATTTATAAAGCGCTACAAACACCCTGCGGGTACCCTGGCGCTAAAGATACATGAACACAGACCAACGTGGAGCGAGAAAGACAGAACCTAAGAACATTACTCGAAAACGACAGGATCAGTTTCTGGGGAACAACCACGTTTTGATCCTTTTCTTAAACAGGGACAGGGTACTACATTGTCTAATTTCAAGTGGAAGTGCGTTCCAAAGTTTCGCAGCAGCAGTACTAAAAGATCTTCTTCCCAGTCTGGCCCTGTTGAACCTGGGTACCTTTGCCAGGCAGGCAGAAGAGGAACGAAGGGTCTGGGTGGGAGTATACCAAACCAATTTCTTCTGTAGCGGCTTAGGACTGAGTCCATGCAGAGCCCTAAACCCTATACAAAGGGATTTAAAATGAATTCTTTGCTGCACAGGGAGCCAGTGTAGCTCAGCTAGGCACATTGAGGCAGAAAAGCCTCGTGGTCTAGACCGGGCCAATTTCGCAGCCGTATTCTGAACATGTTGCAGTCTCTGAATCAGATACTTAGGGGACTCCAGCAATAGAGCATTGCAGTAGTCAAGTCTGCTTAAGATAGCGCCTCGAACAACCAAGGCTCTAACCGAAATTGGAAGCAACGGAAGAATCTTTCTCAAAGCTCTAATAAGGCCAAAACAGCACCCCACCATCTTATTCACTTGCGTCTCCAATGACATTAAACATGACTCCCAAGATGGCGCCAAGGCAGTAGATGTATCAAGGGGCCAGAAGTTGTGAGGAAGAGGCAGATGGACCTTCCCAACTGCGCAGTGTACAATTTCGGTCTTATCCGAATTAAATTGTAAAGAGTTGTTACGTAACCACTGCGCAGTAGCGTGCATGCACGCATGAAAATCCTCCAGGGCATTGGGTAGGGTTCCATCAAGAGATAGAATGATCTGGGTGTCATCAGCATAATTGGGGTGGGAGGCTTACCCATGGATAGTGGGGGGAGACTGTAATGCGGTTATGGATATCACTCTGGACCGCTCGCAACCCCCCTAAGAGGTACAATGGCCAGCAAACAGGCAGAAGCACTATGCAATTGGGCAGAGGGCTGGTCCCTATGCGACACATGGAGGCTTAAAAACCCACTAAACAAAGAATACTCTTTTTTCTCCCCGGTACATCAATTACATACCAGAATAGATAGACTTCTGTGCTCCAACGCCATAGCAGACCAAGTCACAGGCACCACTTACTTGGCAAAGACATTCTCTGACCATAATCCCCTAGAGACTGTCTTTACCTGACGTAGAGTACCCACTCCGGTCCCCACGTGGAAGTTATGGCCTCAACTACTGGAAGACATAGTCTTCCGTAGCACTCTTTCCACAACACTCCAGAATTATTTTACAGAGAACAAAAACACGGCCTCCACGATATTAGTCGAGTGGGACGCACTGAAGTCGGTGATAAGGGGGACAGCGATTAGGGCCACGGTGGGGGCAAGGCAAGAGACACACAGGAATCTGAAAGACATTGAGGACACCATGTCAAAGCTTGAGCAAGAGGCAGTGCATGATCCCATGAAGCAGACACCCCTACAGGAAGCACGTATCCACCACGCAGAATTGCTCGAAACTCTTAGACTGACTGACTACAACTCCTACACTCAGATGAAACACACGGACGCGGACAAATCGGGCACTCTCTTAGCCAAATTAATAAGGAATGAACCACCCACTACTATCATAAGCCACATCAATCTCCCTGGAGGAGGCACCGCGAACACGCAGTATGACATTAACGAAGCCTTTAGTACATACTATGAAAGACTATACAGTAAACCGCCGTTGCTAGAAGGGTCTTACATCGACGAATTCCTCGCAAACCTACCATACCCACAAGCCCCACGGGACATGCAAGATACCCTGGCAGGACCCATCACTAGGGCAGAAATTAAGATAGCCATTGGTGGGCTTTCGCGCAATAAAGCGCCGGGCCTAGACGGCTTGCCAGTGGAATTTTTTTACACATACTCAGAAATATTAGTGCCACATTTGGAAGAGGTATATAATAAATCGCTTGAACTGGGACACCTCCCCCACACCACTGTTCAAGCACTGGTAGTATCATTGCCCAAGCCAGGAAGGGATCTATCGGACATGACGGGTTATCGCCCCCTGTCACTGCTTTCTACTGAATACAAAATTCTAAGCAAAATTCTGGCAAATAGACTCCAACCGTACCTCAATAAACTGATACACATTGATCAATGTGGATTTATACCGGCCAGGAACACATCACTCAACATACGCAGATTGCATCAGATTATGTCAACTGATCTTACACAACACCACCAGGCCGGCTGTATGTCATTGGATATGAGACAGGCATTCGACACACTGTCATGGGAGTACATGTTCAAAGCCATTGCACGATTTGGCTTACCCCCGAATATATTAAATGGGTGCGGTTATTGTACGCAGCCCCAACCGCAAGAGTTCGGTCTGGGAAACTTATATCCAGGGAATACTGTATCCACAGGGGCACACGCCAGGGCTGTCCTCTGTCTCCAATACTGTTCGTCCTGGCGCTGGAGCCACTGGCACTCCGGCTGCGACTTGAAGCTATCCAATGCGGTATACATTTAGGTACTGCGACGCACCTGGTATCGGCATATGCAGATGACCTAATTATATACGCGACGGACATAATGGAGGGACTGGGCCCAATCCCCCGTATCTTCGCCGACTTCGAAACAATATCAGGGTTAACTATTAACGAATCCAAATCAAGCGCTTTCTTTTTCTGGACCACTCACATCCGGACAGTATTAATTTTGGGAGGCTCGTGCTACCAACGGCCTCACACACTTTTAAATATTTAGGCATTAACATCTACCGCTCGCAAGCGGAGATGCTGGAAGGTAATCTTGGTAAGGCTATTCGGGGGATACGTTCTCAGGTGGCATTCTGGACCACGCTTCCCTTATCGGCTATCGGCCGTGTGGCACTATCTAAAATGGTGGTGCTCCCTCGTCTTTTGTACTATTTTACGAACCTACCACTGTTGATACCTCTGATCTTCTTCAACACTCTGGATACCATTCTGATAGATCTTATTTGGGGTACGGGTCGTCGTAGAATAAGTCTTAAGAAAATCCAGGTTGACACAAGAGGGGGGTCCTGGGGGCACCGGATTTTAGAGCGTATTATTACGCATGTCAGTTGCAGTGGCTGTCCTACTGGACGGCAGGATGTAATTTACAGGAGATTGGCTACACCATTAGACATATCGAGCAGGGACTACTACACACTTTGCTCTTGCCGCGCAGTAAGCCTCCCCCGGTGCTACCACCTCTACTACAAACCGCGTTATTGTGTTGGAAGAAAGCCCTAAAATACACCTCTGGCAGTGGTCTTTATGCAAGCAATATTCCGTTAATGGGGATACCACTGGTAAGAGGTAGATTGACAAAACAAATACTTGGGCCCTGGCTAGAAGCGGGTGTGGAAACTATCGGAGCGCTCTTTGATGGAGACGCACTCATGGACCATGATAACTTTACACAAAAAACAGGGGCGCTAACATGCTCTACATGACACACGCAGCTTTACTGCATTATATTAAAAAACAGTGGGCTCCAAAACGGGAAGAACCCCAAACGAACGAGTTAGTCAAGTCTCTCTACTACATGGGACACGGCAGCCATCTTATTAAGTGGTTATATATCAGTACCCAAAACACCTCCAGCGAACAGAAGGAAGGGGCCACACAGGGAAAACAGGAACCAGTCTTTAATTGGACAGCAGTATAGGCATAATATATTTCGGCACAATTGCCTTCCTCAGATGCCGCTGCTACTCTGAAAACATATCAGTACCCGGGCACACGTCAAGCTTCCCCTAGACACTCTTCGAGCACAATGGGCAATAGACATGGGGAGGGACTTCACGGATAGGGAATGGTCAGATATTTTGGAATACCCACGGAGGATACCCCGAAACGCCAAATTTAAGTTTATCCAATGCATGATCTTACACAGAGCTTATCTAACCCCACATAGGTTACAGAGGATGTACCCGGCCACTACCCACCAATGCCCCCGGTGCTAATTGTCAGAAGCAGACCTACTTCATATGATATGGGCATGCCCGAGCCTTGGCGAGTTCTGGGGGGGGTCAGGCGACTAACAGAGGTAACGACACACCTTTCCATAGGGGGCGCAGCACTGGAGTGCCTATTAGGCATCCGTAGACGTAAGAAAACACACAAGGTCCAGTTGTGCTTTTTGGATTTGGCGCTCATAGTGGCTAAGAGGTCTGTTACCATGCGCTGGAAGTCAGCCAGACCTCCTGCGTTACGCACATGGCACAGTGAACTGATCAGGTGGGCAGGGGCCTGAAGCGCAGCCCTGCGTAGGGAGGAGGCCCGTGGCCTACGGAAAAACCCAATCTCCATGGACTGGGACGTAATGTTAGAAGCCCATAAAAGTACCAGCCCCGGCGATATTCCAGACGATCCAAATACACAATAACAGATGTAGTACCGATTTTATATGTAGTTATGCAATAATAGATACGGGCAGGACAGTGCAGCAATCCATTGTACCACAAGGAAATTTGTTCGGAAAGAGACGAGTATCCAAAACATTGAATTATGCAGCCAGAGCCGAGAGAGGGGGGGTGGATAGCAGTAAAGGGAGGGGGGAGGTTCGAGGGATATAATTAAGTACTGTTGTAAATATAAGTGGTTTACACAATGACACATGGAAGTATGCTGTGACACAATATATTCGCTCTGATTGTTTACACCCATGGTCTCAACATTTAATATGTAGAACCTATAGGAAGATAATGTTGATGTTTATTTCGAGTCATGTCCTACTGTATTTTTCATACATGAAAAAACCCAATAAAGTTTGTTATAAAAAAGAAAACAACATGGACGTTTTGAATGACCAATAAAATTGCAAATGTACAACCATATTATGTTTGAATAAACTGTGACCTTTTAAGGCACCAAATCATGTTGTCACTGGTATAATTCAATGTAAAAGGGATGCAGTCTGTTGGGCAGGAGGGGGGAGGGTGAACTCACCCCTGGGAGGGGTTGTATCCCAGGCCAGGGAAGGCGCAGCCGGACCCGATAAGGGCCCGGGGCAAACGCCACCCGGAGGCGGGAAACCCTCCCCCCCAGTCGCGGAAGCCTGCAAAAAGGGGGGCGACCAGGATTGGTCGCCCTAAAGGAGCCAACGGCCCCCCAATCAGGGGCTGAGTTGGCAAGCGGGAGGTGGGGTTAAATAAGGGTGCAAGGCCCTGAAGAATCACACAACCCCCCATCCCTGCTCGGAAGGAGGAAGAATCCCACCCACCCACACCAAAGAACGCGGGCGTTGCAGCCTCAAAGTAGAGGTGAGGCGGAAGAAACCCAAGAAAGATAGAAAAAAGAGAGAAAATTACTAGAGGTAGGTGGAAGGCTCACACAGTGTCCTTGGGATGCCTCACGGCAGGGGCACTGAGGGAGCGAATGACGGCACACAGCCATAGACAGAATAGATGGGATGCTCCCAGAGGGCCCTTGAGATGCCTCATGGCAGGGGTACCGAGGGAGTGAAATAACAAGGACACAGCCACAGGCAGAGTAGAGGAAAGGCTCGCACAGGGTCCTTGGGATGCCACATGGCAGGGCTCCTGAGGAGCCAGCGAGGGGTCAGCAAAGGGTCCAGGGCAAGCAGAACGGCACTTGCAGCCCGGGAAGGTCCTGACAGACACCCAGTGAATTCGGTAGCAAGTTGAAGCCTGGAACCGCAGACACAGAGGCCCGGCCATAAGGGGCCCCCGCAGAACTGTACTGTCTAAGGGCACATAACGACAAGAAATGTACAAAGACAATGAAAGTATACAATAACATGGACGTTTTGAATGACCAATGAAATTGCAAATGTACAACCATATTATGTTTGAATAAACTGCGACCTTTTAAGGCACCAAATCATGTTGTCACTGGTGTAATTCAAGGTAAAAGGGACGCAGTCAGTTGGGCAAGAGGGGTGAGGGTGAACTCTCCCCTGGGAGGGGCTGAATCCCGGGCCGGGGAAGGCGCAGCCGGACCCGATAGGGGCCCGGGGCAAACCCCACCCGGAGGCGGGAAACCCTCCCCCCTCATCGCGGAAGCCCCCGATAAGGGGGGCGACCAGGATTGGTCGCCCCAAAGGAGCCAATGGCCCCCCCAATCAGGGGGCGAGTTGGCAAGTGGCATGGGGGGGTTAAATAAGGGTGCAAGGCCCTGAAGAATCATACAAACCCCCCATCCCTGCTCGGAAGGAGGAAGAATCCCACCCACCCACACCAAAAAACACGGGTGTCGCAGCCGCAAAGTAGAGGTGAGGCGGAAGAAACCCAAGAAAGATAGAAAAAAGAGAGAAAATTACTAGAGGTAGATGGAAGGCTCACACAGGGTCCTTGGGATGCCTCACGGCAGGGGCACTGAGGGAGCGAATGACGCCACACAGCCATAGACAGAATAGATGGGATGCTCCCACAGGGTCCTTGGGATGCCTCACGGCAGGAGTACTGAGGGAGTGAAATAACAAAGACACAGCCACAGGCAGAGTAGAGGAAAGGCTCGGACAGGGTCCTTGGGATGCCACACGGCAAGGCCCCTGAGGAGCCAGCGAGGGGCCAGCAAAGGGTCCAGGGCAAGCGGACGGCACTTGCAGCCCAGGCAGGTCCTGACAGACACCCAGTGAATTCGGTAGCAAGTTGAAGCCTGGAACCGCAGACAGAGAGGCCCAGCCACAAAGGGGCCCTCGCAGAACTGTACTGTCTAAGGGCAGATAACGACAAGAAATGTACAAAGACAATGAAAGTATACAATAACATGGACGTTTTGAATGACCAATAAAATTGCAAATGTACAACCATATTATGTTTGAATAAACTGCGATCTTTTAAGGCACCAAATCATGTTGTCACTGTTCTAATTCAAGGTAAAAGGGACGCAGTCAGTTGGGCAGGAGGGGGGAGGGTGAACTCACCCCTGGTAGGGGTTTGTTTTTTGCTATAGAAGGAAGGGAGCATTCCAAACTAAAATGCAGTGACAAAACCAGTTTTGCATTTCGCGCAATTATGCAGAATGTTTCCAAACTTTCACGTAATTATGCAAAGACAAATTATATGAATTTTGAACTCCCCTAGTCCTGACCAGCAAATGTTTATTGTTACCAAACCCAGTAATTAATATCCTTTAACCAGCTACGCTACGCCCGTTGGGCTAAAAGGGCTTTAGATTCCCCCCACCTCCCCAACCTTGTTGAGTGTCTTTGTCAGGGCGGCTGCAACTTGGGGCACACACCCAGCTCTTTAGCTGATGTGTGCTGGGATGCGCTGGAGCTGGGTCCTCGGTGACAGCCTCTCACGGGGCATTTTGCAGGTTATCTAGGAGCAAAAGTGCATAACAAAATATGGGATGGTGATCCTGAGTGCAAATGGAACTGACCTGAGACATGTTTTGTTGGCATGTCACCTTCATGTAAATTAATACAACAGACACACCTTCAATGAAAAATAAATGCAAGTTAAAGTAATTTGTGGGAAATGCATTTTTTTGTGTTATGAAAGTTCCATTGGTTAATACGATCACTGCAGATGTCTTTGTCTGTAACCAGGCAGTTAGGCAACTGCATCCTAGTTGGTGCACCAAGGAATAGCGATGTGTATTCATAGTGTTAAAATGTCCCAGCCTGAGGCTAAAACACTGTAAATATGGAATTAATTATTTTAAAATTGTATTACAGACAGTATAAGATAGGCTGCCACAAAATGAAGAAAGAGATTTTGGGTCTGATGTACAAAGCCATTTTGTGATCATCAAGCCTGCGATTCTAAAAATCACAAGGTTTGTGACTGCTAAATGGCTTTTTAAAATGTACTAAACTCAATTTGTGATTTGGTAACAGGTTACTGAATCGCAAAATGGGTTTAGGAAAGCATAATAAATCATTTTTCGTAAGGGGCGCATTTAGGGCGTCCTCTCTAAATAGCATTTTGTTTGTGACAAAAATCTTGTCACAAAAATTCCTTCATGAACAAGCATTTGCAATGCAATAGGTCTTGCATTAACGAGAGTTTTGTAAATGCGACACCTATTGCATTACAAATGCTAGTTTGTAAAAAACGCCCTTGCGATGCTTTAACTTTAACCTCGACCATGCCCCTTTCTTTAGACGAGCTGTGTCTAAAGAAAGGGGCATGGCCGCCATTAAAGTAAAAGCACGATATGTGGCGCTTTTACCAAAAAAAAAGAATTTGTTTGTCAACTTGACAAACAAATGCTTTTTTTTGTAAAAGCGCCCCATGCCCCGCTTTAACTTTAATGGCGGCCGCGCCCCTTTCCTTAGACTCGGCTTGTTTAAGGAAAGGGGCGCGGACGACATTAATGTGTAAGTGCGGCATGGGGCAATTTTTAAAAACAGAATTAAATAAATAGTAAACATAAAAAAACATGCGCCCGCCTTTGGTGCAGCAAGTAAAGCAAAGGCACGGCTGCCACTATCAGCGTGGCGTACCGTGCTATGTAAAAAAAATAATAAAGCCTTACGAGAGAGCGTGTCCTGCCTGCAACAGCAGGCATGTGAAAACCATTAAATGAAATAGTGCTCGGAGGCTGTGATTAAAGCCTACCGAGCAACAACACATGTAAAAGGGGGTGTCCTCATGGGAGGTTACAAATGAAGACAAGGCGGTAGTAAGGAGGGACTAACAAGCCTATAAAGGAATCAGAAGCCGGCATTTACGAAGGACAATGACACAAGCCAATGAAAAATATGGGCGGTGAGTGGGCGGGGCTTCAAGTCCATGCTCTAATACAGCATGCCTTGCAGAGCAGCGCATCTGCTGCCCAGGCTTGACCTAAAAATTGGCTGTATTTAAAAAAATGTTTGCTTTAAATAAATGCTATCACAGATATGGTGGCCTGCTGACCCCAGAAGACATCATCCATCCCTGTGATGACATCTAACCATAGTGGATTGCAAATTTGCACCCTACCACATTAATATAGATGTGGTAGGTCGGATTGTGACCCTCTATGATTCGAAATTGAACTGACCTATTAATACATAGGTCGGTTCTCAAAATTCTTTTCCATTCGCAAAAAGTTGGTACTCAATTTGCAACCACTTTTAGCCAGTGGATATTTGGTACATCAGACCCTTAGAGTGTAAGGTAAAGCAAGTGTTTAAAAATATATATTAGTGTGTATAAGCAATCAGACTATATTTAGTGCAACCTTTTAAATAAGTTTCCATTAGGACGCATTCAAGAACATTATCTCATAACAACCTCAGATTACCTCCCTCACTAAAAGAATAAGCCTTCTTCACCATGAAGCCTCAAAAACTCCATCAATTAAAGACATATACTGGCTCCTAAGCGGCCTTTAGATTTGCTGATTTGTGAATTGCACACATTTACAGTAATTTCAGGTAGCAGGCACCCTGGCAAAAAGGCTTCTTTCTTCTTTTGCTGTCTGCGTGTACACTAGCTTCACAGAACAGGAGACCACATCCCTGCCCTTTTAAACCAATATTGTAAAAAGGAAAATGATTGGGAATGTTGTCCTAATCAGTTCTTAATTTGTAAAATTATAAGTGTCGGGGCCCTCGTCAGGAGGCCACCGCAGTTTGCACCACATATTGCCACTGTACTTACACAACTACTAACCATCACACTGCTACAAGTGTGACAATTCAGACTGTTCAAGGCCGCCAAAGCTTTAAGAATGGCGTGGGTGGCAGGTATTAGTTGTTATTAATGTATATTGAATTAACAAAAAACTGTTTTACGGCTCATCTTTAAATTACACAAACAGCGCCACCATGTGGCAGCTGTCATAAGTGTAGGTTCTGGCAATTAAGTGCCAGTGCCAGCAATTAAGTGCTGGTGCTAGTGCCGAGCACCGGAAACCACGGTCTCAAATTAATCACTGGTCCTAATAGATCCTGCTGACTTCAACCACTGAGGTAATCTAAAAGCAACTTACAGGTAGAAGAGGCTTTTTTTGTTTTTTCATTGTTTCTCGTACTTCATGGTGTTGTGCTTTTCCGACTAATCAGCCCAATTGCAAGGTACCCATTGGCCCCGATTAGGAAGTGTGCATCGCAGAATTCCAGAGTGGAATTCCATTCTACATAATTACAAGAGGTCCAGTGTTCCTACATTTGGATATACTAGCTGCGGGAACAACAAACCCAATTTTATCAGACAGAAAATCCAGTACGCAGAATCACTGTAAGAAAAGGTTACATTGTAGCCCGGACCACTTCTATAGCCCCTGCCTAAACGTCAGACAAGGCACAGGGGACCATTACATTGCTCTCCGCTGCCAGCCAACATTCTCCACTCCTTACTTCGTTCTCCTCACTCTCTTCTTGCACCCCTGCCGTACAACAGCCCCCTGCACATTTTTAGCACTGATCACTGCACCATTTACCAACCACTCAGAGAAACGTAAAGGTGCGCATTAAACCCCACAGAAAAGGGAATACCCTGCGGAGTACCACCAGGTAATTCCCTGGGGTTTAATTTACAATAGCACAGTGCAGATGGGTTGGTACTAGGCAGATTGTCCGCCAGGTCAGAGATTTACACCAGCCGTGCCAGCTAAGGCATCTTAGCACTGAACTCACAACAGCAGAAAAGCTATGAAGATAATCAATAAAACAGATTCATTTTAAGAGCCTTCCTGAACATGGAATGTTTGTTTATTTTGCACAGGCCAAGATGGAGTACATTCCAAACAGAGGAGGCATCAAAAGAAAAGGAGCACCCCTTAACCCCCCGCCCCAAGCCTTTCTAAATTGGGAGACTGATAGCAGTAGGGAAGAGGCACAATCAAGGGATTGTTTAGACTTGGAAGCAAACACATAAGCAGCGAGGAGATAACAGGCTTTGTAATGAATCCTTCTAGAAACTGGCAACCTGTGCAGCTGATGATGAGCCTAGAAGAGCCTATCACATTTCCTGAAATTCACGACAAGTTATGCTACCGTATTCTGAATGCCCTGAAGCTTGTAAATAGCTGACTCTGGAAAGCCAACACAACAAGCATTGACATAATTCAGTGTAAAAATGATAGTAGCATTAACAACACAAGCTTTCAAGTGGCATTGAGTATAACAGGTTTTCATCAAAATCCTCATCTGGAAGTTACAGGACGACGCAACTGCAATAGCAAGATGAAACAGCAGGAGATGCCACCACTGTATTTTTGTCTGATGTCATTCCATTCCATAAAGCTACCAATGCAGCCAGAAACAGGCCTGTCTAGCTTCTAGTAACCAGTGCTCTTCAACATGTGTACAAAGCTGGCGGGCCCTAACGTCTTGCCATTTGAAATAACTACTGGGAAAACAAAGAAATGCCTTAGGTTAGCTTCTGCACTGGGGGTCTACGTTTGACTTCTTTAAAAGGGGTTTGCCTATCTACTAGGGGCAGTTCCTCACGAAAACGGGTGTTAAGGATGAAGGTAAAAGCAGGTGTAACAAATGCAAGTTAAGGTTTTAGAGTCCTCACTGGACATTCATCATCTGGGTACCTGACTTTGGGCAGGTAACCATGAGGAGAGCTGTGCTGTGAGATGAGTGAAAAAGGGCTTTGTATTGAATTCTGTGGAAGCTGCTATTTAGCTGTCAAATGACTTCCCTTCTTAAAGATGTGTCAGTAGCCTACACATATTGTCAATTCCACTAAAACATGTTTGTTGTAATCCTACCGAGCTATGACCAATATGTTTAAAATCCACAAATAATTATTTTCTTGTATTTGCTCTAACCATTTCTTGAAGTATTAGCCCCGCCTCCATTCGCAGACCTGTTAGCCCCCCCTTCCCGAAGTTCGAGCTTAGTTGCACCCCAGCCTGTAATCATAAGGAAAAAGTACCGATTCCTGTAGTGGATTGCGTTAGTCCCAACAAGCCACCAGACCAAGCAAATAATGCAATAGGCTAAATCAGTGCCAAATGTAGCCGAGCTCACTTCCGGTCCATGTTTCTTTTCCTGCTGGTTTTGAGCTCGATCTGTCAAACGCGCTTTGTGGGAACGGAAGTCCGTTGGTGATGACTATGTGTGCCTGCTGTTTCAGACATCTGGATACGCCAGCCATGACATGCGAGGCCTTCACTGCGGCCGCTTTCTTCGAGAGGCTGGTATCTTTCTTGCTGTTTGAAGGCACATTAGTAACAGCCAATAAGATTCAATCTGCATTATCGATGCCAGATGACCTGTCATGGCCGCATAGGAGGTTTACATCGAACAATCGCTGATTGTCCACCAACCGGAAGCAATGCCCTCGTGTGGAAACCTTTGAGCGGATGTTCAAACGCGTAGCATGCTACAGAGCATCGGATACGGGTCTCGCTCCTGGCCCATTTGTGAGCGGGACATTCTTTACAGCTGTCATAAATGTAAATATGTCAAGCCGTCAATTAAAAAGCCTTCGGCTCAGCTGTTTCTCGGAAATCACACTGTACATTCTTTTGTTCAACTTGTGCAGCTATTCTGAACGTGTGAGGCGCGAAGTTTTTGTGTTTTCAGAATTATTTTAGAAATTTCATATACACAGGCACAATTCAGGAACCTTAGTGTAGTATTCGTTGCGTAGATACTCGTATGGCCTAACACCCTAAACATGTTTCGTCTCAAAGCGTGCATTGAAACATTTACTGAGGAGTTGAAGCATGATACTGTGAGTTTTTATATTTGTTTATTTCACTACGTATATCAATAAATCTTCACTGTCTCGTCCAGGAAACTGGAGAGTATACTTTGCTATTTACCTTTAGAGAAGCAAATGCCAGTATCAGCAGTGGACGTGCACCTGGACTTGCGGTGCTGAGCACAAGTGAAGTTGAATGGTGTCCATGTACGTTTAAACGCGAATACGCATTAAAGGGCTTCTCCTCGGCGAAAAATATTAAAGTTACATCTGCAAACGCAGCTTAACATCTTGCAGAATTGTTCAATTGGACGAAATTCCTGATGCATAAACCTAAAGCATGCGAGTGCTTCTGAAAATCTATCACTTGGTGGTGCTCCTCGAATTCCTTGTGAATCACACGAATTCCATGTTACCTTTTCCAACTGGAGCAGCAATCCTGGGGGAGGAAGCTTTGGACTTTTCACAAATACCTTTTAATGTGTCTGCTGGACAATTATTTTGTTATGGTCTGATGTCAGGTTGCTAAAAAGATTAAATTGTAGAGTGAAACAAGCATTGGCAAAGTGAATATGTCTGTCTGTTTTTAAACAAAAGTGCTTCTTCATTGATTCTCAATTTTGCATGTGTTGGTGTGGATTGGTGAGTGGGTGAATTCAAGAATGAGTGTAGGAGGCTGGCTTAGTATTTGGTTCACACTTATTTAAATGAAGCTCCTTGCACTAATCCAGACGACCCTTATGGCGGTTTAGTAAGTCTTAGACAACCATAGAAAGCTCTGTAAGTGGTAGCTGTGGAGAGCAGCCTTCAGGCTTATCTTGAAGGAGTGTTAAGCAGCTTGTTTTACCAGATCTAATCATTTAGTGTAGGTTAAACGAAAAAGAACCACAGAGTGTATTTATAACAAGCACTGGCATAGCCAATAGGTCTCGCCTTTGGGAACTTATAAATGTTTAGCCATGCAGCACATTATCAGACTACCTAATACGTCATAAACGTAATACTGTGTGTGCCATATAGATTGTAATTGCATTTATATAGTGCTTACTTCCCCTGACGAAGCGATACAAAAGGGGATACAAAAGGGGATGATGGACGGAACGTTTGAGCCAATCAAACACTCACCCCCAGTCAACTGATCTGGGTTTAATCCATCATCATTCTTTAGCTCACTCCACCACCCCAGTTCAGACATGGCCATATGCAAATCAGTCTGACCCTGTGCCTCATGGGAACAGTCCAGCCCGAACTGCCAAGCCATGTCTTCCTGGACCGCAAACAAGCATCCTAGGACCGGTTTCTGGCATTCCAGCCGTCATCAGCCAGGCTTGCTTGAATCCAATGGCAAAGTGAGCAAGGGACCCACGTCTGGGCATACCCCCGCCAACTTAGGGCGAACAAAGCGATACAAAAGGGGATGATGGACGGAACGTTTGAGCCAATCAAACACTCACCCCCAGTCAACTGATCTGGGTTTAATCCATCATCATTCTTTAGCTCACTCCACCACCCCAGTTCAGACATGGCCATATGCAAATCAGTCTGACCCTGTGCCTCATGGGAACAGTCCAGCCCGAACTGCCAAGTTCGGGTATGCCCAGACGTGGGTGCCGTGCTCTCCATGCCACTGGAGTCAAGCTATCCTGGCTGATGAGGGCTGAAAGCCCGAAACCGGTCCTAGGATGCTTGTTTCCAGTCCAGGGAGGACCTGGCCTGGCAGTTCGGGCTGGACTGTTCCCATTGGGCGCAGGGTCAAGACTGATTTGCATATGGCTGGGTCCAAACTGGAATGGCATGGTGAGCAAAAAACGATGGATTTAGGCCCAGATCTCTGTACTGGGGTGAATGTACGACATTGTTCTGCATTCTGTCCATCAATTGTTGTTTTTGCATTTGTCACCCCGAGAGGGACGGGTATGCCCAGACGTGGGTCCCGTGCTCTCCATGCCACTGGAGTCAAGCTATCCTGGCTGATGAGGGCTGAAAGCCCGAAACCGGTCCTAGGATGCTTGTTTCCAGTCCAGGGAGGACCTGGCCTGGCAGTTCGGGCTGGACTGTTCCCATTGGGCGCAGGGTCAAGACTGATTTGCATATGGCTGGGTCCAAACTGGAATGGCATGGTGAGCAAAAAAACGATGGATTTAGGCCCAGATCTCTGTACTGGGGTGAATGTACGACATTGTTCTGCATTCTGTCCATCAATTGTTGTTTTTGCATTTGTCACCCCGAGAGGGACGGGTATGCCCAGACGTGGGTCCCGTGCTCTCCATGCCACTGGAGTCAAGCTATCCTGGCTGATGAGGGCTGAAAGCCCGAAACCGGTCCTAGGATGCTTGTTTCCAGTCCAGGGAGGACCTGGCCTGGCAGTTCGGGCTGGACTGTTCCCATTGGGCGCAGGGTCAAGACTGATTTGCATATGGCTGGGTCCAAACTGGAATGGCATGGTGAGCAAAAAAACGATGGATTTAGGCCCAGATCTCTGTACTGGGGTGAATGTACGACATTGTTCTGCATTCTGTCCATCAATTGTTGTTTTTGCACTTCCCCTGACGAGGCATTTAAGCGCTTTACGCCGGGCAACACTTTGCTCCGGATACCAAGATTAATGTATAGTTTAGTGTTATTACTGTTAGTTACTGTGATTAGTCTTGTGCACTCTCAAAGCAAACCATTCCATGGAGTCTTTTCAGTTTTTTATGGTGGACTAAAGTAATAGTGGTTGGTTCTTATCATTATATAAGCATAAGTTGTTGGATAGCGTGCAGCCCCTTGCTGGCAGGGTTAGGTCTTATGCCATTACAGACGGACAATTCTGGACAGGTGAAAGGATGGCAGAGTGAATGGATATACCACAGTGAATGGATGTACCACAATATATTGAGGGTAAACAGTCATTAGTACGCGACTTGTAGTTCGCATACCATTACAACGCAAGCGTAACAACGCATGCGCTGTAACAACGCGTAGCCTTTACTACGCATGTTATTACTTCGCATGCGCTGTTATAACGCATGCTTTGTATTGCGTGTATGGCTGCGCCCAGAATTGGAGTGATGACCCGGCGCCAAGATGGCAGAGCACACGAGGAGGCAGCGATGACGGCAGTCAAAGCGGCGCGGCTGGAGCAAGTAGGGGAGAGGCGCTGGTGCACGGGGCGGATCTGCAGGCTCCTGTGCGCTGGCTGGGGGCTTTTTGGGCAATTCTGCTGCGCTCGGAATTGGAGTGACGACCCAGCGCCAAGATGGCAGAGCACATGAGGAGGCAGCGATGACGGCAGTCAAAGCGGCGCGGCTGGAGCAAGTAGGGGAGATGCGCTGGTGCCCGGGGCAGATCTGCAGGCTCCTGTGCGCTGGCTGGGGGATTTTTGGACAATTCTGCTGTCCTCACCGCCTTTGATTGACAACGCTTGCAGCCGAGGACAAGGGACGTGAACCGAGGAGAGAGAGGTAAGAGGGGCTGTGTATTTTTAAAGGGTTTGTGTTTGAGGAGTAGTGTTTTTGGGTTTAGGGTAGTGTTGTGGGTTGTGCAGGGTAGTGTTTGTGTGTAGGGACAGGAGTGGGGGGTGGGGGGGTCGTGCAGGGGTTAGTGTTTTAGGGATTAGGGTAGTGTTGTGGTGTTTGTGTACTGTAGGGTAGTGTCGGGGGGGTCGTGCAGGGTAGTGTTTCAGTGTAGGGACCGGACTAGGGGTAGGGGCAGGGTCATGCTGGGGGTAGTGTTTTAGGGTTTATGGTAGTGTTGTGGTGTTTGTGTAGTGTAGGGTAGTATTTTAGGGTTTAGAGTAGTGTCGGGGGTTGTGCAGGGTAGTGTTTCAGTGTAGGGAGCGGACTGGGGGTAGGGGCAGGGTCGTGCTTGGGGTAGTGTTTTAGGGTTTATGGTAGTGTTGTAGTGTTTGTGTAGTGTAGGGTAGTGTTTTAGGGTTTAGGGTAGTGTCGGGGGGTCGTGTAGGGTAGTGTTTCAGTGTAGGGGACGGACTGGGGGTAGGGGTAGGGTCGTGCTTGGGGTAGTGTTTTAGGGTTTAGGGTAGTGTTGTAGTGTTTGTGTAGTGTAGGGTAGTGTTTTAGGGTTTAGGGTAGTATCGGGGGGTCGTGCAGGGTAGTGTTTCAGTGTAGGGAGCGGACTGGGGGTAGGGGCAGGGTCGTGCAGGGGGTAGTGTTTTAGGGTTTAGGGTAGTGTTGTAGTGTTTGTGTAGTGTAGGGTAGTGTTTTAGGGTTTAGGGTAGTGTTGGGGGGTCGTGTAGGGTAGTGTTTCAGTGTAGGGGACGGACGGGGTAGGGTCGTGCTTGGGGTAGTGTTTTAGGGTTTAGGGTAGTGTTGTAGTGTTTGTGTAGTGTAGGGTAGTGTTTTAGGGTTTAGGGTAGTGTCGGGGGGTCGTGCAGGGTAGTGTTTGAGTGTAGGGACTTGAATGGGGGAAGGGGGAGTGTCGTGTAGGGGGTAGTGTTTTAGGGTTTAGGGTAGTGTTGTGTTGTGTAGTGTATAGTAGTGTTTTAGGGTAGTGTTGTGGAGTATGTGTTATGTAGAGTAGTGTATATGGATGTAGAAATTAGCGTAGTGTTGGGGGGTTATTTAAAAAAAAATGCGTTGTAAAAGTATGCGGGGAATTGGGATCCGTTGTAAAGACATTTTATATGCATTTTAAAGAAAATGCGAAGTAATGGTATGCGTTATCGAAAAATGCGTTGTAATGGTACTTGCGAACTAAAAACAACGTTGTAAAAGTATGCGTTGTTTTAGTTTGCGAAGTATCGACATATATTCTATATTGAGGGCTCTGTTGTACATATTGAAAATGTGGCCGCATTATCAATATACATTTACTTAAACTTTGTAGCAAATACATATGCACATACCCAGCTATCTAACACAGATAGCCTCTTCAGATTTGTCTGTGGGGCTAATGACACCCTGCGGCTAATGCAAAGACGTCCTGAACAGAAATGCTGGTACGGCAGCCAGATGCACTATTTTTCACCCTTCACCAAAGAGCATGACCTCGGGCTGAGGTGAACAATGAAAACAGACTCGGAACCTGTATTATGGAGGAGTACAGTCGTTGGTCTTTATCTGAACATTCTGATGCCGAAAGGGATTCCAGCAGTTTCTATACAACCGAAAATGTTTAGCATTGAAAGTACTGGAAATAAATTACTTGGCAAAACTTTGCCCGATTAAGTACCCTGGCTGAAAGCAAGATTTCAAACACTTCGCTCTTTCTATGTTCTACAGTATTTTAAGTAATTAAAACATCACAGAATACATTTCAAATAGTGACGTCATCAGACTGTCAAAAGTGATTTTTACCAGGACATGAGAAGCTGGCTCCTCTGTGTATTTCTTCTTTTCAGAAAGTGTGCTTGCATGAAGGCTGTACAAAAAACAAGCACTATAGCGTTTTTTGCTTTAAAAAAAACAGGAAGTATGAGAAGACAGAGCAGTGGAGCCAATTCTACGTCTGCATCATGCGTGACAAGTGGGCATGGACTCTAACGTAAAACTGGCACAGCCCTGTTGCAAGTTTATGCTAGGCTCAAGTGAGTGGGTTTGGGGAAGCCATCGTCTGTGCGGTCCACTACAATCACTGTAAGTACACCTGGCCAAATGTATTTAAATTCCATTTATATAGTGCTTACTACCCCTGACGAGGCGTTGTACTGTACTCTGATTGTATAAAGGCACAGCACATCCTAAGTAAACGCGGTTAGCCTTCTAACTAAGGCGCCTTTGAAACAGCTTTGTAAATAAATGCACTCTTTTGGAAGGAGTACACAATTTAGATAGTGGTGTTTGAGACACTGCCAGGCTTGCAAAAGTAAACTAGTACATTTCAAGTCTGGATGAACCCTACTGGAAGACCCTTCCAGCACCCCGCAATACCCTTGTACAAGCGTGGCCCCTTCGGCTCACAAGTTATCAGATGCTGCAGGGGTTCAGCACACAGCGCTGCTATTCCTAGACTGTGTTTAATGAACAGGCCCGCTGGAATGAGGGTTACCTTTCACTCTAGACACCTTGTCACCTGATCAGTGTCTGATAACAGAGGTACAATGCCGTGCAATAGGCAAACCGGTAAAACTGCAATCTTAGTGGTCACTCGTTTGTCTTCCTTTCCAACACACAGGACGAAAATAAACCTCACTATCTGTTAGCCTCGGGCTGTGCACCCTAAGTGCATTTACACAGCGAGAGCACGCGAATCCCGGCGCACTCCCTATGCACCTTTACTCAAGGATCAGCGAGGCTCCCGGGGCACGCTAAAGGCAGAAGGCCACTCGCCTCTGAGTCACGCAGAACACACACATCCCCATTACAAAACGCACTGCCCCGACTGTACTCATCTGGGAAAGTGGCACAAAATATGTGACGGAAGCCAACACCTGCATGTTGTGTGGGCACAATTTTCCATTGTACAAGGTAAAAAAAAAAACACAAAAGCAGATGCACCAAAATGTTCAGCCCATTGCAATTACTTAGCAACTAAAACACATAAACCAGCTACTCAGATCCACGTACCAATGGATACATTAACACGATGTGTCCCAGTAAACCTTACCCACGTGTTTACTGCAGCAGTAAATGGGGCTGAGGGGTGTTTTGTAAGTAGCATCATAGGTAACAGTGAAACAACACTGAACCCGTTCAGACCTCTTTCGGCTCACAACACGGTCATTCAACTATGTAAATCTTCAGAGCTTCGCAAGTGAGAACTTCCTTTCAGTGGTTAAGAGGTCTGAAAATGGAGCTTCGCATAAGTGAGGTGTTCAGTGAAAGGCGGCGATCTCACTGACAGAGGCTTTATTTAATTGCAGGTGCTACTGAGACGAGACTGTTGTCATTTGACAAAGAGAAACCACGTGACTGCACAATCAGCGGAAACCAGCCTCTGACCACTGGTAGAGCACCGTGCACCAGCATTCCATTAGGGAAATAGTTGATTATGTCATTCGTATATTAATACAATTCTGTAAAGTTAAAACAAACGTACCTACCGGCTTCGTAAAAATAAAAGCATACACAACGATCAGCACTTCTATAAAGAACGTAATACTTTGCATTAAGTATGTGTTTTTGGTAGTGCGAACAAGACATCACAAACAAAACAAGCGCGGCCGCTAAAGTGAAAGCGACCGCGCTGTGTTTAATTCGTAACCTGATCCACGACGAGGGAGGAATGCAGCTGCCAGCCTGCGCGCCGCTGCTCCCGAGAGCAAAATGCCGTGGGCGTGAACCTTTGGAGGAGAGGTGGGACATGCACCCGCCTTTGGCCATTTGCGTGCTTTCATTATTGAAAGACACACGCAAAGGCCAATCCAATGTGTGGGAAGAGTCCGACCCACACGGAGAAGTTTGGAGTGCTCACAAGAAGCCTCCCATAGTGCAGCGCATGCGCGCTGCGCTAGGCTCGACCTAAAAATAGTTCTATTTACTACACAACACTCACTAACACATTGGTATATCTCCTACCCGGAGATATAAACGCAAATACACAAGAATACTTTAATTGTAATAGGTAAGTAAGCACAAAATTCAGTGGTCTCCAGTGAAAGACCAAACCATATCTTAAAAAAGTGGAATGTGAACCACGACCGAAGTAGGGACTTGGACCAGGACACTCAGAGGAGCTGGGGACACAAGGAATCACCCAAGGTAAGTACCCAGGAACCCCATGGAGGATGTGTGCAGAGTGCAAACACAGCTAGGTGTCCAACAGAAGTCAACTGGGAAGTCGCATTGCAGTTTGGAAGAAAAAGGACCCTTCCCAGTGGACCCTAAAGAAACCCTGTGGAAGAATAAAGGTTGGAGAGACCTGTGGATACCTCAGGAACCAGGATACCTACACCAGGGAAGCCGGGTGCATCAGTGCAAAGTGACGTCGGAAACCGATGTAGACCACAATGAAGGACTTCAGGAAAAATGCCACTGGAGAAAACTGTGCAAGAGTTCAGTGGAATCCAAGGATGGATTCTTGAAGAGGAGAATCTGTAAGCAGAGAGGACAGTGTCTATGCCATTTGGAGATGACCAGGAGGCACGGAAGAGCAATGCCCACCGATGACGGACGGTTCAGAAGAGATGACGGTGGCCATGTCGCTGCTGCTTTGAGGACCAGGCGATGCCAGGAGCCGTGCACAAGCTGTGCCATGTCAGAAGTCGAGACTCAGGGGGTCGGTGTCCGGCAGGAGCACCAACAAGCCTTGGCAGATGCAACAGGTGAGGAAAGCGAAGAAGGAGCAACTTTGGGACCAGCAAGGTCCAAGGAACTCACCACAAGCAGGAAAATCAGAGCAGGCCCCAAGCAAGCAGGGGAGCCTATTGAAGCAGAAGAAGGCCCTCAAGAGGACCCACAGGCCGAAGTCACAGGAGTCACAAGAGGACCTTGACCAGCTCACAAAGAAGGAAGGCCCATGGTGCAGAGGATGCAGTGAAGACGTTGTACTTAGCAGGAAGAGATGCTGGAGGATGGAGCTTCTTGTGGCCCGAAGATCTCTGGAGTGCAGGGCCAACAAGTCTTGGCAATGGCAAGTCAATGCGGTGCACAGGGGTTTGGTCCCAGCAATTCCGATGAGGAATATTGGCCTCAAAATTGAAGAGAGGACAGGTCAGGCCTCAAGGGAGTTGCAGAACCACCACTTGTGTTGCTGAGCCTTTCGAAGTCCGTGGGAAGTCAGGAGCAACAACCCGGTCAGCTTCGTTGCGGTGCCTGCAGATGCAGAGGAGTGACTCTTTCACTCCAAGGGAGACTACTTCGGCTGTCCTTGACGCCCACAGGTCTGTTGAAGATCCTGGAAGAAGCACAGACACCGACGACGAAGAAGACTTGCAGAACAGCAAGACCAGGAGCAGCAGGAGTCTTCCTTCCTTGAAGCAGTCTGGGTTCCAGGTGAAGTCCAAGTGTCCAGACTGTCGAAGAGTGACATGGTTTCAGGCTTGAATTTTGTCCCACGACGAATCTGAAGAGCCACCCACAGGTAAGCCTTAAGTACCCTAGGGAAAGGGTTGGAACTACTCAGAAGTCCCTCCCAGAGGAGGGGCTGGACAGAGGGGAGAATACTTCCATGTTCTTTGTCCAGTTTCATGCCAGAGCGGGAGCCAAGGGCTCCTAGAACTGGGTCCAACTGGAGTATGCAAGGAGGGCACCAAATGTGCCCTTTAAAGGAGTCTGGTGGTGCTGGCAAGTGCCCACGCCAGAGCCCAATACACCAAGTCATGTCTGGGAGGTGGTCACACACTTCCCTGCGGTAGGAAACCTATTGTTCTACCTTCCCCTGCTCGAGCTTGGCTCAACAGCCGGACGGCAGAATCGTGTCTGTGGTCGGCAGCAGCACTAGCTTGCTGTCAGACCCTGAAAGACTGTTACCAGGAGTACAGGGGGATACCCTAAGGGAGCCCTTCATTACATGGGATCAGACTTCGAACACTGGAATCGGTGTCGGGGTATGATTCCAACATGGTTGATACCAAACATGTACAATAAACAAAATTGGAATGAGTTCCCTACCTACTTTCGTATTTGTTCTAAAGAGCCACTCATTTAGTCTCCTTTGAGTATCAGAGACTTGGAACCCACAGGGTGTTTTAAAAGAACCCTCACTCACCTACCTAGTAGGTGACATGTTTCATCATTGGGTTCCAACCCTGGTTGCCGAATGCTCCCAGGGTGTGCTGCGACGCCTGATTACATCGGAGCGGGTTTTTTGTGATCCCCTGACTGTGTATGTGTCGATGCGAGGTGATGGTTTAAAATTAGCTTGAGATTCCCTCTCTCTGGTAGTGATTTTTTTCGTGGGATTCACAGTCAATATTAAAAGCAAGTGGTGGATCAATGTGGGATGGTTAGTTGGTCCCACTTATCCTGGGTGTGGTCTACATGTTTGTTGGGATCTGCTTGGAATGTGTGGGTGGGAGCTCGTGAGGGCTTGTGGGGGTTCTGCCCTGGAATGTAGTGTGCAGTGGTAGCGGCAGTTGCTGCCAGGAGCTGGAGGTTGCCAGACGGAATAAAGTTGATCCCAACCTACCTGGTGGTGTCTTCTCTTCAGTGGCGACGAGTTCGTCTGGCGCCTTCAGTTTCCCCTCCTGTGGGGTGCTTGGGAGCTGTGCCACGTTGTTTCCCGCTCCGCTTCATTTCTCCAGCTGTGCAGCCCGGATACCCCCCTGCCTGCTTCGTGCTGCCTGGAAACCCTCCTCTGCCTGCCTTGTTTCGCGTTCCAGTTGGTGCAGTGCACGGAGCATCGTATCCTTGTGAACCCCATGTGTGGTTTTGGGGTTTGAAGTGATCCTGTGGATGGTCTCCTCGCGCCAGCCGTGTCCATGGCGGTTGGTTGTCCTCGCGGAGTCATGGGAGTCCGTGCAGGCTTTCACTGTTGCCTGGACACGGATCATCATTTCCGTCACTAGTCGTGTGACGTTGTTCCTGCATTTGCGCAGTTACGCGTAGAGCGACTTCAACGTCAGACGCTTACAAACACGTCTGATGCATCGTCGGCCATTTTGAATTGGGCCACGTCGGAGTTTTTCAACGCTGCGCATCTGGTGATGCACACACCATTCTCTTCCTTCTGAGTGCTGAATCAATTTTTCTGTGCGTTTTTGGTGATGCGCACACCCGCTGTACCCTGTTCACCTTGTGAATTCGGTGATGCGCACACCCTTAGACTTCATCTTGACTACATTCTTCAGTAATACTTCGTTTGCGCACTCTGTGATGCACACACCATCTGGTAATATTTGGTTCGTTTTTGCCACATTGTCACAAATAACATTGTCGTTTTTTGCCACATTGTCACAAGATTATTTATACCGTATGTTGTTTTAACCAAATTTGTGCCTTAAGGACTCATTAGGTGCTGTAGGGGTTGGGCAGCAACTCACCCACGCATGGCCATGGATCATGTTTCGGCATCTCCACCCTTCTTGCAATCTGGAGGTACTCCACCTCTACAATGGCAGCAGTGGAAAGATACGTTTTATGCCTATTTGGAGGCCATTGATGGAGATACTTTTACTTCTAAAAAGAAGAAAGCTTTATAAATTTACAACTTAGGTTCTGAGGGTAGGAATATTTTAAAAACATTACCTTTGGAGCTAGTAAGCACTCACGTGAGTGGTGGTGATGATGGCGATTCACTCGTTGTTGATGACTATGCTTCTATTGTCAAAACTTTAGACAAAAGATTTAATCCCAAAAGAAATGTTGTTCTTGAGCGTCACAAGATTTTACAACGCGCTCAAATTCCTGGTGAGTCCATTGATGACTTTGTAGCTGCTCTTAGAACTCTAGCGGTTACCTGCAATTACAGGGAATTCAGAGACGAAATCATTCACGATCAATTAATTGAAAGGACTTGTAACAAAAAGATTCAAGAGAAGCTATTGTCATCTAATGATCCTGATTTAGAGACTGCCCTTTCTTTGGCTAGGAGTATTGAACACTCTCAATTTTGCGTAAAAGAAATGAGTAGTACTGTTTCACCTGGTGAAGTCAAATTGTTGAATGCTAAACCCGACTCCAAACCTTTGAAGGGTTCCAACACCAATGCTGTGCGTCCTACTACACATTACCCCAAACCCAAAATTGAGCAAGGGAAGCCCTATGCTTCTGTTGTGGGAGCAAATCACATTTAGGGAATGCCAAGTTTTGTTTTGCTTTAAACCAAACTTGTTTCAAATGTGGCAAAAAGGGTCATTATTCTCGAATGTGTAAAGCTGTTATGATTAAGAAAAGTCCTACACAGATGGTGAAGACCATTGCAGAAGACATAATTGACTCTGATGATGAGAATTATGAATTGTTGATGTTGTCGCCTTCATCGTCTCATGCTGAAGGTGTTGTTGAAATATCTTCCTTGGGAGGGTCTCACAAGAGGAAATCTCCTGCATGTAAGATTAGTGTCAATGGGAAGTGCATTGGTTTTCTAGCTGATTCTGGTTCTCCTTTCACACTCATCAATGAGAAGGATTTCGAAGGGTTGGATAGCGTTCAATTGCAACAATCCAATATCAAAATATTCGCTTATGGGGGTAAAAGAGTTGAAGTTCTAGGAAAATTTCTAGCGAATCTTGCCTTTGGTGTGGATCTGGCTACTGAGACTGTGTACGTGGTAAGGATGGAGGAAATTTGTTGGGGTGGGATGAGCAGGGTGCCCTTGGCATCATATTAGATCCTAATCATCCTGACATGGTGGTGTCCCGCAGTGCAATCAATCAATTTTACAATTTGCTTTCACCAGATTCAATCAGTGTGCGCACGGTTGCTCATGTATCAAGTGACAAGTGGGTACATAATTATCCTGAAGTGTTTAATGGTGATCTTGGAAAACTAAAGGGATTTCAGCATTGCATTGTGCTCAAGGAGGGTGCTAAGGCCGTGGCTCATAAAGTGCGCAAAGTACCTTTGAGTCTCCGCAAGGAACTTAAGTGTGAGTTGGAACGACTGTGCACAACGGGGGTAATTGAACCCATTGAAGGCTCTGAATGGTTGGCCCCCATTGTTTTAGCGCGCAAATCCGATAAATCCTTGAGGTTGTGTGTTGATTTGAGAGACCTTAACTCTAACATCAGGGTTGATCGCCAACCTCTACCAAACATCAATGAGATGTTGGCTACTTTAGAAGGTGCCAAGTTTTTTACCTCCCTGGACATTTCCTCAGCTTACCACCAAAGCTGAGGAACTGTGTAAAGAGTCAAGGCACCTTACGTCTTTTGTTACACCTGAGGGGGCTTGTCGTTACATACGTATGCCTTTTAGCCTTGCTTCGGCTTCTGCAGTGTTCCAGCGATTGATGAACAATTTATTCAAGGACATTGCAGGAGTCGTGTTTTTTCAGGATGACATTCTGATTTATGGTAAGACTGAGTCAGAACATGATGAGAGGGTTAAGCACGTCTTAAGCATAATTAGGTCTAGTGGTTTGACGTTAAAAATTGATAAATGTAAATTCCTTCAAGAGGGAGTTGACTACCTTGGTCATCACATTTCTCACAGGGGTGTAGAACCAAAATTAAAGATTATTGAGGCTATCCAGAATGCACCCACACATGTGAACAAGGACCAGCTCCGCTCTTATTTGGGGTTGGTGGAATACTACGCCAA
This sequence comes from Calotriton arnoldi, assembly GCA_963921515.1. Lineage (NCBI taxonomy): Eukaryota > Metazoa > Chordata > Amphibia > Caudata > Salamandridae > Calotriton > Calotriton arnoldi. The sequence goes on along the minus strand of CAWUFW010010373.1, from coordinate 428,861 downwards.
ATTTGTTGGCAACTTTTCCAGCAAAACAGCATCCATGCGGAATTTATTGAAGAAAAATGTTAAGTATGTGTGGGATGATGATTGCAATAACAATTTTGAATCGATTAAGCAGGAAATTGTACATGCTCGCCCCCTTAAACTGTTTAATATTAATGATCAGTGCATCATATCCACTGATGCAAGCAATGTAGGCTTGGGGGCGGTCCTTATGCAAAAGAGAGGGGATGGTTGTGAAGAAACGATTGCTTTTGTTTCAAGAACACTAAGGGGCGCTGAAAGCACTTATTCGACTATTGAAAAGGAAGCTTTAGCCTTGTGGTGGGGTGTCCAACACTTCAAGAATTTTTTGTGGGGAAATGAATTTATTTTGAGGACTGATCATAAACCTTTGATTGATCTTTTCACCACTAAAGGTTGTGGCAGGGCTACGCCACGCATTGCGAAGTAGCAGTATAGGCTGCAAGAGTTTCGTTACCGTCTTGAATATGTGGCTGGTGCTAAGAACCATTTAGCCGATTGTTTGTCTAGGTTACCTCTCTCGTGTGGTGAATGTGAGTTGGCATCTGATGATTTAGAAATGGTTTGTGCGGTGTGCTCTTTTGAGAACACTGTAGGTGTTGCACTTTCTGAACAAGAATGGTTGGAAGCCACATCTAGTGATGCGGAGGTCAGAATGGTTATTGACTTTTTAGCTGGTGTGTGGCCCAACAACAAAGATTGTCCCTCTGAGTTGATTCCTTATAAAAGGATCGGTGAGGAGTTATCTGTGGTTGATGGGGTGTTAAGGAGAGGGGGATTGTTGGTGGTTCCTGTGTCCATGCGCAAGAGGATTTTGGATTTGGCCCATGAAGGTCATCCGGGAATTCGTGCCATGAAAAGCAGAGTCAGGGAGGATTTTTGGTGGCCTGGCTTAGACAGAGATGTTGAACACTATGTTCGTGACTGCTGTATCTGTGTTGTAAGTGACAAGTCTCAGGTGACCAATCCTTCTCCAGTTGATCCTGTGGCGGTGAAAAACTCACCATGGTGCAAATTGGCCTTTGATATTGCCGGTCCTTTTGGGCTCATTGGGAGTTCTCCCAAGTATGCTTTGGTTCTTATTGACTACATGTCAAAATGGCCTGAGGTGAGATTCGTGGATAATGTGAACTCTTTGTCATCAATTTTTTTCAAGATGTATTTCTCAGGGAGGGTTTTCCTGAAGAATTGGTGTCGAACAATGGAACTCAGTTGGTTTCCAGGGAGATGCAAGACTTTCTCAAGGACATTGGTGTAAACATATTCTTACTTCCCTTTATCATCCCCACAGCAACGGTTTAGTTGAGTGCTTCAACCGTGTCATCAAGGAACACTTACAGCTGGCCTTGGTCAATGGTTTGCACTGGCGGCAAGCTGTTACCGACATTTTGTGGGCTGTGAGGACTACGCCTCATGTTAGCACCGGCATGGCTCCTTTCACCTTACTCAGAGGTAGAGTTGCTGGTTCCAAGTTGAACAAGGCATGGATGTCCAGGAGAGAGGTTGACAAGAAGAAGTTGTTGGATGTTGTAGATGGCAGAGCTGCCGTTCAAGCTAAGTATGATACTCGGTCTGGAATTCATGGTGTTTTGTCTGTTAAGGTGGGTGATTGGGTCAGAGTCAAGAAACCCGGCCTTATCCGCAAAGGCGAGTCTTGCTTTTCAGCACCCAAAAGAGTGTCTGCGGTGAGGGATCATGTGGTGGTGTTAGAGAACGGCAAGGTATGGAATAAGTGTGCTGTTTCCGTGGTACCTGAATCCAAGGTTGGTTATGTCAACAAGAGATTCAGTGTTCATTCCTCCCCTGTGGTTGTGCCTGCTAGTGTTCATGGGAGGCAGAATGCTCATTCTGGCTGTGTTCGTGCGAGGGGTGCCTCTACCAGGTTGAGATCTTTTCCTTCCAAGTTTCAAGATAACAAAATGTTGTAGAGTTTCACCTGTTCATAGGTTTTTTTTTTCACCTATATGATGTGATGTGCCTGTGTTTTTGTTCTTATGCACTTTCTGTTATGTTATTCTGTATATATAATGCATTCTCCTTACATTGTTAATTGCTGTTTTCATTTTGTTCTCATTCTCTGTTTCTTTTTGGTGTTGTGAAGGAAGGGGGGTGTGTTGAGATCTGCTTGGAATGTGTGGGTGGGAGCTCGTGAGGGCTCGTGGGGGTTCTGCCCTGGAATGTAGTGTGCGGTGGTTGCGGCAGTTGCTGCCGGGAGCTGGAGGTTGCCAGATAGAATAAAGTTAATCCCAACCTACCTGGTGGTGTCTTCTCTTCAATGTTTCAGCCACCTTCATCTGCCCATCTAGGTCAACGTGGCTTTCTTCAGGACTAAATACAAAGTGCTTGCACACTTATTAAGGCATGCAAGTGAGGGGTATCTGTAGTAAATACTTACAAAGCCCCTGATGATTTTGATACAAATACCTCTTGTATGTATCATTGCTTTTTGTATGCTTCTTGCTGAATGTGAGTGCAAAGACTATTGAATTGGTAAAGTGATGAGTGAATGCATGATGGACAAGGGCAGGGTGTGAAGTGTGGTGCAGTCCCATGCCCAGTCACTCACACATTCATCCACCCACACACTCAATCACTTACAAAAGTGTCATTCATCCATCCAATTAATACCCATTAACTAATTCTTGCCTATATCCACGCATTCATCCACATCATCAATCAATGAAGTAGCACTTCCAGATATAAAACAAGCATTGGTAAAGCCAATAGTTCGGGCACCAGCTGTAGCTCTTCTGGGTTTGTCAATGCTTGTTTTGCTTTGTCATGTTTGTCGTAAAACTGTATTGTTGGGGGAGCTCCTGCGGCACTTACCAATATAAAAAGGCATTGGCTAAAAGCTTTTTTTTTATTTCAGAAAGTTCACTTAGTAAAAGGAATTACTTTGTTTGTAGATGTGCTCTTTGTGAAAGCACACAATGCCATTACTCACAGTTAAGTTAGCCAAAGGCTAAAATGGGCTGACCCACTGCTCCATGCTGTATTGTGTAGGGGATAAAAGTAAAAAAAACAATATATATATATATATATATATATATCCAAAGTGCTCGCCACATACAACTCCTTCGTAGAGAAAAACGAGTGTGGACCACAATTCCGTGCATATATTCTTGTTTATTGAATTCCGTCTGCCATAACGCGTTTCAGCCGTTACCGGCCTTGATTACATGACAACGCTGGACCTATTGATCGGCTCTTTTAAAGTGACAGTGCTCAACAATTAATTCATGGATGTGGACAACAGACTATCCAAATGTACGTAAATGCCATTATATAGATATAAATACTTTTTTTTGGCTGTATTACACAGGTATGACTCCGTGCTTTTACTCGGCATTTGAGCTGTATAAATACAAAATTATTCATGATGGATACTGTATGGCACAAATGCAAATTTTCATTACTGTCAATTTTGTACACAATCCACTATCATTTTTGTGCAAATACTTTTAAGTGAATAAAATTGCTAAATGATCACAAACCCTACCCAGCTAGGATTTGTTCAATGATCAGATCTTTAAAGTGACAAGTGCTTAAAACATAACAGAAATGTTTAACATATAATCATGAATGAAAATTCCGCTTTTCTCTTGACAGGAAAATATACTTGTAAAAATACTGCTTTTGTATATACACCCACATACTCATGCATGTGTATACCTGCCCACTCACATGCACATGTATGCACATAAATCTACATATGGATTGTGATTCCAACGATTTTTTCAACAATCTTTGAGTATAAAGCTATATATTTGTTCCATACTCCGATTATACTAATTGCAATACAGTGCCATTCCTGTCTCATTTGTTGCATATCACGCTCAATCTTATGTGCAAATAACAACCTCCAAATAAAGTGACTTCGTGCTCACAAATCCTTCCCAGCCAGGATTTGTTTACTAAAGCGCCTAGTGGAAAAAGTGCTTTTGTTATTATTTGTATCAATACATTTTGCTGCAGATTATACCCATATTAACATAATGTATTGTTGGCTCATCTGCAGCAATGGATAAAGTGCATAGAGTGAATATATGTTAAGGTTTCTAACTCATTTAAGTGCATCATTTTAGATAAAATCAATTCATCTAAAAGTTGTTTTAAAAAAATGCTACATTAAAACCATGAAACCTTAATACCGAAATGAACATATATAATGCTGGTGTCCTTAGAAAATACACTCCCATATTGCTATTGGGCCCTGCTACATTATAACATTTTGTCACAGATATGTGTGAAGATCTTCGTTTGTATTCATGCCTCCCGGATGCTTTGTATCCAACTCTAGGATATACCTCGTTTCCAACCACCTAAGTCTTTCCTCCTGGTTTCCTCCTCTTTTTTGAACAGGGACTGCATCGATTATAAACTATTTAAAATATTTAAGATCACTATTATGGAAGTGTCTGAAGTGGCTTGCCACCGGATAACTGGGATCATTATTGACTATGGCCCTAGTATGCTGCAGGATCTCTTATGGGCTTGCAGTTTGGTACTGCCTACATACTGTAAGCTACAACTGCATTCCAGTATGTAGACCACATGATCAGTTTTGCATGTTAAATGTTTATCGATCACCTGCATTTTGTTGCTAAAAGCTGTCTGGTAAGAGGTTTTGTTAATGCCATACATACAGGCTTATATATATATATATTTATATATATATTTGCCACGGTCCAAGTAATTACGCTCTCTCAGGGCAGTCCAAATGCAAAGATTTTATTACCAGTTACGCGTTTCGGGGAACACAGTCCCCTTGCTCACACACTGGGCAATCGGCAACACCACCACACTTGTAATGAATAGACATAGTCAAAGGACAATCCACTTCCTTGGATGGGTGAATTACTGCGGTAAAAACGGCATCCATTTTGTAACGGTTTACTTTACAGTTAGTATGGATACCATTTGCATATTCACATATTATAACTTCATAATAATTGTTGTATACAACAGTAATACTAACATTATATGTATCTGTTGCTTAGTGGTCACATGTATATAAAGCCCAATCTAATAGAACTGACAACTGACAATCCACTTTCTTAGATAAGAGAGTTACTGTGGGCAAAACGGCATCCATTTTGTAATGGGTTCCTTTACATTCAATAAAAGTACAAATTGCATAATTATATATTATTTCCTCATAATATTAATTGCATTTGACAATTATACAGACATTTTATTTGTTTTTTAGAACCACATGTAAAAATAGCACAATCTCAAGTCCGGGTTTACTAAGTATTCGGATACACATTCTTGTTCTATTCTGAAATCCTGTCATGACAGACAGATAGAGAGTGTGATCGCTCTAGTGGCTAATACGTCATAATTAACTCGGGTACTTCCCTATTGGACATCTATATAAAGAATACCATGGTAGTCCTACAATCAAAGATACTGGGAATTGTATCAAAGGTATTGCATATTTCGGGCGCCAAGTGGCAGATTGGTCTCAGAAACCGTATCCAAACAGCTAGGGACTCCTAATCTTTAAAGACATCATGACAAGAGTATGCTGTATCTGTATGTCAGAACATCACTCAAAGTGGAAATATCCTATGTAAATGTGAAAATCAAAGTCGGTGGTGTACCCGACGTCAACAACTGGATATATAAAGAACTCTTTCACTAACCGTGTATACAGTGCAAATATCAAAAAATCGTGAAGTAATAAAGTGAAAATCGTGTCATAATATCATGTATTAAAAAAAAAAGAGAGTTATTGTAAATTAGTTATCTTATCTTTAACCGTATCGAGTGCTGATTCCTCAAGGTCTCGAAGAAAAGGGTAGGTGACCTCTACTGCTACATACAGGTAAGTGTAGGTCCCTTCCTTTCCTCCTGTAAATAAAAGAAAAAAGATAAAGGTTAAAAATAGGAACCAGCACAAGGTAAGAAGTCTTTTAAACACACGCAAGGAAGTAAAGATACAGTGTACAAGCACAGATTTCAGGCCTACAGCTGTGTCTGGATTATGGTAATAGGAGGCTAGAAAATACTCAGGTGTCCCTACTCTTGCTGTAAGTGTATAATCAGTTCCTCATCTTGATTGTGGCCCCATGGGCTTCTTGTCTGTAAATCAATTATGTGCCATGATTCACGTTTCCTCAGGAGGAGCTTAGGGTTGCCCCCTCTTTTTTTCACTTGGACCTGCTCAATGATAAAGTATCTCAAAAGTGAACTGTTGGAAAGATGAAATTCCTCAAAGTGGCGCGCAACTGGGTAGTGTTTGTCTTTGTTATGTATAGCCCGTAGATGTTCTAGTATACGTTTTTTCACTGCAAAAGTGGTGCTCCCTACATACCTCATCTTACAGGGGCATTCAAGCACATAGATAACATAAGCAGTGCTGCAGGTAAGAAATTGTTTGATGGTTTTAGTAGTGCTAGGTGTGTCGTACGTTTTGACCATAAGGCTGGACTTGCACGCTTTGCAGTGTCCACAGGGAAAAAATCCCTGTAGATTATGATGGTGTTCCCTCTGCTGTGTAGTGATGTCTCCTTGCACTAAAATGTCTCTGAGACTTCTGCCTTTTCTGTACGTTATCATGGGGCGATCCGGCAAGTCCTGCCCGATCACTGGATCACTTTTAAGGATATTCCAGTTATTGTTCAGGATTTTTGCTACTTGTTTGGATTCCTCATTGTAGGTAAGAATAACTCTACTCGCGTTATTTCCCTTTGTTATGGGCTTTTCTTGGAGGGTTAGATCTCTGCTTATTTGTTTTACTTTTTTGATGGCTTTTTTGATCACCCAATTGGGATACCCCCGTTCTTTAAATCTTTTCTTCATCGTCTTACTTTCAACTTCAAATGCTTCGTTTGTGCTGGAGTTTCTTTTTGCTCTCAGCAGTTCCCCGAATGGAATACTCCATTTGAGCACATCCGGGTGGCTGCTGAGAGCATGGAGAAGGCTGTTTCCTGCTGTACTCTTTCTGTGCAGCTTCGTGTTGAGTTTGTCACCATCAGTTATCACGACTACATCTAAGAACTCAATTGATTCTCTGCTCATGTTGTATGTGAGTTTGATATTGCAGTTGTTAGTATTTAATAGTTCAATAAATCTGATGGCACTCTCCTCACTACCTTTCCAAATAAGGAAAATGTCATCTATGTAGCGAAGCCAGGTGGTAACCTGACTCCACATCTGATGCATATCAGGTGCCTTGCGTATTTCTTCCTCCCATGCCTCCAGAAACAGGTTGGCAAAGCTGGGAGCAAAGCAAGTCCCCATTGCTGTGCCTGAGTGTTTGTTTGTAGATCACATCGTTGAACAAAAAAATATTGTTAGTGAGACAGAATCTTATCATCTCAACTAACATATTTGTGTGTTCAAGGTACCTAATAGGTCTCTGGTCTAGAAAGTATTGGCAAGATCTTATTCCTAGATCATGATCAATAATAGTATACAATGCGTTCACATCCATTATTATCAAAATAAGATCATTTGCCCATTGTATAGTTTGTATTTTTTTCAGAAAGTCTTTAGTGCCCTTAACATGTAATGGTAGATCTGTAACAAAGTTTCTGAGGAAATAGTCAACGTATTTTGAGATGTTTTCGGTGACACTCCCAATCGAGGAAACAATGGGTCTCCCTGGTGGTGTGGTACGATTCTTGTGTATTTTTGGGAGTAGGTAAAAATAGGGAGTCTTGGGTAATCACGTTTTAGGTAACAAAATTCTTCCCAGTGTAATATGCCATTAGTTCTCCATCCATCTAGTCTTTCCCACATGGCTGTGATGCTTTGGTTATATTCCCTGATGTCACTTTTGGAGTAGAAGTGTTTATCATCTAGTTGTCTCAATGCTTCTTGTATATACATTTCTTTGTCCCATATCACTATGTTCCCTCCTTTGTCCGAAGGGCGGATCACTGTAGTGTCGTCTTTAGCCAAAGATTGTATTATTTCATTTTGAGTTTGAGATATATTCCAATTAGTGGCTCTTTGTTTCTTTTGTTCTCGAGTCTTAATGAGTTCATGCATCATAGTATCAAGGAATGTGTCGATGTTGTCATGGGAAAGGTTAGGGTAGAATTTAGATTTGGGTTTAAAATCTGTCATGGTTGCTTGGTCGGTGATGATGTCCATACTTGCTAGTGTCTCTGTTTCTTCTGGGTCTATTTCTGCCAGCAAACCCTGAATGGCTAGGAGAGGACCCACGTCTCTAATACATAGTATATCATTCTCTGTTGGTGTAATGATCGGGGCCTGGTTCATAGAGTTCAGGGGATCCGGCATTCTCGCTGATCTTTCTTGTTGTGGTTTATGTAGTTTATGCCATTTTTTTTATTTCACTTTTCTGATGTACTTGAAAATATCAATTCTTGTTTCTGGGTAGTTGAAGCGATTGGTGGGGCAAAAGGAAAGACCTAGACACAGCGTTCTTTTCTCTAATGTAGAGAGTGGTCTATTAGATAAATTAACAATAGTTTTGCTTACCATGTCATTCTCCATCATTGTTTCTTAGAGGTGGTTGCCTTGTTTCCCACTGGCATTTTTCCTCGTCCTCTGCCTCTTCTGTTCCTTCTGTTTGTCTCGCTTTCTTCTCCGCTTGTTTCGTCCATGTTTCTTCCCCGGCCTCTCCCTCTCTGTCCTCTGCCTCTCCTTCGTGTACTCGGGGTGGGTGTTGCTCTTGGAGTTTGCCTTCCTGTTCTCATGATGCGAAACTCGTCTAAAAACGTTGTAGGGACTCCAGTTTTTTCTTGTCTGTTCGGTCTTCTTTCATTTGCTTGGTTCTGGACTTCATCAGCGTCGCTGCTAGTAATTGAATCAGTTCCACTGGCAATCTCACTTAGTTCTTCAATAGGTTCGCCTTGCCTTAATTTTTCATATAAATAGTCATACTTATGACTATAGGTGAGAATCCTGCCTGATTCATAGTCTATGCAGTCTCGGTGGAGTTTCCTTGTTTTCGTGTCTTGATGTCCTCCTCGTATCCTTTCATCCGTGTTTTCAGTTCTTCCACATACTTTCTAATTGTTTCTTGTTCTTTATGGTGTTTCAGTTCGTCTTCCAATATTTTAAGTTCTTTCAATATTTCTTCCCTGTCTTCCCAAGCATATTTGACAAGAATTGTCAGCATATTTTTAGAGCTCTGGGCCGAGTTTTGTGACCATTCCTCGAGCATTTGAGGATTAGGGGATTCATACGATGGAGTGGTGTATATCCTCAGGCCACGTGGGAACATATCCTTATCGATGTAGTCTTGTATATATATATATATATATATATATATATATACACACACACACATATGTATATATATTTATATATATAATTCACTTAAAAAATAAGCGTTAAAACGATGTTATAGTTAGGAGAAAATGTCAGTTAAAACATACCATTTTAAACCAACTTAACCACAGAAATTCACCAGTTATCGTTATCTCAAGTAAATATAACTCACACCCTAAAGTAACAATAACTCATACCTGCCATGCATAGTGTTGTCCTCAATTATGTAACTTCAGATTTTTATTAATGATGTCATAGAACATGTCATGAGTGATGTAACATCTAATATGTGAAGTCATAAGCAGTGGACTCAAGTAAGCCTGAGGAAGGAAGACTGGACCTGGTCTGTGAACCCAGAACCACCAGAGTGGCTCCAAGAGATAGCTGACTGGCCCCCTATTCTGAGCTACAGGAATATAACAAGTGCCAGAGACCTTCCCTGCATCTGCGCAGCTGCCCAGACTCAACTAGACCTGTCTGTGCCCTGCTGCTGGCCTCTGTTGGAGTGAGGCCTGATCATCAAGAGGTGCCCCTAAGGTCCTAGGCCCTTGGCTGGCATCAGAGTGTACTCCTCCTGGCCCAATTGTGAGTTACCTCAGAACCAACCCAATGCGACTCAAGATCATGCAGGACCTCACATTGCGGCTTCTGATTGGTGGCCTCATCATAACCAATGCAGCACGGCCCATATCGACTCAGAACCTCGCATTGCAGCATCCTGTAGCTCCTGATTGGTGGCCTCATTGGAACTCGACACATTACCTTCCAGATTATGATCGGCTGCCCCATCGGAACCGAGCTAACTCGGTCCGGCGTGACCAAGTAGCCCTAGTTGGCGCTTTGTGCTTTTTGGAGCTACTTTAACCTAAGACTTTGAAATTGCATATCTCCAGATCTTTTGCTTAGATTTGTGTTATTGAGGTATTATTTTGTACATTAAAATGTACTCTATTTTTCTAGATTGATGTAGGATTATTCTTGTGTTGTGTTTTCACTTTATGACCCTTTGAGTGTTGAATACATACTTTACACATAGCCTTTAAATTAGCCTGACTTCCTTTTGTGCCAAGCTACTAGAGGTTTAAGCACATGTTCATTTAGTGACTGTTTGTGGTTCACCCTGACGAGGATTGTGGTTGTTCCTTGAGAAGGGTTTCACCCCCCCCACCCAACAAATAACATAATTTCTCGCAGTGAGATACAAATTAGAGACACAGTGGAAATAAATTTAGGAGAGGTATCTGAAGGCAATGGTGATAATGATAATGAAGTAAAGACTGAAATAAGAAACACAAATCAGTTGGAGGTGAGACAGCATTTTTTTAGGGAAATGTACATATATAAAGTACCCAACAGATGGGGAAGGAAGAAGGCTGCTTCTTAAAAGCAACACACACAACTTGTGATAAATATATCGAATTATCAGTTTTTTGAGTTTAAAGAACATGTTTTACAAGAGATATTTCTTTGTATCCACGCGTAATTCAATACTTTATGGCATGGAGTTAGAACTGTACAGGTTTATGGGAAAGCTAAGGACCAAGTACCTTTTTCTACTGTACCAAAAACTGGTGACAAGAAAGAAGAACCTGAATACAAGGTGTTTAGACCCCAGTCAACCTTTGCACAACCAACTTCACATAAGATACTTGAGCTCTATGAGAGCTCAGTCAAAAAGGACCATAAAAAAATAGTTTTGTATGCAAAAGAAGACCTAATCATTCTTTGCACAAGAGGCGTTTTCTATGCAACTTGGCCAATAACCACCCGATAACTACAAAGGTATCAGATACAGTAGGTGCAGCAGTTATCATGGACAAATATTATGATGAGTCAGCAGAAGATCATGTACAGGACCAAAATACATATCAACTCCTGATTTTGATCCAACTATGGAATTCACATAAGCATTTGAAGCAATTCTGGACAACGTATCTGTGAATGATTGGATATCAATCAATACCAAGAAATTCCCAACAGATTTGACCACAAGTTCCCCATTCTTTATATGCTCCTAACATTTATTTTTATTTATTTGTTTGTTTATATAGCGCCAGAATCGACTCCCGAAGGAGTATCTCTGCGCTTCAGACGGGCATCATAAATATATGCGAGTGCAGCTGGAATCAGAGACAGAAGAGGGTGGTCTTAAGCAGCTTTCTAAAGTGGAGGTGATTAGAACATTGTCTCAGATGTAAAGGAAACTCATTCCAATACCGTGGGCCAAGGCAGGAGAGGGCTTTTCCCCTGATCTTGCTCTCCTAACTCGGGGACCTCCAACAGATGTTTGGAGCTAGAACGGAGAGACCTTGAGGGTCGATAGGGGATAAATTTTTCCGAAAGATAACTGGGACCAAGATTAAAGAGTGCCTTATGATTATGAATGGTGCAGCAGATTTTGAATTTTATCCGTTGGCGTATGGGGAGCCAATGAAGTTGCAGAAGAAGAGGGCGGGAGGCCGTCCTGGGAGGCACATTAAGAACTAGTCATGCCGTCGTGTTCTGGACCACCTGAAGTCTGCTGATCGAAGTCTCATTAGCAGAGATCAGTAGACCGTTACAGTAGTCCAGGCGGCTTAATATAAGTGCCTGAGTCAGAGTCTTCCGAATACAATCCGGAAGGAGAGGAAAGGCTCGACGAAGTAGGCCCAGAGTATGGAAACAGGTGCCCACTGTCTGAGCAACGTGCTCCTTCAAAGTGAGGGCTTGGTCCAGACGGACGCCTAAGTTCTTAACGGAGACTTTAGGAGCAGGAGGGGCACCAAAGTCAGTCGGCCACCACTCGGGCGACCAAAGTAAGGGGGCCTCTCCGAAGAGCAAAATCTCTGTTTTCCCGACATTACATTGGAGGAGATTACTCTTCATCCAGTGTGAGATGGCTCTCATTCCCGAGGAGAAGGTCATCTGTACGGAAGGAGTGAATTTGTCGAAGGGGAAGAGCAGCTGTGTATCGTCGGCATATGAAATTGGGATGAACCCATGTGTCCTTAGGACATTGGCCAAGGGAGCAACATAGATATTAAACAAAGTGGGACTCAAGCATGAGCCCTGAGGTACTCCCCTGGACAGTTCCATGGGTGCCGAACGATATGGGCCCAAGTTGACAGTCTGAGATCGGCCAGATAGAAAGCTCGACATCCACTGAAAAGCGGAGTCTCTTAGTCCGATCTCCTTCAGTCTCCTGAGCAGTATTTGATGGGAGACCGTGTCGAACGCGGCAGATAGGTCCAATAGCACCAGAATCGTAGAGTGGCCCTTGTCTAGAATCATTCTGATGTTGTCGGTGACCGCTAGCAGAGCGGATTCGGTGCTGTGTTTGTGTCTAGAACTTACAGAAACCTCCAGGAAGACCAATTGTGTCTGCATTTGGTTAAACATATGTGCTGGTGGTCACGTTCACAGACACCTTTTCATAAGAAATTGTGGGCGGCGCAAGCACATACATTAAAGACACCACTGATTTCCTTAGAAAACTACAAGGAATTTCATTGGAAGGAGACAAAGGAATATGTCTCTAAAAATTAGGAGTGTTCACGCCAGACAGTAGTGGGCCATTATAATGCATATAGTGAGAGTGCCATTTCAAACGAAAACAAACATGAACTAGAATGTGGCGGCCATCTTGTGCTCTAGTATATCAAGGCACTTACCCTCGAGAACTTTGCCGCTCAGTTTGAAGATTGAATTGTGCTGTGACATCTCTGGAAAATCCTCTTTGTTGTAGCAAGTGAATTTCTTTAGTGGAACTGATTGTTGGAGTGCCGCCATTTGTGTTTGTATGGACTTAAAAAGGAAGTATTGTTTCATGAGTGATTCTACTGAACTAAATTTACAGTTATGTCTGTGGAGTGGCAATCTCCCATTCCGTCTAAAGACTTTAAATCACAAACTTGATTCGGTTCTCTGAATGAATGATTTCAATATTATCAAGGTAGCCAAGGGATTAGGTTCTGCATGCATATATCATCACACCAAAGAAGACTTAGACTTTAGACTAACGTTTTATATTATATATTGCAGGTGAATCATTTATATTCACAAGCACATGTAGCAGAGCTAACCAACTTTAAATGTTATGCCCTAAACAGTACTTTAGATAGTGTGCAATAATTCAACACAGAATGGTATATATTAAATGTGGTTTGTTTATTCACTTCATAACATGAACACCTGAGATAAATCCATACCAGAAAGACATTTGTCTTTCCCAATCCCCCACTTCCCCTGTGTTCTCGGGAGCGGCTTTTAGGCCTCCTTAGAGTACAAGGAGGGCGAGACCTAGTAGCATCAAAGTACAGACATTCCCGCATTTGAAGAGTGAGTCTGATACTGAGTTGTTTATAATAGTAATGATTATTCTGATACACATGATTTGTAGAAAAGTACTGCACAATAAATAATCATATGATACTAAAATACCAACCACTGTGTGCGTGCTGTTTTTGAGAACAAGGGCAGGGTTCCATTCATCATCAACACTGGATAAGAGGTGGGCTGATAGGTTTGCCTGGCTCTCAATAGTCTCCATATCCATTTACAGAAGCATAACTCGCTACAGAAGGAGTGAGAGATACGGGTCAGTTCTCCTTTTCCCCAAAAATTGTGTATTTCCTTATCGGGCTAAAGGGATCTTCTTCATGTGACCCCAGTAATACTGTTGTTAACACTACATGATAGTGTCACCAGAGATGGAAGCCTTTGTTGAATTCCTATGCCCGCATTTCCAGGACATAGTTAGGGTGCCCCTTTCAGCAGGCACTTGGTCAAAAATATGCTCCCATGCTCTTCGTCATAAAATAATACCATGGCTCACACAGACCAAATTCTTTGCAACACACTTACCTAATTGGACCCTGGATAAACTATTTAAATTAAAATTAACAGATTCCAACATTTGCAAGATTTGCAAAGAAGATCGGAGAAATTTAGAACAACATGTTCTTTAAATGCAAATGGGTTTCTTCATTTTGGGAGAAAATTACATCCTAACTTAAAAGAAATTTTGACATAGAGTTTGATTTCCTCACAATAATTCTAGGTCCTCAGCAAGCCGGCAATATGCTGTCTTTATCGGCATTAGAATTTGCTTTACTTGGCCTCCTACTAACAATCATGATCAAAGTAATTTTGTCAGAATGGAAATCTGGTAACAAATTTCATATCATACTTGGTGGGCGTGGGTTACATCCCTTAGAAGCACACACTGCTCACAGGATAAACTTCCAGGAAATCCTAGAATTTCACAGAAAATACTTGTCACCCTGAACTTGTACATACAAAGTAAATTAAAATTAACAGATTCCAACATTTGCAAGATTTGCAAAGAAGATCGGAGTAATTTAGAACGACATGTTCTTTAAATGCAAATGGGTTTTTTCATTTTGGGAGAAAATTACATCCTAACTTAAAAGAAATTTTGACATAGAGTTTGATTTCCTCACAATAATTCTAGGTTCTCAGCAAGCCGGCAATAAATAGGCTGTCTTTATCGGAATTAGAATTTGCTTTACTTGACCTCCTACTAACAATCATGATCAAAGTCATTTTGTCAGAATGGAAATTTGGTAACAAATTTCATATCATACTTGGTGGGCGTGGGTTACATCCCTTAGAAGCACACACTGCTCTCAGGATACACTTCCAGGAAATCCTAGAATTTCACAGAAAATACTTATCACCCTGAACTTGTACATACAAAGCTCCCCCTTGGGTCAGCGTAGTTCCATTCGAACTCAAACTAAACAACAATACGCTTTTTCAGCCTCAACTACAATCTGTCCACATGGAATCCCTGATTCCATTCCCCTATTTCCGGCACCACTGTGCACCCAACCATATCGCTTCTTTTTCCCTTTATTTGCATATTACTAGCAGCTTATATTTATTATGAGTTTACAAGCTTGTACCTTATAACATAACAGTACTATGTGTATGTTTCTTTTGTTTTATGTAAATTTGAATAAAAATCTCGAGACTAAAAAAGAAGTCTTTTTAATGGGAAATAAAATCATGGGCCATCGTTACACTGTGGTATTTCAGCACCATGGATAGCCACGTAGCTGTCGAGAGTTCTTAAATAATGATTAAACACATTGACTGGGAGTTTTAAATTGGCGCCAATATGTCAGTAATCGCTCACAGACAATTGATTTATATTTAACAAGAAACGTTTTTGGGCGAGTTTAGCGAAAAAAAGTAAAGTGCTCACTGAAAAATGTGAAGCAGGCTTCTAAATCAGGGTCGTCTGACAGTTCATTTGGCGGTGTGGGTAGGGTGACCAGACGTCCCGGATTTGCCCGGACAGTCCCCGTTTTTCACCAGCTGTCCGGGCAGATTTCGGCAATTTTGTCTCATGTCCCGGTTTTTAGAAGGGGTTGACTGGAAACAGTGAGAGGCACTTTTTTGGGTGTTCTAAAGCTTTGCTAGTTAGCAACTGTTATAAGTAAGCAATTTCATTAATAGTTATGATTTTGATTGTAGAAATTACATTGTATTTACTTTCTTAATGCATCTTCTGTGATCCTATGTTGATGACAGCTGTCATTCTGCGCCATTCCGTGGATGAAAAATTGTAGTCCTTCTTCTATTTTCCCCAATTGTCCCGGTTTTTCGTTCGCAAGATCTGGTCACCCTAGGTGTGGGGGGTTTAAAGGGAGCGTGCACAGAAAGTGAAACAGGGGGCAATGAGGTACAAAAAGTTCCCTGTACCTAGATCCAGATTCCATTGACAATTATCCAGGGCAGAGGTTAGTTGTATGTATTACTTTCGGTTAAGCTTACATTGCTTTCCTAGCGGCCATGCCAGCTATACTCATTTGCGCGCGAAAAGAGCCGTGTCTCCGCCGCACCGGGGCGGAGTGTTGTGGCAGCAGGCTGAAACCATGTCAGGAATGCAGAGGTTGGTAAATGTTGGCTTGCTGCTTGGATACCCGGCAGGTGGGAGTTCAAAGCAGGTTCCTCCCATCAGAAGTCACCTTTTTGATGAACTTCACCGGGGTTACAGTGTTTGGAATTGCTTCATTCCGGATGAGCGTACTGTTGTCAGTTCTTAGAACCGGATGGGAAGCTCGGCAACATTCTTTAAGCTAAATGTTTTCCGCCCACAGCCTCCGAGGCGCGTGAGACCAGCTTAAACGCGAGATAAAACTTGCGCATTAACTCTTTAATTTGAGAGCTCCGATCATTGTTCTGACTCTGCTTAATCTTGTCTCCTGTTATGAACTAGTCAGTTTCGGAGAAAAAATGCTGGTGCTAGCACTTTGTAAGTAATTACCTCCAGCAGGCCAGTGACCATGATTGTCACAGTTGTCTGTCATGCTAAGAATGGCCTCCAGTATGCCAACGCCAGTAATTCGGCATGGGTGCCTCTACAAGCCAAGAATTACCTTTCCTGTGCCAAGGCCAACAGCAGACATGCAAGCATAACACCACATTAATTCATATTCATTATCATTTATTTTAACTCTCACTTGCTCATAGGTTCTCACACACTCAATTGCACTCATTCTTACTCTCACTCTTATTCTCATTCATTCATACTTATTCGTACTCACTTTGACTTACAAATTCATTCATTCACACTCTCACTCACATTGGCTCTCACTCACTCATACTTTCTCACACTAACATTCCTTGACTCTTCCACTCATTATCTTGCATTCTCACTCACTCTGAGTCACCCATTTTGACTCATAGTTACAGTCACTCTTTCTCACTCACATGTATCCCACTCACTTTCTTTGACACTACCTTGCATTCATTATTACTCCTTCTCACTCACTTGCTTACAGTCAGTCACTCTTCCCCATCAATCACTTATTCTTATTCACCCTTACTCACTCATTGTCACATACTGACACTCAGGGGTATATTCACAAGAACGTGTGATAACTACCGCAAGAGTAGCGTAACGCAACTTTCAATATCGCAGCCCATCGCGGGAAAATAACCCTGTGTCAACGTGGAATTCACAACAAGGCGGTACCATGCGATAGTCTGCCGAAACCGCGGACAATGTCCGCGATACAACCACCACGATGGAGATAAAAACACAAACCACAACACCAAAAAACGTGCGATGAGCCCATTCGCGATGAGGAAATCAGCGATAAGCAGCGCCAGGCCTGCAACACACACCTGGCAGGCGTAAAAAATCTCCATAAAAGTAGAAAAAACACCCACACACAAACTGACCAACACACAAGCACCATGGAGGCAGCCGGAGCAGGCGCAGAGGACGAGCGCAACCCCACAAGCACCCCGGACGACCAGCCTGGGACCTCGGAGACAGGGAAGGGCAAGGACAAGAAGACGAGGAAGACCAAGTTCAGTCCGCAGGTGAACAGGATCATAGTCACGGAGGTGATGGAACACCATCAGCAACTCTTCGTCACCTCCAACGTGTCATTGGGCACCAAAACTGGAATATGGCGGGACATCGTTGACAAGGTGAATGCCGTCGGAGAGCACAAGCCGACAATGGACGAGGTCAAGAGGCGATGGAATGACATCAAGCGGAAGACCAAGGAGAAACTCTCCGCCAACCTGAAGGCAGCAACGCAGACCGGAGGTGGGGGCCCAGCGCCACAGCTGGAGCTGGATGACATGGAGGAGCTGGTGTCGACAGTCATCAGTGTGGAGACTGTGGCCGGAGTCGGGGAACCGGACACTGCTCGACAGGACACAACACAACCGCAACAGGGTGAGTGACCACCAGGTACTGGGGGGACGGGTGGAGATGGCCACAATGGCACACATGCACAAGCAAGCAGGGCACACAGTGCACACCCACAATCACTCTGGGTCCTCGCCCAGACCCACAGACTGTCACTATGTACAATGCCATGCTGTCTGAATGTCAACCTGTACCATGCAGCAACATACATGTGCACACATTGTAATACACCATCTCCCCCTTCACATCGCAGGGGCATCGTCAACACCTCCTGCAGAGCAGTCACAGCCACTCTTCACTGATGACGAGGAGGAAGACAACACCAGCATCGACACCCAAACCATCCAAGACCTCATTCACCTCATCCGCAACTCACCTCCAGGATCAGGGCAGCCCAGCTACATCCATGAGACCCCACCCACCACCCAAACCACCCAGCAAGAGGCACCCACAGCTCCGGCATCTTCCCAAGTCCCCCAGGAACAACAAATGGCCTTCCAACGCCTTGTGCTGGAGGGCCAGAGGGAGACGGCCGAGCAGGTGCGGGTGGGGTTCGAGCTCATGGCTACCAAATTGGACGCCATCCTTGGGTGTCTATGTGGGAAACACCGCAGTACATTTAGATCGCTGCTTTTACAACACAAGTCGTTACCACGACTTGCACTGGAGGGCGCTCTAGACTAAGGAATAGTGTGATTTACTATTCCAACACCTTCCCTACTGTACGTAGGCTGGAGTTGGAATAGTAACTCATACTATTCCTAAGTCCAGCGCCCTACAGCGCAAGTCGTGGTAACGACTTGCGTTGTAAAAACAGCGATGTAATGTACCGCGATCTAAATGATCGCGTTGTTACATCATACAACCATCTATGTCCGCCCCATGGACTCCAGCGAGCCCTGACTGACATCTCTGGAGTCATGACGCGGAGGGAAGAATACCTGTCCACTCAGAGTGGCCCCAGCGATGCCAGCCGTGAGCTGGCACACATGCGGAGGCTCATGGAGGACATGGTGCGGATGGAGGCGGAAAGGATGGCAGCCGCCGCTGCACATCAGCGAAATGTAGCTGGGATCTACCATGCCCTGCATGTCCTCATCATGGCATTGCTGCCACAAGGCGTGGCGGTGATGAATGCTGCTGCCCCCACACCATCCACATCTCCGCCCCCTGGTGTGTCAGTGCCTCCCAGTGCGGCAGGCGTATCCACTCCGGCACCTGATGTGTCACTGCCACACAGTGCGGCCGACAATCCTCCTCCGGCCCCTGATGTGTCAGTGGCACACAGTGCCGCAGCCGGTACTGCAACACCCACAGGTGGGGCAGGGCACACACCCGGGGACGAGGACGTGGATGGGACTGTGGTCAGGAGGGCCAGGCACTAGCATCCATTTCCGCCACCTTACCTGTTTCTGCTTGGTGCCGCACATGGCCTCAAGACCAGCCACTGACCCCCGATACACTCCGATGCACTCACTTTGGACAGCGACATGGACTGCCACATCCTGTTTGACGACCAATGACACGGCGGACAGACTGCGGACTGTACCCTTCCTCTTCCGCAGTACAGGTCATCCACGGGCCCATATTGTGTAGTGTGCTCGGCATTGCCCTGTACCGCTCCAGCTGCATGACTGCACTGGATGTGCAAATAAACATCCAGTGACACACTGCTGTGTAATGTCTTACGTCATTCCTGTATGGATGTGTGGATGAAGGTGGGGACAGTGCCTTCCCTTGCGTCAATGATGTTCATCCTGTGGGATGCCAGTCAGAGAGTGCGACATTGCATTTTGTGTACCGGGTTCCGTGAACACTACAACAGGGACACACGCATCAGTCACTTCCTTGTCCGGACATGGACTGGACCACGCCCAGAGCCCACGAGTCATTGTTGCAAGCCCTGCGCTGGTCCGGCGTACGGCAGGCCAGACCACTCCGCTAACGCCCGAGGGGGGCCCTCATTGCTACCCATTGCAGCCGTACTCGCTGGTGGTGTGCAGGTCACTGGTCTAGTTGTCAGCATGTCACAGCCACTCCCTGAGGGCAGGTTTTCACACACACCACACCCATCCGGCACAGGCGTCACAGGCCATGTGACTCCGCCAACATAAGGGGCCGACAACGTCACATTCCCCTCTTCCGGTGGTGACTGGATGACGGCCGTTCCACGGTTCTCACTCATGTAGGGCCCATGAGTTGTTGCGCACAGGGTTAGTGGCATCCGAGGCCTTGCGGACGGCACAGCCCTACCACCACGTGGCGCAGACTGGGGTTGCACAGGGTTAGTGGCATCCGAGGCCTTGAGGACGGCACGGGCCTACCACCACGTGGCGCAGACTGGGGTTGCACAGGGTTAGTGGCACCCGAGGCCTTGCGGACGGCACGGGCCTACCACCACGTGGCGCAGACTGGGGTTGCACAGGGTTAGTGGCATCCGAGGCCTTGCGGACGGCACGGGCCTACCACCACGTGGCGCAGACTGGGGTTGCACAGGGTTAGTGGCACCCGGGGCCTTGCGGACGGCACAGGCACCTCGCCACGGGACGGTGACTTTGGGTGCACTGTGTCAGTGGCACCTTGAGCTGCTGAGCGGGTGTGCAGCCTGCGATGATGCCCCGTCCCGGCGGTCCGGACAGCTCAGATTTTGTGTGCCCTGCTGGACCGCAGTGAAGGCCAGAGCCAGCGGGCAGCGTGGGCCTACCGCCACGTGGCGACGCTTCCGGGATCCCAGAGTTGGTGGCACCCATTAGGCTGAGTGGGTGTGCAGCCTGCGATGGTGCCGGGTGCACTGGTATGTCCTCTGCCATGGAGTAATCAAGACTCAGCACCAAACGTGAGACCTGGTGGCCTGCGGAGAGGGGCTGCATGATGTGGAGGGTGCCATGTCCGTGGGCCCCGGGCTTGTGGCTTGCAGCGGCAGGTGGTGAGACCTCCTGTCTACGCGCCGGTGGCGGAAGGTGAGCATTGAGGCCTGGGTGTGCATGGGCGGGCATGCTCCGATGGGCGGCGGGTGAGGTTGGGGTGCCTCTGCCTGGGTGTGCATGGGCGGGCAGGCGATGTTGTCTTGTGCAAGTGTGTGTACTGTGCCAGTCATGTATCTGGGCTCTGTTTCAGCTGACGGCTCTGAATGAGATGTGTGACCTGGTGAACTGCACTACATACCGGCACGTGGTTGGAGACACACCGGTGGCAGCAGGTGAGCAGTGTGGCCTGGGTGCGCAGGGGCGGCACTGTCTCTCTCTCTCCCCCTCTTCCTCTCTCTCTCCCTCTCTTCCTCTCTCTCTCCTCTTCTCTCTCTCTCTCTCTCCCTCTCTCTCTCCCTCCCTCTCTTCCTCTCTCTCTCAATCGCTCTCTCTCTCTCTGTCCTCTGATGTGCGCAGGACACACCTTCTCATCATGTTTTTTGTCTTAGAGGCTGTGACCTACGTATTGTCCGGAGGGGAGCGGCCATGTGTCTTCATTTCATTTCGTTGTTCTATTTTAATAAAGTTTCATTTGTTGCTTCGAAAGTGAATGTGTGCTGGTCATTTCTGTGACGACACATCCATGTCACCAGTTGTGATTGTGCGGCATCAAGCAGAATATTTTGTACATGTTTAGGTGTGGCTGATGTGGCATGTCTTTGGTCGGGGGGTGCCAGGGAGGGGTGGTCCTGGGGGTGGTGTCGGAGGGTGTTGTGGCCCTCTTGGGTGTCCGGGCCGCATGATGGGTGGCTCCATGGCATCTGTTGCCCTTCCGATGTAGCCCTGGGCTGTGCTCCCTTTTGGTTTGCAGGCTGCCGTCCGACTTTACACCAAGTCTGAGCAGGTGTAGATTTCCTGGTGCTAACGCGCCTTATCGCCTGTTTTGTGTTTTTATCGCGGATGTGGCTGGTCGTTGTGAATGTTGAGGTGTGCTGTTGTCTCAGCTTTTGTCACGGGAACGCCTACTCTGCATCTCATTAGCGATATTTGCGGGGGTCCTCTGTGGCGATGTTTTTTGCGGCTGCTATCGCGGGTAAACTGGTGCTGTGGGCTGTTAACACCGGCTTGTGAATGGGGAGATAATATTATCACGACTTTGGCTGCGATAAAGTGCCGTTAATTCGGCGATGGCTCCTTGTGAATATTCCCCTCAGTGTCACTTGCTCTCACTCACTACCTGCCATTGACCCTCACTCACACACTTTTGCTCACACACATATGCTCACATATACAAGCATATGCGTTCACACATACACACACTCTCTCACAAACACACTCTTACCCAAAAGCATGCACACACGTACATTTAAACTTTGAAACATTTTTACTTAGCTATTCTGGTGCTCAATTTTCTATTACACTAATTGCGAATAATAGACTATTAATCACTGTTAGCATAATGTAAAAGATGGGCACAAAACTAGAAGTGTAGACCCCCAACCCTATAAAGGGAAGCCGCCCCAGTTTTTGGCATTCATTTTGCCATCTTTGAGGCCAGGGGTCGCAAAGGCAGCGCCTGGGGTCGCAAAGGGCATGGGTTGTGGCTGTGACTCTGGAGACCCCTAAATGACATCCAGGTATGATATGAGTCTGATTGTTTGGGCATAGTCCTAGGTGGGTATGGAATGCCCTGCACTTACCAAAGGCATGATTGTTGAGGAACTTGAACACTGGGCCAGTGAGATCTATGTAACTGAGCCGCTCTCCCTTCCTGAATCTACTGAGTGGAAGAGGTGGCAAATGCTTACTGTTGCACGCATAATATGGAAAGAAGATCTGACAAAGCCAATAGCTGAGTTTTGTTTAACTGAAAGATTTTCTGAAGCTTCACTAACACAAACAGCACCAGTACAGTGTGGTCAGTCGCATTGAAATCTTTACTGTGACTGATCACACACAGAACAGGTACAGCACAGTAGTAGCAGTAACAGCTTCCCACACACCTGGAGGCTAAAGCGCAAGAGAAGCAGCCATCAACAGACTGGGCACAGCATGGTCTGCATCAGGGTAAACTTCCTTACACTCCGAGGACAAACACAGCATGGACAAGAGTGTTTGCTTCTCTCACAAAGAACAGTCCCAGCACACCAGCAGTGCCATCACAAACCAAACAGATGCAGAATGGGCATAAGCAGTTCATGTTAAGATTCAGTCCATGTCCATAGACTTTAGAGATGATGGCATAAGGCTTTTCAGAGGTCTGGCCTATGGGTATATCCAGTTACTACATGTCTTGGCCACAGACTGAAACCAGCATCCATGATACAACAAGTGAACTCAGACCAGTTTTCGCCGACAGCAGTGATTTCATGGGAACAAATGTGAGCATTATGGGACGTCATTATACACAATCATGTTTCTTCCCACTACAGTAGGGGGACAATTCACGAACGCATTGCAGTACAGAACGTAGTACTACAGGAGTATTCTTTTATGTACTTTTATGTTCTTTTATGTACTCTTAACTCTTGTGAATCAGCCCTGAAATGTCAAGTTCCCATCTAGTATTTCTTCCAAAATGCACTGAACCATAGAAGGCAAGGCTCGCCTTATTTTAATAAGGTGCTGTTACTAGGACCCTCAGAATTTAATTTATTTAACACACTTCTCTAGAACACCTGGACCACAGGTATTAAGCCACTTTGTATGTAAATCAGATCAGAATGCATAGGACCGGAGGCAAGATGGCGGCCGTGAGAGCGGCTGACTGAGCTCGAGCTCCCGGAGTCCTTCCCCCCTGCCCGACTTACCGTATAGCTGGCGGCGGTCCTTTGAGATCGGCGAGAGGCATGCGAATTTAAAAGTGAGGCTGGCGGCTGGCCTGGAGTGTGTGACTCGAGGAAATGCTGTGGAGCGTTTGTCAGGCTCCCCGTGTGGCTATCTGGCGGCTGCTGATCCTTGCTGGGCAGATTTCCGGGTGTATGCGCTGCGGATCCAGTGCGCGTGGAGCCCTGACGAGCTCTGACGCTGTGGTAGAGACTGGAACGCTCAACGCTGTGATGCCCCCGAAGGCAGGACGGGGAAAGGCGAGACACATGGAGGCGGCTGAGAATGGGCCAGCGCGGGAGACAGAGAAGAAGAAACCAAGTTTAAATTTGGAGAAGATTCGTGTGGAGGGCGGTAAGAAGTCCGTTCCGGCTCTATTTCTTGTTGGGAAGGTAAAGAAACTACTAGCCCCCACACCCAAGAAGGACATGAATATGCATCCTGATGATTCTACACTAGATAAAGAGAGCGTGGTGGGGGACAATTCCTGTGAGATAGTTAAAGAGGGGGAAAAAGATGGGAAAAGAGGAGAGCTGCCTTTGGAGAGTGCGGAGCTGGGGGCAATTGGAAGTAAGGCTGATAATTATGACACTGCAAAGGAGAGTGATTCAGGGGACTTTCCTTTTTACTCAATGTCGGACCCCTCGGATACTTCTGGGGATGAGATTGATGAGATAGACACGAGTATGCAGACTAAGCAGAGGGATGGCCTCCCTAGTACTGTACGTAAGAGGGCTGACTCAGGTGTGGCTGCAGGCCTACAGATAGCGGAAAACACTGACTCCTTCCATTGGGATTATTCATTTATGGGGAGACCGGGGACGGAACCAATGGAGTGGCTAGTGGGGTACAATCTGGTCTAAAGATGATGGAGAATCCTGAGGATATCTCCCTGGCTCTTATTTATCAGAGCATAATGGCGCACAGGGAGGAAACCCGGACCGAGAGCCAGCGCACACAGGGAGCATGTCGT
Organism: Calotriton arnoldi; assembly: GCA_963921515.1. Classification (NCBI taxonomy): domain Eukaryota; kingdom Metazoa; phylum Chordata; class Amphibia; order Caudata; family Salamandridae; genus Calotriton; species Calotriton arnoldi. The sequence continues at coordinate 404,209 of CAWUFW010010373.1, read as the reverse complement.
AAGCTCCAGAATTCAGTGCGGAGGGTGGCAAAATCATGTTCCGAGTTCGTAGAGAGGTTCAATGATGCAGAGACACGCATCTCGAACCTAGAGGATGAACTCGCTGTACAGAAAGCTACAACACAGACGCTACGCATAGAGAAGGATGACACCCTCTGGAAAATTACGGACTTGGAAAATCGCCTGCTGCGCAACAATCTCCGCGTACTGGACATTCCAGAAGGGGCGGAGGGGCAGGATGTACGGAAATTTGTGATCGAACTGTTTTCTGAGGCTTTTTCTGGGCTAACCCAATGGGATTGGGACCGGGAGATCCAACAAGCACATAGATTCCCCTTCACACAGCGCAATAGAGTAGGCCAGAATATTAGTAGACCAAGTAGACCAAGGTTAATCTTAATATCATTGAATAACTTGTTGGCGAGAGAGGCAGTGTATGATTTGGCGCGGCCGGACCGAAAGAAATGTGGGAAGGGATTAGAATTCTTTGTGCGACCCGATTACTGTCCCCTTACCGTTGAAAAGAGATGGCAATTGCGCCAGCTTATTACTCCATTTCGAGATAAGAATGCGCAAGTTTTTCTACTGAATCCCGCCAAACTCAAGGTTATTTATAAAGAGCAGGTGCGGTTCTTCACGACAGAGTCAGCGGCTAAGGAATACCTCCATACAATGTAAAAAGTGATAAGGGGAAGAAGCTTTAGAGTATGCGCATAATTAAATGTGTTAGAAATATATGTATAGATCAAATTCAGATTTAGATAAGAAGTGGTATTTTTTGTTCTTCTCTGATCTTGTGTGATGTGGTGATTCAATTGCTGATTTTGTGTTTGGTAGGTGGTCGGGCAGGGGGGATCCGGGGGGCTAGGCTCGTTTCATCACAGAGGCCTTGTGCCTCCTAGCCTCGTTTTTTGGGGAAGGTGGGGGGAGGGCACGGCTTCGGCTGAAGCCGTGTAGGGAGGGGTGGGGGGGTGGGGGTGGGGAGGGCACGGGTAAAAAAAAAAATCCATGAAGGTGTAGGAAGATTGTTTAAGAAAGTCAATGGTTTTAGAATTGTGATCTTTGTGCTTAAATTTGTTGGGAATAGAGATGGGGGATAGACGTAAAAAATTTGCCATTAGGCTCTGCTCCCTGAATGTTTGTGGTTTGAACAGTTATAATAAGAGACAACGGGTCTCGGCCGAATTGCGATTGCTTCAACCAGATCTGGTATGTGTTCAAGAAACCCACATTCCGTGGGGCAAAAGAAAATTATTGGCGGAATTAGGGTTTAATGTATTGGTATCTACAGAGCAATCCACTACTATACGAGGGGTAGCGATACTGGTTAAAAATCATATACAGGGGACCGGTAGAGTATTAGCAGATAAAGCGGGGAGGTGGGCAATTGCGGAATGTTTGATCGGTAATATGAAATGAACTATTTGTTCTATATATGGATCAAACCTTGATGAGGCTTCAGTAATAGAAGGGCTTAATGTGGAATTAGCATTATGCCCCACACCACTGATTTTATGTGGAGATCTAAATATACATCTTGAGACAGGGCTGCTATATGATGACAGTAAATCCTATAATGGGAGGAAACCGAAAGTTTTTAAAGCGTTGCAGTCCTTAGTGACAGATCATTGTCTGATGGATGCATGGGCAGCTCTGAATGGGCCGGACCCTGGGTATACCTTTTATTCAAACCCGCACCAGAAGTTGGTAAGATTAGACAATTTTTTTCTATCTGGGTTATTACTGTCAGGTGCTAATATCCAGGTCCATCCACGGATTTCTTCTGATCACGGCCCTCTTGTATTGAAGCTTGGTATACTCAAGACTGATAGTAGGCCTCGAACATTTTCGTTTGATAGAAAATTGCTTCTGGATAATGAATATGTGGTGCATATGAAGGAGTGGATTGAGCAATTCTTGGCTATAAATCGTAACACGGCTCAGATTGGGTCAGTGTGGGATGCTCTAAAGGCGGGTATAAGGGGTTAAACCCTTAGCTTTGGGCTACATAAGCAGAAGCAGATACAAGCAGCTGTACAGGAATTATGTGACAATCTGTCAGTAGCCGAAGGAAATCTTATGCAGGGGATGCAGGCTGGGCTTGATATCTCAGAAATCCAGATGCACGTAGCCAGGTGTAAGGCCAAAATAAATTCATATTCGAGTAAAGAAATAGCTAGGAAATACTCTATCAATAGGAACCAAAGCTATGAATATGGGGAGTCAACTGGACGCTGCTTGGCGCAAAGATTGCGATCAAAAGAGGCGGCCCAAAGAATCGGACCAGTAGCAGATACCCGGGGAATTTGGTAGATACGGGTGAGGAGATATTAAAGGTGTTCCACGGTTATTACGAGGCACTCTATACTGGGGATCCCTCTGATGCACAGGCCAGGGAAAAGCTGTTGCAGGGCCTTAATTGTAAAAAAGTAGACCCGCTAGATGCAGAAAGACTTGAGGAACCTATCACGATGGAAGAACTAGAAAGAGCTATTAATAGCCTAGCCTCCGGCTAAGCAGCAGGGCCCGACAAGCTTCCGTTGGAAATATATAAAACTTTTTTTAGTGAAATAAAAACCGATATGCATACCACTTTTTTACAGGCACAAACAGGAGCCACCCCCTCGACTTGGGATGAGGCTAACATAATAGTTTTTAAAAAGAAAGACAAACCTGCCGAACAACCAGGCTCGTATCGCCCAATATCATTATTAAACGCAGATGGCAAAATCTATGCCAAAATACTCGCGACCTGGTTAGCTGATGTAATTACCCCGTTAGTGTCAACTCGGCAACATGGGTTTATACCTAAGAGGGGAACGACTAATCATATTAACCGGGTGGTAACCTTGTTGGATATTGCTAATACTATGGGGAATAAATTCAGTTTGATTTTATTGGACGCCGAAAAAGCGTTTGACCGGGTCGCGTGGGAATTTTTATGGGCAGTATTACGACAGGCAGGCTTGCAGCCAAACTTTCTTTTAGCCATTCAAGTTTTATATAGACGCCCGACTGCTAAGATATGCATTATGGGTCTTGAGTCAGACTCGGTATATATAACTCGAGGTACAAGACAGGGGTGCCCTTGCTCGCCTTTGCTATTTTCATTATATATTAACCCCTTTTTAATGATGTTGGAGCAAAGTGCGGGAATAGAACCGCTAATTTGGAAGCAAGAGCAGTACCGAGTTTTTGCATATGCTGACGATGTGGCAGTAGTTACAACTAACCCTGAGGGAGCCATCTCCAAGATAGAACAGCTAGCATTAGAATTTGGAGCCATGTCAGGATATAAGCTGAATGTGTCTAAGACACAAATTTTGTGTCTAAACCAAACCGGCTTCAATGATCGAAGGGTGTTAAATGAGGTATCATACTTAGGGGTTATAATAAGGACATGTTTAAAGGCACTGGTTGAGGTCAATTGGTGCAATATTTTAACCTCGGTACGGAAGCAGTTAGATCGGTGTGAATGTTTACATCTGACACTTGTGGGACGGTGTAATGTTCTTAAAATGCTAATTTTACCCAAAGTTTTATATTTTTTAGATCCGTGCCGCTAGAAATTTCTTGTGCTCAACTGGCTGTATTACAATCGATATGTGCTAGGTTTTTATGGGCACAAGGGAAACCCCGAAGAGCAATGCGCTATATGATCTTACCGCGGGAGAAAGGAGGATGGGCAGTGCCTGATTTTACTTTATATTATCTGGTTTGTATGTTGCAGCGCATGAATACTTTATTAACAGGAGTAGAACCATTTAGCATAGCCGAGGCACCCTCGATATATCAAATGTTACTGGGTAGCAATGCGAAAAATCGGCTGTTTGTAAGCTTGGAGCCCAGCTACTATAAAAAAACAGGTTCAAGGTTTTAAATGCTGCCTATAAGGTGTGGAAAGTGGTGCGAAAGTGTTACAGAATTGAGAGGGTCACTCAGTATACCCCGTTTGATGCCACCAATCTTTTGCCTACGATATTTTGGGACAGGACCATAAACAGATGGGGGACAAAAGGTATTCAATACATCGGGGATTTATATGATAATGGGGGCCTGATGTCCTTTGAGATGTTGGTCGAGAAATACAACCTCCCTAAAAACGAATTTTTAAATATCTGCAAATCCGTGATTACCTATGTAAGAGCCAATGGAAGATTGCTCTAAATCCTGTAGTTGAAGCTGTAAAGAGAAATGCACGCATCGGTCCGTTATATAATATATTGTTAGAGACCAAGGGTGAGGATTTAGAAAGACATAACACCAAGTGGGACGATAGGCTTGGGTGTCTAGGTACACGGGTGGAATATTCTATTGATTTGGCGGGGAGGTTATTGAGGTCTGCTAATCTACGGGCACAACACTATAAGGCCATTTTTAATCTCTACTACACCCCAGCTAGGCTGGTAAAATGGGGTGGAGTTAATGACGGCAAATGTTTTAGTTGTGGAGCTGATGATGCGGATATTGTGCATATTTTCTGTTCATGTAGACACTTAAGCAAACTCTGGGAGCACTTAGAAGAGTTTCTAGTGGAACTGCTTGGAGGTCCAATAAAATTAACTGCATCTCACGTGTTGTTGGGAGTTGAGGAGGGTGATGGACGTGACCAGCTGGTATACAGGTATCGATATCTGATCTTTGTGGCCATGACTATAGCTAGGTTGTGTATTGCCTCAATGTGGCTTCATAAAGATGCCCCGACGTTTGAACTATGGAGGACAAGATTTTTTAACATTTTTAACCTAGAATATAGCTTATATGCATTAAAGGGGGCTCGAAAGAGGAAACTAGGTCAGGAAATTTGGGGGCCGATGATCGCCTTTATGGATGGGTGATGTTTTGTAAACTAAGTATGTGCCTTTTTAAGGATTTATGATATGCTGTGTATGTGGCACTTTGCACTTTTGGGCTAAAGCAATATTTGATATATTTTGCACAATGCACCTGCACTTTAGAGCTGCAATAACTGTGGATAAACTATGAATATCGAACATACTAACCATTATATCCGCTGTGTAATCAATTTTTGCCTTTTAAAGATCATGTAGATGTGTGTTTCTCTTATCTCTATTTTATACCATTGATTATCGTTGTGTAATGTATTAATTGTATTGTAATTTTAACCTTCATGGATCAATAATAAAAAATAAAAAAATAAAAAAAAGAATGCATAGGACCATTTCATATAACTCATATCAGAAGCATAGGACAAGGATACAAAAATCAACCAGTAAAATACATTGGAGCATGATATGCAAATCAAGTATAACAAAATTATCTATAACTTCTATTGCTTGCTTTGTCCGACACACACATGAGGGGTTATCATGCCTTTTCGATATCTACTTGAAATTCGCCCTAAAAAGGATAACTTTTAATCTTGGAAGAGGGTATCTGCTCATGAGTTAAATAATTAATAAACGAAATCATTTAGTCCTAAGGAAGCGAAAAAAAACTATGGGCCTCATTTACAAAAAAATGACGTAGCGCGGCGCCGCAAGCCATTGTGCTGCGCTGCATCATTTTAAAAGCCCAGGGATGCGTCATAGTAACAACAATATGACCCATCCGTATGCTTTCTCCTGTGCTGGCACACAAATGTCTGCCATGCGCCAGTGCAGGCACCCTTGCGTAATGTTGCAAGGGTGCCTGCAATGCGGGGATGATTGTTTTTTGTGCAGGAAGGGACACCTTCCTGCACAAAAACAATAATAGATGGCATTTTTCTCTTTCTATGCATGCCGCAGAATGCAGTATGCAGAGAAAGAGGAAAGCGAGGAGAATAAATGTATTTCTCCTCGTTGCACCACTCCTACGCCTCCCCTGGGGAGGAGTAGGATTTTGATGCATTCCCAGCTTTACAAAACTTTGTAAATCAGGGAATGTGTTTGGTTCCATGGATGTTGAGTGGGAACAACCGAGCAACACCCATGGAACGCACCTTTCACGCAGAGTAATGTGTGAAAGGGGCCCATATTTACAAGGCATGAAAAGTCACGCAGGGTGACTTTACGTGGCCTTGTAAATGTGGCGAGGCACACTGAGCCGCCGGTGCATCAAAACAAGTGATGCACTGGTGGCGCAGTTGCCTTGTAAATGAGGCCCTTCAGTTATAGTTACAAAACGCGTGTTGGTTTCCTATGTCTTGTTTTTAGATTAAAATTATGTGATGAAATAAAGAAAAACACTTTTTTGAACTTTATGTAATTGAAAAGGAATTATAACAAATATAGTGAAGAGAATTAAAGCGTTCATCAAAGAGATTGTTAGGCATTGAGGCATTAAGATTCAGAACTAGCAGAATAAGGGACTTTTGAGATCGTTCATAAGGTAAAAAAGGTAACTGAATTTCTGATGTTGTGTCAAGGAGATCCAGGCGTGGATATTGGTGCCTATTTAAGGTTCCTCTTGGGAGGACCTTGACCTTAATTTGAATATGTACAGTTGGAGAGGATTTCACAGTCTGATACTTCTCAGGTGACTAGAAATGGTTAGCAGTTGTGTTAAATAAGGGTGAGTGTTTTGGTGGATGTCTTTGTACATCAGGCAGCAAAGGTTCTATTGTACCCTGTTGTTAACACTGGGATCTTGCAGTCACCTGAGCTGCTGAGAAGTCTGGCTGCAGAATAGAATACTATCGTGAGCAGTGTGATAGTAGTTTGTGGCACCTGCAAGGGCAACAGTCCCCAATTCTAGAAGTAACTACGGAATGTACCACAGTTTTTTGAGACAGAAATTAGTCGTTGATGTGTAGGGTAACTGTGAGGACAGACTCTACAGCATCATGATTTGGGGGGGGGAGGGCGAGGAAACCTTCAAGTTTCAAAGAGTGCAGGAGATAAGCATCAAATGTGGTCATGTGTGAGGTGCTGAAGTGGTGGAACTCTTTGTCCTTGAGATTTCATTTAACATAATGAAATGTTTCCATGTATACAATCTCTCATGGATAAAACAAAGAATGATTGTAGATCGTTTCAAGTATAGTTAAGTGTCATCTGCATATAGGTTTGCAACAAAAACTGTGTCTTCGAGGATCAAAGTTAGGATCTCCACATACAGATTGAAAAAGAAAGGCTACCAAATCAAAGGACTCCTCAGGGTTATTTGAAAAATATACAAATGCCATATTCTTTAGATGACATGGTTCTTTGCCAGTTCTGTAGAAGCTTTAAAAGGTGTATCTGGGGTCATTTCACAGTGTAACAAGTGTAAAGTTTTAATTGGGATTCCTTAAGCTAAAACCAGTTCTAGAATGGTGAAAGAAAGAAAGTTTAACATTTTTATAGAAATATGGGAACAAAATGAGAATTTAACCTTTTGTTGAGGATCCGTTGATTTCTAAACACCACACTGAAAACACAAATGTTCCCATAATACAATAGGGCGTATCGCGATAAGTACTTTTCACCTCCCTTGGCATGCCATTAAAGTTAACTTTGCATCCTTTTAAGTACTGGCTGATGTTACTGGTGTATTCTTTGCCACAGCCATGAGTCAAGATTACTATATTTGATGTGTGTAGTAAATGCTAATAACATTTTGTGACCTCATGTGCTGTTGTACTCTACAGTGAAGCATTGTGTCCTGCGGAATATCAGCAACTTCCACATGTAGAGTACTATATTATACTATTCTATACATTTTTAGCCCTTAGCTCATGGCCTACGCTACTTAGTATAATATTATTAGTGTATACATAAAGTGCAAATCTAGGTGTAAAACAATGGAGAAGGAAGTGGAATTCAAAAGTAAAATCATACAGGCATATTGCTTATGGGATAGAATATACCTTCAGGTATTACCCATGCAAAAGAGGTAGTGGATGATGTTAATTGCTGAAGAGGTATTCCTTGAAGAACTGTGTCTTCTGTCTTCCCTGAAGTGGAAGAGTGATAGTTATTGAGGAATCTGTATCATGGATATAATTCCATATCTTTGGTATATGTGGCTGGAGGGTCTTTTCCTCCTTGCACATCTTGGTTTTCACCCTAGTGATGTCAAGGCTGGGTGCGTTGCAACTGGAAATCTTGTTCTTGTCTTTCAGATAGAGTGTCATTCTGAAGGAAATCCCTCAAGACGATGCAACAGATTTTGCAGTTGATGCCAGTTCGAAGTGGGAGACAGTGGAGTGTGAGTAGTAACCCGGGCCGGGAAGGCGAAGCCGGACCCGATGGGGGCCCGGATCAAACGCCATCCGGAGGCGGGAAGCCCTCCCCCGCCCCCATTTGCATCCCGGCTAGGCAGGGGGCGACCAGGATTGGTCCCCCATGGGCGAGCGCGGGCCCCCCCAATCAGGGGGTGAGCAAGCTAGGGCAAGGGGGGGATCAAGAGGGCCAGCTGGCAACAAGGAAACACAACCACCCCCCCTCGCAGAGAAGAAAGAAGAATCGTTTAGGCGGATGCGGATCGACCTACCCGACGAGAAGACTGCAGAAGCACGAGAGGACTGCATCCGGAAACGAATCCAGACCAGATGAGCAGTGACCGACACAGATCCGGTGCCGGGGGGACTGCTTTCCATATCCAGGACTGGAGTTTCCCCCTGTTTCCGAGGGGACTGCCTTCCTCGTCCAGGCCAGAGTTTACCTTGAGCGAGCTTGAGGGAGGCTTTGTCTGCTCACTTGCAGGCACGTAAAAGAAAGGGGACGTGCTATTTTTGTGCTGAAGTGCTGCGGGAAGACGAGAGACGACGCCGGGGGCGGCTTGGGCGGCAGACGCTGGCCGGCTTTTCGCGCCCTTTTCTGCAGTCCAGGAGCAGACGTAGAAGCAACGCTGGGGTCGGCGTGAGCGGCAGTTTCTAGCCGGATTTCGCCCCCTTGTTGTGCGCTCGGCTCTTAAAGGCACACGATCCGGCCCCGGAAGGCTGAGCAGGCTGTCGAAGGCTGAGCCTGCAAAGAGAGCAACTCCCCGGCATCGGGAAACAGGAAACGAGACCCGGGGCCAGCAGGAGGTCTCTGGTTGCAGGAGCGGTAAAAGGCGCGAACAGCGCTTGGGGAAGCTTCTGGGCTCGGCGCTCCAACTGGCAATGCTCCCCGGCAGCAAAATCGGAACAGGAGACCTGAGGCCGACAGGAGGTCTCCGGTTGCTGCTCAGGAGCAGGACGAAGGCGCAATCAGCACTGGTAATTCTTGTTCCTTCGTGGTGATTTGGGGATATTGGTCAAGGGCCAGAGCCCTATAAGGAGACCGGAGGTAAGCCGCATTGCCAGGGCAACCTCCCTCGCATTGGGCACCTCTGGAGGAACTAAAAGGGTAAAACAATACACAGGAGTTGCTGCACTAAACTAGTAGCAGAGCAGTAATAAGCACGCACTGCTGCTACAACAAACCTGAACAAGATCGGCAGCAGGGATAAGTACCTGGGCATCTGGGCTAGTTGACCAGCAACACAGGGGGCAGCACAGGCCCCTGCAGGAATGGCCAGCAAGCAGAGGGCAGCCGGGAGAAAAACACAGCCCCCGGCTCGCTTCAGGGAGGACCAGGCGATTCCGGAGGCCGCAAAGAAAGGACAGAAGACACGCGGAAGAAACACGGGGCCCGAGCTGGATGATGACCTACAAGGGATGTTGGAACAAGCCAGGGCGCTGGTTGCCATGAAGGGACAGAGCTGGGTGGACCAGCAATTCAAGGATGGGGCCCAAGGAAAGGAGAAGAGGCCATGGCGGGCATCCCCGGCGTGGCCACCCCCTCCGCGGCCACCCCCTAAGAAGGCGGGGGTAAGGGGCCTGCAGCCAAAATGGCGGCCCCTGCGAAGGCCAAAAAGGGATTGGACTAAGGGGGAAGGAACCCCCCACAAGCCAGGAGCAAGAGGGCAGCGTCACCAGAGCAGGTGTCTAGCTCAGAGGCGGAGGGGAGCAGCGATGAGGAGGGGTCTGTAGTCAGCACGGCGGCCCCTCAGGAGAGACGCAGGAGACAAGATGGCGGGGGCGACAAAGAGAGTGGTAAGCATGGCGCACTGAGCAGCAAGCAAGGGCACGGGAGAGAGCAATGAGGGGGCCCAGCAGAGGGGAACCCAGGGCAAAACGTAAATATGGGCACTCAGCTGGGAGTGAGCAATGTAGCAATGCAAGGACCATGGCCCATGCACCCCCGTGGCAGACAGGGTTAGGACACAGGCGTCAGGATTTCCAGGGGGAGGCCTGGACTGCGGGGGCAGCTCATCCAACAGCATGGATGCCTTGGTGCCAATGGCCAGGTGTAGGAGCTCCATTCCCTGGTAACACCCCGTGGGGCACAGGGGGACAAGGGGGCAGCCCGATGCCAGACCAAAGGGCGGACAAAAGAAGCCACACAAAAGGGGTTACACACAAGGAAACAGGGGTAGCAAACCAGGCACAGCAGGGGGAAACGACAAGAACCGAGGCGACCACACAAGGGGGTATAGGGGCCTCTGGGGGGGACAGTTCAAGTACAGGCAAGACAGGAGAGGGGCAAGACACTAACGGAAAGCCGGGACAGCGAGTACTTGTGCCCCTCCCCGAGCGACCCCCCCACAACCACGAAGCTCTTAGGGCTGGCCAAACTCATCCCACTAACAGTTAAGGAGAGGATCTGGAGGAAGGAGTTCATAGACATTTTTTCACTACTGGAAGTACGCCAGGCAGGTTTAGACCTAGCAACCCAAGACAAGAAGGACGATGACAGGAGGGTAACCCGTAAACCCAGAGTAGAAAGATCAATAGAAAATTGGCTGAAAGCATTCAGAACATTGGCATGCGTCTTCATTGAGAAATTCCCCCAAAGTGCAGCGGCAATGACAGGAGGGTCACCCGTAAACCCAGAGTAGAAAGATCAATAGAAAATTGGCTGAAAGCATTCAGAACATTGGCATGCGTCTTCATTGAGAAATTCCCCCAAAGCGCAGCAGCAATGATCTTGTACGAGCAGAAAGTGCACGAGGCGCAGCAGCAGTATCAGGGCGATGCATGGCTAAAATATGACGAGGGTTTTAGGGAGAAGATGCAAGTATGGCCAATAATGGGGTGGAATTGTCAGGGCATGGAAGGTTTCACGAAACACATGGTGGCGGCTAAGGAGGGTGTTGGCGCGAAAGAGAGCAATTTTTGTCCCTACGGGAGTAAGGGCAAGTACGAGGGGCAAGGAAAAGAGTTCAAAGGGAAGAACCAGGCCGGTAGCAAATCAAGCAAGCCATGTTGGAAGTTTGACAAAGACGAGTGTAAGTGGGGGGCGTCATGCAGGTTTAAGCACGCTTGTGGGACATGCGGGGGAAACCATCCCACCATACGCTGTAGACGGGCCGCAGGGCCAGGGGCCACCAAGGACAAGACAGGCACAAAGAAGTGAGGTACAGGCCCCTCCAGACGGGGGCAGCGGGGGAAAGGCCGGGGGACAGACGCTACCGACGCCCGTAAAGACAAGCAGGCTGTTACATTTATTAAAAGACTATCACAAAGCAACGGACAGACAGCTGTTAGCAGAAGGCTTCACACAAGGTTTCCCAATCCCTTACAAAGGACCCAGGGGCGCCCGGGAGAGCCAGAACCTGAAATCAGTGAGAGACAACCCCGGGGTGGTAAGACAGAAGGTAGTGAAGGAAGTACAACTGGGGCGGGTGGCCGGCCCTTTCACTTCCCCTCCAATAAAGGATATGGTGGTATCACCGCTCGGAGTGGTGCCCAAAAAGGAGTCTGGAAAATTCCGGCTGATCCATCACCTGTCCCACCCCGAAGGGGAGTCCATTAACGACTAGTTAGAACAGGGAGCATGCACGGTGGCATACGCATCGGTGAACGATGCATTGGACCTTATTAGGCAGGAAGGGAAGGGCACCCTGATGGCAAAATCAGACATAGAATCAGCCTTCAGATTATTGCCGGTGCACCCAGACAGCTACCACCTGTTGGGTTTCAAACTAGAGGGGCAATACTACTATGACAAATGCTTACCAATGGGGTGCTCGATATCATGCGCGCACTTCGAGGCATTCAGTAGTTTCCTAGAGTGGGAGCTGGGATCGCGCGCTGAAAAGGGAGGGAGGGTACACTACCTAGATGATTTCCTTTTTATTGGGAGAGCAGGCTCAGGGGAATGCAACAACCTCCTAAAAAATTTCATAGGTCTGGCCCAGGAGCTAGGCATCCCACTAGCACAGGACAAAACAGAGGGCCCAACCACAAAACTGTTCTTCCTTGGGATAGAGCTGGACTCAGTGGCCGGGACGTACAGATTGCCGCCGGAAAAGGTAGCCGAGCTACGGGACACCATAGGGAGACTGAGGCAACAGAAAAAGGCGACGCTGGGTGAAATACAGCAGCTGCTAGGGAAGTTGAATTTTGCCACATGGGTGATCCCCGCAGGGCGCACCTTCGCAAGGCGCCTGGCATGGTTGAGCAGGGGCATGACACAGAAGCACCACAGGGTCCGCATCACGCAAGGGGTGAGGGAGGACCTGGGGCAATGGGAGAAATTCCTGTCAGAATTCAATGGCACCCTAATATGGCGAGATCCCTGGGTGCAAGCAAGGGAACTGGAGCTCTACACCAACTCGGCCGGGGGGTTCGGTTTTGGGGCAATCCTAGGGACCGCATGGTCAGCAGGGTCCTGGCCAGCAGCCTGGCAGAGCGCTGGGCTCACTAAAAACATATCCTTATTGGAGTTGTTCCCATTAGTGGTGGCTTTCCACATTTGGGCCCAGCGGCTAGCTAATAGGCAGATAACGCTATTCTGACAACCACGCAGTGGTGCAGGCAATTAACACAGGGTCATCAAAATGCCCAGCGGTGGCAAACCTGCTGTGGAAACTGGTTGGCTGCCAGCTGAGGGGCAACATCGCGCTTAGGGCGAGACACATCCCTGGGATAGACAACTCAGTTGCTGATGCCATTTCTCGTTTTCAGTGTGCAAAATTCCGAGAGCTTGCCCCAGACGCAGACAAAGGGATGACCCCAGTGCCAGAGGAAGCGTGGTCATGGGTGGACCTGGGTTGAAGACATTGCTGAACAATACACTGGCCCCAAAGACAGACACCCGTTACTGTAAGTGTTGGAAGACTTTCATGGCCAGGACAGGTTTAGAAGGGGGCCGGTGGGCTAGACAAGAGGAAGTCCTAGATTTCATCGAGTGGGCTTTCACGTCAGGCAAGACAAAAACCTGGGCCCAGGCACACTTGAACGCGGTGGCATATTACACAAAGATGGCAGCAAGGGAGGACCCAACTAGGGCCTTCCAATGCAGGATGGCAATGAGAGGCTGGGGCAGGTTACAGCAAGCAAAGAAAGATGCAAGGCGTCCCATCCACTTTAACATGCTGCAAGGGATGTAGGGGGCCCTGGCAGGAGTATGCGCCTCGAGGCAGGAGACAACGCTCTTTGGAGCAGCATTCGCACTGGCATTCTTTGGGGCTTACAGGGTCAGCGAGCTGGTAGCCCCATCTGTCAGTGACCCGGGATCAGCATGCATCTACAGAAGGGACGTAGAACTAGGCAAAGGGTGCATGGACATACTGCTGCGACGGTCTAAAATGGACCAGGCAGGCAGGGGAAAATGGACCAGAATACACTGCATTAGGGATGCAGCCTGCTGCCCGGTGTGCTTGCTGCAGGAATACTTGGGACCTGGGAAAGGCGGCAATGGGCCACTCTTCAAGCACAGGGACGGGTCGCTTTCAGTTCATAGCAGTGATGAGGAAGACCCTGGAGGCGATGTGTCTCCCTGCGAAAGAGTTTGGTTCCCACTCTTTCAGAATAGGGGCTGCCACTACAGCCGCAGGGCTAGGTTTGGATAGTGAGCGGATCAAGGGGATAGGGCGCTGGGCATCCAGCGCATTTAAGCGGTACGTACGCCCCACAATGTACTGAGTCCGGTTTCTCCTCCCGCCCCCGTCTAGGTCTGAACAATTCACGGAAGAAGGTGTGGATCATGGGGCACTCCTACGTGACGCGGACCCAACAACAGGCTACGGCCAGATGCAAAGATATGGCTGCGGGACACAGAAGTAAACTGGTGGGAGCGCTCGGGAATGAAATGGGACCAACTGCTACCCGCGGCGCGGGAAGCATTGAGGCAAGGTGGCAGACCGGACGCGGTGGTGGTCCATCTGGGAGGAAATGACTTGGCAGCATTGGGTAGGCGGGCTCTCCTAGAAGGTATGCAAAAAAGCCTTATGGCCTTGGCACGCCTGATACGCCCAGCAGAAGTAGTTTTTTCAGAAATAATAGTGCGCAGGCCTGGCGGGGGGGCAGTGGACTTGGGGGCGGTGGAAAAATCCAGACGGATACTCAATATCATCATGGCGAAGGTTTGTAGGGCCAATGGATGGGGTTTCGTCAGACACGGTTTCATAAACTTGAGGTCCCCGGGTTATCACCTGGAGGACGGGGTGCACCTCACTGGGGTAGGAATGGATGTGTTCCTACTGAACATTGTAGGGGTGCTGGAACAGATGGGGTTCAACTGAGAGCGAAAGGGGAGGCCGGGGTAGGGGTAGGGGGAGATCCCTCCGATTGGGAAACTGTAGGTAGCGTGGCGGAACAAACACAAGGAAGGTAGTAAAAAGAGAGAACTTACTAGAAGGTAGATGAAAGGCTCTCACAGTGTCCTTGGGATGCCTCACGGCAGGGGCACTGAGGGAGCCAAGGGGCGGCGTGCCGCCATAGAAAGAGTAGATGTGATGCTCCCGCAGGACCCTTGGGATGCCTCACGGCAGGGGTACAGAGGGAGAAAAATGCAAGGACTTAGCCTCAGGAAAGATAGAGTAGATGTTCAAGTAAGGTCCTTGGGATGCCAGACGGCAGGGACCCCTGGGAGCAGGGAGGGCCCATGAAAGGGTACAGGGCGAGCGGGACGGCACTTGCAGCCCGGGCAGGTCCAGACGGACACCCTCCAAGTCGGTAGCAAGTTGAAGCCTAGACCAGTGAATCAGAGGCCCAGACAAGGGGTCCCACCCCTCCCGGGAAATTGAGGAGGCTGGGTCCATACTGTGAGCAAAAACGAGGGCAAAGACCAGTACATTTAAATGTGTAGCATGGACATTAAATGAACAATTGATATGACCATGAACGTTGCAAAATGTATAAACATGTGATGTTGAATAAACTGCAACCTTTTAAGGCACCAAAGCACGTTGTCAGTGGTGATTTAAGGTAATAGGAGCGCAGTTTGGTTGGAAGCGGGGCAGGTAAGGGGGGAGGCGACTCGCCACCTGGAGGGGGTTGTAACCCGGGCCGGGGAGGTGAAGCAGCCCCGAGGGGGGCCCGGGTCAAATGCCATCCGGAGGCGGGAAGCCCTCCCCCGCCCCCATTTGCATCCCGGCTAGGCAGGGGGCGACCAGGATGGGTCCCCATGGGCGAGCGCGGGCCCCCCCAATCAGGGGGTGAGCAAGCTAGGGCGAGGGGGGGATAAAGAGGGCCAGCTGGTAACAAGGAAACACAACCACCCCCCCTCGCAGAGAAGAAAGAAGAATCCCACCCACCCACACCAAAAGAAAGCGGGCGTCGCAGCCGCAAGGGTAGAGGTGAAGCGGAACAAACACAAGGAAGGTAGTAAAAAGAGAGAACTTACTAGAAGGGAGATGGAAGGCTCTCACAGTGTCCTTGGGATGCCTCACGGCAGGGGCACTGAGGGAGCCCAGGGGCGGCGTGCCGCCATAGAAAGAGTAGATGTGATGCTCCCGCAGGACCCTTGGGATGCCTCACGTCAGGGGTACCGAGGGAGCAAAATGCAAGGACTCAGCCTCAGGAAAGATAGAGTAGATGCTCAAGTAAGGTCCTTGGGATGCCACACGGCAGGGAGCCCTGGGAGCAGGGAGGGCCCATGAAAGGGTACAGGGCGAGCGGGACGGCACTTGCAGCCCGGGCAGGTCCAGACGGACACCCTCCAAGTCGGTAGCAAGTTGAAGCCTAGACCCGTGAATCGGAGGCCCAGACAAGGGGTCCCTCCTCTCCCGGGAAATTGAGGAGACTGGGTCCATACTGTGAGCAAAAATTAGGGCAAAGACCAGTATATTTAAATGTGTAGCATGGACATTAAATGAACAGTTGATATGACCATGAACGTTGCAAAATGTATAAACATGTGATGTTGAATAAACTGCGACCTTTTAAGGCACCAAAGCACATTGTCAGTGGTGATTTAAGGTAATAGGAGCGCAGTTTGGTTGGAAGCGGGGCAGGTAAGGGGGGGGCGACTCGCCACCTGGAGGGGGTTTTAGAGGTATAAGGACATTTGGGGTTCAGCCAATTCAAAGACATGCTTGGTGACTGTGGAAAACAGGACTATGGTGTATCATAAAGGCAGATTGGACATCTTGTGTTCAGGTAGTTTTTCTGCTGTACCACTTCTTGGTTAGACAATTTTAATTTTGGGGTAAGGGAGGTAGCAGCCATAATTAATTCAGATGCAGACACCAGTTCCTTGCCTGGCAATGATTGCATTTTGCTAAGGTTCTCCCACTTCAACTTACCAGTTTGCATCCAGAGTTCCACTGCTCAGCTTTGTTGTTATTTTCCTCTACAGTCTCTCTGAGTTGTCTGCGGCATATTGGCATTTTTTTTGCTTCTTTACATAGCGCTACTCAATTTCAGAAACTAAGCGCAGGGCAATACCAAAATCCTCCAGCTTGACAGGAAGAGCTTTGCACCAGGTATTCTTATTGTCTTCACCATGCCTGTTTCTCCTCCGAGATCTCTGGTAGGAACTGTGACCCAGATTTATCAAGGGCTTGCATTGCCCTTGGGTCATGCAAGGCGAAGCAAGGGAATGCAAGTCCTTAAGTCAGATTTGCTAAGCCACACAGAGCCACCTTGTAGTAAATCTGGAGAAACGCAAGGCAGTGCAAGTCCCTGCCTTGCTTTAATCTGCATTGTACAGGCATCCCATAGGTGCAGCGTGGGTGTTCCCACGCATCCATCCAAGGGTTTTGGTGCATACCCAGATTTACTAAGACTAGTAATCCTGGGAATGTGTCAAAATGCCACTCCTTCCCAGGTGAGGCGTAATGAGGCGAAATATGTTTATTTCTCCTCCTTACTTCCTCTTTGTATGCGTGCTGCGTTCTGCAGCACACATACAAAATGGTATACGCTTCTAAGGATTGTTTTTGTGAAGGAAGGTATTCCTTCCTTCACAAAAACAATCTTGCTTGTAATGCAGGCACCCTTGCACCATGATGCAAGGGTGCCTGCATTGGCGCTATGCAGCACTCAGTGCACCAGTGCAGAGAGAGAGCAGGAATGAACCACATCTTAGTAGATATGGCTCATTCTTGCTCTCTCCATTTCACACAGTGCAGCATTGTGTTGCTGAATTGCATTGCATCAAATGTTAGTAAATCTGACCCTGTGTTCCTTCCAGTGTTGCCAAGACCAAAAGTGAGGGCTAGAGGTTGACATCAGCTTTCATGTTACCTTCAGATCCTGATATGAAGTCACTGAAGCATGGGGCTATCTAGTCACTTGCTGAGTCTACACCGCTGAGTCTAATATGGTCTTCAGTGGTGCCAGGTGAATATCTGTGGTGCCAGTAAACAAGGTGTTCCTGCTGCTCAGGTAGGACAGGAAGAATGTTTGAACAGTGGTTCTGAAGTCAGACTGTGGATGACGTGACTTGAATCCATGACTCGTGATGCTTTTCCAAAGGTGAGGGTTGATTCCTGAAGGTTCATTGCTGTGAGTCCTTCATAATCTTGAGATTTTACATAATCCTCATTGATCAAGGACTCCTTTTTCAAGAAGAAATTCATCATGATTTGAAGGGTGAAGACAGCGGACTACATTGGCGGCATTCAGCCATGGCGCTCAGTGAATACAGGCCCCTCCCTCACTGATCTTTTGACGGTGTATTTGCAACTAGTGAATCAATTAATTCATTGTACTCAACACTCCTGCTATCTCTCCAGTACACAACCCAGGCAATGTCTTTTCAGTTGCTTCCACGTTGGTCACGATGATGACCCTATAATAATTACATTTGGGTCAATATTGAGGACAATAATGCAACACATTGTACTCTAATCTTGAGTTTTGTTGTTTAAATTGTTGTTTAAATTGGATCTAATATCAACCCCTAGATTGTATATATTGTAAATAGCACCTGCGCACTTTATTCACCTATGTCACTATTCACTGCTCCGTTTTCTGTTGGAGCACCTACATTTTGAGCCAAGGGATGCTGGTGGGAAACACTGCTGCTGCTTTTGGTATAGGGGGCCGCTATTGCAGCACTTCTGCAAAACTGGCCCCCTGTACCAAAACTGGCCCCCACCAGTTCAAGACCGGTCCCCCACCCTTCCAGCCCACTGGGATAATGCCAGTCCGGCCCTGCTGAAAACTACTTGAGTCTTAGCAGGCCAGTTGCAATATTGCTTGACACACTAATCCACATAAAGTCATCCCATCTGTGAGAGGTGCTAAGCATGGACCTTTCTCAGCAACTGAGAGAAATCACCTTTTTTCTTACACCCACCATTGTTGGTTTGTCCATATCCGAGGGATCTGATAGAGTGGAGGATCTGCAGGTGTATTGTTATTACATTATATAGTTACAGTGTAGAAATGTGGCACTGATATATTTCAACAGATGAATGTGGTATTAACCACATGTGTTTCCAGTCTCTCCACATCTCCACATGAGGAAGCTGTGATGTGCTGATGTATGGACTGGATTGCATTTCCACAACTGAAAAAACAACCAAGTTGGGATTGCAAACCCATACACATATGGCAAATGCAGAGTATTTTGGTTAATAATAAGGAAAAGTGGCTAACGATCAATACAATAAAGTAAAATGCTGTGTATAAGTCTAGGGGCCACTATAAAGCAATGCTTAACCCTAGTGAACTTAACAAACTAAAACTCTGGCTTGCGATATACAAACAAACCACAGCCTCTAAAATTACAAACGCATCTTTATCTTAGTAACTTATTTGGGAGATTACTACAGTCAGCTGTGTAAATAACATATTTTTTCACATTTGTTGTGCTTTAATGTTATTAATACCAATAATGCTAATGCTGATATAACATGCTATGATTACTACTTTGACTGTGACCGGGTACAGAGCTGTGCTGCTTATTGGCTAGGTATGCGCTATAGAAATACTACCCACATACATACATACTAGCAATACTACTATTATTAGCACTACTGAGACTACAATCAGTTGATTACTGCTTTTAACACTCATACTATTATTACCAGTACTATTCTTACTGCTATTAGATCTATTAGTTTTACTAGCACTACCTTTACTACTTGTAAAATGTGACTAGTACATTTATAGTAAGAAATGCTACTAACCCCACCAGGGGAGGCGGCCTGACCATTAATTCAATCATGCCAATTGGATGGGTTGTATAAAAAGCTTTGGGACAGATTCACCACTGGTTAAGGGTTTCTACACTGTAGCGGGACAATTCCCACTACAGTAGGGGGACAATTCACGAACGCATTGCAGTACAGAAAGTAGTACTACAGGAGTATTCTTTTATGTACTCTTAACAACTTTGTGAATCAGCCCTGAAATGTCAAGTTCCCCACTAGTATAAGTGCAAAAACAGTACTGTCCTTTCTAACTGTACTACTTGTTGCTGGTTTCTATGGAGTGGGAATATTAAAATTCAACCCTCTAATGTCCATAACTCTCCCTACTGCTGCTAAGGTTGGAGTGGAAAACGTAAATCTAACCCCTCCAAAGTCCAACATGTGGCCTGTTTTTGCTTATGTTTGAGTGGGAATAGTAAATCTAACTCTTCCAAAGTCCAACACTTTCTGGGGTTGTTTATTTCGGACTGTTATATCTTTTTAAATATGTTTTAAGTTAATGTTATTGGTTTGCATAAATGTACTTTACATTAATATTTTAAACTATTTATTTTATTTATTTTATTATTTTGTAACTTAATATTGTAAACAAATTACATATAACGTTTTATATATATATATATATTCACTGAAAAAACCATAGGTTTCAGGCACGTTATAGTTAGAAATTAGCATTTAAAAAACCTTAGAAATTCACCGAACAAACCATAGGTTTTAGGAAAGTTATAGTTAGTTGGACATTTCACTCGTACAAAACCATAGAAATTCCCCCGTTATAGTTAGTTCAGCTAACTATAACTCGCGCCCGCAATGCACTACTGATGACGTCACATATTACATCACTCATGACATGGTCAGTGACATCACTGATGACATCACTGATGACATCTGAAATGACATCACTGATGACATCATCCAGTGACTGTGTGTTTCTGTAAAGTTTAAATATGTTTAATATATATAGGAAAAGGCGTATTGAAGAACGAGTGGGTGTATAAGTGTCTGAATGGATGATTTAGTAGGTGCGTGACTGAGTCTATAAGTGAGTGATTAAACGTATCTTACTGAATGCATGGGTTAGTGACTAAACTGTGTGAATGTCTGTATCCGTCTGTCTGTTGTTGTGTAAGCAGCTGCATGGGTTTGTGACTAGCTACATGAGTGTCTATATGGGTTATGGATTGGTTGTCTGAGTATTTGTATGGGTGCCTGAGTGTTTGTGTGGGTGGGGTGTGTGTGACTCCGTGCATAGATGTGTGAGTGGGTGATTCCCTGGGTGCATGGTTTCAAGAGTGCATCTGTGATGGACTGTATGGGTGGGTGAGTGTGTGTATGGGTGTGTTAGTGATTGAATGTATATCTCAGTGGTACATGTGTGAGTAACTACATATGTGAAAGGCAGTATATATGTGTGTTGGAGTATATAAATGGCTATAAGTGAGAGTGTGTGATTGTGAGAGTGGCTATATGGATGAGTGTGTGCTTGCATCAGTGATTGCATAGGAGCGTAAGAATGTGCTAGTATTTGTATGAGTAAGTGAGCTGGTGTGTATAATGTATAGGTGAGTAAATGGGAGTGTCATTAATTATTTGCATGACTGACTAGGTGTATGAGTACCTCTATGGATGAGTGGCGGTGTGTGAGTGTCTATCTAATAGTATGAGTGCATATGATAGTCCTGTACTGAGTGACCATAAGTATGAGTGACTGTACGGGCGAGTGAGTGGATGTGTGTGTAAACCTAAGAATCAGTGAGTGGGTATGTAGTTATTGGTGTTGGAGTGTCTATGGTTTTGAGAATGGCAGTCTGTAATTTAGAGTGGGTGTATCAAAGGTTATATTAGGGTGTGAGAAGATGCATCAAATTATCACATGGATGATGTCATCAGTGATGTCATCAGTGATGTCATTTGAGATGTCATCAGTGATGTCATCAGTGATGTCACTGACCATGTCATGAGTGATGTAATATGTGACGTCATCAGCAGTGCATTGCGGGGGCGCGAGTTATAGTTAGCTGAACTAACTATAACGGGGGAATTTCTATGGTTTTGTACGAGTGAAATGTCCAACTAACTATAACTTTCCCTAAAACCTATGGTTTTTTCAGTGAATTTCTAAGGTTTTTTAAATGCTAATTTCTAACTATAACGTGCCTGAAACCTATGGTTTTTTCAGTGAATTTCAAAGGTTTTTTAAATGCTAATTTCTAACTATAACGTGCCTGAAACCTATGGTTTTTTCAGTGAATTTCAAAGGTTTTTAAATGCTAATTTCTAACTATGCCTACAGAGGTAGGACATGTGAAGAAAGAAGAAAAAACGCACAGAAAGAAGCAAAAGAAATGCACAAAAAAGCAACAGAAGTCCACAAAGACGAAGAAAAGTGCAGGAAGAAGCAAGACGTGCAGTAAGAACCAACAGAGGAGCAGAAAGAGGCCTTGTTGCAAAATCATCCTGTGCCCACAACTTTTTCAGACGGGTACTGGTGTTAACTGGCTCTGACTAACCAGGCCTAGAGCCAGTGCTATGCTAAAAGACACTTAGAATACAGTGAAAACACCTACATACACTAGGGAACACTATGCATTGGGGTACCCCTGTGATTAGCATGACCTCCTCTGTAAGTCCCTAGTACATAATAGGGCAGGGGGATTAAAACTAACTAACTAACTTGTCACATCAGGCCCCGTCCCCTCTCTTCACCACTGTGCAAACACGCCCCGTGGTGCGTTTTAAGTTGGGGGATTAAGTCCCCTTGAATCATGAGGGTCCCTGGGGTCCAACTAGCCCACCCTGTACCTCCAGTATGCACCAGGGAGCTGCGTTGCAGAGAGGTGTTCAGAGGCCACGCCCTTTTTACACCTCTCTGCAACACAGCTCTGTGGCGCTTTCTGGACGTACCTGGTGGGCTAGTTGGCTCCAGGGACCCTCAGGATTGAAGGGGATTTAATTCCCCATCTTAAAACGCGCCACGGGGCCTGTTTGCACACATGTCACCTGAAGCCCCGCCCCCTCCCTTCACCAGTGTGCAAACGCGCCCCGTGGCGCGTTTTAAGTTGGGGGATTAAGTCCCCTTGAATCCTGAGGGTCACTGGAGTCCAACTAGCCCACCATGTACCTCCAAAAAGCGCCACAGAGCTGCGTTGCAGAGAGGTGTAAAAAGGGCGTGGCCTCTGAACACCTCTCTGCAACGCAGCTCCTGGCGCATACTGGAGGTTCCTGGTGGGCTAGTTGGCCCTCAGGCACCCCCAGTATTCAAGGGGAATTACTTCCCCTTCTTACAACGCGCCAGGTTTCCCTGCTCTCGCTTCAATGAAGCAAAGCAAGTTTGCAATGACAGGACGGGAGCCGCGCGGCTCCCGTCCTGCCATTGCAAACAGCAGTGTCCCGGGGGTAGGCACCCCGGGACACTGCAGGAGCCGGCCCTGGGGGGTGGCGGTCCCCAGGGCCACCACAGGCTCCAGGAAGGGGGCCGCGCGGCCCCCCTCCCAACAATTGCACAGCCCCGGGGAGGTGGTGATACCCGGGGCCGGGGGTCCATTACGGACCCCCGAATTTAAATACTAGTGCCCTGGGGAGGTGGCGGTCCCCGGGGCGTGTGGCGGGGCTGGAGCCCCCCCTCACAGGTTATTTATTTTCTTTTTAAAAATAGCCCCGGGGGGTGGCGATCCCCGGGGCTGCGGGGGGCCGTGTGCCCCCCACCAGCATTATTTATTTGAAGCCTCAGGGGGTGGCGGTCCCCGGGGTTTGGGGGGCCTTAGAGGCCCCTCTAAAATATAAACCCTCCCACCGCATGCCCCCGGGACTTGGCCCACCCGGGGGCAAAATACCCTCAAAGCGCGGGAGACCGCGCTTCGATTTTTTTTAAATCACGGCGGGATCCGCGTATCCGGCGCGCATCCCGCCGTGATTTAAAAAAAAATGCTTTTTCTGCCCAGGGGTCCTTGTGGGACCCCTGAGCAGGCCTAGGGGTCAGGGGGTTTCTACCCTGCCCCCTTCGCTTCTTTTGCGCATTTTTTTCCCCTGTTTTCTTGTGCCTCGGTTCTACCGAGTCACTAGATGGCCGACAACACTTCCTGGTTTGGAGTGTTGTCAGCCAATTAGCATGAAGCTCGTGGTCGGGAGGGTGCGCTCAGGGTGCGCGGATCCACCGCGGCCATAGATATATATGTGATTTTACTTTTGATTTTCTCAGGAACCACTGAACGGATTTACACCATTTAACCAAAAGACACGACACTGAACCAAGGGATACCTGTTTGCCAAATTTGGTGTAATTCCGTTCAGCAGTTCGGGCTGTAGCTGCGACTAAAGGTTCCTATGGAAAATTGCATGGGGAAAACACGTTTTGGGACCCCCTTTTTCTCGGCCTCACTTGACGAATCACCCCGAAACTTTCAAGATAGGAGCGGACCGGAGCGGGCCATAAGTTTTGAAAATTTCGCGAAGATTCGTCAACCGGCGCCAAAGTTATTGGGAATAGAATGTTGCGGATTTCCTATGGAAAATAGGTCCTAACTATAGCTATCTACTGGCGACCGCCAGTAGATAATATATATATATATATATATATATATATATATATATATATATATATATATATATATATATATTTCGATATACTTGCCTTTTTCAATATATATTTTTTATTGAGATCCAAAATATACTTGCCAATACATCAACTCATGAATAGTGTTCAGGCACCGGTCATCAATAAATTCACATTATATGATTGAAGATACATCCCAGGTTAATAAGAGGAATGGAACAAGCTAAAAATCCACATAGGATAAAAACATGAAATTAATACATCTAGCAGCCTGCTTAAATAAACTATGTCAAATACATACAGTGCATCAACAACTGGAAATGTGCAAATTAGCAATATGATAATAAAGTTCTGTGCTCTGACCCTATTTTTACATAAAGTACCGCCCCTATAATTTACCAAACGTCTTAGTCCCCCCATTTCGCATTGCATATACCCGTTCACTGTGTCTGACTTGCTTAATTTTTCGCAGCCAATCCCCTATTGTTGGAAGAAGCAGTAACCGCCATTTTTGAAGCAGGAGGGATCTTGCCACCACCATTGAAACATAAACTAATTTTGCCCATTTGTTAACCAGGCCAGAGGATAGATTGTATCCCAAGACTTTCAACCAGGTGATAGGAACAAGTCTGATTTGCCATTCAATATCTAAATACTGAAATATTTAATTCCAAAACCCCTGGATAAACGGACACTGATCGATAATATGAACCCAGTTGGCTGCAGGCCCATCCAAACAACGAAAACAGTGACTCTGGAGGTTGGGGTTGACTTGGGAAAGAAATTGTGGGGTTCTGTACAACAGCCATTTACTGAAAAATAGCATCCAATGCCAATTGGCTCCTCTTAACACACTAAAATTAAGTTTGTTAACTTCATCCCACATCTTAGCTGTTAATTCCAGGCCTTCAAATTTTCCCCATTTTTCAATTGCTCTTTGGGTGGGATCCGGAATTTTTATAGAAGCCAGCAGTCTTTTCCATTCCCCAGGATTTTTATCTTTGTCACCTTTGAATAATGCGAAAACCATGTTTTTACTACAATTTATCTGCCTAATTTCAAATTACTAAAAACTTTATATAACATTCTATATGAGCCAAGGAGGAGAAAATCATTTTGCGTTAACTCGTGGATTTCTAAAATAGTGAGTCATCTTTCCGACAAAAGTAAATCTGATATTTTCCTAAACCCTACTTTTGCCCACCTGTGGGCTATTTTGGGTGGCAGTTTAGACCCTGATTCCATCACGAGTTCTGACAGAGGTGTTGCAGCATTAATATAAAGAATATCATGTCTCCTGAAAAAATCCCTGCGTTTCCGAAGAAACCACTGCATACTATTATATCGGACTTTTTGGGGTGATTTCACAATTTTTAGAACGTTACCTATCTGATGTTCTGTACAAATCAGCTGCATAAAATAATTTAGAAATATTCCCATGTGGGGCTTTGCTTTAAACCTGGACATGTATTGTGCAAAGTTTGCAAAATAATAATTTTTGAGATTGGGGATTGTCAGCCCACCTTTCTCCAGTTCCTCATAAAAAGTGAGATCCTAGCTATTTTTTTTGTCAACTAAAAGATGGAAACATAGACTCTACCTTTTTAAAAAAGGATTTAGTTAAAACACATGGGATAGCTGAAAGTAAAAAGTTAAATAGCGGAAGAATGGACATCTTAATCAGAGAAACCCTCCCCAGAATGGTCAAGGGAGGGAGTTCCAGCGTGAAAATAGATCTTGTATTTTTAAAAGGAGCGGAGAGAAATTAAGATCATATAAATCCTCAATCCGTGATGAGAACTTAATTCCCAGATATCTCTTTGGGTGTGAATTCACACATGAAACGAGATCTAAGTGCAGGACATCTGGGTTACACTCACATAGTATTATTTCAGTTTTCTTTTTATTACTTTTATAACCTCCCAAACTCTCAAACTGTGCAAAGGTCTCAAATACCTTCTCCTGGGCCCCCTTACTGCTGTCAATGATTAACATAATATCAGCGGCATATAGTTTTATCTTCCCCATTTGTGGCAAAGGGGGATGAATATCAACATTTTCTCTGATCTCTATTGCCAGTGGTTCAATAAAGACGGCAAATATGATAGGAGATAGCAGGCAGCCCTGCTGGGTTCCATGTAAGACCTTTATTATCCCCACCTCTGTTGTGTTCACAATAATACTAGCTTCTGCATTGCGATACATCCTTTGTATCAACCCCGTGATCTGGGGCGGCATACCAAATTTCAACAAAATGCAGAATAATGTGTCCCAGACCACGAGGTTGAATGCTTTCTCTGCGTCTAGCAGAAGCAGTAAGGCAGATGTACTGTTAGTCGTGAAATAATCTAATGCTTCTGCTAAATAGGCATACTGGTTTGCTCATCACACCGAAGAGGACGCCGTGTTGCTTAGCCGGTTTCTCGACCCTGCTGACACCAATTGAAGTGCATACGGCGGGGTGGATGGTTCCCCATCCAAGGGCCACTTATTTTTGGAAACTAAAACATGGAACTTGGATTGTTCTCCTTGATCTGTTAGCTGCATGGACAGTAGCTATTTATGACCGTTTGATGCTTTTTCGACTCATATATTGCCTGGATTTTGGCTATTCATTTTGAACAGATTCCATTATTGGCTCGTACATTAAAGGAATATTTCTCGACCATTGGGTGATCTGACACTGACGCATAGTATTATCTCTGCCCTGAAGAAGTCCAAGGTTTTACTTGACGAAACGCGTTGGCTGATGTTTTTATGAATATCACATGATACAACAATAAAGGAAGAAATGCAACTGGATCTTGAAAAAATTTGTCATTTCCAAATTGTGATATACCTTACTGTAAAATTTCACCTATTTGTTTCCCATGTGGTGCAGCTCTGTTTTTGCTTTTTGTGCTTCTGCCAAATAGTGTGTATTTGTCCCCAACTGCCTCCCAGCAATGAAACCATTCTGGTCTGAGTGGATTAACTTTGACGCTATCAAAACCTATTAGCTAAACGTTTTGTGATGATTTTATAATCTGTATTTAGCAATGTGATTGGGCCATATGAATTTGGGTCCTCCATGTCCTTCACCTGTTTTAAAAAATGTACTACATGTCCCTTATGAAATGACTCTGGTATAGGGCCCCCCTGTAACATTGTATTGGCGACCAGTAGAAAATATTCAGCTAAGACTTCTACAAAAGCTTTAAAAAATTCCGCTGGAAGACCATCTGGACCACAGGCTTTTGATTTGGAAGATTTCTAATAACCTCAACCAGTTCTTCTTTAGAAAAGGGTCGCATAATATTTGCCCCTTCTTTTTCAGATAGCACCGGGATGTTCTGTTCCGCTAAAAAACGTTTCAAGGGATTCTTTATCAATGAATTGATTTTGTGTATAAATCTGTCTGTAGTGTTCTAACATTATTTCCCCCGCCCTTGCCGAAACCTTACTCCTATTAGCAGTAACTGGGCATCTCAAAATGTCAATCCGATTATTAGCGGCTTGCTGATGGGCCTGCCAAGCTAGAAACCTCCCCGTAAAGTTACTCTCTTCATATACTTTTTGCATATAGGCATGATTTAGTATTTTGCATTTTGCATAATACGCCTCGTTCAGCGCCTGTTTAACCTTATCCAGTTTTGTTTTATTTATCACCAATGGATTTCTCAAGAAGCTTTCATAGTTGTGCTGCACATTTCTTTCTAAAGTTTGCTTGTGTAGTTTATCCTTTTTAATGTTTCTGCATCTTTGCTTATCCCCAGCCCTCTGATATACACATTTAAAGTATCCCATACAATGCCTGGGGGAGCAGTCTTGTGGTTTATTACTAAAAATTCCTTTATCTCATTTTTACATAATTGCACCCACCCTTCCTCCTGTAAGTACTGCTTGTTCAAGACCCAGCGCCTAGGGTATACTGGGGCTTTCCCTATCTTGAACTATAGGGTGGTCATTGTATGGCCTGAAAACCCATTTGGAAAAATGTGTTGGTTGTTGAATACCAGAGCCTTAGCGACTAGGACAAAATCTATATGATAGGAGGTGTGGAATCTTTTGGAAAAACAGGTATATGCAATTTTTGTGGGAAAAGCCTCCCTCCAGGGGTCAATCAATCCCAAAGCTTTACAATAGTTTCAAATAACTTTAAAGGTTTTTGCTTTTAACTGCTGCTTTAATTTAGCTGAAGAGTCAATTTTTGGTTTTTGCAGGAAGTTATAGTCCCCTCCAATGATTACTTCACTGGGGATTTGTAATAAAGATTGGAATAACTCCTCATAAGGCATAGCGTCGTCTTCAACTGGGCATAGACACTTACGAATGTCAGACATCTTGACCCCACCCTGGAACTCACCCAACACCACTTTCCCTTTTTATCCCTGGAAAAATTAACCACTTTAGCACCTAGCCTTTTCCCCACAAAAATCGCGGTACCCCGGTGTGCCGCCAGGGATGAAGAGAACCCCCTGTATGCTGCCCAGGTTTTAAACCTAGAGAATTCTGACAGTTTCCCTACCAGAATTTGAGTTTCCTGAACTAATATCACCGATGGATTTTCAGTTTTGATCCAAGTTTCTATAGCCCGAAATTTCTTTTTGTTATTTAAGCCATTGATATTGAATGAGACTACCTTCAAGGTTTTCTTCATTATCAGCTTATCTATCTATGTATTCTCAGGATAAAACCGTAACTAGCTACAACTGGACCATTAATAATCCTCTCATAAAAAACAGACACTGAATTAGTTGATTTATACATCTACTCTAAACCTCTTGTATGCATTCTGGACTGAACCCTGACACTTGATGGATTAGCAAGGAATTCAAAATGGTGGTGATGCCCCCTTCATAAAGAATAAAATTTTGTGTCTCTACATTTTGTGCATGTAACAATGATCACACATTCGGATCTCTTTTTGCTAACCCCGTCACTCACCACTTTCACTACATCTCCCCTCCTCCACCATCCCCAACCTCCCCCCCCCAAGCAGCGGTGAGTGGTTTGCCCTCCCACTCACACCTGGCATGCTTACCCCCCCCATTAAGGCTGGCACAGTGACCTTGTGCCAAGATCTGTCTGCCTTCCTCCTCCAGGCCTGACCCCGTCAGGACATATATAGATAGAAAAAAGAGATGCATGGCCTAATAGCAGAATAAATAAAAAAAATAAAAAAAGAGAGAAAGATTTCACAAATTCATCAAATATCAATCAGAACGACAGCAGGATCATAACTCCAAAGAGATGAATAATGAAGACGCAGACTTGTGGAGCTGCATCGCTTAATTTAGACTTATTAGTAATCTGCTGCAGGAGTTCCTGTGCCTCAGACACATCACAAAATAAATGGAACTGCCCTTTCACTTTCACCTTCACTTTGGATTGCTGCTCAATCATTGCCTGGGTGCCCTGTGCTTAGAAAAGTTAAAGCATTTTTACAAATTCTTTCCTCCGCTTGGCTGCAGATGCTGACATATCGGGGAATATGCGACAGAGGGGTACCTCTGGCACGCTGAACTGTCTCTGTTTGATGGCTTTGGATAATACTTGTTCTTTCACCCAATAGTCCCCAAAGTTGACAAGAATTGTACAAGGAAATTTCTGACTCGGAGATTGATGTGCAGGCACATAATGAGCTCTTGTTAATGTGAGGTCCCCAGAGTTTTCTGGAAGAACATGCCTTTTGATAAAGGCATCCACTCATTGGAGAGATTGCTGTCCCTCGAGTCCCTCTGGAGCCCCCACAATATGGATATTCGAACATCGGGAGTGGGTTTCCAATTCCTCCAACTTAAACTCCATTGAGGATTTTTGTTTTTGAAATGTAGCAACCTTTTCTTGCATTATGATAACTTGGTGCTCTAGCTGCGAGATCCGAGCCTCTGCTTCTTTAAGCCTCCTCGGAATTTGAGCCACGGTCTCCTCAATTATCAGGAGTCTAACTTGTAAGGCTGCAATCTCGGCGGTTTGTGAGGCTTTAGGGGCCAGATGTACGACCCGTTTTGCATGCGCAAAAGGGTCTCCGACCCGTTTGCGCATGCTAAAACCCTACAGGGCCATGTACAAACGCTATTTAGCGAGTCGCAATTTATTTGTGACTCGCTAAATAGCGTTTGCGACTCACAATCAGGAAGGGGCGTTTCAAGGGCGTCCCTTCCTAATTGCGACTCTGAGCCCAATGTATGACTGTTTTGCGACCACAGGGACCACTGCCTACCCTTACAAAATGAAACAAAAACATTTCATTTATTTATTTTTAAATGCAGCCCATTTTCCTTTAAGGAAAATGGGCTGCATTTTTAAAAAAAAGCTGCTTTATTTAAAAGCAGTCCCAGACATGGTGTTCTGCTGAGCCCAGCAGGCCACCATCCCTGGGAGGGCCAGCCATTCTCAATGGGGTCGCAAAATGTGAGTGCCTCATGAATATTGATGAGCCTCGCATTTTGCGACCCCATTAGGAATCGCTAACAGTGTCTCTGATACTGTTGTACATTTGGAATTGCGACTCACAAATTGCGACTCGCTATTTTTCGCAATTTGCGAGTCGCAATTCCAAATGGTCGTACATCTGGCCCTAAGATCCCTAATTTCCTCCAAGATGAGATTGAGCATGGGCTTGGCATCCCATTGCAAAATGAGTGGTGGGTCCCCTTGAAGCAAGCCCTTTTGTAAGAAGACCAGATCTGGTTCACTTTGCGCCTTTTCATTTCCCAGAGTATTTTGCTTGGTTTCTCCTGCCGGGCATAGGAGCGCGGACATCTGCATAGGTGGTGACAGTTGTTGAAATATGTTGGAATCAGAGCCAGGGGAAAGAGCGGTAGTTATCCGTGAGGGTTGTAGAGCAACAAACTGAGATTTCTCTGACAAATCAATTTTAGGCCGAAATTCAGGCCAGATTTAGCCTTTGTGAATAAAGGGTACTCTATAATTGCCTTTGACTTTACAGTGCTGACCTCCTGTCCCTCCCGTTCCTGGAAGGCCTCTACGGGGCTTACCCTCATTAGTCTCATTAGGTGAAACTGCACCTAAATCTGGGCGACTACCGCCGGGGGTAAAGATTGTGTTTACAGCCTCCTGATCTTCCTCTTGCAAATAATCCTGGTGATGGTGATGGAGCCCAGATTTCACCTAGATTTAGGCATTTGCTTTGTTTTAAGTTTCAGACACAAACTGCTTTTTAAAGAAAAATGGCACGCAGATTTTGGTGCATGCAAAGTGAAAACATGAAATGAGGCCTGGTCAGATGTTTCCAGTCTAATGAAATCATGTAAAACCATGCTCAATTAATTAATCCAGGGTGGTTAAAAATGTGTTTAGTTTAGATCTAACCTCACTATAGAATGTACATTTAATTTAGAAAATGTGTTTTGAACTTTCAAAGTAGCATATATTTGTGCTGAATTAACACGCATTTACAGTGTAGAAAGGCTGAAATACACAGCTCAGTGGCAGGCCCACTGCGGACTTTGGCCTTGAAGATAAGAAAGGAATTTTTGCTCTCTGTTTCCTCCCGTCTCCTCTCCATGAAAGACCTTTGTTATAATTTACGCCTCTGTTTCCGTCTCTTCATGAAGGCATGTTGCAAACTTTTATCTCTATGTAATTTGTTTAAACAAAGCTTACTTCACTTTAAAACGTGGAGTGAAAAGTGCAAAGCACACATTTTTCTTATAATATGTATTCTCTGTTTCCGCATAATTAATACTTTTGTTGCAGAAAATGTAATTGTTTTCATTTAGCACAAGACTCAAGAACTTGCCTGATTGATGACGTGTCCAGTCAGCCCATGGGGAGTCGATGTGTTCTGAAGCTCTTATTGGTCAACCTACGAAGACCAGTCACGTGCATTTTTAATAGAAATATTGGATGAGAGGAGAGAGGTGAAGGCTGGCCTTGCTCATTTTTTTTTTTCAGGACTCGAGGCAGAACACACAGGGACATATTCTGAAGGAGCTATCGCTGAGTTATCGGCACTTAATCGCAGCCAAAGTCGTGATAAATTTATCGCCACATTCACAAGCTGGTGCTAACAGCCGATACCACCAGTTTACTTGTGAAAGCATCCGCAAAAAACAGCGCCACAGATGACCCCGGCAACTATCGCTAATGAGATGCAGAGTAGGCGTTCCCGAGCAAAAATCCGCGACAACACCACACCTCAACATTCTCAACGACCAGCCACATCGGCGATAAGACCACAAAACAGGCGATAAGGCGCGTTAGCAGCAGGAAATTAACACCTGCTCTGACCTGGTGTAAAGTCAGACGACAACCTGCACCATCAAAGGGAGCCCATCCCAGAGCCACACATGAAGAACAACAGATGCCATGGAGCCACTCACCATGCATCTCAGAGCCCCGAGAGGGCAACAACACCCTCCGCCACCACCCCCAGGACCGCCACCCCCCCCCCGGACCACCACAGAGGCAGCGCAGACAAAGACAGCGGACCTTCAGGAAATGCACCAGCCTCACAGACCTAACACCAGACAATGTCAATGCCCACTACAGGCTCAAAAGGACAACCACCCTCCGCATCCTGAACATCATTGCCCACAGGCTGACGGTACCAACACAGCGGACAACCAACATCCCTCCGCAGACAAAGCTGCTGGCTGTGCTGCACCTGTTGGCCTCTGGTACCTCCAACCAACAACCGCCAGAGTCGGAGGAGTCTCACAGCCAGCCCCATCTAAGTTCCTCATACCTGTCCTGGATGCCATCATCAGCTAGGTACCCCAGTACCTATACGTCCCCCACAATGCGCAGGAACAGCTGGCGACCAAGCAAGGACTATACGGCATAGCTGGATTCCCGCATGTGTTGGGGGCAATCGACTGCACACATGTCCTACTTGTGCCCCCTGCCGACACTGCAGACAATTACCGCAACAGAAAGCACACGCATTCCATCAATGTGTAGGCAATAGTGGACCACAGGGGACTCTTCACCAATTTCGTAGCCAACTACCCAGGAAGTGTGCATGATCCCTTCATCTTCCGACAGCCAACATCAACAAGCGCTTCCAGGATGGCACCTATGGGAATGCACTGCTCGTTGGCAAGTACCAAATGAACACACCACACACCTCAACTC
This sequence comes from Calotriton arnoldi, assembly GCA_963921515.1. Lineage (NCBI taxonomy): Eukaryota > Metazoa > Chordata > Amphibia > Caudata > Salamandridae > Calotriton > Calotriton arnoldi. Next base: position 371,292 of record CAWUFW010010373.1, on the reverse strand, counting down.
CACAATCATGCAACTCACAACTCTGGCACTGCACACGTCACAAAATCACATACAACATGACAAACAACATGCCCACCCACCAGACACGACAGCACAACTTACTGTGGCAACCTTGGTTAGCCATGTACATGAGCCATCAACGGCATGGCACCTCAGCCACACAATAGCGGAATGTGGGGAGAGGTGGGAACCATGCATGTGCGAAGGAGGCAAGTGACCCATGAATGAGAATGTACCCAATGCCAAGTGTGGCGGAGATGTGCTTGACAGACTGCAGTATGCAGACCACAGACATATCCATGTCTACATGCACTGCTGGTGTTTGGAGTGTAGTGGACAGTGGACGCAACCATGTCACCCCAGCCAGTGGGGAAGATCGCAGAAATGTAGCTTGTGACGTCCCCCCCTGTAAGCGTGTGCGGAGTGGGCTGGCCTGGCGTACGCCAGGCCAGCGTAGGGGTGTGAATAAAAAGCACATAGCTCTGGGCGTGGTTCTCTTCCGGAATGTCCAATGTGTCTGCCAGGGCGGCGCCTCCCACCCCGCCACGAGGCCAACGCCGTCGCCGTGAGCAGTGTGGGCTGCGATCCTGTGCGCCTGCTGCACCCCAGGCCGCTGGTCACTGAACCCGTCATGCCCGCCCCTGCGCAGCCAGGCCTCACTGCTCACCTGCCGACACCGGCATGTGTCAGAGGGCCCACCACGTGCCAGCGCAATCTCCAAACCCGAAGCCCGCGACCTTGGCAGCCTCCTCAGACCATCACGGCCTCCGTGACACAGGCCCGCTTTACTTCTTTCTCGTTGATGTACTCTACCGCTGCCTCCGGCCTACACTACGGTCAAGTAGGTCACACATTTGGAACTGAGTCTTGATTATGCAATGGCAGAGTACACACTTTATGGCTGAGTTTATATCACTGTACTCCCTTCGATGTGGTGCCACCAACTCTGTGCATAGCATTCGAACTACACCTGTCTGTGGTCCCTTGCTGACTACTGCCTTCGGCCTACACTGTGGTCGAGTAGGTCACACATGTGGAACTGAGTCTTGATTTCCTCATGGCGGAGTTCATATCATTGTACGCAAGGAGACGAGTAAGAGGAAGACGCGGTTTAGTCCGGAGGAGAAAAGGATCATCGTTACGGAGGTGATCGAATACTGCCGACAACTGCTCTGGTGTCACTAACTCTGTGCATCGCGGGCCAACGACACGTGTTTGTGGGCCCCTGCTGACCGCTGCCTCGGGCCTACACTGCGGTCAAGTAGGTCACACATTTGGAACTGAGTCTTGATTACACAATGGCCGAGTACACATATCAATGCAGAGTTTAAATCACTATACTCCCTTCGATGTGGTGACACAAAGTATGTGCATGGCATCCCAACCACACGTGTATGTGGGCCCTTGATGACTACGCCTTCGGCCTACACTGCGGTCGAGTAGGTCACACATTGGGAATTCAGTCATTATTCATTTATGGCAGACTTGATATCATTGTACTGGCCACATCGCAGACTGCATCCCCTTTCAGCTCCGGTGCCACTAAGTCTGTTCCCCGACATCCATGGACACTTTCTGGTTGAACTTTGGTGGCGACTGAGTCTATGGACTGGGGGTTGTCTTCATCATCATGTCGGTGATACTGACTTTGTGGCAAAAACGAGGCTCTAGAATTCCACTCCTCCATTTGCCGCTTCCGGCCGGCTTCTGCCCTCTGCATCATGCCCTGGAGGACACCTTCCACTGTCCCCCACAAACCTCCGCTACATTCACCTTCGACATCGACGAGGACCCGCTCACCTCGCGTGGCCTTATCTCACTGCACCGCAAGTCACCGTCCCATGGCGGTGTGCCTGTGCCGGCCCCAGTGCATCCGGGGCCACTAACTCTGTGCAGCTCAAGTCATGGCCCCTGTCTGATAGCATATTGGATGGCCTCTGGGTCGATGGACTGGGGGTCATCAAGGCCATGTGTCTGTGGCCCTGCGCTGTCCGCTGCCTCCGGCCTCAACTGTGGTCCACCTGGGCTCACACATCAAATAGAGTCCTGACCTGCCCGGATGTCGCATCACTGCAGGATGCACAGGCCACCACCGCCAGGCCCAACTCCAAACAACAGGTGCCAGAGTGGGAAGTGTCTTACTGCCAGACTATCAGAGTTGCTCACACCTGTCGTGGGTACCATCATCAGCTTGATACCCTGCTCAGCTCTTCAGGTGCCACTAACTCAGTGCACCACAAATCATGGACCATTCTGCTTGCATGTTGGGTGAACACTGTACTTTCTCCGGCTACCACCATGATGCTTCACAGTTGTTTCTGTTATGCTGGTGTTTTCTGTTCCCGCTTTAATTGTGATCACTGTTCAAGTTGTTGCCAGCACCAACGACTCCATGAGGGCTGGCTTACACTCACCCCACACACATCCAGCACATGCGTCACTGTACATGTGACCATGCCAATAAAGGTGTCGAGCGCACGTGCCCGTAGCCAGTTCAACGAACTATCTGAGTGTGTCCGTGTGCTCATGATGTATGCATTAGGGCCCCGGGCCCTACAACATTACATTGTGCCGTGTACAGAGGACGCAGCCATGTCACTGCAGGCAGCGGGTAAGACATTGCACATGTAGCTTTGTCGTCCCCCACTCAATACGTAAGAGGAGTGAACTGGGCCGGCGTACGCCAGTCGAGCATGGGGGTGTGGATGATTATCCCGTGGCTCTGGGTGTGGTTCAGTACTGGAAATGTGCAAAGGCATGTGTCTCTGTCGCAGTGTGGGTCTCCGTTGGGGAGTGTAGGTGGTCCCTGATGGGACTTAGACACCCACGTATGTGATCTAGTTCAGCTTCCATGAGGTAGTACCCCACCCGCACATGTTCGGCCACCCCCTTCTGGCAGTCTGACACCTGGCCTTGGAATGCGATGTGTGCTTCGGTGGGCTGCTGGGAGCCAGCCGGGGTGGTGGGTGCGTCCAGCTGTGTTGTCTGTGCAGGGGGTGGGGTATCCTCGATGCAGCAGTGCTCCCCTGCTCCTGGAGGTCGATTGCCTAAGATGTCCATGGACTGTTGTAGGGTGTCGGTGTCGGAAGTGTGGAGGTCCTCTTCAGCATCACTGTAGTGTTGTCTGGTCTGCTCTGCTGGAGGTGTTGTTTGTCCCTCTGCAATGTGAAGGGGAGATGCTTGCTGACATTGTGTTGGCATGTATGTTGACGCATTGTTCAAGTTTACATACAGACTGCATGACAATGTACATTGTGACTGTTTGGGAGGGGCGGACTATTTGATGCGGGACAGTGGACATTTGGACTACATGACGTAGGTGAGGTTGTACACGTACATTTGCACCTCACAGTTTCCTGCTATGTCAGATGTGATTGGCCATTTTCTACGCACAGGCAGATCCAGTTGTGTCCTCTGTTCTGCAGTGTAAGTGTTGCACTGTGTACCACATTGTCGTCCATGCGGATGTGCTGTCATTGCTATGTGTGTGTGCTGCATTGTGTGAGAGTCGCACCTGCAGCTGTGATTTTGCTGCCCATTATCCCTTGGCGGCAGTGTGCCTTTGGCTTTTGTGCTTTTAAGGTGCTGTGATGTTGGCAACTTAGGTCATTTGTGCTCTTGGACGGTTTTTGTACTCTTGTGCATTGTTTGTCTGCAGATGTATTGTTGACGCCAGTGGTTCTTTGTGCACGTGGATGTGTCAGTGTGTGACCTGCTCCTTTCCGGATGTGGTCCACACACAGCCACCTCAGTCTCGTGGCGTGCACAATGTCATGGTGATTGTACTCCAGCCATGCTGCTCGTCATGTGGTGTCACTTGCATTGTCAGTGTGGCTCTAACATACGCATCTTTGCTGTGTTTCGCACCGGTGCATGTGTGTGTTGTGGAATTGGTGATGTTTGGGGTGGGACCCCTTTGGGCACATGGTGGACGGGGGCCTACTTGATGTTTGTATGTGTGCTGCAGTGTGCCACGGGGATCAGGGACATGACCCAGGCTCATTGTGGGTGTGCGGTGTGCTACACGTCGTTGTGCATGTGTGCCATTGCGCCCGTCCCCCCTGTCCCCACAGTCCCTGTTCGTTACTCACCCTGTTGATGTTGTGTCAGGTCATGTCGAGCAGTGTCCGGACTCCCGACTCCTTGCACCGTCTCCACACTGATGACAATTTGCTCCAGCTCCTCCTGTGGCGCAGGACTCCCACCTCCATTCGCCGTTGCTGCCTTCCTGTTGGCAGCGGGTTTCTACTTGGTTTGGCTTTTCACATCGTGCCAGCGCATCTTGGCCTCCTCAACACTCCGGCTGCATTCACGATGGAATGCCATTTTTCCGTCTGTGTTGCCAATGACACGGTGGAGGTGACGGACGGTTGTTGTTAGTGCTCTGTCACCTCCGTGACGACGATCCGGTTGTCATGCGGACTGTACCCCGTCTTCCTCTTCCTCTTCTACTTGGCCTTCCCCGACCCCGAGGTTCCTTGCTGGTGGTCTGTGGGGCTTGTGGGGCTCGCGTTGACCTGGGCACTCGTTCCAGGTGCATCCATGTTGCTACGCAGTTTATTTTGTTTATGGTGTGTTTTTCTTGTTCAGCTTTTATAGTGCATTTTCGCGTGGGAATTGCAGGCCTGTCGCTGGTTATCGCTGATTTTTGTATCGCGGTTGGCCTCATCGCAACTTTATTCGCGTCCGGGTTTCGCATTTTTGAGGCGTTGCGTTAATTTTAACGCGGTCATTTGACGCGTTATCGTGGGACTATCGCATGGTGCCACCAGGTTGGGAATACTACGTTAACACGGCGTTGTTTTCCCGCGATAGACTGCGATATGCAAAGTTGCGTTAAGCTAAACTTGCGGTGGTTATCACACGTTCTTGAGAATATGCCCCACAGTTTTTTTTTTAAAGTCCTGTGAAGGGAGGGCTCATTCAATGAGCAGCTTCTGTGTCAGACACAGACAGACAGAGATGCAGGCAGAGCGAGGACAGAGAGGACCAGCTGATAGAACTGGACAGTTTTAAATGCTAAAACTTTAAGTTTTATGCTTCGACTAACTGGCTTTAAGGATTTATTTGTATTTTGCATTTATTTCTCTTTATGGGAGATTTTTGCTAATTATTAATTATTGATTAGCCTTGCAAAACTCACTCTAGAATTATATTTTCTTAAAACTCTTTAAGCGTTTTCTGACTGACATAGAAACAGGTTTTCCCTTCCTTTATGGAGTGCCTTGTATGCAATCTATAATATGTTTTGTATTAATTCTATTTTTCCTATTTTTTTCAATTCTGTAACCTGATTGAAATTTGATTAATGAATAAAGAATCAGAGAACCTTAACTTTTGACTAGAAAATAAAACCCTTTAAAACTACTCACAACTCTCATTATTGCCTTAAATATTATTTGCATTTGATTTTCATGTTTATGTAAAGTCTCCTGATGGATGATAACACAGTGGCAAAGGTCCATCTCCTTTAAGCGGTAAACTAGAGGTAATGAGGTTTTGCATTGAGAAATTACCGTGAAATTACAGCTGGATCAATGGCATAGGGCACTTGCACTTGTGTTGTCTTCTTGTTCTATATTGCTAGACATTGTGCTGTCTTGGCGTTTTTTGACTCTTTGAGTCAGGACCGATGCATACAAATGAGTTGCAGCGCCTAAAACTTTTGAGTGGCTTCGCATTTTTAGTGCACGCTAATTCTTATATTTTTGTTTATATACTTTTAGATATGGATCGCTTTCTGATACTGGATAGTATAGTCTTCCAATATCCCTTTTTAAAGAATGCCAATTAGACAGTTGAAAACCCCATATGGCTCTCCCAGCGACCCCCAACAGTTGCCTGGAGCAGAGCGGACACACTTATCCCCAGTGAGAAACCTGGTGGCTACTGTTGCAAAGAAACGCCGGTGACTTGCTTGTTTTCGTTGGCCTCTCAGTCGGGATAGGCAGAAGGGAGGTGAACCAGGAAGATTTTAATATCACACGGGCTAGGCCGCCGTCCGTGCTGCCTGCCTTCTTTCAGAAATGCAGGCCACCCAGAGTGAATGGCAGCAAGCTCACAAGGGCAACAAGCATTGGCATAGCCAATAGGTCTCGCCTTTGGGACCTTATAAGTGTTTAGCCATGCAACAGTTGATGCAACAGTTGATGTTGTTGCACCAAGGATATTGTGCTGCATAACTAAATACTTATAAGGTCCCAAAAGCGAGACCTATTGGCATTGAAAATGCAATAGTCTCGCCTTTGATTAAGTTAAAGCCATTTGCTTTGCTAATGGTATTTATAGCAAAGCAAATGGCTTTAACTTAATCAAAGGCGAGACCTATTCGATATGTGCAGTTATGAGAGGAATGCATTTTGTTTTTAGCTCTGCAAAGGCTATTTTATAGTTGACTGATTACTGAAATGATGAAGTCTTTGCCAGGCTTTTATTAACGGAGGCATGTACAGCGGTGTTAATGCTGTTATGTGACTCCATTGTAATGAGCCGGCTGAGGCTTTGCCAGGTATTTATGTATTACTGTTTGTGTTGGGGGGTGGAGGGGGAATTAATCAAGCCCAGCGCCAGCTGAACGGAGCGCAGCATCCAGCTGCCACTGGCAATTTAAACACAAGAGATGCATCACCTGGCGAGAGAAAGGAGGGACGCCGAGGGAGATGGAAGGAAGGGAGACAGAGAAAGGGAAGAGAGGGATGGAAGAGAGAGCGGGAGAAAGAGTGGGCAAGCGACGAGAGAGGGGTGGAGGAGCTGAGACGGCAAGAGAACGTGGGATGAGTGGTAACAGGGGGGGGGAGCAGGGTGAGAAGGGGTGACCGCGGAGCCAGCAGAGGAGAGAGAGAGGGAACAAACGGAGAGAGAGGGGGGCAAGAAAGAGAGAGAGAGAGGAGGCAAGAAGAAAGACTGAGAGGGAACATATAGAGAGAGAGGAGGCAAGAAGAGGGAGAGGGGACAAACCGAGAGAGAGAGAGAGGAGGGAAGAAGAAAGACAGAGGGAGAGGGAACATAGAGAGAGAGAGAGAGAGAGAGGAGGCAAGAAGAAAGACAGAGGGAGAGGGAAACAGAGAGAGAGTGAGAGGAGGCAACAAGAAAGTCTGAGAGGGAGAGGGAACATACAGAGAAAGACGGAGAGAGGAGGCAAAAAGAGAGAGAGGGAACATACAGAGAGAGAGGGGGCAACAAAGAGGGAGAGGGAACATACAGAGAGAGAGAGGAGGCAAGAAAGAGGGAGAGGGAACATACAGGGAGAGGAGGCAAGAAGAAAGACTGAGAGGGAGAGGGAACATACAGAGAGAGAGGAGGCAAGAAGAGGGAGAGGGGACATACAGCGAGAGAGAGGAGACAAGAAAGACTGCTAGGAACAGGCGCTGGGCGGGAGCCCTGGCAATGGGATAGGGTGGAAGAGGGAGGGAAGCAAGAGAGAAGACGACGGAAACTGGTTTTGGTATCATTTGTTTCGAAATGATCTTTGCAATGCGGTGTGTGCACGTGTTGCTGTGTGGTGATTTAAGCACAACCGACCACGCATTCTGTGATGCACTCTTTGCTTGTGGATGCGCAGGAGCTGGCATATTGAGTGATCGGCATATATACTGTGGAGAGGGTGGGTGGCTTGGTCTTTGGTGGTCTTGTCGAACAGCCTCGCCGCTTTCGAGAACGGAGAGCTGTGAAGGGAGCCCTTAATACACAGCGAAGGTGGGGGGGAAGGGCGGTGAAGCTTCTGACATCTGCATGACAAAGCTGGCGGTGTGAGGTCTGAAGCACACGCTGACCTTTGCACTGGGTGAAATGGAGAAACAAGGAGGGAGACATCGGGAGCGAGACGAAAGTGGGAAGAGAAGTGAGGGGGGAAGGGGTGAATGGAGAGACCGAGTGGTGCGCGCGCGACTAACTATAACAAGACAAGCCCGGCTTCAAAAGTGGTGCGCGCGTGAGCGCCCGCCGCGGGCGAAAGTGAAAGCAGCATATGTTTCCAATTAACGCGACGCGGCAGGGGAGGGGCGGAGGAGCGTTCAGACAGCAAGCGAGAGGAAAGCCAGATGGCGCCTGATCGGGCGCTGAAAGCTGGCGGCTGCGCGCGTGCACGCGATCGTGAACGCAAGCTGGAGGCCAGCAAAAGCGTGGGGTAGCACTTTGAAAACCCACTCACTAAATGTCTCGCAGAGCAGCGCATGCGCTGGCTCAGGCGAGACCTAAAAACTGAGGTCGCGCCTCGTCCTTACACCGGTGTCCCCTTTCGCCCAGCGGGACGCCCAGCGACACTCCAAAACCATTACTCGGCTCCTTTGGCGCACTTCCCTACGCCCGACAGCCACAATCCGCCATCAAGTGCCGAGCATCGGAGAACATGGAACGTGGCGTCCTGATGTGGCAAGAGGAGGAGTGCTGGCGATTTCAGCCGAAGATCGACACGCTGTGCACTGTTCTCATACTTGCCTTTTTTTGACGATTTTCTGTTTCACAATATGTTAGCAGTTTGCTTAGGAAGTATTTAAATTCAATATTTTTGTTCACAATATTTTTGACACGATATTTTTGAGTCACTATATTTCTGCTTCTCGATATTTTGTCATACAAGCCTTCAAAGAATATTGTAAACACACTGCCCATCAAAAAACTATTTTTGTTAAACTAGTTAACTGCTTCCTCGAAGGCATGACATTTTACAAGATGGTAATCATCCTTTTCAAATGTACAATTTACACAAATAAAATCTGGTGAAGCTCTGCCAAAATAGGAAAGAAACAGTACAATGTAAAACTTTAACCGGTATTGTCACAAATGTCATCCCCCATCATGCAATTCCCAGAAAGGTGTGTTTTCTTAGCAGAAAACCTATAATTGTGATGAGTCACAGTGTTTGCAGCCTCCAAAAATTAAGGCTGGATTTGTTTTTGCAAAAATGTCTTCTAATTGTATGTTTTTCTGTAACAAACCATGAATTATTAATTTAGGTTCACGCTAGTCCTTTAATTTTCTCTAAAAATGTCAATATGCAATGGGCTTGCAAATTGGCATGATATGTCAGTATCAAAATACATCAGAAGCTTACATTTTCATTAAATTAATTAAAACATCTATCACATCTGCTATCAACAATAATCGTTTGTATTAAAAAATGCTTTCATTGAATTGAAATGCATAATTTACCTTTGCAGTAAAGCACAGGTTATCCACACGCATCATGCTTAGATGTTTGGAAATGCTTAAACCCTTGCTTACATACAGTGAGTTATGTGAGCAGTAGGTCATGTTTACATCAACATGCAGTTTTTGCAATGATTTCAGCGCAAATCTGATGTTTTATGCACAAACATGATTTAGAAGTAACGTATTGTGAGAGACTGTAGTAGTTGAGGTGGCTGAGAACCCACCTCAAACAAAATTTCAGTCCTTGTCAGGTTGAACTACAAAATGTCAATGAATAAAATAAATAAGCCTGTGCTTAACCCTCTGGTAGCTTGGCAGAAAAACAGACATGCTTAACTAAGGAGCAAGGTGTTAAGTATTCATGCAGCACTCAAACAGTAATAAATTGAAAACACAGCACAAAAATCCCAAATCTATTTAGATTAGAGTACATTTTATTAAAATAAAAGGACACCAAAACAACCAAAATCCAATAAGTAGAAGGCCGACTGCAATGAAGTGTGGGTCGGATAAAGGGACAAGGTTTGTCTCAGTGAAAAGTTTACTTTTGGACTTCGAAAATGTTATGGTGAAAAGAAGTTATTGACAAGACAGAAGTGTCCTGAAGCACACCCTTACTTTTCTTCGTTTACGTTCATGTTACCTTATTTTTTCAAGTTTGGCGTGCAGCACCCGTAATTGGTGCGCCGTTCCTTTCGCACCTGAACATAATTCATTCAAAAGTAGTGGCCCGCTGGTTTAGCAGGTCACGCCGGTTGCACAGCCGTATACGCATTGGTATCCCAAAGTAATACTCATCCACCATAGCAATCAAATTTTGTTCAATTTTATTTTCTCATTGTTTGTCCTCATTATTCCACATTTTATCCATCACGTCAAAAGATATAAAATTAGTTGATTTTTTAGCATTTAATTGTTCGATGTATTGCCCATCCAGGCCTATGCATAAACATATAGCGAATTTCAAGTCCTCCACAAGATTCGATTCACATCCTACTCAATGCATTTCGGTTTGAAAAAACCTTTGTCAGGAGTATCTATAAATTATAAAAATATATGTTTCAGTCACATTGCATGTACTACACCTCATAGTGTAAATATTGACTAACAAGTTTCCCCTTCTTATTTAGTGCCAAACGATTTGAACCTCAAATGCCAATTATTCACAATCCCGTACCCCCGTGACATAAGTCCAAACGTCAACTAAAAAATACAAATCATATTGTGTGCTCCTCAATCTAACCCCAAGCTTTAAACACTTCATCCTGATTTATGAAACCATTGTACTTTAACCCACGCACCCTCCAAGTAACTAACCCACTGAGAATCAAATCCCTGTGAACCTCAAATCACCCCTGCCCAACTGACACAACCCCCGAACAAACTACACTACTTCCCTATGTCAAGTTTTTCACCATCTCCAACCCCCGTGCATACCTGATGTAAAACTCGCAACGCATCAACCTCCTCGTGTGCGCTCGTTGTTTATTTTACGCGACCATGCTAATCCTCCCTGATTTAAATCGATGTTACCCACCCCACCTCCATGGTCATTGGTGTAAACCATCACGTGTTTCCCCACCACCACCAAATCACATTACCTGTTGTCATTTAAAGTGCTAACAGTGCTAATAAACCCTCACCAAAAGTCCCCCTCTGACCCGTAAACACATATGTTATAAACATAAACATTACGTGCATTTGTATACCAATATAAACATTTGTAAAATGAACAGTCCATGTCAATGACTTCTCCGTGATCCGAACGTAATGAACTTCTTTTGACGTGAAATCCGATGTCATCCTCAAGTTTTTAATTTTTCTAATTTTTCTTACGTCTGGGTGCTAACAGGTGGTGAAACAGTGTGTATAATGACAAGACAGAAGTGTCCTGAAGCACACCCTTACTTTTCTTCGTTTAAGTTCATGTTACCTTATTTTTTCAAGTTTGGCGTGCAGCACCCGTAATTGGTGCGCCGTTCCTTTCGCACCTGAACATAATTCATTCAAAAGTAGTGGCCCGCTGGTTTAGCAGGTCACGCGGGTTGCACAGCCGTATACGCATTGGTATCCCAAAGTAATACTCACCCACCATAGTAATCAAATTTTGTTCAATTTTATTTTCTCATTGTTTGTCCTCATTATTCCACATTTTATCCATCACGTCAAAAGATATAAAATTCGTTGATTTTTTAGCATTTAATTGTTCGATGTATTGCCCATCCAGGCCTATGCATGAACATATAGCGAATTTCAAGTCCTCCACAAGATTCGATTCACATCCCACTCAATGCATTTCGGTTTGAAAAAACCTTCGTCAGGAGTATCTATAAATTATAAAAATATAGGTTTCAGTCACATTGCATGTACTACACCTCATAGTGTAAATATTGACTAACAAGTTTCCCCTTCTTATTTAGTGCCAAACGATTTGAACCTCAAATGCCAATTATTCACAATCCCGTACCCCGTGACATAAGTCCAAACATCAACTAAAAATACAAATCATATCGTGTGCTCCTCAATCTAACCCCAAGCTTTAAACACTTCATCCTGATTTATGAAACCATTGTACTTTAACCCACGCACCCTCCAAGTAACTAACCCACTGAGAATCAAACCCCTGTGAACCTCAAATCACACCTGCCCAACTGACACAACCCCCCGAACAAACTACACTATTTCCCTATGTCAAGTTTTTCACCATCTCCAACCTGATGTAAAACTCGCAACGCATCAACCTCCTCGTGTGCGCTCGTTGTTTATTTTACGCGACCATGCTAATCCGCCCTGATTTAAATCGATGTTAGCCACCCCTCCTCCATGGTCATTGGTGTAAACCATCACGTGTTTCCCCACCACCACCAAATCACATTACCTGTCGTCATTTAAAGTGCTAACAGTGCTAATAAACCCTCACCAAAAGTCCCCCTCTGACCCGTAAACATCGAACAAATAAATGCTAAAAAATCAACGAATTTTATATCTTTTGACGTGATGGATAAAATGTGGAATAATGAGGACAAACAATGAGAAAATAAAATTGAACAAAATTTGATTACTATGGTGGATGAGTATTACTTTGGGATACCAATGCGTATACGGCTGTGCAACCCGCGTGACCTGCTAAACCAGCGGGCCACTACTTTTGAATGAAAAGCAGTTATTGACAGGATGCTGGCGAGGCAGGCTGCAAGCAGGGCTCAGCGACGGTGGGTTGCTGAAGAGTGGGATCCCAGTGTGGTCAATGACAAAGGTGGAAAAGCTCAGAGTGGGTGAAGTCTGTAGTTTGTGTCCAGACAGGCTCAGAGTAAATGGGTTCCTGCTCGGTGCTGGTCCTATTGAAGCTCTCTACTTTTGGACGTAGTAACTTTTCTGGAAGTCAAGTCTCCTTTAGTGGGGCAAACCAGCAAGTTGAATCTGACTGGCAATTCAACATCAATGGCTTTGGGTTGGCAAAAGGTTTCTAAGTCCCAGCTTTTGCAGTGTGGGCAGGAGTAGTATACTGTAACACCAGACAACAGCCCAGGACCTTAGGACCACCACTTGGTGGTTAGGACTCACTCCAGCAGAGGCCACCAGCAGGGCCCTGGGCAGGTCCAGCTGGGACTGCTCAGCTGGGCCGTTGCAGCGAGAGAGGCCTCTGGAAGCATGTTGTGTCCCTGTAGCTTATACAGGATGTCAGCCAAATGACCCTTTGAGACACTTCTGGGGACCTGGGTTCAAGGCAACAGGTCCAGTATTCATTCAGGTTCTTCAAACAGCAGCGCAGTCCTTCTTCTGATCCACACTGGTCCATGAGTGCTCTTAGGAGAGGTCTGTGGGGTCCACTTTTATGCCAAATGCCTGCCTTTGGGTGGGAGCCTAGAGCTCTGTCCACCCCCCTAAACCAGTTCTGGTAATTTCCTTTATCTCCACTAGGTTTGACGTAAGCCTGACAACGGGGAGGCAGGCATAGGTGTCAGCTTCATCTGCCAGTAACAAGATAGGCACCTTTTGAAACTCAAGCAGGGGCTGTGGGCATTTAGGGCCAAGCTTAGAGGTGATGTCTAAGTATTAAAAAGAAAAATGTAGGTCTGGCCAAAGGTTCATTTTGCCAGGTCAAAATGTCAGTTTAACCCCTTCCGTGCGTGCGGAATTTCCACGCTGTGCGGGCGTTTGTATTAGTGGGCGGGGATTCGGACGGCCGGGGGCCGTCCTGCGCACACGCCCACCGTGACGCGTGACGGCTCCCGGCCGTCACGAGCACGGAAGAGGTTAAAACTGCCAACCTAGGCTGCAGGGTCAGTTCTGGAGCTGTATTTTACAGTGCTACGTTAGTGGGTGGCATAATGAGTGCTACAGCCCAATAGTAGCATTTAACGTACAGGCCCTGGGTACACGTGGTACCATATACCAAGGACTTATGAGGAAATTAAATGTCTCAATTAGGTCTATGCCAATTTTATCATGGTTGAAAGAGAGAGCCCAAGCACTATTCCGCTTGTTAGCAGAAGCAAAGTGTGCAGAGTCCTGCAGCCAACAAAAATGGGTTCAGCTAAAGAAGGTAAAAATCTGGGCGAATACCATGGAAAAAAGGGTCATTTCTACCACATACCTTCTGGTAACATACCTTTAACACCCTTAGAAAAAAAGAGTGAAGAGTGAAATCTGAAATCCGAAAAACAGTGCTTGCAAGTAAATTGTATTTGACATATATAATATCATGCCATAAATGCAGGGACAATGGAATTTTGTGGCAGGAGATGCAGCAGGGTTGCGTAAATTATGCGTCAAGAAAAGCCAAATTATGTGGCACATTTTGTAATAGCATTAGCTCATTATTTTGTATTTTAAAACTTGGTAATACTCTCTGGGCATTGGTTGCACCTCATTACTACAAATTTAATACCCAAATATAGCAATAAGCAACAGAAAGTTGACCAATCCAGATTTGTAAAGGGCCTTCCACTGCGCTGCAACACGTGTCATCACATTTTTAGGAACTTTTGAACCGTTTGAGCTAGAAACAAAAAACAATGTTGTCAAAATCTGCAGATTATGCGGCAAATGATGGATTGTGTAACAAATGCAGCAACTCTATATTTATGTGAAAATCGCCTCGGCAGAACAATCGCATACGTTTGAGCTAGAAACAAAAAACAATGTTGTCAAAATCTGCAGATTATGCGGCAGATGATGGATTGTGTAACAAATGCCGCAACTCTAAATTTATGTGAAAATCGCCTCAGCAGCACTATCGCATAATTCCAGTGGCCCTGCATATATGGCACATGTAATTGTTATATATAATTGTATTTGCCAAGCTATTACTTGACTACATTTTTAAGAACGACCCTTGACCTTGCCAGGTAGGTCGCTCCCCCACCACACAGCTCCGCCTGTGTTGTCTGCCCGCTGCTCCTGCAGGTAAGATCGCCCTCCGCTTGTGGCCCCGGTGCCCGTATTTCTTGCCTGTCTCCCCATTTTCCTTCTGTGCCCCTCGCTGCCCCATTAGCGTTGTGATCGTAATTTGTCTGTTTTATCTCCCATTTTTTCCTTTCTGTGCCCCTCGCTGCCCCATTAGCGTTGTGATCGTAATTTGTCTGTTTTATCTCCCATTTTTTCCTTTCTGTGCCCCTCGCTGCCCCATTAGCGTTGTGATCGTAATTTGTCTGTTTTATCTCCCATTTTTTCCTTTCTGTGCCCCTCGCTGCCCCATTAGCGTTGTGATCGTAATTTGTCTGTTTTATCTCCCATTTTTTCCTTTCTGTGCCCCTCGCTGCCCCATTAGCGTTGTGATCGTAATTTGTCTGTTTTATCTCCCATTTTTTCCTTTCTGTGCCCCTCGCTGCCCCATTAGCGTTGTGATCGTAATTTGTCTGTTTTATCTCCCATTTTTTCCTTTCTGTGCCCCTCGCTGCCCCATTAGCGTTGTGATCGTAATTTGTCTGTTTTATCTCCCCTTGTACTTTGTGCCCCGCTGCCTCTCTCCACTCCCCGCCGCTGCGTCCCCTGCGGCCCCGCCCCCCTGACTGCCCATTCGCTGCCCCTGCCTCCCGCCTCCCAGCTGCTCCTCCCTCCCACATCCCCATAAATGGCGGCCGCTGCGCGGTGAGGAGAGCGACCCTTGACCTTGCCAGGTAGGTCGCTCCCCCACCACACAGCTCCGCCTGTGTTGTCTGCCCGCTGCTCCTGCAGGTAAGATCGCCCTCCGCTTGTGGCCCCGGTGCCCGTATTTCTTGCCTGTCTCCCCATTTTCCTTCTGTGCCCCTCGCTGCCCCATTAGCGTTGTGATCGTAATTTGTCTGTTTTATCTCCCATTTTTTCCTTCCTGTGCCCCTCGCTGCCCCATTAGCGTTGTGATCGTAATTTGTCTGTTTTATCTCCCATTTTTTCCTTTCTGTGCCCCTCGCTGCACCATTAGCGTTGTGATCGTAATTTGTCTGTTTTATCTCCCATTTTTTCCTTTCTGTGCCCCTCGCTGCCCCATTAGCGTTGTGATCGTAATTTGTCTGTTTTATCTCCCATTTTTTCCTTTCTGTGCCCCTCGCTGCCCCATTAGCGTTGTGATCGTAATTTGTCTGTTTTATCTCCCATTTTTTCCTTTCTGTGCCCCTCGCTGCCCCATTAGCGTTGTGATCGTAATTTGTCTGTTTTATCTCCCATTTTTTCCTTTCTGTGCCCCTCGCTGCCCCATTAGCGTTGTGATCGTAATTTGTCTGTTTTATCTCCCATTTTTTCCTTTCTGTGCCCCTCGCTGCCCCATTAGCGTTGTGATCGTAATTTGTCTGTTTTATCTCCCATTTTTTCCTTTCTGTGCCCCTCGCTGCCCCATTAGCGTTGTGATCGTAATTTGTCTGTTTTATCTCCCCTTGTACTTTGTGCCCCCGCTGCCTCTCTCCACTCCCGCCGCTGCGTCCCCTGCGGCCCTGCCCCCCTGACTGCCCATTCGCTGCCCCTGCCTCCCGCCTCCCAGCTGCTCCTCCCTCCCACCTCCCCATAAATGGCGGCCGCTGCGCAGCCGCGCAGCGGACGTGCCGCTGGCGCGCCGAAGGCGCGCCTAAGGCAAGCCCGTCTGCGCCCGTCCGCGACTGGACCGCGCCCAGCGCCAGAACCCCTGGATCCCACCGATGCAACACTACTCGACGGACCTACGACGCCGCCACCCTCACCGCACTCAATGCCGGCCGGAACCCTGCCTGCTACCGAGCCTCACCGAGACGCACCCACGGACCCTTCACCTGCCAAACCTGCCGATACACCTGCCCCCGGACGTGCACCACCCCCGCCAAGACGTGCACCAGCAGCAACCACCTGAAATGCATCCTGTTGAACACCCGCTCCGTCCACAGGCACGCCGTGGAACTCTGGGACCTGCTCGACGCAACAGCACCGGACGCCGCCTTCCTCACCGAAACATGGATGAACGCCTCCTCAGCGCCCGACATCGCCATAGCCATCCCGGACGGATACAAGATCACCCGGAGGGACCGCGTCAACCAGACGGGAGGAGGCATCGCCATCGTACACAAGAACACCATCCGCATCTCGACTAACTCCGACGAGACCTTCACCGCCGCCGAACACCTACACTTCCAGATACACACTGACCCCAAGACCACCCTCCGAGGCACCCTCATCTACAGACCCCCGGGACCACGCACACTATTCAGCGAAGACATCGCAGACTTCATCAGCCCGCACGCCATGCCCTCCGCCGACTACATCCTCCTAGGGGACCTCAACTTCCACCTGGAGAACAACAACGACAGAAACACCACCGCCCTGCTGGACAACCTCGCCAACCTCGGACTCAAGCAACTGGTGAACACGCCCACCCACTACGCCGGCCACACGCTTGACCCCGTCTTCTCTTCCAGCAAGCACATCTCCTTCAGCCACGCCACCGGACTCCACTGGACCGACCACAGCTGCGTCCACTTCAGCTTCAAAAAGACTGCGACCCACCACCACCCGCAACAGGCTCCCCGCCGGAGCTGGAGCAAGATCACCGCCGAGCAGCTCACCGCCTCCCTCAGCCAGAACACACCCACCAACACAACGGACCCAAACGAAGCAGCCAGCAACCTCGCCAAGTGGCTGACCGCCTGCGCCGACGACCTCGCACCACTAAAAACCCTCCCAGCAGACCCGGAAGCAAGAAAACCCCTTGGTTCACCAACGAACTCAAGGAATCCAAGAAGAACTGCCGCACTCTCGAGAAAACCTGGCGACTCGACCAGACCACAGACAACAGGACCGCCCTCAAGCACGCCACCCGCAAACACCACCAGCTGATCCGTGCCACCAAGAAGTTGGCACTCAAAGAACGACTGGACAACAACGCCCACGACAGCAAGGAACTTTTCAGCATCGTCAAAGAGTTCTCCAACCCCAGCGCCGGAAACAACGACATCACCCCTCGCAAGACCTCTGCAACTCACTCGCCGCGTTCTTCCACCGCAAGATCACCGACATACATAACAGCTTCGACGCACAAACCACGCACCCTACCGCCGAACCAACGCCCGCCACCACCACCCTCTGCAACTGGACCCCGATCAGCACCGAAGACACCACCCGCACGATGAACTCCATCCACTCCGGATCACCAACCGACCCCTGCCCACACCACGTCTTCAACAAAGCCGACGCCACCATCGCACCCCATCTCCGGGACATCATCAACTCCTCCTTCCACACCGCCACCTTCCCGGAGAGCTGGAAGCACGCCGAGCTTACCGCCCTCCTGAAGAAACCAACGGCGGACCCCACCGAACTCAAGAACTACCGTCCCATCTCGCTCCTTCCGTTTCCGGCCAAAGTCATCGAGAAGACCGTCAACAGACAGCTTGCCGCCTTCCTCGAGACGAATGGATCCTCGACCCTCGCAGTCCGGGTTTCGGGCCAACCACAGCACCGAGACCGCCCTTATCGCAGCCACCGACGACATCAGAACCCTAAACGACAACGGGGAAACAGCAGCCCTCATCCTCTTGGACCTCTCCGCGGCGTTCGACACCGTCTGCCACCGCACCCTAGTGAAGCGCCTCAGCAACATCGGAATCCGAGAGAAAGCACTGGAATGGATCATCTCGTTCCTCGCCGGAAGAACCCAGAGAGTCCGCTCTCCCCCGTTCAGATCCGAGGCCACCGAAGTCATCTGCGGCGTTCCACAAGGATCTTCACTCAGTCCAACCCTCTTCAACATCTACATGAGCCCCCTCGCAGCCATCGCACGCCAACACAACCTCAACATCATCTCCTACGCCGACGACACCCAGCTGATCCTCTCCCTCACCAACGACCCCACCACCGCCAGAGCCAACCTACACGATGGGATGAAAGACGTCGCCGACTGGATGAGGAACAGCCGCCTTAAACTGAACTCAGACAAGACGGAAGTCCTCATCCTGGGCTCATCACCCTCCGCCTGGGACGACTCCTGGTGGCCCCCGGCCCTGGGCACCGCGCCCAAGCCAACGGACCACGCACGAAACCTGGGCTTCATCCTGGACTCCTCCCTGTCGATGACCAGACAAGTCAACGCCGTCTCATCTTCGTGCTTCAACACCCTGCGCATGCTCCGCAAGATCTTCAGATGGATCCCCACTGAAACCAGGAAGACCGTCACCCAGGCACTCGTCACCAGCCGACTGGACTATGGGAACACCCCTCTACGCCGGAACCACAGCCAAACTTCAAAAAAGACTCCAGCGCATCCAGAACGCCTCCGCACGACTCATCCTGGACATCCCCCGACACAGCCACATCACCGGACACCTGAAAGACCTGCACTGGCTCCCCGTCAGCAAGAGAATCACGTTCAGACTCCTCATCCACGCACACAAGGCCCTCCACGACCTGGGCCCAAAGTACCTCAACGACCGCATGACCTTCTACACGCCCACCCGCCAGCTACGATCAACCAGCCACGCCCTCGCCACCGTACCACGCATCCGCAGAACCACCGCCGGAGGAAGATCCTTCTCCTACCTGGCAGCCAAGACCTGGAACTCCCTCCCCACTCACCTTCGGCGAACCCAGGACCATCTCTCCTTCAGGAAGCAGCTCAAGACCTGGCTGTTCGAGCAGTAACTTACCCCCTCCCCCAGCGCCTTGAGACCCTCCCGGGTGAGTAGCGCGCTCTATAAATGCCGTGATTGATTGATTGATTGAAGAAAGGAAGAGCTGGTTTCAATGATTTATTCAACAGTTCACTGGTAACCCACCAGCAGCTACATTACCACTTAGCACATTTTCATCAAAAACCTTACGTTGATGGTAATCAGCGACAGTATTAATCTGAGGATTTGCAGAATGCTATGACTAATAAAACACAGTGGATTAGTGAAAATGTTTCGAAACTCGGGTACTTGACATGCCACTGCATTTCTGCCCTTTTCTAAATGAGGATATTAATATGTCTGCACAGTGCCTCCACTCACCTGTTCAACAACATTGGAAAAGGCAATGACTCTCCAAGATACTCCTGAGTCACACTTTGCTTCCGTGACTGAGCTCGGAGCCAACATTAAGAGACGATGGCAGGTGAAAAAATAAATTTAAAAAAACCAATAGGAAGTTGTAGGTACGAAAATACAAAGGTAATAGGTCAATTTACAAAGATTCCTTGAGGCATTAGACTTAGGGGCTTATTACATGTATGGCGGTTCTGGGACCGCTGTACTCGCGGTGGCGTTCTGACCAGTGCCACATCCGTGGGTCAACCAGCCCTATTTCGAGTGAGACAGTCGGACCACCACAGGACCGTCGCCTCCGCCGGGACCCCGGATCCCACGGCGGTGGCGCAGCAGTAAGGGGCAGGAATATGCTGGCGGTGCCACTGGGGCACCACAGAGCAAATTTCGAGTTGCATTTCCACCACCCATTTCATGGTGGTGAGCCAGCCATGAAAAGGGTGGTAGAGATGAAACTAAGAGGGCCCTAACAGGGCCCCCTGCCGCTTATGGGTCTGGGGTGCAGGTGGGGGGCACATGTTGTGCCCACCTGGAATTTCACCCTTGTTCATGCATGGTGTGGCATGCACGACTTGGTGCATGCCACACAGTTCAGGAACATGCTGCAGGTACTGTCACAGCGGCAGTCTGCTGTGAAGGCTCTCCTATGAACCTAACACAGCTGCCGCCGTAAAGCTGCCTCAGCACCGCTCACCTGCCCTGGTATCAACTCAGAATCCGGCAGGCGCACCACGGGCTAAGCGGTCCTCGTGCCAGCGCAGCGGTGGCGTTGCTGCAGGAGGACCACCAAACTCGTACTAAGGCCCTTACTCCTTAAAAAGCCACAATGTAAAGATGTCCTCTTGCTATTCACATTAGTTTTTTTTTATTTGATGCCTTATTTTAAGTTAGTTGTTTTATGGGTTGCCAGGCCCTGGCACTTTTTATTTATTTTAATGTATTATTTTAATTACCGATGCAATGCACTGTTTTTTTTTAACTGTTTATGTGTTTCTATTTCTCATAATTGGTTTAGTTTACTTTCATTCTCAGTAGCAACAAGCGGAAAGGAGTTTTAGTCATGGACAGGAACTGTTTAGTGCTGGTTCGTATTTTTTGACACTTCATTTTCTTTTATTGACATCTGATGACTTGCACTCAGGGACGCTGACCCGCCCCTCAGCTTCTCGTGATGTTTGGACAAAATATCGGAAAAAATATTGTGATACAAAACTATCATATCAAGAATATTGGGATGTCAAAAATACAGTCGACAGGAATATCAAAGGTAAAAATATTGTTATAGTGATGTTTTTTATATTGTTGAAAAAATCTCGATGTAGAAAATATTGTATGTAATGTTGTTTGTAAGTGTTATTCAGTATGTAATTTATTGTAGTGTGTTTGATTCTATATGTTTATTATTTTTTTGTATTTGTGTTATAGGAAGATAATTTATCAGTTGTGAAATTGTTGCAATTTGTATTTTTAGTTCTGTTAATGTATATAAATATTGATTTTATACTTTTTCTAAGTAGGGGATAAGAGTGGGAAGATTTTTTTTAAATATATATTTTAAAGTAAATTTTACGTTAATTAAATTAATGGTATTAAACTTAAAAAATTGAAATATAAAAAATAACTATAAAATTAATGTTAAAATGAAAAATATATAAAAATGTATTTTAATAAAGGAAAATAATTTGAATGTTATTATATAAATGTTTTACATTTTATAATTTTTGTTAAAAATAAATGTTAAAAATACAAATATTGTAATGTTTTGTTTTAAAATTATAATATTTATTAAAAATATATTTTTAATCTTTTTAAATAAAAAATGGTTTTATATTATTTTGTATTTTATGATTGTTAATTTTAGATTAAGATTTTATTTTTTATTTTATAGTTCAAAGTTTAGGAATTGTAGTAAATATTTTAAAATATATATTAATTATTAATAGTAATATCATATTTTTGTATGTTAATATTTAAATATGAATAAATAGGTTTGTAGTTTTGGTTAGTGTGCTTTCAGAATACATTTAAGTTTATTTTATAGTTAAAAATTGTGTGTGAGTATCGAGTATTGATTGTGTACATAAAATGTTTAATTTGTATTACTTTGTATGCAATGTTTTAGATTGCAGGGGAAATGGTAAATTTCACATCTTTAGTGTCAAACACCTTCTTCAAGTAGCCTTAGATTGGAGTTAGAATAGTACATGTCACCCCTTTAGTGTTCAACACCTTCTCCTAATATTGTTAGATTGTAGTGTAAATAGTAAATCACACTTTTAGGGTCTCTTTTACAAGGCCTCTGCGCCACCGGAGCGACACTTTTTGTGACGCTCCAGTGGCGCTGTGTCCTGCTCCAAATTTACAAGGCAGCGCTAAGCCACTTTGCGTGGCTTAACACAGCCTTGTAAATATCGTTCCCTTTGACGCAGTTTTCTGCGTTAAAGAGGCGTGTAATGGGTGTTGCTGTGGGTGTTCCCCAGCAACACCCATGGCTTTTTGACACTGCCCCAGATTTACAAGGAATCGTAAATGTGAGGCAGCGCCAAATATGTACGCCTCCACAGGGAAGGCATAAGGGTTGCGCAACGAGGAGAAATACTTTTATTTCTCCTTGTTTTTTGCTCTTTCTATGTGTGCTGCATTCTGCAGCTTACATAGAAGGAGAAAAACGCCATTAATGATTGTTTTTGTGCAGGAAGTTGTCCCTTCCTGCACAACTACAATAATCTCTGCAATGCAGGCACCCGTGAAGCATAGTGCAAGGGTGTCTCCGTTGGCGCATGGCTGCTGTTTGTGCGCCGGTGCAGGGGTGAGTGCAGGAATGCGCCGTAATCTTGTAAATAGGGCGCATTCCTGCACTTAGACAATTACACAGGTTGGCCCAGCAAAAATGCTTGCAGCATCGCGCTGCGCCATTGTCATGTTAATATGCCCCTTAGTGTCCAATAGTTTCCCCCAATATAGTTAGATTAGAGTGGAAATAGTAAATGTAACCGATTTTGTGATTGACAAACAGCTTTTTTTTCTATCTTAACCTTTCTTTCATTTCCCACTCATGCCTTTTTATTTTGATTATCTGTCATGACATGGCTAGGGATCTCCTTGGAAGGGAAGTATGTGAAAGTGAATAGACAAAACATCTTAAACCTCACAGGCCTTGAACATCAGAGCAATCCCTCAAGTTAAACAAATCGTACAGGCTAAGATTACACTGATGACACACACTGCAGTCTCAAAGCAGTTCTGTATAGTGATAATGTTATAACAAGCTCCGAGCTAGATATGAAATTCCTGCCAGAGCAGCAATATAGTTGCTCTGCAACCAAGAAAATGTTGATGCCAGAACAAAGGCAAAATTTGCCTCCTATATGGCATAAAGTATTGCTCACATATCATCTATAAAAATACATTCTTCCATTTTACTAAAAGTATATTTGCTATTTCCGCTATGTTCTCGGGTATTACCATCCTATTGGAAACACCATCCTTTTCTTTGATGCTCCATCATTGCCGGTCATTATCACCATGTACCAGGTACCCTACCTCCATCATGTTAGTCAGGGCCATGATGTTCCAGCGCCTTCCTCTATATACATATGCTTATGGTGGCTCATCCAGGTATCCTCTTTTGCCAATTAATTCAGTGGTGCCTTCCAGGATTTTTGCTGTTTACTGGTCCATGTCACTGTGCTCAGGTTACCTCATGTAAGTCAGCGCCATCATGATAAAGAACTCCCACCAGACATACGTACACAGGCATGCAGAGACACGCATTCCCACAAACACAGGTGAATGCATATCACCTTCTTCTTTGCAGTTCCTGGCATACCCATGATCTCCTCCACGTGTGGCCCATGTTATGCTGGAGGTGGAGGCAGGTTACCAACAACAACATAATGCTTTGAGCACCGTTTTTCGAGTCAGTGGCAACTGTAGTCCCTGCCTCCTCCCTACTTTAGTTGTCCCTGACTGAAAAACCCAGCTGTGTTGAGTAGAGCCTATCCGCATCTCAATTAACTTTATAATACCCAGCATGCTTGTGTGGTTGGGAACATATCTATCTATAAATATGTAATTGATATAGCTAAGAGGATCCTGTCCAGGAAGAGGCACAGAATCTGCCCTCATTGCCATCTGAGATGACCTTAAACCCACAGTAGACTGGAACGTGGTTGCTGCACTACTTCTCTTGGACCTTTCAGTTGCCTTCAACACAGTTGATCATGACACTCTAATCCAAAGATTCTATGAAGCTGGCATAGAGGGGACTACTCTCGACTAGATCACATTGTACCTTCAGAACAGAACAAATGTTATCCATATCCTCCCCTTATTACCCAAACCATACTTCACAAAAGCAGGGACCCCTCAAGGCTCTACCATATCTCCCATGCAGTTCAACATCTACATGAAGTTATTACCGGCAATAATCAATGAATTTCAGCTTGTGCTATAAGTAAGCAGATGACACACAAATTCTTCTTAAACTAGAAAGCCCCAAAGACATTGTAAACTCAAAAACTTCAGTTGCCTCAGAGCCGTTGACCAGTGAATGGCATGTGGCCATCTCAAATTGAATGTGTCTGAAATTCTCACATGTGGCGAATGGAAAAATTATAACTCACTCTGCATATGGGCTGACAACCTAGGACCACCTCCTAAAGTATCCAATGAAGTAACAAACCTTTGAGTTACCATGGACTCAAAGCTATCAATGAAGGCCCAAGTGGATAAGTTAGCAAGATCAAGCTTCATTACTATGAATACTCTGAGACACATCTTCCTACACCTAGGATTTCCACACAAGTTCCAAGCTACTATCTCTCTTGTACTGTCTAAACTTGATTATGCCAATAGTCTGTACCATGGATCATCTTTATCAACTATGACAAGACTACGACAAATTCAAAACTCTGCTGCCAGACTACTCCTACGTGAGAATGAGGGAAAGTAAGACTGGGTGTGAATGTGTGATGAGTACATGAAACTAAACATGGATGCAAGAGCGAGTGAGTAAGAATGAATGACAGCAGGTGAGTGTGGGTGAGGAATATGAGCATGAGTGAGTATGTGGTGCTATGCAAGTCTGCTGTTGGTCATGCCATACAATTCTTGGCCTTTTAATGCACATATGGCAAAATGCTGGTGCTGGCATACTGACATAGGGGAGACGTTAGCTTGTGGCTTGTGCCAGGCCAGGTCCCCCCCCAAACTGGAACACAAGCATGTGAGTGATGGGTTGGAGTGCTACCCTGGGCGATTGGTTGGACTTGTTGCAGGCATCCTTCCACCACCTTTTGTGTGTTTGATAGATATTTTAGGTTCCAGTGTAGTTCAGTGTTTTGTAGTACTATATTCTCTTCAGGCAAACATATAAATATTCATATAATACAAAGTGAATTAAGTAATGTTCCCTTTGCATATAATGTCAGCACCCTAAAATAGGTGTTGGCGGGACAGTTTTTGTTGTGTTTTATTAATCATGCAGTTATTATGAAACGTCAGTGATATCAATTATGGTAGTGTCATCAGGTTTGAGGTCATGTGACATTACTTCCTGGGAATAATCAGAGTCAAAGGTCATATGCTGTCACTTCTTATGATGTCATTAAGGTCAAAGGGTATTTGACGTCACTTCCGCTACCCCAGGCATTTTGGTGAATTGACGACCATGGTTGGCTCTTTCCTACATGACCACCACACTCAAAACACAAATGTACAGCATATGCCTGTGTATGTAAACATGTATAATTCGATTATATGTAAGCATTTAGATATGTGAATTTATTTGTACATATACATGTACTGCTTATGGTTTAAAAATATATGGATATTCCCTTAGGTCTGCTTAACAAATGTACACATTACTTATGGTTAAATAATAAATATATATATATATATATATATATATATATATATATATATATATATATATATATATATATATATATATATATATATATATATATATATATATATATATCTACTGGCGGTCGCCAGTAGATAGTTATAGTTACAACCTATTATCCATAGGAAATCCGCGACATTCTATTTGAAATAACTCTCTTGCCGGTTGACGTATCTTCGCAAAATTTTCAAACTTTGTGGGGCGCTCCGGTCCGCTCCTACCCTGAAAGTCTCGGGGGATTCGTCAAGCGGGGCCGAGAAAAAGGGGGTCCCAAAACACGTTTTCCCCATGCAATTTTCCATAGGAAACTTTAGACACGGCTACAGCCCGAACTGCTGAACGGAATTACACCAAATTTGGCAAAGAGGTAGTTCTTGGTTCAGAAAGAACCCTTTTGTTAAATGGTGTAAATCCGTTCAGTAGTTGCTGAGAAAATCAAAAGTAAAAAGATAGTGATATCTATGGCCGAGTAGGGTCCGTGTACCCTCAGCGCACCCTGCGCGCACCGTCCCGATCACGAGCTGCATGTTAATTGGTTGTCAGCTGGCTGTCAACATTCCGATTCAGGAAATGTTGGCAGCCATTTTGTCCCTCGGTAGAACCGAGGGACAGAAACAAGTGCACAAAGCGCACAAAGGGGGCAGGGTAGAAACACCCTGACCCCTAAGTTTGCTCAGGGGTCCCACAAGGACCCCCTGGGCAAAAAAAAATTTTTTTTTTTAAAATCGGCAGGATGCGCTCAGGGTGCGCGAATCCTGCCGGAAAAAAATCGAAGCGCGCTTCGATAGTTAACTGGCCCCGGGTGGGCCAAGTCCCGGGGGCATGCTGGGGGGGTTAATTTTATGTGTGGGGGCCTCTAAGGGCCCCCAAGCCCCGGGGACCACCACCCCCGGGGCTTTATGTGTAATGGTGCGGGAGGGCTCTGAGCCCTCCCGCAGCCCCCGGGGACCGCCACCTCCCCGGGCTTCTTTTTTATTTTTGATTAACCTGTGTGGGGGCTCTAGCCCCCACACGCCCGGGGACCACCACCTCCCGGGGCACTAAGAAAAATTACAATGGGGGTCCGTTTGGACTCCCAAGCCCCGAGGACCACCACCTCCCGGGGCTTTCAAAATGTAAGGAGGGGGCCGCCCGGCCCCCTCCTGGAGCCTGTGGTGGCCCTGGGGACCGCCACCCCCAGGGCCGGCTCCTGCAGTGTCCCGGGGTGCCTACCCCCGGGACACTGCTGTTTGCAATGACAGGACGGAGCCTCACGGCTCCCGTCCTGTCATTGCAAACTGCTTTGGATATTGGAAGAGAGAGCAGGAAACCTGCTCTCTCTTCCAATATCCAAAGCTGATTGCTTTCCACATGGGGAGCAGCATGTTAGCTGCTCCCCATGTGTAAGCAATGCCGGCTCCCGTAGGACACGGGGAGCCGGCGGGACTGTGGGGGTTTGGGGACCCCCACAGTCCCCAACGAGAGGCCAGGCCCCAGGGGATGGGGTCCCCGGGGCCATAAGTGGCCACGGAGGGGGCCACGCAGCCCCCTCCCAAAGGTAAAAAAAGTTTAAAAAAAAAAAAAGTGCAAGGCCGGCCCCGGGGATGGGGTCCCCGGGGCCTTAAATGGCCTGAGGAGGGGGCCACGCAGCCCCCTCCAAATAAAAAAAGAGGCCATGCCCCGGGGGATGGGGTCCCCGGGGCCAATACAGGCCCAGGGAAGGGGGGCCACGCGGCCCCCTTCCCATTTTTTTTTTTAATTTTAATTAAAAAAAAGGGGTAAGGCCCTGGGGGATGGGGTCCCCAGGGCCTAAAAATAGGAAAAAGGAAGGGGGGCCACACAGCCCCCCTTCAGGGGGAAAAAAAAAAAAACGATCGGGCCCGCAGGCCCCGCCCCTTCCTTCACCACTCTGCAAACGCGCCCTGGCGCGTTTGCAGAGGGGGAACGAATTCCCCTTGAATACTGGGGGTCCCTGGGGCCAACTAGCCCACCAGGAACCTCCAGTATGCGCCAGGGGCTGCCTTGCAGAGAGGTGTACAGAGGCCACGCCCTTTTACACCTCTCTGCAACGCAGCTCTGTGGCGCTTTTGGAGGTATATGGTGGGCTAGTTGCACCCCAGGGACCCTCAGGATTCAAGGGGAGTTAATCCCCGACTTAAAACGCGCCACGGGCGCGTTTGCACAGTGGTGAAGGGAGGGGGCGGGGCTTCAGGTGACATGTGTGCAAACAGGCCCCGTGGCGCGTTTTAAGATGGGGAATTAAATCCCTTCAATCCTGAGGGTCCTGGGGCCAACTAGCCCAACAGGTACGTCCAGAAAGCGCCACAGAGCTGCGTTGCAGAGAGGTGTAAAAGGGGTGTGGCCTCTGTACATGTCTCTGCAACGCAGCCCCTGGCGCATACTGGAGGTTCCTGGTGGGCTAGTTGGCCCGTAGGGACCCTCATGATTCAAGGGGACTTAATCCCCCAACTTAAAACGCGCCACGGGGCGCGTTTGCACAGATGTCACCTCAGGCCCCGCCCCTCCCTTCACCATTGTGCAAATATTCCTCTAAAATCAGCCGAAATACGAATTCTGATTTACTCACCTGTTATCAGGAGAGACCTCAGTGCTGCATCTTTCAGCCCAGTACTAATCCTGAAAAGTAATTTTAACTGTACTTACCAGTAACTTGAATTTCCTTCCATAGGCTAACATTGACTGGTTTCACTTGGAAATTCTTCTGTGTGTGGAGTTTTGGAACTTTAAAATATTCCTCTAAAATCAGCCGAAATACGAATTCCGATTTACTCACCTGTTATCAGGAGAGACCTCAGTGCTGTATCTTTCAGCCCAGTACTGGTCCTGAAAAGTAATTTTAACCGTACTTACCAGTAACTTGAATTTCCTTCCATAGGATATAATTGCCTGCTTTTTGCTGAAAAAGTTTCTAAGTGTTGATTTTTGAAACATACAAATATTCCTCTAAAATCAGCCGAAATACGAATTCCGATTTACTCACCTGTTATCAGGAGAGACCTCAGTGCTGTATCTTTCAGCCCAGTACTGGTCCTGAAAAGTAATTTTAACCGTACTTACCAGTAACTTGAATTTCCTTCCATAGGCTAACATTGACTGGTTTCACTTGGAAATTCTTCTAAGTGTGGAGTTTTGGAACTTTAAAATATTCCTCTAAAATCAGCCGAAATACGAATTCCGATTTACTCACCTGTTATCAGGAGAGACCTCAGTGCTGCATCTTTCAGCCCAGTACTGATCCTCAAAAGTAATTTTAACCGTACTTACCAGTAACTTGAATTTCCTTCCATAGGATATCATTGCCTGCTTTTTGCTGAAAAAGTTTCTAAGTGTTGATTTTTGAAACATACAAATATTCCTCTAAAATCAGCCAAAATACGAATTCCGATTAACTCACCTGTTATCAGGAGAGAACCCAGTGCTGCATCTTTTAGCCCAGCACTGACCCTGAAAAGTAATTTTAACCGTACTTACCAGTAACTTATCTTTTCTTCCATAGGAATCCATTGTCTGGTTTTCAGCAGAAAAGTTTCAAAGTGTCGATTTTCACAAACTACAAATATTCCTTAAAAATCGCCTGTATGACTTAAACGCATTTTTTCAACTGTTTACAGGAGATGCACCAGTGCTGGATCCAGGATCCAACACTGAGTAAGAAAAAGTAACGATAACAGTTTTTACCTGCTAAGTGAATTTCCTTCCATAGGATAACATTGGTGATTCTATGAGGAAAAGTTTCTAAGTGTCAACTTTTAAAATACAATAATATTCCTTAAAAATCACGACTGTAACCAAAACGCTTTTACTCAACTGTTTACAGGAGATGTCCCAGGACTGAATCTAGGATCCAGTCCTGTGGTTAGAAAAGTAATCCATAAAGTAACTAATTGCATTTAACTAGAAATTCACATTGAGCTGAATGTTGCATTGTGTTTGAAAATGTGTTGCCCATTGCAACAACTGTAACTACTGTACTTAAAAGTCTATTGCCTATGTGCTAAGTATTTAAACTAAAGTAATTCATTCTGAGAAAATATTTTTTGTAATGTAATGTATAATGTAATTACAATGTAATTTAAAAAATAAAATATGTAAAAGAAATTGTTTCTAAAAATGTAGTAAATCAGTATGAAAAAAATAATATAAAAATTAATACATTTAAAAAACCTTTGAAATTCACTGAAAAAACCGTAGGTTTCAGGCACGTTATAGTTACAAATTAGCATTTAAAAAACCTTTGAAATTCACTGAAAAAACCATAGGTTTCAGACACGTTATAGTTAGAAATTAGCATTTAAAAACCTTTGAAATTCACTGAAAAAACCATAGGTTTTAGGGTCAGTTATAGTTACAAATTAGCATTTAAAAACCTTTGAAATTCACTGAAAAAACCATAGGTTTCAGATATGTTATAGTTACAAATTAGCATTTAAAAACCTTTGAAATTCACTGAAAAAACCATAGGTTTTAGGGACAGTTATAGTTAGTTGGACATTTCACTCGTACAAAACCCGTGAAATTCCCCGTTATAGTTAGTTCAGCTAACTATAACTCGCGCCTCGCAATGCACTGCTGATGACGTCACATATTACATCACTCATGACATGGTCAGTGACATCACTGATGACATCACTGATGACATCTCAAATGACATCACTGATGACATCATCCACGTGATAATCTGATGCAGCTCCTCACACCCTAATATAACCTTTGATACACCCAATCTAAATTACAGACTGCCATTCGCAAAACTATAGACACTCCAACACCAATAACTACATACCCACTCACTGATTCTTAGGTCTACACACACACATCCACTCACTCACCCGTACAGTCACTCATACTTATGGTCACTCAGTACAGGACTATCATATGCACTCTTACTCCTATATAGACACTCAAACACCGCCACTCATCCATAGAGGTACTCACACACCTAGTCAGTCATGCAAATAATTAAACACACTGCCATTTACTCACCTATACAGTTATACACACACCAGCTCACTTAATCATACAAATACTAGCACATTGTTACGCTCTTATACAATCACTGATACAAGCACACACTCATCCATACAGCCACTATCACAATCACTCACTCTCGCTTATAGCTATTTATATACTCCAACACACATATATACTGGCTTTCACATATGTAGTTACTCACACATGTACCACTGGGACATACATTCACTCACTAACACACTCTTACACACACTTACCCACCCATACAGTCTATCACAGATGCACTCTTGAAACCATCCACCCAGTGAATCACCCACTCACACATCTATGCACAGAGTCGCACACACCCCACCCACACAAACACTCAGGCACCCATACAGATACTCAGACAACCAATCAATAACTCATATAGACACTCATGTAGCTATTCACAAACCCATGCAGCCACTTACACAGCAACAGACAGACGGATACAGACATTCACCCAGTTTAGTCACTAACCCATGCATTCAGTAAGATACGTTAAATCACTCACTTATAGAGTCAGTCACGCACCTACTAAATCATCCATACAGACACTTACACACCCACTCATTCTTCAATACGTCTTTTCCTATATATATTAAAAATATTTAAACTTTACAGAAACACACAGTCACTGGATGATGTCATCAGTGATGTCATTTGAGATGTCATCAGTGATGTCATCAGTGATGTCACTGACCATGTCATGAGTGATGTAATATGTGACGTCATCAGCAGTGCATTGCGGGGCGCGAGTTATAGTTAGCTGAACTAACTATAACGGGGAATTTCACGGGTTTTGTACGAGTGAAATGTCCAACTAACTATAACTGTCCCTAAAACCTATGGTTTTTTCAGTGAATATATATATATATATATATATACACACACACACTGAAAAAACCATAGGTTTCAGGCACGTTATAGTTAGAAATTAGCATTTAAAAAACCTTAGAAATTCACTGAAAAAACCATAGGTTTGAGGGGCGTTATAGTTAGTTGGACATTTCACTCGTACAAAACCATAGAAATTCCCCCGTTATAGTTAGTTCAGCTAACTATAACTCGCGCGCCCGCAATGCACTGCTGATGACGTCACATATTACATCACTCATGACATGGTCAGTGACATCACTCATGACATCACTGATGACATCTCAAATGACATCACTGATGACATCATCCTTGTGATAGAGTGGCAGACCTCCTCTCACCCTAATATAACCTTTGATACACACACTCAAAAATACAAACTACCATTTTCAAAACAATGGACATACCAATACCAGTTACAACACACCTATTCAGTAATTCCAAGATCTACACACACATCCACCCATTCACCAACAGTCCCTCTACAGTCACTCATACATGTACACTCATCATATGTACTCATACACCTATACATCCTGTTACACACCGCCACTCATCCATAGAGTTACTCACACACAGTCACACATGCAAACAAAGTATCAAACATCCATTTACTTGCATATACAGTTATACACACACTACCACACTTACTTCTACAGAAACTTACACATACTTACTCTCTTAAACAATCACTTATAGAAACACCTACTTATTTGTACAGGAACTCTTCCAATCTCTCACTCTCACATATACTCACTTATATACACCAATACTCACATATACTAGTTTAAAACATATGTAGTTACTCATAAAGACACTATTGAGACAGTCATTCACTCACTAACACATCCATACACATACTCGTCCACCTATACAGTCCTGCACACATGCTGTCTTCAACGCATACAAACAGTGAGTCACTCATTCATGCATCTATGCACTAAGTAATACCCCCCACCGAACCATACAGACACTCAGACACTCATACTGAGACTCAAAAAACCAACTAATAACCCATATAGACACTCATGTAGCTACTCACCAACCCATGCAGCCACTTATACACAAAGTTAGAGACTGATAGATATTTTCATATTTAAACATTAATCACTAACCCATGTATTCACTAAGATACACTTAGTCAGTTATACAATCAATTTTACAAAACAAAATCATCCATTTAGACACTTCTATACCCATTTATTCTTCCATCGACCTTGAGATATACATATATAAAACATATTTAATTTTCAGAAAAACACACATTCACTGGATGATGTCATGAGTGATTTCATTTGAGATGTCATCAGTGATGTCATGAGTGATGTCACTGACCATGTCATGAGTGATTTAATATGCGACGTCATCAACAGTGCATTGCGGGCGCGCGAGTTATAGTTAGCTGAACTAACTATAACGGGGGAATTTCTATGGTTTTGTACGAGTGAAATGTCCAACTAACTATAACGCCCCTCAAACCTATGGTTTTTTCAGTGAATTTCTAAGGTTTTTTAAATGCTAATTTCTAACTATAACGCCCCTCAAACCTATGGTTTTTTCAGTGAATATATATATATATATATATATATTCACTGAAAAAACCATAGGTTTTAGGGACAGTTATAGTTAGTTGGACATTTCACTCGTACAAAACCATAGAAATTCCCCCGTTATAGTTAGTTTAGCTAACTATAACTCGCGCCCCGCAATGCACTGCTGATGACGTCACATATTACATCACTCATGACATGGTCAGTGACATCACTGATGACATCTCAAATGACATCACTGATGACATCATCCAGTGACTGTGTGTTTCTGCAAAGTTTAAATATGTTTAATATATATAGGGAAAGGTGTATTGAAAAATGAGTGGGTGTACAAGTCGGTGGATGAAGGATTTAGTAGGTGCGTGACTGACTCTATAAGTGAGTGATTAAACGTATCTTACTGAATGCAAGGGTTAGTGACTAAACTGTGTGAATGCCTATCCGTCTGTCAGTTGGTGTGTAAGCGGCTGCATGAGTTTGCGAATAGCTACATGAGTGTCTACATGGGTTATTGATTGGTTGTCTGAGTATCTGTATGGGTGCCTGAGTGTTTGTGTGGGTGGGGTGTGTGTGACTCTGTGCATAGATGTGTGAGTGGGTGATTCACTGGGTGCATGGTTTCAAGAGTGCATCTGTTATGGACTGTATGGGTGGGTGAGTGTGTGTATGGGGGTGTTACTGAGTGAATGTATATCTCAGTGGTACATGTGTGAGTAACTACATATGTGAAAGGCAGTATATATGTGTGTTGGAGTATATAAATGGCTATAAGTGAGAGTGTGTGATTGTGAGAGTGGCTGTATGGATGAGTGTGTACTTGTATCAGTGATTGTATAAGAGCGTAAGAATGTGCTAGTATTTGTATGAGTAAGTGAGCTGGTGTGTGTATAACTGTATAGGTGAGTAAATGGCAGTGTGATTAATTATTTGCATGACTGACTAGGTGTGTGAGTACCTCTATGGATGAGTGGCGGTGTGTGAGTGTCTATGTAGGTGTATGAGTGCATATGATAGTCCTGTACTGAGTGACCGTAAGTATGAGTGACTGTACGGGTGAGTGAGTGGATGTGTGTGTAGACCTAAGAATCAGTGAGTGGGTATGTAGTTATTGGTGTTGGAGTGTCTATGGTTTTGAGAATGATAGTCTGTAATTTAGAGTGGGTGTTTCAAAGGTTATATTAGGGTGTGAGAAGATGCATCAAATGATCACATGGATGATGTCATCAGTGATGTCATTTGAGATGTCATCAGTGATGTCATCAGTGATGTCACTGACCATGTCATGAGTGATGTAATATGTGACGTCATCAGCAGTGCATTGCGGGGGCGCGAGTTATAGTTAGCTAAACTAACTATAACGGGGGAATTTCTATGGTTTTGTACGAGTGAATTGTCCAACTAACTATAACTGTCCCTAAAACCTATGGTTTTTTCAGTGAATTTGTAAGGTTTTTTAAATGCTAATTTCTAACTATAATGTGCCTGAAACCTATGGTTTTTTCAGTGAATTTCAAAGGTTTTTTAAATGCTAATTCCTAACTATAACATGTCTGAAACCTATGGTTTTTTTCAGTGAATTTCAAAGGTTTTGTAAATGACGATTTTTAAATGTATTAATTGTTATATTTATTTTTTTGATAGTGATTTACTACATTTTTTTAAACTATTTATTTTTAGATATTTTATTTTTTAAATTACATTGTAATTACATTATACATTACATTACAAAATATACTTTCTCAGAATGAATTACTTTAGTTTAAATACTTTGCAAATAGGCAATAGACTTTTAAGTACAGTAGTTACAGTTGTTGCAATGGGCAACACAATTTCAAACACAATGCAACATTGAGTTCAATGTGAATTTCTAGTTAAATGCAATTAGTTACTTTATGGATTACTTTTTCTAACCACAGGACTGGATCCTAGATTCAGTCCTGCGACATCTCCTGTAAACAGTTGAGTAAAAGCGTTTTGGTTACAGTAGTGATTTTTAAGGAATATTATTGTATTTTAAAAGTGGGCACTTAGAAACTTTTTCACATAGAATCACCAATGTTATCCTATGGGAGGAAATTCACTTAGCAGGTAAGTAGTGTTATCGTTACTTTTTCTTACTCAGTGGTGGATCCTGGATCCAGCACTGGTGCATCTCCTGTAAACAGTTGAAAGAATGTGTTTAAGTCATACAGGCGATTTTTTAGGAATATTTGTAGTTTGTGAAAATCGACACTTTGAAACTTTTCTGCTGAAAACCAGACAATGGATTCCTATGGAAGGAAATACAAGTTACTGGTAAGTACGGTTAGAATTACTTTTCAGGGTCAGTGCTGGGCTAAAAGATGCAGCACTGGGTTCTCTCCTGATAACAGGTGAGTAAATCGGAATTCGTAGTTCGGCTGATTTTAGAGGAATATTATAAAGTTCCAAAACTCCACACTTAGAAGAATTTCCAAGTAAAACCAGTCAATGTTAGCCTATGGAAGGAATTTCAAGTTACTGGTAAGTACGGTTAGAATTACTTTTCAGGATCAGTACTGGGCTCAAAGATGCAGCACTGAGGTCTCTCCTGATAACAGGTGAGTAAATCGGAATTCGTAGTTCTGCTGATTTTAGAGGAATATTTATATGTTTCAAAAATCGCCAAACTTTTTCAGCAAAAAGCAGGCAATGATATCCTATGGAAGGAAATTCAAGTTACTGGTAAGTACGGTTAAAATTACTTTTCAGGATTAGTACTGGGCTCAAAGATGCAGCACTGTGGTCTATCCTGATAACAGGTGAGTAAATCGGAATTCGTAGTTCGGCTGATTTTAGAGGAATATTATAAAGTTCCAAAACTCCACACTTAGAAGAATTTCCAAGTGAAACCAGTCAATGTTAGCCTATGGAAGGAAATTCAAGTTACTGGTAAGTACGGTTAGAATTACTTTTCAGGATCAGTACTGGGCTCAAAGATGCAGCACTGAGGTCTCTCCTGATAACAGGTGAGTAAATCGGAATTCGTAGTTCTGCTGATTTTAGAGGAATATTTATATGTTTCAAAAATCGCCAAACTTTTTCAGCAAAAAGCAGGCAATGATATCCTATGGAAGGAAATTCAAGTTACTGGTAAGTACGGTTAAAATTACTTTTCAGGATTAGTACTGGGCTCAAAGATGCAGCACTGTGGTCTATCCTGATAACAGGTGAGTAAATCGGAATTCGTAGTTCTGCTGATTTTAGAGGAATATTTATATGTTTCAAAAATCGCCAAACTTTTTCAGCAAAAAGCAGGCAATGATATCCTATGGAAGGAAATTCAAGTTACTGGTAAGTACGGTTAAAATTACTTTTCAGGATTAGTACTGGGCTCAAAGATGCAGCACTGTGGTCTATCCTGATAACAGGTGAGTAAATCGGAATTCGTAGTTCGGCTGATTTTAGAGGAATATTATAAAGTTCCAAAACTCCACACTTAGAAGAATTTCCAAGTGAAACCAGTCAATGTTAGCCTATGGAAGGAAATTCAAGTTACTGATAAGTACGGTTATAATTACTTTTCAGGATCAGTACTGGGCTCAAAGATGCAGCACTGAGGTCTCTTCTGATAACAGGTGAGTAAATCGGAATTCGTAGTTCAGCTGATTTTAGATGAATATTTTAAAGTTCCAAAACTCCACACTTAGAAGAATTTCCAAGTGAAACCAGTCAATGTTAGCCTATGGAAGGAAATTCAAGTTACTGGTAAGTACGGTTAGAATTACTTTTCAGGATCAGTACTGGGTTCAAAGATGCAGCACTGAGGTCTCTCCTGATAACAGGTGAGTAAATCGGAATTCGTAGTTCGGTTGATTTTAGAGGAATATTTGCACAATGGTGAAGGAAGGGGTGGGGCCTGAGGTGACATGTCTGCAAACACGCTCTGTGGCGCGTTTTAAGTTGGAGAATTAATTCCTCCTCAATCCCGAGGGTCCCTAGGGGCCAACTAGCCCACCAGCTACCTCCAGTATGCGCCAGAGAGCTGCGTTGCAGAGAGGTGTTCAGAGGCCACGCCCCTTTTTACAACACTCTGCAACGCAGCTCCGTGGCGCTTACTGGAGGTACCTGGTGAGCTAGTTGGCCCCCAGGGACCCTCAGGATTGAAGGGGATTTAAATCCCCATCTTAAAACGCGCACTTGTTTTTCTCTTTTCTTGTGCCTCGGTTCTACCGAGGAACAAGATGGCTGCCAACACTTCCCGGTTTGGAGTGTTGACAGCCAATTAGCATGCAGCTCGTGATCGGGAGGGTGCGCGGACCCTACGCGGCCATAGATATATATGTGATTTTCCTTTTGATTTTCTCAGGAACTACTGAACGGATTTACACCATTTAACAAAAGGGTTCTTTCTGAACCAAGAACTACCTCTTTGCCAAATTTGGTGTAATTCCGTTCAGCAGTTCGGGCTGTAGCCGTGGCTAAAGTTTCCTATGGGAAAATGAATGGGGAAAACACGTTTTGGGACTCCCCTTTTATCTCAGCCCCCGCTTGACGAATCAAACCGAGACTTTCAGGATAGGAGCCGACCGGAGCGGCCATAAAGTTTGAAAATTTCGCGAAGATTCGTCAACCGACGCAAGAGTTATTTCAAATAGAATGTTGCGGATTTCCTATGGAAAATAGGTCCTAACTATAACTATCTACTGGC
Source organism: Calotriton arnoldi (assembly GCA_963921515.1). Taxonomy (NCBI): domain Eukaryota; kingdom Metazoa; phylum Chordata; class Amphibia; order Caudata; family Salamandridae; genus Calotriton; species Calotriton arnoldi. The sequence goes on along the minus strand of CAWUFW010010373.1, from coordinate 333,684 downwards.
GACCGCCAGTAGATAATATATATATATATATATATATATACATATATATATATATATATTTATTTACATATATATATATTATTTATGTATAACATGTATCTAGGTAACTGCATAGGTTACATATAAGTTATTTGATTATATTCTTATGGGTGTCTGCTTCATTTATTTTATCTATCGAGCGGTCGACCTCGAAGCTGGGGAACTGGGTTCAAGCCTCGGCAGGTGCGCTCAACATTCTGTGATTCTGGGCAATCACTTAATCTCCCCGTGCCTAACAAAATGAATTTGTCCGTCTGTAGCGCAACTGGTGCTCATGTAAAGCGCTCTGATACCTTTGGGTCAAGTTCGCGCTATATAAAACTAAAACAATATATATATATATTTATATATGTGATAGGTTATATAAGTTTTTTGATTAGATGCTTATGGGTCTCTGTTTTATTTTTATCTATCACAATGTGTAAATATAATCATAACAATTGTATCTATAAGTGGAAATAGAAAATAAATATAAATGAATAAACAATGAAACATAGCATGTCCACAAAACAAATTAATACAAATTTACAAAGAAATTACCTTTATGTACAGCAAGTCTGAGTTTCTAACTATTTATCCATACATGCACATATGCGACTTTATATAATACAGCTTTACATTTCTTTGTTATTTTCCATATATATGTATACCTTTCTATGTAGCTATGTATTTATATACTTATTACTTTACTCCTACTGTAGAAATAAAAAAGGCCTTCAACTCTCTCCAATTCAATACTCTATATTCCATTGTATACCTTTCTCAATATATCCTCTACCACCACTCTGACTCATCTTAAACATCATTGTATTACTATGATCTCCCTAAGAGCCCTTTCTAGGCTCTTACTTCCTCTATCCCTCCTTTGACTCATACAAACCTTCTTCTACTACTATGATCTCCCAAATGAACACTGTCTAGACTCTTCCCTCCTCTATCCCTCATTTAACTCATTTCAAACCTCATTTTACAACTATTATCTCCCTAATAACCCTTTACAGGCTATTTCCTTCTCTATCCCTCATGTTGAGCATCCCATTACAAAACAATGGGGTAACCCAGTAGGCCTGGGTACAATGCAGTATAGAAAAGAGTTGGTCCTAATAAATAGTCTGAAGATATGGCAATTAAATGAGCCTATCCTGACTCTATACCAGAGAGGGGAATGTACCATTTCTAAGTACAAGGAAGAGTATATTGACATTACAACACACAGACACAAAAGTCCATTGAAATTAATTCAAAATTGTATTAAAGTTAAATCATGTACATATATATACATTGTTATTATATAGTGGTTGCTCCATCTGGCCCCTAGTCAAAAAGCAGCAGATCCCCGTACAGTGTCAAAGACAAGCATAAAGTCAATGAGTGATAGAAGCTGTAACTGCTTTGTGGACTGTTAATTGTAGTACTTTATGCTAGAATGCTGGGACTTGGAATTATACAGTGGGGTAGTTCCATGTTCCCTTGCAGAATGTTGAGGTGACAGTTAGAAATCATTTGCTGCCTGGTATGTGATTCTGATGGCTCGTTGAACATTTATGCTGAGAATAAACACAAGATTTGAAGAAACCTACTGTGTCTTCACCCTTCAGCTACTACATTAATGCATTGATATATAGTGTTCTTTGAAGAGGTGAATCTTTAAATCTTTTCTAAAATGAAACAGCTTTGAGGCGGTTCTTATGTACACGGAGATGTTGTTGAAAATCATAGGTGTATGGATCGAAAAAAACTCCTGCATTCTTTTCTTTTTTTCACTTCTTAGTCTGCAGACTTATGGATCTGGGTGTCCCTTGAGCTATCAAGATGGTGAGCTTGTCTGCGAGATAAGCAGGGTACTGATCATGATGCCTGTGTATATTATTCAGCTAGGTTTGAAGATGGTGTGGGTCATGAAGAGGCGCCAATGGAGTTCCATCGGGGAGTGGGTGATGTGATCACAATTCTTCCAGTCCTGTAGGACACATGCTATGGCATATAGGATATTTTTAAGGAGTGACAGTGTCGGGTTTGGGAGGCCATGGAGCAAGATGTTACCACCATCCAGATGCGAGAGCATTAGAGCTTGAACAGTAGTTCTGAAGCCGCTTTATGGAAGAAACAGTTTTGGACTAATTTCTGACTCCTTCACAGTGTCAAAGTTTACCTCCCCACTCCCAAATTCAGAGCAGCTGTTCAGCATTAGTTCCATCTAACCTAGATGGGTGGAACACCTTGACATCCAAGACACTCACATCAAACCTTTAAAGTAAGTCATCCACAATGCTGCCATACTCCACAAAATTGAGACAGTGTGACTGGATCAGTCCTCTAAGGTCTCTGTCCCATCCTGTATCACATTCAAAGAAAGCTGAGCTAGCTTCAAGCCAGTGAACTTGAGCACACCACCCTGTCTAGCAGACAAGATCGCCAGTGGCCAGTATAACACTTACAGCAATGAAATATTCAGGCTTGAGACCACAATGTGCAAAAAGGAGAAGACTTGAGGACTAGTATTACCATATCTCTCAACCTATTGCTGCCATTTGGCCAGTGAGTGTTCATGATGTGTTTTCATGCGTGACACCATTCACTTAAGTCGGACACTCCCATCTTTTAAACCCCAAAATGATATAATTCCCTCTATGTGTTTATTTAAAGACCTATTGCAGGGTTACTTGTTCATTGTGGTCATCTGAAGCATTGAGTAAATATCAATTGTAGTGAGGTCATGTTTTTGCAGCAGAGCGTGACTTTGATACATACCTTCCACGCTGACTCTTATCAGTAGATTGTTGTCTGGCCAGAACACCCTGTTCAGTGTAAGAGCTTTGGAACTGTAGCAGGGTAGCGTAGAACACAGCAGCAACTCATCTGAGGTGAGTGAATAATGGAGCCTGGCTAGTGGGAGTTGGTGAGACCCACTCATTGGATGAGTAACATCTGCCAAAGGCGGATGGGTCGACATTTATGAGTATTACCCTGCTATGTGCCCAGAATGTCAAAACCTGAGTTTCCCAGCAATACTTCAGTCTACTCTGAATCTAGATGTTTAGCTCAGACTTTGTGCCAGGATGCCTCTGGGCATCCGTACACTTTACAAATTATCAAAATAAATCATAAAAATGAACTCCATTTTAATATGGATCTGTCAACTTCTTTTTGACTCCATTTCCAGAAACGGCGAAGACTTCTTTTCAAGAGACACAATGTCTGCAAGTAGCTACATCTCTCAATGGCATCATCTTACTATACCTTAAGAAGAATCATCATCCATATAGCCTCCCAGGCATCTGAGATCAGCATTCAGGAATCTACTATTCGGTGGCCCAGACATGTGCAAGGCTTAACTCTCTGGAGTGTCTTACCTCTTCCCTTAAGACTTGAAAAGAACTTCCAAAGAAGTCATGAAAACCTTCCTTTTACTCTTAAGTCTATGGCGTTACATGTCCAAGATAGAACGCAAGCCTCCTGTGCAGCCTCCTATACTGCTTCCTGGCGTATGGACTTACGTCATTGACTACCTGCAGACTGCAGAACATTTCATCCTGTTCACATGCCTTAGATGTTGCCACCCTTTCCACTTTAGCAGAATTGACATCTGAAGCGTCATCTATGCAGCACATTCGATAAAAATGAAGGGGCTTATTTACAAGCGGCCTGCGCCACCCAAGAGTCACTTTTTCTGATGCTCGGGTGGCGCAAACCTCTCAACCATATCTATGAGGCAGTGCAAAGCCACTTTGCATGGCTTTTAATGGCATCATAGATATGGAGTAAGACAAAGCAGCGCAAGTCGCTGCATTGTCATACTCTGCCATAGGGAGGTGTTACGGTGGGTGTTTCCATGCAACATCCATGGATTTTGACGTTTCCCCAGATTTACAACATAAGGTAAATCTGGGGAAGCGCTAAATCCTTATGCCTCCCCAGAGCAGGCATAACGAAGAGAAATGTTTTCATTTCTCTTCGTTTTTTACTCTTTCCATGTGTGCTGCTGCAGCACACATAGAAAGAGGAAGACGCCTCTCGCGATTGTTTTTGTGCAGGAAGGTGCAATGTAGACATCCTTGCAACATGGTGCAAGGATTCCTGCGTTGGCACTAGGCAGCTCATTGCACAGAGGGAAAGGGCAGCGCAGTAAAAAGACTTGCAGAACTGCCCTATGCCAATTCCTCATAATTGAGGCCCCTAAGTGAATAATAAATGAACAAGAACTGCACCCCCTGCAGACGCTATATGGAGATAGCAAGTAGGTCTGTACTTTTATCCCCCAATATATCCCATCCCCATTTTTATCAGCTAAGTTCGTGCTTTATAAGTACTAATAGATAGAATCATACATGGGCAGCAAAATGGGGTATTTTACCTGTCAATATACATACCAACTATTTTCAATAAATGCATTTACTCACCAGCAACCGGTTACGAGATACACCTGAAAACAGTTGTACTTTTCTTAATACCAGTCCCATGGATACACCTCGATTTTTCTTTATTGCTGTACACTGTATGTCCACAGCTCTCTGTGCCACCAGCTACACATCATTATACATCATTTGTAATGGCTCAACTCAAATTTCCACCTGATATTACATTACACTTGCATGAACCCATATAGTGCATATAACCTCAAGGTGCCTTTATTACAAAAGGGAGAACAAACAAAATAGCATTCTTACACCTGTAGTTAGTAAAAATATTGATTTTTTTTTCATGGTAGTGCAAGGAGGCTGGAGTTGTCTTGTAGGCCTAGTTGTAGAGCATTCAGGATGGTGTTTTCTTATGTGGCAAATCTTCCAAAACAGAATGGTTTGAAGGAGAAAAGGTCAAACAAGTTTATGCTGGATGAGTGGTGTAGCACCAGTGTCTTGTGTAAAAGGCCTGCTAAAGCAGCAGACTTAGAGCACCACTAAGAGGGGAAACTCGATTACTACTAGAAGCCTAAAAATTGCTTTTTAATAATGTTTGGAGAGAGCTCTGGCAGGCAAAATGCTATTTTGCCTGCAGCATTGAAAATCCTGCCGCCTGCTTCCTATGATGTCATCATGAGTAAAAGTGTAAGTGGTGTCACGCCCAATACTTCTATAATTTTGGGCCCAAACGCGATATTTCTTAGCATGGGGGGCGGAGTGGGGGTCAGTGCAGATTTGCTTTGTGGGGAGTCACAGACATATTTTTTGCAAAAGTATATGTCTGCTAGAACAAAAATGCAAAATGTGAACCTACATAAAAGTTGCATATGAAATAGCAACACGTTAGACATTACCGGTTTGCGAAAACATGAATCAATGTAATGTTATTTTCAGTTACTGTGTGTATTTCATTATTTACATTTTCTGATTTTGAATGAGAAAGCGTATATATACACCAGCACGGGCACCATTTTGGTCTAACAATGCTAATTCAAACACATTCGCCACTCACATCGCCGAGGAAAGCTAGAGGAATGTGATATTTCAGCTGATGGTGAAATCAGCAGCGCGTCTTCATTCAGACTAAAAATACCATGTCTGAGACCGCATGGAGGCCACAGCCCGGGAGGCGGGCAGTGTCCGTCTTCACGCTTAATAAATCGTCTTTAAGGGAAGTAACTTGTACACTTGTTTCCAGCGTTGAGTGAGAGGAGCCCTGAGGCAATGCACCGAGGCCTTCCTTGTAGGCCTGTGGGGAGTTATTTTCATTCCTGACTTGCAGGGAGTCGGGAAACGGCGGGTGGGGCGGTGTGAGGACTGCCGATAAGAGCAGAACTCCCATCACTTTGAAAAATGAGAAACGGAAATTGCAGGCCTTTAGTTCCTTAAATGTGGGTCTTTGGTATGTTAAAGACAGCAAACCTTTTAACCCTGGAAAAATACGAGGTGCTTTGTTAAAAAAAAGAGTCCAGTGTGTGGTCGCGGTATGCTACACAGTATATTCAAAGCGTTTCAATAAAGGAACATGGCAAAATGTTAATTTTCCGTGTTGCATCCATGTTCTTGCGAACAGTACTAGGTCTGACTTAACAACACAGCTTTCTACAAGACCTGTTGTTACAAATTCTTTATACATATAGGACCTCATCTACAAGAAAATGACTCAGCGCGGCACCGCAAGACATTTAGATGCGCCGTGCTGTGTCATTTACAAAGCACAGGGATGCGTGATATTATCAACAATACAACGCATCCCTGTGCTTTCCCCTGCGCCGGCGCACAATTGGCTGCCATGTACCAGCGCGGGCACCCTTGCGTCATTTTGCAGGGGTGCCTGTGCTGTGGGGATGATTGTTTTTGTCTTCCTGCACAAAAACAATCATTAATGGCCTTTTCCTCTTTAATGCATAGAAAGAGGAAAAAAGAAGGAGAAATAAAAGTATTTGTCCTCGTTGCGCCATTCCTAAGGCATAGGATTAGGAAACATTCCCAGTTTTACTAAATGTTGTAAATCTGGGAATGCGGGCAGTTTCATGGATGCTGCGAGGTAACACCCACAGCAACACCCAAGGAACCCCCCTTTCATGCAGAGTAATGTGTGAAAGGGGCCCATATTCACAAGCAACAGTGGCCGCCATGAACAAAAGGTGTTGGGGCAGGTGGGGTCGCGCTGTAGGCGTCGCGTGGTGGGGGGGGGTGGAAAATACAATATTTTTTTTTTAAATTACCTTTTGCCGCTGGCCGCCTCCAGCGTTGCGTCTCGTGGCGCCGCCTCTCCTCTTCTTCCTGGGTCCAAGCAGCCCGTGGGACAGACTTCCTGTCCAATCCCTGCGCTGCAGAGCCTCTCCCAACACCGCTGGCTAAGACCCAGCAAATGTAAAACAGAAAGATGCAAGAACATCGTTTTATTTTACATTTGCTGGCTCTGAGCCAGGCAGTGGAGCGACACTCTTCCGCAATTGCGGAGGAGCCGCCACTGTTTACAAGGCCATGAAAAGTCATGCAGGGTGGCTTTACATGGCCTTGTAAATATGGACAAGCCCATTACGCCGCTGGTGCGTCAAAAAAAGTGAAGCACTGGCGGCGCAATGGGCTTGTAAATAGACCCCAGAGAGTGCTTTGGCTTTGCCCCAAGTAGTATTTCTCTCTCATCTCATGCAACTGTTTTGTGTATCATTTCGGCACCCCTGCAGTGCTTCCATTGCAGTGCATGAGGGACTACTTTATATCTGCATTACATCTTGCATGAAACCATGCCCTCCAACTACAACATTTGATGCTTAGTTGTTCAAAAGACCTGTGTGGCGTGTGTGCGGATACAGCACTACTCTGGTAGCAGTTGGCAGCTGGTCCTCATAGAGAACAAGTCATGTCTGTAGTTGGAGAGAGGCCCTATGGCTCAACATTCAATCTGCCTGTATGTTTCTCAATCCTGCCACAGACTCCATATTCCTGTAGACGAGATGCAAACCAGGCAAACCTAGTGGACACTTTGTCAGTACCCCCAGGTTGCAACACCTTTAGCAAAGGTTTGTGGTCCATACGTAAAGTGAAATAGACTCCCTACACATATGTGCAGAAATGTTTGATGCCCCATAGGGCCTCTAATGCCTCTCTCTCGATCACAGCATAATTGCATTCAGTTTGGTGTAATGACCTTGAGGCAAATGACACCCCATCTTTGTACTGTGATAACACAGCCCCAATACCATGGCTACTGGCATCCACAGTTACTACGGTCCTGTTTTGGGGTTCAAATGGAGTTAGAGTCTTTGCACTTGCAATTACCTTTTTAACACTTACAAACACTCGTTCTTGCCTTTCACTCCATACAAATTACTTCTCTTTTCTTAACAGTTACCTCAATGCCTCCGTCTTCTCTGCAAAGTTACCTACAAATTTTGAATAATATTATATTAGCCCCATGAAGGACCTCAGCTGATCTTTTCCTTTTGGTTTTGGAGCTTCCCTTATGGATTTAACTGATTCCTCCTTAGTGCTAACTCCTAGCTCTGAGATGGTGTAGCCCAGATACTCTATTTCCTCCAACAAAAACTGACACTTTTCCATGTGAAGGCTTAACCCCACCTCACCTAAGATTTACAATACCCTAACTAGTGCACAATTATGTTCTTTCCTCATGGTATAGAAAACCAATATGTCATCTTGGAAGAATTGCATATTTGGAACCCTTTCAAATAACCTACTCATCATTTGTTAGAAAACACAAGATGCTGATGCTGACCCAAATGGGAGCCGTGTAAATTGTAACATTCCTTCCATTGTGATGAAGGCTGTTAAGTTTTTAGATTTTGCATGAAACTTAATTTGGTGGTACGCAGATTTTAAATCCAACCTTATAAAGTACTTGGTACCACATAAAAGTAGAACCATCTCTAATATGCTTGGTAGGGGGAAACTGTCCATCATTATGCATTGGTTTAGTGATCTTAGGTCCACACAGAACCTTAAACGCCCATCCATTTCTTTTGTAATCACCACCGGGGAGAACCGTTCCGATGCCTCCACCGGTTCTTACCTCCTTCTGCATGTCATTCAAGATTCCCTTCACCTCACTTCTCACCACTATTGGCACTTTTTTCACCCCATGCCTAAATGGCATGGCATCTTCTTTTAACTTTATTTCATGTTCAAATGCCTTTAGGGTCCCAATTCAATCATTGACTACGTCCCCAAATTGTCTCAATATTATGTCTAGGCCCTCCTCATCCTGCACTACCAACAATTGTTTGTTAGATCTGGGGTCCAATATCACATGCAAATCATACTGTTGTATCCAACCCAAAATTGCTTGTCCCTCCCTGGACACATACATTTTCCCTTCAGATTTTCTTCCCTTAAATTCAAATTTTGCGTGCACAAAACCCACTATTTGAATGTCGTCACCGCCATATCGTTTGAACTTGATGTCAGTCGGCTGCAAAGAAATTCCATGCAACACCTTATCAAATATTCTTTTCAGTACAATTGTTTACATTGACCTACGGTCAATCATTAACTCAATTTGTTTATTGTGCACTGTAAATATAGCTTTAGTCTGTTTATTCTTGCCTCTTCCTTGCTTTCAGTACACAACACCATTTCCAGTAAGTATTCTTGCTCATCTATGCATGCCACCTGGCCTTTAGACATTTCTTTGCATACTCTTGCCAAATGGCCCTACTTCCCACACTTTCGACAGTCCTTGTAACAAGCATAGCAACCTTTGTAAACAGCAGCATGCATCATGCTGCCACATCTGTCAAACCCCTTAAATACTGACTTAATGTTTGATTTCTTCTTCACTTGATCTCCGTCAGCTCTCTATTTAGCATTCACATCTTTGGTTGATTTCGAGTGTCCTTCTATCTTGCTCATTACATTGACTCCTTCAGAATGACCCGTATGTCTTATTTCCATTTGTTGCATTTCCCTCATACAGGAGTCGGCCTCTTCTATGACCTTGGCTAATCCAATTGCCTCCTGTAAAGTTGAGTTTCTCATCACCCATAACCTCTCCTGCATCCTTTTATTTTTACATTGTACTATCAGTTGATCTCTAATCATATGATTAGTGATATTGCCAAAACCACATTTCAATGCAAGTTCCCACAAACTTGTTACAAACTGATCAATTGACTCACGTGCCTTCTGTGGGTGCATGTAAAACTTGTGTTTTAGCATGACTATATTCACTTGCTTCCCAAAGTAAATCTCTAGCCTTTTCTTAGCTTTCAGATACAGGTTTCTTTTTCCTCTTTATCTGCTCCAATTGGCGTTGGTAAAAATTTGAACACATGCTGACCCTCCTTTCCCAAAGCATTCATTAATAATGCCATCTTCCTGGATGGTCGAAGGTTTAAGCCATCTAAGGCCTCCAAATAGTTTTCAAAGTTCCCAATTCACTCTTCCCACTCAATTGGTGGAGACCCTGATTGATCGAGGAACATTAGAGGCGGGACTACACCATGTGTGGAGCGAACATCCATGTTCGTACCTGTAGAGTATATAGATATATTCTGTTTGCTTGTCTCAAAATTAGTTTGTTGTAAACAAGCCTTTGACTCTTATAATGTTACTGAAATGTACTATATACACTCTCTTCCTGTGTACTTTCTGCTCTTTCCTGTCCTTGTTTGTACATTCTCAGTGCTTAAAATATACCCAAATAGTTCACTTTTACCATAAGATTCAAAGTACCTTCAACTTGATGGGAAAGTATCCCAGTTCAAAATGGCCACTGCCCCAATCCACCAATCAGAGTTTGAAAGACTCCTTCATTCAATCAAACTACTCATGAAGTAACTGCTCATGCGGGGAACTCCTTGCCATGCGAGCTGTATTTTGGACGAGTCGGAATGCGGGACACACTATTAGGGCTGAGATCAGTAGCGGCTCCTGGTGGGAGTGCTGCCGGGCGGTGACGTGGGGCGGGGGAGGGGCAGGGTGGGGGGTATTAAATTCTGGAATACGGCCCAAAAGAGGTAAGTAAACAAATAAATAAATAAAACGAAATTTGTTGCGCGCGCTGCATCGCATTTGGCACCCAGCACCTTCAGGGAGGGTTGTTTAGGTTTTCATTGGAGCTAGTAGTGTAGGCCCAAGGTTGTTACAGACACCAGTCGGACGATTGGCGGGGACATTCTAAGGGCTGTTAGGCATATTTTGACGGTTGACGACGTCACTCACCACTCCGGGATGTCAGCACCTGACGCGGAGGCTGTGTGGGAGGCGCTGCGCGTCCTGGGGCGCGCGGGCCGGGAGGATCTGCTCCGGCCCGGCGTGCTGGATCAGGCTTGGATCGGAATGGTGCGGACCCCCGGTCCGCATCTGCAGGCATGGCGGTGGCAGTGGCGGCGTGTATGGATGAACCACCACCGGACTTGGAAGGTACGTTTGGGAGGGGGCGGGGCCCAGCGAAGAAGGAGGCAACGAAGCGCGGGGGCAGTCGCCGGAGCCTTCCCACACGATTGACTGAGGCCGCGGTGGCACTTGATGTGCTTCCGTTAGAAGTAGGGAGGCCGGGGGGCCTTCAATTGCAGCAGCGCATCGGTAAAGAGCGGTTCTCCCAACGATCCAGCCCCCCTCAATATTCTGAAACAGGTCACTTCTACTATAGCCCCGAATATGACAAATTTGATTAAAGCTTCATTGTCTACGGGAAAAGTTCCTATAAAATGGAAAAGAGCTATGGTAAAAGCCCTGTTGAAGAAGCCCAATTTGGATCCAGCAGACCTGGGCAACTACCGTCCCATTTCCCTCCTGCCGGCAATAAGTAAGATAGCCGAAAAATATGTCAATCAGATTCTTTCCAGATTTCTCGAAACGCACAATTTGCTTCACTCTTCTCAAACAGGGTTTCGACCACGCCAGAGTACCGAAACGGCACTCTTAGCAGTGGTAGAGGAAAGTAAGAAAATTCTTGATTCAGGAGGTGCCGCAGCCATACTACTCCTAGACCTGAGCGCCGCTTTCGATACGGTGAACCATCTGATTCTGATCGGCCGTCTCAAGAGTTTAGGAGTGGATGGCATCGTGCTCCAATGGTTATCCTCTTTTCTGGAGGGCAGAACCTTCCAGGTGGTTGAAGAAAATATTGTATCTAAAGCTACCCCTCTGTTGAGTGGGGTGCCTCAGGGCTCGTCCCTTAGCCCCACGCTTTTTAATGTGTATATGGCCCCGCTGGCAGCCATTGTAGCCCCCTATGGAATCCGGATGGTGACCTATGCCGATGACACACAATTGGTGGTGGGTCTTAACCAAGCTGACCAAAAACCTCTGCCCTTTATTCCTGTCTTGAGGATATCTCAAGATGGATGGATGCATCACAGCTTAAACTCAATGGAGGAAAAACTGAGATCATGTTAATGGGCAATGCTTTGAATGTCAAGTGTAGCTCTTTCTGGCCCCCTGCATGGGTCCAGCACCGGATCCCAAGTCAGAGATTAAGAGCTTGGGTATATGGCTGGATCAAGATATGAGCTTTAGGACTCAAGCCAGGAAGACGGCAGGCCTTTGCTATGGCCTACTTAGAATGGCTCGAAAGGTTCTGCCTCTCCTCCAACCTCAGGCTAAAAAAGTATTGGTCCAATCACTCATACTGTCTAGATTGGACTATGGGAATGTTTTGTACCTAGGAGCTCCCATCTCAGTAGTTGCCAAACTTCAATCGGTCCAAAACAGCGCTGCCAGACTACTAATTGGCACAAGCAATAGACAATCGGCTAAACCTGCTCTTCGTGCTCTCCACTGGCTCCCAGTACAGGAGCGCATTAGATTTAAGGCCCTTTGTTTGGCACATAAGTCTATGCAGGGGATAGGGCCCCCCATTAATTCAACTATGATCTGCCCGTACAAAGCAAGCAGGAACCTCCGGTCAAATAATCTGTACTTAGCAGAGATCCCGAGGATCAAGAGGTCCAGAAGTGGTGGTCGGCTGTTCTCTTATAACGCCACTAAACTTTGGAACGCCCTGCCCCTACATCTTCGGACAGTTCCCGACCTCCTGGCCTTTCGTAAACAATTAAAGACAGCATTGTTTTCTTAGTGCTCTGACCTCCTCTGTATTGGCTCTATAGCGCTGGGAAGCCTAAGGGTAGCTACGCGCTCTACAAATGTCCTTCCATTCCATTCCATTCCATTCCACAAGGGAAGGCATCAAGAGGCAATGGGGAGTGGTGGGAGGGGGCGGGGCCTTGGGGAGCCGGCCGGGCGTATCGCCGAGACCGGTGAGGGGACAATTTTATTGCATGTGGAGGGCGGGGGGGGAGAGGAGCGTTTTGGCAGCCTGCAGGCCCTGAACTTATCTAGGCGCCCCACTCAAGGGCTAGAGGTGGGTCAATGGGAGGACGCTCCCATTGATCTTACATGGAGGATGCCTGTTTTGCAGGCGCAGCAGGGTGGGGGGACTGGTACCCCCCAGCTGGAGGAAGGGTTGGCTCTTGGGGTTGGGGGGCCAGGGATGGCGCAGGTGTTTGGCCGGAGAGGGTGGGGGAGGGGTCAGTGTCCCCCCAATTTTGCCCAGGTGGGAGGGTATGTCCCTGGAGGACAAGATAAGGGAGCAGCGCAGGATAATTCAGGAGACTGAGGCCAGGTGGGGGAGTTTTGCGCGGCCAGGGAAGGGAGGGGCTGCGACATTGGGGCGGAGGGGCCCCCCACGCCCACGTCAGAGGAGGAAGCCTGGGTTGAGCAGGAGGCCCGGGTGGGCGAGCATAGGGGTAAGTGGGTTTGGGTGGAGGAAGGCAGTCAACCCCAGATGGGGGCAGGGACAGCCATGACGGCGGTGAGACCTGATGGTGCCCGCCCAGGTTGGAGCAGCCTGGTGGGGGGTTCCAAGCCGGCGGCAGTTGGCAAGGCGGCAGGGGGGCCGGCAGGGCACAAAACGGCCCGAGACGCCAGCGGGAAGCAGCAGGGGGGTCCATGGCGGCCTTCCCTCCGTCGCGGGAGCGGGCATCGGCGGCGTGTGCGGAGGATGGTGGTGGAGTGCATGTTAAGAAAGGAAAAGGTGTGAAGAGAGCGGTGTGGGAAGTGTCGTGGGCGCCTGCAGAGTTTGAGCCTGAGTTGTTATTGGATTATGGTGCAGAGAGTGAGGAGCTGGAAGAAGGTGAGCTGCGGGAGGAGGACGATTGGACGGGATGACCTGCGGGTGGCGGGGAGAAGGCAACCAGACACGTTGGTGTTTTTCAGGAGACAAATGCGGCACCAGGCAGGGCGAAGTTGAGTAATCCGAAGAAGAGTGGCGCCAAAGGGAAGGACGGAGAGACACAAGCAAATCTGACAGGTGAGGGCGCTTGGTGGGCTGCTTGGGACGGCGGTCTGAAAGGGGGGAGGAAAAATGCCTGCCGGTCGGTGGGTGTGGGAGAGGGGTCGGTGAGGGACGTGGGGGCGCTACCATGCATTACGGAGGCGCCAGCGACGGGAGGGAAAGAAGCTGGGCCTAAGAAGTTAGTGGGGGCCAGTGTCCAGACCGACAAGACTGAAGGGACGGACGGAAAAGAGGACAAAGGGGAAGACAAACATCACAAAAGATTCCTTACATGGGGTTGGCCATGCCGCTGGGGTCCCACCTATCAGACAAAATGAGAGGCAGGATTTGGCGACACGAATACGTGGATGTGTTCAAACTCCTGCATAGAGATCCAGGCGAAGGAGGGTTCTAAAGAAGAAGAATGGGAACTCACTAGGAGACATAGGGTCCCGGTTAACATGGAGAACTGGACTTCTGCGTTTCTAATATATGCTAGCATATATTGCGAGAGGCATCTCGACAGGGCAATAGCGTTGTTGGAGTACATGGACATCATCAGGAAGGCCCAGATGCATTTTGGGGGGTTTGCGTGGTTAAGTTATGATGAGGAGTTCAGGGCTATAATAAGTATCAACCCAGACAAGCCTTGGGGAGAAGTAGACCAGGAACTATGGATGCAGTGGATGTCATCCACGCAGACGTCTGCCTCAACTCACACGGCTAGCGGTCTGCCCGAGACGTACCGGTCTTTTCTGGCGCGTCCCGCCCAGGCTGGAGCGGGAGGAAATACCGCAAGTAGCACGGGGCCACCAACGAAGCAGGGGGGAGGTAACACAGGAGCCTGTTGGAATTATAACAAGGGCTTCTGTTCCGGATACCCTCGTAAATTTAAGCACGAATGCTCAAAATGTGGGGGTCGACATGCGCTTACACAGTGTTTCACCTTGGCCACACCGTCTGAACAATGGCGGGCCACTAAGGGCAGAGGACAGGCTGGGCACAAGGGCTCCTACCCCAGTTAGGATCGAGGCCATGGGCCCGGGGCTCTCCAAATACCCTGATAGAGAAGCTGCGCTGAAGATTCAATGGGGATTTACCGAGGGTTTCCGGGTGGGGTATCAGGGTCCTCGGGAAAGGAGGTGGACGGAAAATTTGAAGTCAGCCAAAGAATTGCCGGAAGTGGTAGCAGCCAAATTGAAAATAGAGGTCGAAGAAGGCAGAATAGCGGGCCCGTTTGTCGACTGGCCTGTTGATGACTTGATTATCTCACCGCTGGGGGTGGTCCCTAAGAAAGAGCCGGGCGAGTACAGGATGATACGCCACTTATCCTGGCCAGAAGGGAAGTCCGTTAACGACTTCATTGCGGAGGAGGACTCAAGGGTGCTGTACGCTTCAGTGGACGACGCGATCCGCCTAGTGCGGTTGTGTGGGCAGGGGGCGGAAATGGTGAAATGTGATGTGAAGTCTGCCTTTCGTCTCCTGCCTATACACCCCGCTGATTTCTCGTTGCTGGGGATGCCGTTTGAAGGGGCCATTTTCGTGGATAAGGTCTTGCCTATGGGCTGTGCAATCTCCTGCGCATTGTTTGAGATGTTCAGCACATTCTTGCAGTGGGCTTTCGTGAAGATCAGTGGTCATCGGGCAGTATCTCACTACCTGGATGACTTCCTATTTATCGGCAGGGAAAGTTCAGGAGAGTGCGGGATGGCGCTGACGCAGTTTCAGGATATGGCGCAGCGATTTGGGGTTCCCCCAGCGCCAGAAAAAACAGCTGGGCCCAGTTGTAGGTTGACTTTCTTGGGCATCGAATTGGACTCGGTCCAGTGGATGGCCCGGATGCCTGCAGGGAAGGTGACAGACATTCAGGCTTTCCTGTTGTGGGTGATTGGGGAAAAGAAGATTGATCTAAGAGCAGTACAGCAGCTCATGGGCTTCTTGAACTTTGCTTGCTGGGTGGTGAGAGCTGGGAGGACTTTCTGCCGACGCCTCGGCATGGCCATGTCAGGGTGCTACCACATCACAGGGTCAGGATCTCTTTGGGAGTCAGAGCGGATTTGAGAGTATGGCAGACCTTTTTGATTGACTTCAATGGGGTATCCTTGGATTTTGTTGACGACAGGACGATTTGGCAGGTGCACATTTTCTCCGATGCGGCTGGGGCGTCGGGTTTTGGCATCTTTTGGGATGGCCGATGGTGCGCCGAAGAGTGGCCGGCCCATTGGATGAAACAAGGGAGGAGCATTGCGTTCCTAGAGTTCTTTCCGTTGCTGGTGGCATTGGTGGTTTGGGGCACAGAGTTCTGGAACAGGTCGGTGCTGTTCCATGTTGATAACATGACGGTAGTGGAGCTTGTGAACAAACAGAGAGCGAAGGACTTGAGGGTTTTGAGGCTGCTGCGTAGTTTCATGATGCAATGCTTGCAATTGCATGTGGCCTTTCGGGCGAAGCATGTACCAGGGGCAAGTAATGACATTGCGGACGCTTTGTCTCGCTCGCAGTGGCGGTGATTCCGACGACTGGCTCCTGGAGCGGAAGCATGCAAGACAGAGCTGCAGGACAGCATCTGGGCCTGGGGGGGAATGAGAGTGATAGGCCTGGTTGAGAAGTCTGTATCAGAAACCACGAGGCGCAGCTACAGGCTGGCTTGGGCTGAATTTGGATCCTTTATGGGATGGACACTGGATACATGGAACATATCTCAACAGAATACTGAGCAGGGAGTGATATGTTTTGTTTTGAGTTGCATTGAGAAGGGCATGTCACAAATAACTATAGGGGAAAAGCTGGCAGGGATCTCCTTTTACTGTAAGTTGTACGTGGGGTTTGACCCTGCAAAGAGTGAGATCCTTAGCAGGATACTGAGAGGTTGGGGTCGTGAGCAAGGGGAGGGGACTTGGGGGGCGCCAAGGGAGGCGATTACATTTGAGTTACTCCAAAGTTTGCTACGAGTGTTGCCCGATTGTTGTTATGATGGTTATGAGGTTTCGGTATTTCGTTTATGTATGGTGTGGATGTTTTTTGGGGCGTTTCCGGTTTCTGAGTTGTTGGGAAGGAAGGGGAAGGAAGGGAGAACATACGAAGAAATAAGACTGGATGGTGATCGATTGGGAATTTGGTTGGGACATTCTAAGACGGATCAGGCGGGGCGGGGGAAATGGGTATGGTTGCACAAGAGTGGATGCGAGGGAGTGTGCCCGGTGAGAGAGTGGCGCAGTTTCTTGTACGGGTCCAGCAGACAGTTGGGGGCAATATTTTGTCAAGCGTGCGGGGCAAAGTTGACTGCTTTTCAGTTGTTGGCGGTCTTGCGCAGGGCTTTGAGGCGCTTGGGTAGAGACCCGGCTAGATATGGCACGCATTCTTTTCGGATTGGGGCGGCCATGGCGGCAGCTCAACTGGGCTGGTCCTGGGATAGAATTTGTCAGATTGGGAGATGGAGGTCCAGGTGCTGTGAGCGGTATGTGCGAAAATAGGTGTAGCTGGGTGGGTGGCGAGGGGGGGATATGAGGATGGGGGGGAGTATTCTGTACACTAACATATTTTTCTCGTCATAGGTTGTGTGGGAGGCCCGGGGACCAAGACGGTCACCTGGATCGTTGGACATTCATTCATACATTGGGCAGCCAGATATGCAGATCGGCAGGTATTCGGCCGTAACCTGGGTCTGAAGAGCAGTCATCACAAGGTGCATTGGTGGGGCAAAGGCGGGATGCGTTGGGGGACCCTCTTGCCCTGGCTGACGAAGATGTTATCCCAAAGAGGATGCCCGGATATGTTGGTCCTGCATTTGGGCGAAAATGGCTTGGAACGTTTGTTGGGTTTGGCAATCCTACAGCTGATGCAAAGGGACCTGGAAGTCATGAAACAGAACATTTCGGGATCATGCATTGTGTGGACGGAATTTGTGCCACGTAAAAGGTGGAATGGGGCAGTGAAACTTGCGGCAGTGGAAAAAGCCAGCAGGAAACTAAACAGAGGGATGAGGGTTTTCTGTGCGACAAAGGACATTAAAGTGATTGCGCATGTTGGGCTCCGGTTGGAGGAGCCTTTGCTGTTCAGGGACGATGGGGTGCACCTTTCGCAACTCGGGAACGCCTATTATATGATGGAGATGCGTGACATGATCAGCAAGTTGTGGAATGAGTCGATCTGGTGTCGCAGCGAGGTGCGGGAGTAAGGGCGAAAGGTGCACAGGACTGCGGAAAGGGGGGGCAGGTAACCGCCCTATAGGGGGTTCCCTGGTTGGCAGTACTTTGGAGGGTGGGGGAGTCACTGACGGGCAAACCCACCCCTCGCGGGGGAGAAGGGTGAATGATGGGGGTGCGGGATGCATGAGTGCGATGGAAGGAGATACAGGAGAGGATGTTCGAAGATAAGTGAAGAAATGGATGGAGAATTGAAAGGGGTCACGGAGTGGAATAGGAAGAGAGATTTGGAGCAAGGTGAAATGGTTTGAGTGAATGGAAAAGTTGATGTGGGGGATTGTTCTGGTTAAGTTATGTTGGGGTTAAGGATTGTGTTTATACAGCCTTGTCCTAATAAATGGCCTTTTACGCTCAAGAACAGCGTGGAGTGTGTTTATTGAGCGATGATGGCCCCCGGGGGAGGTCTGGTCGCAGACCAGTCTTCCCCCGGGGTTTTCGCGCAGGAAGGACATGCTGTAGGGGTCATGGGGGTGGAGTTGGTGAGGGGTATAAGGGTGCAGGGGAGGAGGGCTCTTCCTGCACCCAGCACCATCAGGGAGGGTTGTTTAGATTTTCATTGGACCACCCGCCCACCCTGCAATTTGTTAAGGGTTGAGGTGACGGGTCGGTTGGAGCATGCCAGTTTAGGACAGGGTGTAGGTTTGGTGGGGCAGTACTTTGGAGGGGTGGGGGAGTCACTGACGGGCAAACCCACCCCTCGGGGTGGGAGAAGGGTGAATGATGGGGGTGCGGGATGCATGAGTGCGATGGAAGGAGATACAGGAGAGGATGTTCGAAGATAAGTGAAGAAGTGGATGGAGAATTGAAAGGAGTCACGGAGTGGAATGGGAAGAGAGATTTGGAGCAAGGTGAAATGGTTTGAGTGAATGGAAAAGTTGATGTGGGGGATTGTTCTGGTTAAGTTATGTTGGGGTTAAGGATTGTGTTTATACAGCCTTGTCCTAATAAATGGCCTTTTATGCTCAAGAACAGCGTGGAGTGTGTTTATTGCGCGATAAACACGCGCTGGATGCATTATATGTTCTTGCATTTAAAAATGCACTTCTTTCAAATTGTAATGTCCTTTTCGCCCGTCGCGCCGGCAGTCCCGCTTCTTACTTAAAATCTGGGCTGAACACACACTAGTTTGAAGTTGCTGGTGATCTCCATATTCACATTGTTCTCCCGCTTCTCACTTGGTTCACAGGTTCAATGTAGATGTAGCTGGTCTGGAGGACAGGCGCTCATCGCCAAATTGAAGAAGACTCCAGAGACCAGATCTGATTAATTAGTTGGTTATTCGTAAGTCAGCTACAACGCCTACTCTCCATCAACTGTCACCCTCCCAGATCACAGCAGAATTCCCTGATGGCTATCACTGTGACATTATGGTTACAGAAACTATGCCCCACACTATAACACTTTTCTACATGCACTACTGAAAGAAGTGAGCCAACACGGGCATGGTCCTGGTGCAATAGAGAGGAGCAGGAGCATGGAACAAACACAATGAGTGTGTACCTCATCTCAGTCAACCATGATGCGGTACACAATGATTGTGTTTGTTTCACATTCAGTAGAGGCACTGGTGACTTACACCCGCACTCAGCATCTCACAAATAGTCGCTTGATTAAGTATGAGCAGGAGCATGGCACCAGTGACAGGAGCCCGCTCATCCGATTGTTTGCTTGTGGTGTGTCCCTGAAAAAGGATGTCTGTGTTCAGGTGGGCAGAGCCGCAAGCATTTATTACATTGGAATGTTATCTGACATCTTTGCTTTTGGTTTTTGGGAACGCTGGAGAAGTACTATTTGTCTGCAGTATGTTTTTTGTAGGGCTAAAGAAATAACTTGCCTGTGCTCTTTTCCCTGAAAGAGCCGATGTCACTTGTGTTACTTGTGAGGAGTCACCAAACTGAATACCTGAATGCATCAGTAGACAACGAACTGAGGTGAATGGAGAAATGACTTTATAAAAGATTCGAAGAGAAAGAAAGAGAGAGAACTACGAATACTGCTGAGATGGGTGGAGGCAGCCTTCAATTTGGGGAAGGTGCTTTGCAGGCTTATTCAGAAATAACGCTATACAGAAATGTTTAGACATTTCTGTGTTTTTTCTCAAGCCATATCTTTCAACCTATCTTCATGGGAAAAGGTTTGGCCATTTATATATTTTTGGGTGTGAAATTGGGGAAGAGTGGTACTATGTAGCAAGAGGGTGTGTAAGAAAGTGTAGTACCCCATGTATTGTGACCTGAAGCTACAAGTTCTGCTTAAGTGTGCTCTGGGGCCAATCGTCACTGTGTAAGAGTGGGAAGTTTCGACAGGTGCGTGATACTGGAAGTACATCAGTGTAAGAATGTTCAGTGTGGATGCTTTGAAAATATGATGATGCATGGAATGTTGGTGTCTGTTTGTTGAGTGAAGCCTGGCAATGGATGAGAGAGGGAGAATGCAGCCCTTCCAGGACCAATCAGGCTATGGCTGTGACCTAAGCGCCTAACATGAAATAAATAACTTAACTCCTACCTGAGTCGCTTCAGACTCATGTGCGAAGAGCATGCCCACCAATCTAATCACCCTTATCTTATTGAGACATTGAGCACAGAAGGCAATCGCTTTTTGATGGCAGCAGTCTGTTTTAATATTTTAGTCGAGACTTAAAATACAAGCCATACCCAATGGCTTTGTCAATGCTTGTTGTGTTTCGATTCAGAGTAGTACAACACATTGGGTTCCAAGTTATTGAGAGCCTCTTACTGTAATGCATCAGTAGTTTTTATGAGTCATTATTACATAGCTATGATTGCATACACCAAAGTTACGGTAAAATACCTGAGTATTTTCTTAGATCAAACAGCAAGCAGTACATCACATACAATATATCTTGAAACCTGGTTTATTCTTCACTCGTGGTCAGTCTTTTGTAGTGGCGGCTAGTGATATTTGAAAGTGGTGAGGCGTAAAAGTTCGGGATGAGCGTCCTGTGGTGAGCGTGTGTAGCGAGCGAGCCCGACTGGAATAACGTGGTGGGATCGGGGGTGTTCTCCTCCCGAGAAACTTTTGAAAAAAGAATGGGCAGATTGTGCAGTTGCCAGCAAATTGTAGAAAGAAAGAAGATGAATAAAGCAATTGTGAAAGTTTAGGTATGACATCAATAAAGAGATTTGCATGTAGCTCTTTGATGGCAGTTCATAG
This sequence comes from Calotriton arnoldi, assembly GCA_963921515.1. Classification (NCBI taxonomy): domain Eukaryota; kingdom Metazoa; phylum Chordata; class Amphibia; order Caudata; family Salamandridae; genus Calotriton; species Calotriton arnoldi. The sequence goes on along the minus strand of CAWUFW010010373.1, from coordinate 312,619 downwards.
CTGTCTGTGCTAGATTATGATTGTAACTTATCAACTGCATGGGCGCAGTCCTAAATTTATTGATGACCTTATTTTAAGGTATACACCCACTCGCAACTTACGCTCAGCTAACCTGGAACTCTTGATCACCCCCCCCTTTAAGCGGAAACGCGTGGGAGGAAGTTGATTTGCCTCTCTCGCCCCAAGACTGTGGAACTCCTTCCCTTTGGAGATCCGGTCATGCACTGACTTGCTGGGCTTCAGAAAAGCTCTCAAAACAAGGCTATTTGCACAGGCCTACGATTAGATTAAAATCCTCTCTGGTCGCGGTTGATCCTTATGTTAGCGCCATGAAAACAATTGGTGTACGTGCGCTTTATAAATTCTGTATAACATAACATATAACATAACATAGTAACCAAAGGATCACTGTGACAAAAGCAGCATCCCACAGAGCTATGCACATAAAATACTTTTCTGTCATCTGCATAGTACCTGTTCTTTGTAGCATAGTGGACCCTAACACACACCTCCTGCACTAATTATAGGTCCGCCAATGAAAAGTATGCAAGCTTCACATCAATTTGAAGAGCTGCACGCATGCATTTGCAAGAATATCCCCATGTTTAAAATGGCACATTTAACATTTATGCCCCCCTCACCCACGCAAATTTATTGTTCAGATTTGTGATTTATGATTTGTGTTTCCTGCGATCGTTTGCATCCCACTCCTTGCTAGATAGGGAGGCGGCACATGCAGCAGAGAAAAAGTGACAAACCTATTTTAGAACAACTCCTTGAATAAAAAAAAAATCTGCTCTTTACTGGAGCCAAGCCAGCTCTTTGCCACCTGGTGGAACGTTGCTTCGAGCTATGAAAGGAAGTCTCTCTCTTTACCGTGGCCTAAATAGCTTATCAAACAGTATTGGACATGACAGCAACAATGTACCTTAAACTTTTGTTGCGCCATTTGCCACTCTTGACTTTATGCCCTGTCGCAGGATCATCTAAGTATGGTTACTCAGAAGTGCGTTTCTTGGTTCCAGGCGCGCTTTCACGCAAGAGTACCGTGCGCGTGCGCTGCTCGTGCACAGGCGCTCCTTCTGTTTCATGATCATCGGCTAGCAGGAATATTAAATAAGCCTATGTGCTACCTTAGACATAGATAGTATAGATACTGTGGAAGGCAGCCGCTATACCGACTCATTCTAAGAGTGCAATTATTTTTAAAAAATGATAGCTGCATGAATCCACGGATCAACAAACCCACTAATGAAACTTATTTTTACTTACCACCGGGCTGTAGAACTTAACGCAGGGGCAGCTCAGCTCAGTCTTATGCGTGCCGCCCTGTAGGCTCGTAGTGACTGTCCCTCGGATCCTCCTGTCGTCACACCAAAATGAGGGAGAGAGAGAGAGCCTCTCCTGACATCCCGCGCTGCCTCATGAGGAGGTGATGCGCACACACTGCCAGGAGGCCCAGAATCAATCCACGGAGTCTATCTCTGAGCCAATCCAGGTGCTGCTCCTGCTGTTGTAGCAGCGCCAGGATTGGTTCGGGCAGGCGGCCTCACCGCTCATTCCTGAGCCTGGGAGATGCAGCTTTGCGTCACCCACGGCTCACTAATGTACAGGCGGAGACGCTTCTAGTGCGCATGTCGAGCTGGCCTGCGAAAGGCAGCCGTTCAACCTGACATGCGCACTTGGGGCCAGGTGCGCACAGCGCGCTGCCCCTGTACTTGACTAATACAGTCTGTCAATATAAGCCACACGCCCTGCTGCATTGGCTTCCCCAGGACCTGCTTTTCGGAAGCTGAAAGACTTTCTGTATTTTCTCTATAATTTAAATACTACGCACCTTTAATTGTGAGCCCGGGGGCCAGAATATGAGTGGGGCAACGCCCCAGCGCCGCTGGTCTTTTGTAGAATAATGCGCATCTTCTTCCTATTTCCTCCATAACCAGACTACTCCTGGGCTAATATTGCAAAACTATTACGACACTGTACACTGTTAACAGGTTTCTGCTTCTGCTCTTTGTCACGCATGTTAGTGCCGCTTTGATGACAATGCACAATGACTTGTATTGGCAGATATTGGCTGCAGAGTGTACTTTAAAATTGGTAGAACTGTACCAATGAAAAAGAGAACTCTAGCTTAAGCTTTGTTCTTAATACCATAGTAGTGGGTTCAGGGCCCAAAACGACTGCAGCTTGATTAGAACAGTTCTAAATGAAAATAAATATTACATGCAATTCTGCAAAAAAAGTGCTGAAAAAAAGTGCTGACAAAGTGCTGAGTAGTAGTTTCAAATGATGTTTGGGCCTTTCAAAATGGATTCGAAAAACGGTGGGCCTGATTTACACAGGCAAGTTACACTTTCGAGTAAGTTTACACTTTGGAGTAAGTTTACTACTTTTAGTGTTCACAAACGCTGAGTGCAAACGTACTACAAAAGTTTAAGTTACATGTCTTCACCCTCAGAGTAATGCAGCTGGCTTACTCTTGTGGGGGTGGGTGACAGTTCTCCCTACACTCCTCTCTGGTCCTCCCTAAATTCCTCTCACTCCTCCCTAATCCCATCCCCTGTAGTAGTAAGTCTGCCTCTTTTCTCACCCACTCCCCTGTGCCTCTCCCACATTTACTACTATCATCAATACTTACTTGTGCAGAGACTCCGCAGTCAAGGTGTAAAACTCCTCACATATAAGCATAGGCAAAGCTTACATTTTGTAGTATGTTTTGTAGTATTACAAAACGTACTACGACATGCATTTTGAGAATCGGCCCCCGGTGTTTAAAATACCAACTATGGGTGTTCCCGACTAGTTTGGTATGTACTCATCAGTTAATGAAATAACAAAATGGACTCAATTGTGGGGGAACTAATTCAATTTCGGAGGGAAATGGGATAGAGTCTTGGGAGTACAAGGGAGAAGTCCAATGCAAGCAAAGTAAATTGAAAAAGGGGAAAGGGTACAGGGTACAGGGCAGAAAAAGAAAAAAAAGAGACAGAGAATGAAAGCAAACTAAGAAATGGAAAAGGAGAGTTGTGTGGCATAATGATGAGCATGAGGGGGAAAGCTCGCTCCAAAAAACACAAGAAACATTTCCTATAAAAAGACCAATCTTTAACAAAATATTGTAATTCTAATTAATTAATCTGAATAATTAACCTAGAGAAAACGATCTACTCTTTTCTCTTTGAGTGCCAATTTTTGCAGTAAGGAAGCCAAAACCGTTATGTGAGCATCTGATTAATTATGCATACTAATTAGCTATCTTGTCGCTCTTGGGCGAAACATAAAATATATTTTCAGGATATAAAACACTTTATTGTCTACCAATCTGATGTAAGATAAACCTTTGCTGGAGAAACATGGAGCAGCTGTTTTCCAGCCTTTTATATGGTAGGGGAGCGCACACTACATATGGAATGTGGTTTTCTTGACTTGTATTCGTTCAGCTGTGGACAGCTTAAAAACATACATACAGCCTGGTGCAAAAATATAAATATATTTATGTGTCATAGACTTAACATCTACGATTTCCAAAGATTTACACACTTTCACTGATTCATAAAATCCCAAAGGAATATTGACAGAAGTAGATTTGCAGGTGTACTGCATGGCTGGTAATCCACTGGAGTACGAATTGTGGAAAAGTATGTAGGAAAGTGCCTCTTTTTGCATGGTTGCTCCCCCACCCCCCACTTTTTGCCTGATGTTGATACTCTTTGATTAAGTGTGCCCTGGGTTCCTGTCAACCAGGTGCCCAGGGCCTATGTTCTTTCCCTAAAACTGTACTGTTGCAAACCAAATTGGCAACTCTCTGGCCACATGTAAGTCCCTTGTAAAAGGTACCATGGGTACCATGGGCACTGTGTCCAGAGAAGGCCTCTAAGGACTGCAGTGCCTACAATCCACTGCCTATGGCATAGGTATACAAGGCAATGGGGGTGACCCAGACACGTCACTGGACCTGGGTAAAGTACGGTACAAGAAGGGAGTGGTCCCAGTTAGCACAAACTATAACATAAAAATCAACATCACCTTTAAATAAATTACAATCAATATCTTATCATGTTAAACACATTTATTCATGTTGAACATGTATTTTTCATGTTCAAAAACAGCACATTTGTCAAAAATCGTGAAGAGGTGCCCCAGGAAGGAAGGGGGGAGGGGGGAAAGTGCAGCAATGTGCGAAAGTGAAGGTTGGTGAGAGAGGGAGGGCAGTGAGCAATATGTACATCCAAATCATAAATGGCCTATCCAGCCTTATCCAAGGCTAACCTATTTACAAAACCATGATATTTGAAAAGATACAGTGAATCTATCACTGTCATCAATATATGGCAAACAAAATAAAACCGTCGACGTTTTGACCCCAAGGTTGTATGTAGGAAATTCTGGTCCTTACAATAGGGTCTTCATCAGGACAGTGGGGGGCACCCTTAGTCCACCAGTGCATGCGGTGGAAAAGCTGACAATGATGGGCCCTTAGGCTCCTGTGTCAGAGAGGGATGAACTCTTGAGAAGTATCGATAGGCTAAATCACTCCTCTATTCTGTAAAACGTAGGGCAGAATTAATCAAGATGCTCTGTGAAAATCTCAACAAAGGATTTGCATCTGTTGACTGACTTGCAAAAAAAGCATAGGTAAGCCACCCCTCTAGCTGGGTGCACTATACCAGTGGCGAGGGTACAGGTGCATGAGCCCTGTACCCGCACAGTGTCTAAGTCCATTCTTAGACATTGTAAGTGCAGTAAAGCCATAAAGAGTATATGGTCTGGGAGTTTGTCATTACGAACTCCACAGCACCATAATGGCTTTACTGAAATCTGGGAAGTTTGATATCAAACTTCTCAGCACATTATACCCACACTGATGCCAGTGTGGAATTTAATGCCAAATGCACTCAGAGGGCATCTTAGAGATGCCCCCCGCTAAACTCTAGTGTCCTGGCTGACTGGCTGCTCGCCAGCTGCCACCTCCAGACATGTTTCTGGACCACTGGGTCGAGAGCCTCCTACTTTCGGGGTCCTGAAACAAAGCACATCCTTGGCAGAGGTGCCAAGCCTCCTCCCCCAAAACGGGCAGGGTCCACAAAGGGGAAGCTTCAAAGGCTTGCCGCCTTTGAGAGCTGACCCAGCCATTTGCTGCTCCCAGCAACTGGCCCCCACTGGTTCTGACCCCCCCCTTTGGGCGGGAGAATCGGTGGGAAAACCAAAATAGGAGGAGAGGTGTGCCAACCTTTGCCAAACCCACCACTCAGATGGGGGAGGCAAGGCGAAGCACAACTCTCAGTCCCCGCCATCTTGAAGTTGGGGGGACACAGCCAACCAGTGAGGCTTATGCCCCCTCCCACTGTAGGGTGGCATAATAGGGGGTGTACCCACTCCAAGGAAGGGACTCATTGGTCCAGACCTGTACCTACCTGAAACACCCCTAAATTTAGTATTTAGGGGCAACCCCGAACCTTGCCTCCTCAGACAAGCACGAAGAAGAAGGACCGAAGAGCCGTGCTGAAGGAAGAGGAGGAGGACGCCAACTGCCTTGGCCCCAGCCCTACCGGTCTGTCCCGACCTCGACCTGCTCTGTTATATTCCATATAGGTACCCCAACATAGGTCAGGTAACATCCCAACCTGTCACCTATATTCGTCCCTACATTACGTACACAACGGGCTGCTAGGACTGACTTTTTGCCTAGTTACGGTACTGCTTACAGAACGTGGGGTTTTCCCTGAACAATATCCTCATACATTATGCATGAGGATTCTTGGATTCTTGGAAACTCAGCAGGACTACCATCTCCTGCATAATAACTATGTACAAGGTTCATTCCCGACGTCATCCTAAGTCCGACAATGGCACAGCAAGGTAGAGCCCCTGGGGATACCTTTGGGTATATAAACATCACATTTTGCTGAGATAGTCAGAGGAGATCAGGACTTCCCTGCCTACACACTAACGCGAGACGCTGAGGTTCCTGCATGCAGATACTCCAGCTTGCATTGGTCTAACATCCCTTGCGGGGTGTCCAGCTCAAGACCAATACGGGGTCCCACAGTCTCTCACTTCAGGTAATGGGGTTCACTTTATCCTAGAGGGATTCTTGGCTTAACACCTACATACATGCTAGGTACACTTAGGTACATCTAGTTAGGGTAGCATCGTAGGAGTACGCATTTTATTGTCACGTATTTTATATACTTGCCTGTATTCATGGTTATAGCAAAATGGTAGAAATCTACCATCCTTTTACTTTCTTAGTGCTTCTAATCATTTATATCTGTTTCTGTCTAGTGGTTGTTTCAGCACACCTATTTTACACTAGAATAACGACTGTTCAATAAATGCTTATTGAAAAACGTCCATACCGTTTATTCTGTGCATCTCTCTGAGACTAAGTGAGCACGAGTGACTAAGCGAAAAGTAGTAAACTGTTTCCACAGTCCTGAGGGATCAGGGTTATCATGTTCGATAGTTGCCAAGAACTATTCTCTCCTTGGTAAGAGGAGTTTCTAGTGGCACTGTGAGCTAGCTGGTACACAGTGCAACATACCCGGTGGGGGTGCATAGAATCAGTCTGACACCAATCCTACAGTGTATGTTGTCTAAACGCGCAGATCTTATATAGGTTTATAAGAACTACACGACAGCTCCAGCAGAATCCCGGCATGTTCTGCAGCCAGCAGCCCCCTAGAACCCGGAGGACCTGCCCTGCCTTCCCTAAAAATACTTTGTCTCCCGTGAGCACCGGACTTGCTCAAGAAACAGACCCTGGCTCCGGCCAAATCTGTGAGTCTGCACCACTCTGCACCCTACGCCCATGGCCCGAGTTCGAGTTGCTCACAACCACGAGGAAGTCTCCCCAGCGATCCTGACCTGGGATCTGGGGACCCCTGGGCTGAGGTAGGATTAAAAACCCAAGCAGCAATGCTGGACATCCCTGAGATTGTGTGTGTCAAGACTAGAGCACAGAATCGAGCACAGGGTGAAAAAGAAGTGTTGGAGCCTGGAAGAATGGCCCAACCTTCCAAGAGAAAAGGCAAGACAAACTGGGGAACCAGCTTCTGGACAGCAAAAGATTCAAGACCCCTTTCCCCAGGGAGAGGACTTGTCAGCCCCAGAGGGAACTGAGCCCATGGAACTTGACCCTTACCAGGTTGAGCTCTTAGGCCCAGGGGGGCCCACTAGGGAACAGCTGTGCCTTGGACAGCACACCTGTCCAACTTTTTGAAAGCCTGAGGCAGCAAACTGCTGCACAGGAAAAGGGAGATGTTAGTGGATCCCACAGAGCATATTGAGAGGAGGGAATCCTGTCTACTGAGGCCAGAGACCCTAACCCTGGTGCCACTAGGAGAGTGGTAGTGCCTCAGATGTACAGAGAGTTTTTACTCACGTTGGCACATGACATCCCCCTAGCTCGGCATCTTGGCCAGACCAAAACTTGGGACCGGCTTGTCAGCCATTTCTACTGGTCCCAGAAAGTAAAGGAGTTTGTCAGCTCCTGTGTCACCTGCCAAGCCAGTGGCAAGACAGGTGGACACCCAAAGACCTCCTTAATGCCACTATCAGTAGTTGGGGTTCCCTTTGAAAGGGTTGGTGTGGACATAGTAGGTCCACTTGAACCTCCCACAGTCTCAGGGAACAAATTTATACTGGTGGTAGTGGATCATGCCACCAGGTGTCCTGAAGCAATTTCTCTTAGGACTACTACAGCTCCTGCAGTAGCCAAGGCCCTCATTTTTGTCTTCACCAGGGTAGGGTTTCCTAAGGAGATGGTGTCAGATAGAGGGTCAAACTTCATGTCTGTATACCTCAAGCACATGTGAAATGAGTGTTGAGTGCATTACAAGTTTACAACACCCTATCATCCACAAACCAATGGTCTTGTTGAAAGGTTAAACAAGACATTGAAAGGCATGATCATGGGACTCCCTGAAAAACTCAAAAGGAGATGAGATGTCCTTTTGCCATGCTTGCTTTTCGCCTACAGAGAGGTGCCTCAGAAGGGAGTAGGGTTTCCCCCCTTTGAACTTCTGTTTGGCCATCCTGTTAGGGGACCACTCTGTCTTGTTAAAGAGGGTTGGGAGAAGCCTCTCCAAGAACCCAAACAGGATATTGTGGACTGTATACTAAGCCTAAGGTCCAGAATGGCAGAGTACATGGAAAAAGCATGCTCCCCCAGGATGGGCAGGGTCCACAAAGAGGAAGCTTCGAAGGCTTGCCGCCTTTGTGTGCTGACCCAGCCATTTGCTGCTCCCAGCAACTGGCCCCCACCGGTTCTGACCCCACTTTGGGCGGGAGAATCGGTGGCAAAATCAAGATAGGAGGAGAGGTGTGCTCACCTTTGCCAACCCCACTCCTCAGGTGGGGGAGGCGAGGTGAAGCACAACTCTTAGTCTCCGCCATCTTGAATATGGGGGGACCCAGCCAACCAGAGTGAAGCTTATGCCCCCTCCCAAAGGAGAGTGGCATAATATGGGGTGTCCCCACCCCAAGGAAGAGACCCATTGGTCAGAACCTGTACCTACCTGAAACGTCCCTAAACGTAGTATTTAGGGGCAACTCTGAACCTTGCCTCCTCAGATAAGCAAGAAGAAGAAGTGCTGAAGAGCTGTGCTGAAGGAAGAAGAGGAGGACACCAACTGCCTTGGCCCCAGCCCTACCGGCCTGTCCCAACCTCGACCTGCTCCAGCGGAATCCCGGCGTGTCCTGCAGCCAGCAGCCCCCCAGAACCCAGAGGACCTGCCCTGCCTTCTCTAAAATGACTTTGTCTCCTGTGAGCACCAGACTTGCTCAAGAAACAGACTCTGGCTCCGGCCAAATCCGCGAGTCTGCACCACTTTGCACTCGACGCCCACGGCCCAAGTTTGAGTGGCCCAACACCATGAAGAGCCCTCCCCGGCGATCCTGACCTGGGATCTGGTGACCCCTGGCCTACCTCAAGCTTTCCGTCGATGCCTGCAGCCTCTCTCTGGAGGATCCCCCCGACCGGAGCCAGTAAGGAAAACCCGACGCCAAAAGACACTGCTGCACCCAATGCCCCACAGCCTTGGGTGGCCCAACCGACAGTGTCCCGGCCTCCCCCTACATCCCAACTTACCTCTCCAACTGGTGGTCGCCTCCAGAAAATCTTCGGGCCCGAGCCTGCAGTGTTTGTTCTGACTGGAGCTTCCCTATTGAAACCAACAGAGCTCCCGACGTCGATCCAGCACCCTGCCGCCCCTGTGCGTACACCTTGTGTGCTAACTTGGATCCCCCTTTGCCCTGAGCTTACCTCTAGGAGCTCTGCTCCCTCAACCTTGTGGCCTGATCGTAAGCAGCCACCAACCGACGGCACCTAACCCCATAGGCTAACATTGGGCCTCAGCACTCTACACCCAGCTGCCCTAGTGCAGCTGAGGGTGCTTTTTCAGTGCATCCTTGACCCTGGGGGAACCCTGGTTCTAATCCCAGAAACTCAACCCTCAAGACCGTTTACTTACCTGCAAAACGATAACCCCATTTTCCTCCATAAGATTGCATTGACTGTTTTCCTCTGAAAAACTTCTGTGTTGATGGTGCTTTGTATGGAAACCTAAGAAACTGTGTTTTGAGAAAAACTGTTTTACTCACCTTTTATGAAGGAAATGTCCCAGTGTGATGTCTAGTCATATCACACTGAGTAGAAAAAGTAATCCCGAAGAGTAATCTAAAGAGTAATCAAAAGTAATCCTAAAGTAATTACAACTGTATTTGCACATTTTACAATCCTGTAAGAAAAGTCATTATTCATTCAGGTTGCTTATAAATAACCTGTCTTGAAAAACACTACCCTCTGATAAAGCCTTACTGCTCGCCCACACTACCACAAATAGAGAGTAAGTTATTATCTACTTTTACCTCTGTAAGCCTTTGGGGATCCAATGAACTCTGTGCACATTATACCTCACTTTGGTATAGTATATACAGAACCAGCTTCCCACAAAGTACAAAAGCATTTCTTCATTACCATTGTATGTTTTTTAGTATTTATTTACGTGAATTAGATTCAAACCCACTCAGATACTCTCACAGCTACTTGCAGACCCACTGAACTAAGACACTCACTCAGACACTCATGCACCCACTCAGGCACCCACTCAGACCCTCACACACCCACTCATACACCCAGTGAGATACCCACTCAGATACTCCCACACCCACTCATACACCCAGTGAGACACGTATGCAGCCACTCCTAGGTCCAGTCAGACACTCACACATCCATTGAGACATTCATGCACTCACTCACATACCCACTGAGACTCTTATGCACTCACTCGCACATTCACTCTCAAAGATTACAGTTTACAATTAGGAAGTAAAATAAAAAAAAACTAAGAAAATTCACAGAAAAACCAAAGGTTACAGGGACGTTATAGGTAGAAAATAGAATTAAAAAAAAGTAGAATTTCACTGAAAAAAACAAAGGTAACAGGGACGTTATAGTTAGGCTTAGATTTCACTCATACAAAACCATAGAAATTCTGCAGTTATAGTTACCTGAGCTAACTATAACCTACACTATTCTGCTTATGACCTCACACATTACATCACTCATGACATCACTGATGACATCTCAAATGACATCACTGATGACATCATCCACAGAAACACTCACACACCCACTCACATCCCCATAGAACCTCTCATACACCCACTCCCACTCTCACACAACCATTCACATACCCATTCACAGACCTATGCCAGTACTCACACAAGCAATCACTCAACCATATCGCCACTCACACAACTACTCACTCATACTGCCACTCACACACCTACTAACTCACCCATACAGTACTAATGAACCCATTAACTCACCAATACAGCCACTCACACATCCGTTCATACAGAACTACAGACACACACATCCACTCGTATTCCCTTACAGCCACTCACATACCCGCTCAATCACCTATACATAATCTCACACAGCCTCTCACTCACCCATACAGGTATTCACACAGCCACACACTCACACACACTGCCACTCACTCACCAATACATCTACTGACACACATTCACATGCCCATACAGCCACTGCCAAAGCCACTAACTCACCCATACAATCACTCACACAACCACAGAACCACTAACATACCCATTTACACATCCATACACTCACACACCCACTCACTGACACTTACAGCCAATAACACAGACATTCACTTTCCAAAACAGCCACTCACACCCACTTACCTATACACACACTCAAACAGCTGCTTACACACCCATACAGCCACTCACACAGCTATGTGGCCAACCATACAGCCACTCACATACCAATTCACACACCTATGCATCCACTCACACAGATACTAACTCACCCATACAGCCATTCTCACTCTCCCATACACCTACTCACATACCCACTAACACATCCATACAGTCACTCACACACCCACTCACACACCCATACAGCCACTCAGACATCTACTCACACACTGATACATTCAGGCAGTCACTCAGATGAGATATGTTAGAAATAGTATGACAAATTACTAGTACAGGAACAATAGTAATTTAACTTATGCCGTAGCCTAGTATATATCTTTAAGTCTCAGAAACGTGTATGAAACACAGTCATGGGATGAAGTCATCAGTGATGTCATTTGAAATGCCATCAGTGATGTCTCTTACCGTGTAATGAGAGATGCAATATGTGAGGCCATAAGCAGTGCATTGGGCAGTGTAAGTTCTAGTTAGCTTAGGTAACTATAACTGCAGAATTTCACTGGTTTTGTATGAGTGAAATCTGAGCCTAACTATAACGTACCTGTAACCTTTGGTTTTTTCAGTGACTAAATAAATGTGTATATATATATATATATTCACAGAAAAAACAGAGGTTACAGGGCACTCATACTGGCACTCATACACCCACTGATTCACCAATACACCTTGGTATGAATATTTAACACTCATAAACTTTTTTAAAACACTCAGTCACTGGATGATGTCATCAGTGATGTCATCAGTGATGTCATTTGAGATGTCATAAGTGATGTCACTGGCCATGTCATGAATGATGTAATATGTGAGGTCATAAGCAGTGCATTGCAGGGGCACGAGTTACAGTTAGCTCAGCTTACAATAACTGCTCTATTTCACTGCTTTTGTACGAGTGAAACCTGGCCTAACTATAACGTCCCTGTAACCTTTGTTTTTCAGTGAATTTCTAAGGTTTTTTTTAATTCCATTTCCTAACTATAACGTCCCTGTAACCTTTGTTTCTTTCTGTGAATTTCTATGGTTTTTTAAGTAGTAATGGTGTTTACAGAGTGGTGGAGAAAGGGGGCAGGGCCTCCGACAAGCTCTCAGGAATCCCGCTGTGTAGGACTTACAGAAAGTACCAGGAGGGCTTCTTGGACCTCAAGGTCCCTCAGCATTCAAGAGGACTTAATTCTCCAACAAGTAATGCGCCAGGAGATATGTTTGCAGAGTGCTGGAGAAAGGGGGTGTGGTCTCCAAAGACCTTTAAGCAATCCCACTGTGTGGGACTTACTGGAGGTAAGCCCCGTGTCACCTAATTCAGGGTTTCAAGACATATGTCTGCCCGTAAAAATCACTTCTCTTTTATCCCAATTTTTGATTAATCTTTAGTTCACCACTAACCAGGGTTGAACAGCAAATAATTTCTTTAAAAATTTTCTTGAACTAAGCTTAGAAACAAAACCCCTTGTAGGCAACCTTTTACTTATTTCTAGTATTTACAATACGGCGCACTATGGCGCAAGGATTGACAGATGCGTCAGAAATTCTGACGCATCTGTTGGCGGAAAAGTCACGCATTGCTGGAGTCGTGTCGCAAGCACGACGCAACTCCAGCAATGCGTGTTGAGGCCTATTCCCACTACACTGCGTCACTACTTACGCCTGCTTCAAGCAGGCGTAAGGTTTTGATGCAGTGGCGTCCTAAAAGTGGCGCAGTGAAATCTTGTAGATTTCACTGAGTCACTTTTACGAGGCCTTCCTGCTTGGGAACGCCCACCCTGCATACATTATACCTGACGCAGGTATAATGTGACGCAGGGCTTTACAACGTGACGCATCTCCCTAGATGCGTCATGTTATAAATAGGCCCCATTGTTTGCGCCGCTGTTGCGTCAAAAAAGTGACGCAACTGCAGCGCAAAAGTCACGCAAGGGGCTTGTAAATATGCCCCATAGGGTGAAACATGTAATGCCTAGAAATCAGTATTATCCCGAAATTACACTCATGTAATAAAGATTTTGCAGTGCTGCAGATTGCTGAATACCGGCCACAATCAGGTCGTCAGAGAAGACCTAAATACCTGCTGCAGGTTCAGGGTGAGAAGAAAATGAAACCCTTTGATAGATTCATTCAGTACAATCTCCTGGAAGGAAGCACTTCAAACACAGACCAGCAGGTTATACATGCACAAAGTCACATGAATCATGTTCAGATCACAAACATGCCTCCAGGGCCCTTCTGAACTCTATCAGGTGAGAAATCCCTTCCAGATTAGAGTACCTCGGTTGCCGCCAGATTTTCAAATGAGTGCAGAGGCAAATGGTTAACATTGCAAAAAAAAAGCAATCTGCGACTAATATATTAAATCCACCTTGGAGGAAGCTGCTCCTCACTGGCATCTGATACCCCCAATATGGAAAAGACCTTCCTAGAAAGACCTGCTCGCATCTGGCAGGCCGGCTCCATGTTTAACTTTCACTGTAAATGTATTCTTCACAGCTGGTAAGAACAGGCTTTGCCAGTCCCTGCGAGGATGCCATCTTATCCCTTTGCCACATGGAGGATTTCACACTTAGAGCTGGCATGACGACCACAGCCATGCAAACTTGCAAGAGCCAAAAAAGAAGAAAACCGCAGCTGTCAATGGGAGGAAATCATTATTCTGATGCTTTGACAGGACTGTGCTTGCGTGCCAAGAACCAATAAAAACTCAACTTCCGCATACTGAATGATTGATGCCTCCTGCACGATCATTTTGGTCACGCCTGTTGTGCATGCACTAGTATCGAGTTATAGAAATGGATGATGTATTGGCATTTGAACAACTTAGAAAAATAGCATTAGTATACATAGATATGTCATAGGAAGAGCTGCTATCAGTTTCAATACTTAACCATAAAACAGATACATATGTTTACTTTGGAATCTCCTGTGACACACTGGCGGTACTGCTGCTGTCACTTGGAAGGATGAAGAGTTAGCTGCTTGAAGATCAGAGAGTGCTATTGCAGCGTGTTCCCTCTTCATTTCAATTCACAACTAGGCGCTATGCTCAGAATGACTGGGAATCGGCCCCTTCCCTTTCATCCGTACTGGCTCCGTTGTGCTAATAACAGGAGAAGGGGCCTCACTTTCTTGAAGTGAAGGTCCGGGAGGGTGTATGGGCGCGCTACAGAAACAAGCATTGCCACGTGAGAAGATGAACAATGTTCTTTAGTAGAATGCATATGTTCAGAGCCTCGGTGTTGCATAGTTGTACCTAGATATGTCAAATGCATTTTTATACTTTACAAGACAAGCAAAGACACCATCGCTAAATGTAAGGTGCACAGTATGCTGCGATAATCAACTGCCCACAATTTGTCCATAGGTGTAAAACATTTTTCTAAATACATTTTAATAGGCGACTGAAACATATCGGTCACAGTCTCTGCTGGAACCTAACCTTTTGTTTATAAACGACTTATTTAGTTCTATGTGCAAGTTAGATACGGGTAACATTTATCGCAACATCGTTTATTTATGTGCGTGCATATGTTTGTGTGTGCGCGTGTATCTATGTATGTATGTGCGAGCGCATGTATGTAGCGACGCAAACTTGCGTGGAGAGCATATTAATAATTGAAAATCATTACAAGAGGCAAATTATACAGTTTCTTTTGCCACTTTCTCTGCATATAATATATATAGAGAAAATGGCAAATATTTTTATGTCTTTAATTTGGGGTTGGAGCTTGCCGCCTTCAATGAGTACTATAAACTTAGTTGTGGTCATATTAAATTTGAAATAAAACCCTGACATGCAGATTGAAGAAGATTGGACACGTACACATTTACATTTGCTTCTGTTATCACGCTTGTATCATCTAGTTTTTCTAAACAACCATTTTTGCTTCTGTAACAATCACATACAAGCACAAGGGCACATAACCCGTGGCTATGTAAAGCCAACTGTTGCCCGTCGTGGCTTGGGTTCACTTTACCTTAATACGTCCAAATGAAGACAAATAATTTAAACAACTATAAAACATTGATTGCTTATAAATAATTTCATGTGTTTGACAGACATTTTAGTAAAGAAGTCAAGGTCAATAAATGGCCTTTAAAAAAGAGCTAACTGATTTTGCACTATCATTGCTATATATGCAATACAAATTGAGCCAGACTATTACATTTGCAAAGTTTAAAAAGCATAGAAAATGTATTTTATCCATTCGATAGCATGCAAAGACAGGAAAATCGTATGAAGGTAATTTGCTTCATGTTTGGCCCTGGTGCAAGACTTCAGTTTGGAACAAACGCGTGATTTGTTACTACACAGGCAGCCAACATTGTCCAAATCACATTGGCCACTTTTCTGCGTCAGTGGAAAGCTTCTGTGAAAGAGCAGAAAAGGACAGCTTAGTATTGCGACTTGCAAGTGATATAATGGCAGATATTTGAAGAGAGCAGAAATTGTTGAAATGTTTGTTGGAAGGGAAGAATTTACTCTATGGTATAGTTCCTGCACGGTTTGCCTCTTTTGTAGAAGACTGACCTCAGACGGTGGCACTTCCACCATTTCTCTCATCCCAACCAGTCCCACAGGGCCCTTCTCTTTCTCTAGTGTTATTCAACATCTCCGGATGACGATACCGCCTTGAGCGTTAAGCCCCCCCCAGTCCGGAACTATATTGACAACTTGTCTCTCAGAAGTTC
The DNA here is from genome assembly GCA_963921515.1 of Calotriton arnoldi. Classification (NCBI taxonomy): domain Eukaryota; kingdom Metazoa; phylum Chordata; class Amphibia; order Caudata; family Salamandridae; genus Calotriton; species Calotriton arnoldi. The sequence continues at coordinate 296,692 of CAWUFW010010373.1, read as the reverse complement.
AGCACCGGATGGCATCTAATCTTAATGCCAACAAATCTGAAATCATGCTCATTGGCAGCAATATTGAGCAATGCCAAACACTCTCTGGCCTATATCTTTGGTAAATGCTCCCCACCCTTAATTAAGGTCAATTACCTAGGGATCTTCTTTGACCTGGCATCTGTCCATTCAAGCTCACATTAAGACTGTAACATCTGCATGTTTCTTTTAGTAGAGGCTGCTAAAAAATATTTTGATCTTTGTCTTATCATATCCATTCACAGATGGACTCAGCCCATATCCTTTTGAGGATTGACTATTGCAGCATCCTTTATTTTGGCCCACCTAAATCCTGTCTGATTCCCCTCCAGAGGAGATGGAACAACCCCCAGTGTAGGCTTTGTGCACACAAATGCATTGCAATAAAAAAGAGTCGTTGGAGAGAAGACTCAGAGGCTTCTTGGGTAGCAGGGTATACTTTTGTTTTGTAAGTATGAGGGACCAGCCTCCTGCATAGTAGGATGATAAATGTAGAGAGCCTGGAACAGGATACGCTTATTGAAAAGGCGACCAGTGACGCGTGTTCACATCGCTGGAGATAGAAGATCTGCCAGGAAGACCAAGTCTAAGACGGGCTGCCGAATTCTGGACTGGTTGCAATCATTTCACAGTGGTGGCAGGAGCACCAAGTAAAAGAGGGTTAAAATTGCCCAATGATTGAAGAGTGTGGGACTCAGGTCAGAGCCCTAAAGTACTCCACAAAAAAACGGAATGGCAAAAAGAGGAAGAGAAAGGACGGAGTTAAACCCCTTGAGTGTGATTGGTAACAAAAGAGATGAAGCAAGCAAGAGCAGAGTCACAAATGCCAATCTGAGATAGGCCCCCTTCCAATTCCAACGAAAAAAGCAAACAATTTAGGAGTGATATTCAACACCAAACTTTCGTGTGAAGGACAGATCAATCATACCACTTCCTCTTGCTTTTTCATCAAGTCTTAAGTAAGATACTCCCCTTCATTCCCCCCGACCTGCAAAAAACAGTAGTCACTGCACTTATATCATCTAGACTTGACTACTGCAATGCTCTTTTTACCAGCACACAAAAGTGTTGCATTAACAAGTTACAAATATCACAAAACTCGGCAGCCTGACTACATTTGGGCATCTCAAGATACAAGTCGGCATCTCAAGGCCTAGTGCAATTGCATTGGCTGCCAATAGCAAAACATATTCAGTTTAAGGCCTTATGCATAGCCTTCAAGTCCCTGGATGGCCTTGGCCCGAGCAGCTATTGCAATACCTTAAGCCCTACATTCCCTCAAGTTCCCTTAGATCAGCGGGCATAGGAAATCTTATTGTTCCAAGATTCAAAAAAGTGAGATGGGGTGGTAGGAGTTTCGCCACCACTGCTGCCAAGCTCTAGAACTCCATTCCATTAACCCTTAATAAGGAATCCACTCTACTAAGATTTAGGAAAGGCCTGAAAACTTGGCTAATTAGACAATGACCCCATCCGCCTCCCCCCAACTGCCCCAGGCAGTCTTTCTCAGAAGGTAGTGCTTAGACACTTCAGGGTATATGTTGCGCTTTATAAATTCTCATTACATTGCATTACATTACGTATGTGATAAGCTACACTGAGGTCTAAGAGGATGAGAAGAGCTTTTCGTCCTCTGTGAAGAGTAAGGTGTAGGTTGTCAGTAATGGCAAGTAAGGTGGTTTCTGAATCATGTAGGGATGACAATCCTTACTGCAAGGGTTCAAGACTCTCTTGAACCTCTATGAAGGATGAGAGCTGTGTTTTTTAGCTGTGGTTCAAGTACTTTCACCGGCAAGAACAATACTGGAATGAGGCGAAAGTTAGCGAGTATGGAAGGATCAGTGACTGAGCTCTTTAACAAAGTGGTGACTAGGGCTCTTTTAATTCAGATCCACATTTGATAGTTTTGGCAGTAGCTGCTAGTGATGCGGGAGGCACTGGTGAAAAGACTGAGAAAAGTGGTGGGGTGTTTTCAACTTGTATGGTTTTGTGTAGAATTGGCATCCTTGGAGAGGCAAGGATGTTCTCAATTGTCTGGTGAAAGAAGATGGAGAGGTTTACACATACATCTATTTAGTGTTCCACAGTAGTATTGCAGAAGCTGGGGAATACTTTTATAATCTGAAAGAGATCTTCGGAAGATTATGAGAACTGTTCAATGTGTTCAGCAATATAATTACCTTGCACGCTTTTCAAGAGGGCTTTATATAATTTGATGTCTTGGATAAATAGTTGCTTGTCCACCTCAAAGTAGTTCTTTCTCCAATTGCACTTTTTACAATTTGTTTATAATTTTTTACAATGTATTTTTTTTCAGCTACCAAATTGTCAGTAGACCAAGCAGCTGAGGGTCTGAATCTATGTGAGGCCACATGTTTTAAAGGGGCTTATTATCTACTTACGGAATTCCTCTGCTAGGTAATTGACATCGTTATTCTCAGCAGCTGACAGAGAGTGGGAGAAAAGAGCTTGTGAGGCTGAAGAACCGTCAGTCTTAGCTCAGGCTATAGTAAATGTGGGCGGGCGGGAGTATGTAGTCGAGGAGGGATGCTAATTTAAGCTGAAAGTGATCACTCTAAGTCCTGGGAATTGCTGGGGTACCTGCACTCTTCCTTAAATTGCCCCTGCCTTGAGAATCTTTTGGAAAACCGAGTGCACTCTTTGGCTTTGAATCATCTTTCTGATGAAGGATCATTTGTTGCACTGGACTGAAACTAAGCCACTTCCACCATGTGACGGTATGACATGATGAGAGAGCAAAACTTGAACGATGACTGTGGCCTAAAAGCATAGCCAGAGGCACAACACCTTGATGCTTTCAGATGACAGCAGAAACCGTCTATCTGAAATACACAAAATAACCGTTACATTTTCACCCAGTAATGGCTGCCATTGGACTGAAGGCACTGTTAGGAAATACGCGGTGCTTTGATTAATCGCCATCACCTTCCACACAGGTTCGGAATAAATGTGAACTTGATTGGATAATTGACTGAGCCAACTGTCCTCAAAATCATGTAGAGAAAGCAGAGACAGAAACCTTGGCTGTTATCCTTTTATGATACAAGAACTACATTGTTAGGATTGTGGGAAAGGATTTATGCTTCTGGGGCCTCCTGAGAAGCAAGTGACCTGCCCAGCATAAAGCCTGCCGTGCACCACCAGAACCTGAGATCCAGTGTGCCATGCTGCTGTGAGGAACTTAGCATTGCTAAGTCAGACCTAGGCCAGAGATGATGTTCTGCTCCCTAACCCAAACAACATATTAAAGCAACATGCTCAATGAAATGACACAGCATGTGCAAGGGTAATGTGTGACCTGTGCAGGGCTAGGTTTAGTGTTGGTGGTGCCCAGGAGACAATCTTTTTTGCCCCCCCCCTCAAATGGCTTACTTCTCCAGGGATTTTCTCACTATCACCCTCCAACTGTGCCCTCATCTCTCCATAGCCCCTCTTTTATAGCACTACTCATCCCAATATAGGGTGTCAGAGTGCTTGCACTCACACATCTATATTATACAGGGACAGTGAGCCATACAAGTGTGTCAATCAACGTATAGGAAATGTTACATAAGACTATGAGGGTACATTTTTAAATAACGGGAGGAGGACATGCAGCCCCTTCCCTGAGCCTCTTTGAGGCCCCAGGGACCCCATCCCCCGGGGCTGTTTTCTTGTTTTATGGGGAGAGGGTGCACAGTACCGCTCTCTGAGCCTTTACCGGCCCCAGAGACCCCATCCCATGGGGCTGTATTTTTTAAAAGGAAGGGGGCCCTCCTAACATACCCTTTATTGAACCAATATTAAAGCATAGCACCATCTGTACCTACCAGGGCATCATACAGCTAATGGTATTAAGCATATACTGTGGCTCAAGATATCCAAAATTATAAAAACACCATTCTGTGCCTGTCATTACTGCAGAGATCTTAAGTCAAGTCCACTACATGGCACCTGTCAGGGTTTTAGGATAATTACCAGCATTCATCCTCTGTCAGGGCTGCAGACAGCTCAGGGTATTACCAGCATATAGTACCCACCATGGCTGCAGATATCTAAAGTTATATACCCTACACAGTACCAGCGTGGATTCCAGAGATCTCAAGTTATTAACTGCATTTGCTGTCTGCAAGGGCAACAGAGACCTCAGGGGGTTATTTATGGGAGCTCTGCATCACTTTTGCACCATGTAAGGTGGTACAGGCGTGACGCAGGGCTCTCATTTTGGTTTATGAAGCCATGTAAAGCCACCCTGCGTGGCTTTCAGTGACCGCATAAATCATGAGTAAGGCGACGCAGCGCAAATCGCTGCATCTCTTTACTCCGCGCCCGGGAGGCGTTCCATGGGCATTGCAATGGGTTTTCCCACGCAACACCCATAGAATTTTACTGAGCCCCACTTGTACAAAGTGATGTAAACCTGGGGAATCGCCAAATCCATATGCCTCCCAAGGTGAGGTGCAACGTGGAGAAATTTGTTTATTTCTCCTCATTTTTTCCTCTTTCCATGTGGAAAGAGGAAAACGCCTCTTAGGATTGTTTTTGTGGAGAAAGGTGCCCCTTCCTGCACAAAAATAATCCTGCATGCAATGGTGCAAGGGTACCTACGTTGGCGCTAGGCTGCCGTAAAGGCGCGAGCACAGGGAGAAAGGACAGGAATGCACTGTATTGCTTAAATACGGTGCATTTCTGCCTCTCACTTTGGTGTAGGGCAGTTTAGCACGGTGCCTTGCTGCTCTGCCCTGCGCAAAATCTCATAAATAAGCCCCTCAGTGTATAAATGCCCTATTTGTACCTCTGACTACTGCAGACATCTCAGGGAATTCAGTTCATGCTGCTCCTGTCAGGACTGCAGAAGACTCATGGTATAAACCTCATACTGTACCGGCTAGGACTGCAGAGGGAAGGAATTCCTCTGCCAGATAAATATCCTAGTCCTAAGGATTTTCCAGTGAATGGTTGGAGGAAGAACTAGTGCTGTGAGAAAGGTTTTACCAGCCCAGGACAGTACAACTGGATTACAAGTGGAAAATACCTCAGGGATGATAAATCCTTCTCCCTCGATTAGAAACTAAATAAAACTTATGCATATCTGGTTATGAAAAATGAAAGAATGTGTAAGGACATTTCAAAGGGGTATTAATGATCCAGAATAATGCCCTCTCCCCATATCGGACTACAAGCAATGCAAGGATAAATATTCTATCTAAGTTATAGAATCTCTTGACAGGAAACGTAGTAAAAGGTTTTGGAAGAAAACCTTATTGCTGATGATGTTATGCTACCAAACATTTTACAGTACACTTTTGACACTTGTATTATATAGTAGTACCCAATCTTTGTCAAATGCCCAGGAGCTGTGCTCAATGCCCACCCGTATGTTTTTATATCTAGCTATGATCTTAATCTATCAGGGCAATCTTAACTCTACCCCTGTATTGGCACATATCTTCAATTCCTGAAAAAACACTTAAAAAGGGGCATCCTAGCTGATGCTAGCCCTCAGCAACCACTCCTCCGAACCTCATTTAACATGCTTCCTATCCTCAGCATATCACTGTGGGAGTCGTAAAAGTGTACAAGAGGACTCCACTATTTTTGAGTGCAATAATGGCACCTTCACGAGTGGCAATGACAATCAGATAATGCATTATTTTTAACAAGAACTGCCACACAGAAATTGGCTAGGAGGAAACAAGGAAAAAATGTAAAATGTGAGTGAAATAAAGCCTTTCTGCCTTACTTAACTGGTCACAAACATATTGGATTTTTAGATAGCTTTGGTGGCTAAGGCAACTGGTCCATGGATCATTGTGTAAAAGGCAGGTTCTATGGTATAAGATTGATAGGTTAACTCGGGTATTCAGAGCGATTTGTATGTAATCATTCCTCGCAGCTACAATCATTATAAAATTGATTGGAGTGTTTTAAGATAGCTCAATGGTTAATGCTTTTTTTACAGAGATCCTTGTGTAACCGTCAGGTCACACCACAACCCAGGTAAACCTGCTCAGTGAGTTATGCACCTGCTACAAACAGCAAATGTAGGTTAGAAAAAAATCATCAGTGAGTGCAGTATGAACATTTTATTACACATAAGACGTTTTAGGTTGTATTCTTGGCACAATGGTTCCAGGCCCTGGTGTAATGCTTTTATTGGCATAATAATGGTAATTGTCATCTTTATAGGATGGTCACTTTTGCTGTTGGAACTCTCAGCCTGTAAGATTGGTGAAAACTATCTTCACCTATTTATGCATTCAGTGATCCATTCACCCATTGTGATCCATAGAGTCACTCATTCACTCATCAGTGCACTTACTCATCCATCTACTGTTCATTCATTCTACATTTACTCACTCATCCAAACAACCACACTCACACACAAACTTACCTATCAATGAAGATGGACTTTCATGTATAAAACAGGCAGAACCATTGGCTCATTGCGTTGTGGCACCTGGTATATAGCAACATTAGTGCATCACTGCTAAAACAGACATACATCAACACAGTATAGAACATTATGATGTAAGGATAGTGTCAACACTGACAGACTCTAGCAGACTGGTTTTCTCGCATCTATAATGGAGCCTGCCTTCCACAATACAGCGCCCCCAACAGTGCACAGAGACACATACATCATGAAGGGAGCCCTCATGTCTGATGACAGCATCTTTCCTTATTAAATCCAGCCCTTCGATCCCACTTCATGATTGGCAAAGGAGTGTTCTCATTGCTCTGAGGTGGTAGTGAAGCATAAATTGGGTCCAATGGTAGCACGTGAATACTCCATCGATAAAGGCTGCTTGCGACCCTGTAATGGGAGATGTAAGTGATCCCTGTGTTCTGTACGTCCTCCGTGTCCCAGCCTTCCAATGTCTGTGCCCCTTTGCCTCTGCTTATCTCTCAGTGTGCCACCTCCCCCCTCTGGTGTTCTGAGTCCGGTCTCTGTTCACACACGCCGATGCCTGCATCCAGTGTCCGTTCTTGAATCTTAGTCAAGGCCCCGATGATGCCTTCCATCCTCTTCTCTACACAGCAGCCCCTGCTCGTGTCCTATGCCTCCTGTCCAGTCTCTGTCCTGGACCCCATTTACTTCTGTTCCGGTAGGTGATGACAATGAAAATAGATTGTATAGTGCACTGTGAAACCGGCTACAATGGGTTCTGCATGTTCCGAACGAAGAAGCGTTAAAAGGGTGAGTTGTTGAACAGCCAGGTTTTTTAAGATTTTCTGAGATGCAAGATAATTTTCAGATGAGTGCAAAAAGTAGGGAAGAGAGTTGCACGCCTTTGCTGTCACAACTGTAGTGAGCCCGTGGGTTCTACGTGAGTAGCTCTTGACCCTACGCAACCCGACACCTGGCTAGGGCATAAATAAAACGGGTGTGAACCGCTCGAGGTTCAGTCTCTCGGCTAAGCAATTACCTGTGTGCTGCTTACAGCTCTGCGAACACGCGCTTCACTAGCCTTGCCCGTCAGAGCGTATGACACTGGCTGGGGACCAGTGGAGGCTGCCTCGAAACAGGGCTGGTGCGGCGGGGGAGGATGGATAAATACAAATTTAAAAAAATTAACTTACCTTCGCCGCCGTGCATCCTCTCCTCCGTACTCACAGATGAATATCAGCAGATGACTGGTAGCACCGGAAGCACTCAGGGTCCCTTACTCTCCCAGCCAATCAGGATACTGCATGAGCAGCATCGTGATTGATCTCAGCGACCTGTTTGGCCGCTTACGCAGTACCTGGGAGCCTGGGCATGTTCTTCATGAGAACATGCTAAGTGCGCATGACGGTTTGAGGAGCGCAAACCACTCCTCACTCTGCTCTGACGTCACAGAGCACAGCCCCGCCCCGGCTCCGAGTCCCGCATAGAAAAATAAAATGATAATACCATCCTGTTATTATCATTTTTTTTTTTGCACTGCTGAAATAGCAGTGGGACAACGCTCCTCCACCTTAGCGGAGGAGCCGCCACTGCTGTGGACGAGGAGGTAACAGCAGACTTGAGGACAAACTCCTCACACCACCAGAACAGGTTGAGCCTCACACGCTGGGCAATGCGGCTGTCCGCGGCCCCCGCAGGGGGCCACCTCAGCAGGGCGGCCCTTTAGTGCCATCTTGGCACCACCCACCCGCTCTAGTCTCTGGAGGGGTCTGTGAGCCCTCTAGCTAGGTCGCCTCCGTGACGTCCTTCCTGTGCGCCGGGGGGGGGGAGGGAATATATGCCTCCCCTGCCCCTCCTGGCGGTCTCTGTTTGCCAGCCACGCCGTCTCCCGCCCCACCTCTTACCCGGCGTCCTGGCTGGGGGACAGGGTATCCTGAATGTTTTAATGTTTTCCTTTTGTGTTGCAGGCGGAGTTACAGGGCGATCTGGAAGCAGACTGGTACAGTAAGGGTACCTCTGCGGCAGACCGGTACAGTAAGGGTACCTCTGCGCGGCACAGTAGGGGTGCCAGAGCCAAAGACCGGGAGCCTCAGGGCAGGTTCCTGGAAAACCGCGACGGCGCCCCGTTAGTCCTTCGGGCGGTTGGGGGCCTGACCAACCGGGGGTTTGCCCTGCTACGCTCCGCCCTGAAAAGGGCGTGAGTAGAACAGACCAACGTGTCACGTGATCCGGAAGAGGATCGACAAAGGTAGCACTGACGGGGTGCCCCACAGTGCTGGCTCACCAGGCGGGCGGGGGCAGCATAGGTTGGCACAGCTGCCCCGCCCTTGGATCGCCCATAAGATAACCCACATATTGCATACTCCTGTATGGAATAAACCTGCAGCAATATTTTCCCACTACAAAGTTGTCTTGTGTATTTATTCATTGCATGCTCAGACAGGGGGTGGGAGAGGTTGCCAATAATGGCACTATGTGCTGATTGCGTACATCACCCCACGTGCTCATCAGGTGGTGGTTGCGCTGCCAGGCCGCATCAGTGACCCACCCTATGCAAGCTGCTGATTGGAAGATAAGAGATGGAGTGGAGCACTGACACCCAGAGCACTGAGCTGGAAGACCTATTTGCTAGGCAGACAGAAGCACAGTTCCACGGGAAGGGTCATTCTTAAATCAGCTGCTGGGAGACAAGGAGGGTGGTTGTACCCTAGCACAAAGACCAGCAGCGCCACACTTGATCCTCCACACAGCTCCTGTCTACTGCAAGGTACTTGTTAGTCGTGTGTACAGTGTAACAGACAGCGCAAGGCCTGTCTAGCACCCTGCCTACCCCGATGGCCAGCCAGTCATGGCGGTAATAACGTCACAAACAGTGTGCCTGGTGCTATCTAAAACTGCCACAATCAGCATAAATCAACATGTTAGATGATGCCAATCATGCGCCTGTTGGGCCTGGCACCCCTGCATCTTCCAAGCAGCCGGTTGGACAGTAAACATGCAAAGCTCCCTTGCTGCCCTTTCACCATTCAGCAATCTTGTGGACCCGGGCACTGCAGCCTCGAGATGGAAAACCTAAGTTGGTCATCTACATAACTATTGCAGGGCCACATGAGAGGATGTGGCCTAACGGCTAGAGCAGTCGTCTTCGAAGCTGGGGAACCAGGTTCGAGTCTCGGCAGGGATGCTCAACATCCTTGATTCTGGGCAAATCACTTAATCTCCCCATGCCTAACAAAATGAATGCATCCATCTGTAACGCAACTGGTGCCATGTAAAGCACTCTGACACCTTTGGTTCGAGTTCGCACTATATAAAACTCCCAAAAAGTAAAAAATATAACTCTATCAACAGATTCCTACTGCTCCACATCGCGGGTGAAGAAATTTACAAACTATTCAAACACCTCCTGGAGACGGGTGCCGACAACGATTATGGTGCACGCGTCAGGGTACTGAATGCAGACTTTGACCCCCAACAAAACCGGACTTTAAACAATTCAAACTCTGACAGGCTCACCAACGTGAAGGAGAATCTAACAGCGCATTCCATGCAGGGCTTCACAAGATTGGGAGCACCTGCACAGGTGACGATCAGGCCAAGAAAGTCTGGGGGCAACTAGCTAAAGGATGCAGGTTGGTAACACTTAGACGACTTATCCCACGACAACTAGGGATTACCCTAGAGAACATTCTGATTCTGGTATTCTTGTACAACCTCTCTGCATCCCTTGCTCGAGGGATGGGGGCAATGTTCCCTAAGACGGACTCTTCATACCATGGAAAATTGCCTCCCATCAAAACAGAATCATTTGATGCTGTACGCACACACTCGGCCCCAGGACTCACTGGCCCAGCTGGCCACAGCCAGGGCCCTTACTGCAGGACTGCAGAGTGGAGGAGAATCCGCCGAACAGGTGCCCAGCGCAAATGAAGTCATGCTCCAGCTGTGGCAAAATAAGCCCACTATACCCAAGTTTGCTACAGTGGTGTAATGACCACAGGGACGGGCCACTCCTTCCTCAGTGATCTGAAACCTCACCATTGATGAGGGAGCACAGTTCGAACCCGGTGTCAAGGTGTCATGGAGAAGCGGTGCCCAGAGGGACGACGCAAGTGAAGAAGGCATCTTTCTAATTTCGTACCCATTACCAACGAAAGGCAGCAGATGGCCCTAACGGTGTGCGAGATTCAAATTTCCGACACATCTGTGAAGCTCTCATTGATACAGGCGCATCGGTGAATGTGATGAGTGTCAGACAATAGAACCATCTGAACCCATGGTCCACTCTGGCGCTGACCAAGAGGAAGACATATCCATACGGGGGACAACGACCCCTCCCGCTACCTGGAGTGCTGAAAACAGTGGTGAATTGAATGTGAGACTTTGGCCTCCAAATGGGGGTGTACGCATTTCCACCTGGACCTCCGTGGCAGGGAGTTCAAGGTGGTCATGGATCAGAAGCCACTGGTCATGCTATTCAGCGGGACAGCAGCCCTCCCACTTCACGCATTAAAAATTGGGTGATACAACTGCAACATTACAGGTTCACCATCACGTACCATCCAGGAGCAAATAATCCGGACGACTTCCTATATCAACCCTCCATAAACCAGACAGGAGACAATCCTGCAAGTGAACCGGTGGTAGAGAATTATGTAAGGATGATAACTTGCCTTGCTGTGCATGCCTGAGGGTGCTGACCATGGAAGAGATAATCAAGGCCACACAGAAAGCCAGTACCACCATCCAGGCATGGTCCTGGAAGACATTCTTACAGGACGACAACCAATGGACAGATGAAGGGAAGAACCGTTTGATACCGCTGTGGAGAGTGAGGGAAAAACTGAGCATGTCGCCGAATGGCCTCCGCATCAAAATTCCAACTAGCCTACAGCACCAAGTGGTGGACTTTGCCCACGAGGGACATCAGAGAATGTTTAAGACCAATGCATGCCTAAGAAAAATAAAGTGTGGTTTCCAGGACTCTAGAGTAACATTGACAACACCATAGAGTGCTGCCTGCCATGCCAAGACACAGGAGATGTGAGCGTACCTGCTCCCGTAGCCATGGAAGACCCCGGTACAGTACGCTGAGCCAAAGTCAGTCTGAATTTCTGGAGCTTCTCAGACGGACGCATTACCCTAGTGATGATGGATGTATACTCAAAAAATCTGGTTGTCGAGCTGACGGAGTCCACAGCATTTAGCAATGTCAGGCCATTGCTAAAAAATATCTTTGTGACCTTTGCTCTTCCCGAAGACGTGCACAGAGACAATAAGCCCCCTTTTCAAGGACCAGAATTTAAGGCATTTCTGGAAAACCTAGGGATTCATCACTGAAAAACCACACCTCAGTGACCTCAAGCCAACGGAGATGTAGAGAGATTTATGCAGACACTGAACAAGGCCCTGTGAATCACCTCGGATGAAGGAGTCCATTCAGAAATCAGCCTGCAAGGGTATACAGGAACACATACACTGCACAACAAGGTGCTCGCCCCTTGCCATGCAACTATAGTGACCAGGGCATGACACCGTTCCAACTAGCCCCCAATGGCAGACAACAGTGTTCGACTTCATAGGCACTCAGGAGAGGTGGAGGGAGGCAAATGGCTGTGCCAGTCATTGTAGACACGCTAAAGTATCGGACCTACCACCAGGAGATCAAGTCCTCATTCATAATCGGAACTCCAGCTGGAAATTTTCACACCACATACAAACGAGAACCATGGAAAGTAGCTGAGGTAAAGGGGACCATCATGTCAGCTCAGAGAGGCGCTGAGGTGGTAGCCAGGAATGTGTCCTGGCTCAAAAAAATACATGCCTGACCTAAACCAGGAGATGCGAGTTCTGCGCAGATTGACCCCAGCACCTGGCCAGATGCTGAGGATCAGTAGGGGGGGAGCCGAGCAGAAACAAGCCCCACAACACCACTATCAGACACCATAATGGCTGCAACCCGCACACCTACTTTGGAGATGCCGCTCACTGGAGGGTTGACCCCAAGCCCATCAGAAAAATCAGCAATAAGTGCGGTGCCAACCCAGAAGCTGAGATACAACAAGCGGCAAAACACAGCCCCTAGTCAGAGTGTGTGTGCCACCAAGCCAGCCAGTGGCAGGGTCTAGAACTGACATTGGTTGGTATGTAGTGAGCCACCCAAACTCAACGTGAAGAGCTCTTGACTCCATGCAACCCGACTGCTTGGGTGGCCTGCTCAGGTGCTGTTTGCTGCGCTGGTGCTATGTGCTGTTTACTGCGCTACAAACACAAGCTTCACCAGGCCTGCACCCACCAGCGCATACTACAATGACCAAGAGAGAGTGATCACCCATTCTGGTTTTGTAGGTCACCTAGGTATAGCCAAAAGGAACATATTAGCAATTTGGCTAGGGGGGCACAACTGATAAATCAACAACAAGAAAAGGGGACACCTGTTGTGAATCAAAGAGATTTAAGGATAACCTTTTTGGTAACAGGCAACCAGCATAGAAAGAGGAGATAGGCAGAGATGTGAGAGCCTTTGTTTAGGCCCAAAACCATATAAGCTGCTGAGGTATTTATGACTAGGAATTTGCTGATTAAAGGCTTATGAAGCCCTAAAAATGGGTTAGAATACTCAAACCATGCAGAAACCACAACCTGAATCATAGTCTTTCGGGAGTCAGTATGTAGGAAAAGTAATATCTTCATAAGAACTTTAAACGAAAAGATGCATATAGCTGTAGCTTCAGTCACATGAGGAGTATTATTTAAAATAAACACCTTGGTTCCATGCAGAAGTAGTCAATGTCGGAATATTGAGCACCTCAGAAGGCCACCAAGCACTGGACTACGGCAAAGCTGGATTTCTAGAAAAAGGTAACTCAGTTTTATAGATTCTACTCTATCTAATGAAAAATGCCCAGTAGACAATGTCTCAGCTCTGTCAGGGCCTTGGGGACTCCCAAGTGTGCAGATGATTGAGTATCATCTGCATATGTAAAAAGATTGAAGCTGCATGTCTAGTTTGAAGCAACCATGGGGTGACTTACATATCGAAATGTGTAGGACTAAGTGCTACGTCCTGAGGGGCTTTTAGGCGAACATCAGAAAGTAACACTGAAAGCAGGCTAAGTTTTGTCCATTTAAAGGGATCAAAACCGCACAAAGCCATATCTTGGACTCCAGTCACACTACAGCTTGCTGTAGGAGCACTCCTCTGCTCTCCGGGGTTTGATCTCTTATTTATTTATTTAAATATTTATGTAGTGCATCCGAGACCAGCAGGCATATAGGTGCTTTAAGAAAACAAGTGAAACTGAGAGTTATTTAGGGAAGACTAAAGACCAAGAAAAGAAATACGTAAGCCAGAAGGAAGGGGGTATATAATGTTGATAGCCTTGAGGTGTGTGGTGAATGAAATGGTAAGCAATGTGTAGTGGTGCACAAGATGAGACACAATTTGAGTGACACAACGCTTTATTCATCAAATCTACATCTGAATGAGCTGGCAAGAAGTGCCCCTGCAACAGCACTCATCCACAGCTAAATGTTAATATCTTCAAACTGTAGCATTCTATTATTTATGATGTCATGGCTTTATACACAGATAAACGAACAAGTTACTTACCTTCGGTAACGATATATCTGTAAGAAACATTAGTTAGTGATAGATTCCTTACCTTAGACTTACCCCCAGGCATCAGACTGGATCCGGAAAGTTTTCGTCAGCAGCACCCCTGCGCGTCGGAAGGTGGCGTCGTGTGGCTCCGCGTCCGTCTTTGGCGTCGTGGTCACCGAGATGACGTCGCGGCAGCTACTTAGACGCCGCCCTCGCGTGCTGACGTCAGTTCTGTACACGACTTTCCGCGCCAGGAACGCAGAGCCATGCAAGATACTGACCACTGGTGCATTGAAACTAGGGCCCTGAAAGGGATGACCTTAACCCTAGAAATCAGTTCGCAGAACGGGGAGGATGGGTGGGCGGTAAGGAATCTATCACTAACTAATGTTTCTTATAGATATATCATTACCGAAGGTAAGTAACTTGTTCATCTGAAAGAAACACGTTAGTGATAGATTCCTTACCTTAGAATAGATACCCCAGCAATACCAACCCCGGTGGTGGGTCTGCGAACCAAGATCACACCAAGAAGTCCCGGAGAACAGAACGGCCAAAGAAGCCGTCTCTCCGGACTTGGCTGTCCAGGCAGTAGTGCTTAGTAAAAGTATGCAACGAGGCCCACGTAGCTGCCTGACAGATGTCTTGTAAGGGGACACCACGTCCCAATGCCGTAGTGGCAGCTGTCACCCTGGTGGAATGGGCGCGCAGCCCCACCGGAGGTTCCTTATTCGCCAGAGAATAACAGGCTTTAATACACAAGACGACCCATCGGGAGAGAGTCCGCTTGAGTACAGCCCGACCTTTCTTGGCGCCTACGTAGCCAACAAAGAGCTGGTCATCCACCCGGAACTGTCGTGTGCAATCGAGGTAAAATGAGAGCGCACGTTTTGGGTCCAGATGGTGGAGCCTCTCCTCTCTAGAAGGATGCGGAGGCGGAAAGAAGGTGGGCAAAGTGATGGTCTGCCTGATGTGAAAGGCAGTGACAACCTTTGGCAGAAAGGATGGACGTGTTCTGAGCACAACCTTGTCTGGATGGACAGACAGAAAAGGAGGTTTGCAAGAAAGAGCCTGGAGCTCACTCACTCTCCTGGCAGAGGTGATGGCAACCAGGAAAGCAGTCTTCAAAGTTAACAGACGAAGAGGACAGTTGTGAAGAGGCTCAAAGGTAGCGCACATTAAATATGTGAGAACCAGGTTCAAGTCCCACTGTGGCATTAAGAAAGGAATAGGAGGGAAAAGGTGAGTAATGCCTTTAAGGAATCTATTTACAACAGGGGACTTGAAAAGAGAGGGCTGATCAGGAAGCCTTGTAGTGTAGTTCCTATTTCCCTAATAGGCTCTGCGCATTGGAATAATATAACCTATAGGTTTGACATAGGACTAAGGTCGGTATGTCCCTATCGATTATATTAAACTTAATTACCTGTGCCAGCTAGCTCAGAGGCCACTAGAAACTCCTTGAGAACAAGAAGGGAGTAGTTTCTGGCAACCGAAAAACATGACAACTTTGTTTCCCTTTAGAAGCGAAACATGTCTCAGAATCGTGGAAACAATAGATAACAGTTTCACTCATTCAATCGTGCATGCTTAGTTTCTACAGAGTTACACAGAAAGGAAAGACGGGCGTTTCAATAAAAGGGTTCTATTGAACAGTCGTTTCTCGTGTAAGAGATATGTGCTGTTATGATCACAAGACAGTATGCAAGATAAATAATGTACAGTGTAAGCAGTAGAAATAAATAATACTGCGCTAGCATTATCTTTTAGCATATATTCACGTACATAAATAACATGAGCTAAGAATGCGAGTACTCATTCGATGCGTCTTTAAGCTAGTTCTACCGCAATGTGCCTAACCTAGTCTAGGTGTAGGGAAAGATAGAAGTAGGTGGAGTATTCTCTAGAATGGTATACCAAGAGTATGCCAAGTATAGTATTCCAAGAGTCCCTCTAGGATCTAGTCAGCTCCATACCTTGAGAATGAGAGAGGTGGGAATCTCCTGCCGGATCTGAAACTCTAACACCCCGCGAAGGGAGTCAGAACACTGGAAGCTGGATTCGTCTGCGTGCAGGAATGACAGCGTCTTCTCAGTGCGTCAGGCCGGGATACGGGCTCCTCTGAAGTCGAGGTCTCCTCTAACTTGCTTGGGCAAGGGAAGGTATATTTATACCTGATAGGTGACGTGGAATGTTAGCATTGACGTGAAGTCGGACAGAGGAAGACGTCAGGAATGAACCCTTAAGGTATAACGGTTCATACATAATAGATGAGTTCTTGGAGAAATCAATAGTCCTGTGCTAGGGGAACTCCCGAAGCTTAAGGGTCTGGTTTCTAAGAACTCGTTGTGACGTTAGGGTGGACGGATGTCGGTGACCTTGCCTGTATTTGGAGTGCACGGTTAAAGCCTAAATAAGTACTGGGATTCTATGCCTATATAAGGGCAAGGCGAATTGTGCCTATATAAGGACATGATTCAGGAAAACCTATATACGGACCACTAAAGCGGAATACAACACCCACTCCATCTTCGATTGAACGATAATACTAAATGCTAAACATTTTAAATGCTAAACATAAAATTGAGTACCACATTTTACTAAAAACATTTCTAAAAGCATTTTAAAAGAAGCTCAAAAACTGTTGAAATGTCATAGGTACTGTACATTTAAAGCGTTGTTTTCATTCTAAGCATATAACGGAAGTAGAATGCAACGTGAATGAAACAGTAATATATACATATGATGAAATGGTCGATAAGTTCTTAAAATCAAAGCCATTGCATATCATGGAAATAAATGAAATGTTAGACAAGTAAGGTGACAATGTGTCCCTGGAAGTATTCAAAGAAGTCCGTTTTATAAGACTAGTTCTACTGTAAGCAGATTGTTCATTTGCCATGTCATTTCAAAAAAAATTTAAAAGAAAAAAGTTCAATTCTGGGAAAAGTTCCAAGTTCTGAAAAATAGGAAGGCCAAATTTCATTGTTGCCCTGGTACACTGTGAGCCGAATCAAAGTCAGTGTATGGGTCTGGCGTAAACATTAGATCATCTATTTCCGTAGCCAAAATATCGTCCACCGAAGTTGGCGACATTTGGAACACCTCGTTCAGAAGGTTAATTGCACAGAGATGAGAAACATTGCCTTCAGCAGAAGATGCAACGTTCGCGTCCTTTGTTACCTGTGTGCCCGTTGATCCATCTCGTACCTCAGCAGCAGCCGGAAGCGTCTGTGAGATCTCAATGAATGCCGCCATCAGGATTGGAAGCCTCTGGGGACAACACACAGCATGGGCCATTATCGGGTCCAGCAGAGTATCGATATCCGTTGGCATGACTGAAGGGGGTGTTAGACAGGTGTCTAGCACGCATTCTTCACCGCAAAACAGGCAGCGTAGAACAGGTAAGATGCAATCTTGCCAGATTGGTCTGAAGGACAGGAACCACGTTGTATTAAGTTCCCGTAGACGAGGCATGCCCAAAAGCTATACTATTCGCTCACGGCATTTCCGTTCAAGGAGGGCTCTCTCCACATCGCTCGGAGTGATGTTGGCGAAGATGCTTGCCATAGCGTAGTAGGAGGAATAGAAACAGAATTCCTGCAACAAGTGCTAGAATTAACGGCACACCACCAAACACCGAATGTGCGAAGTTTGGGATGATTCCGAGGACAGCCTGGAAAGGTGCTAATAGTCCGGAACAGATGGTCTTAAATACATGTACAATTCCGCTTGTATCTGACATGTTAAAGATACGTCCTATCATTTCTACGAAATGTATAGGGCAGTTTTTACGAATTAAAGCTTGTATCTCAGCCGAAGTCCTTGCAACTTGTAGATCATAGGTTTCTTTGGCCGAGGTCAAAGGCACTGATTGTTGTATAAGCATGGCTTTCATTCTGCTTAAAGTATCAAATTGTATAAAAGAGACATTTAACGAAGGCCATAGAGGCGACTCCCTGACTGTGTCTATTGGGGCAAACAATACTTGCATACAGCAAGTGACCCTGAAGTTGACCGTTACTAGATATGGGATGCCTGGCAACATGCCACAGCAACTCTGATCATTCAACATGAGGTAACTCCCATTAGAAAGTTGTCCAAACGTTGGATTAATCACAGCAGCTGGTGTACCCTGCTGGTGGCAGGACAAGTTTGCCACAGAACCATTACAAGCCCCGTGTAAAGAAATGTCCTGACAAATTAGTGAACCGCTTAGTGCACTTTCACAGTTTGTACCACTTAGAAACACTTCACGATCCCCACTCCAACATCTATAGATGTAAGGTAAATTCCAGGATGTCTTAATGTATTCTTTAGCACGTGGATGCGCTCCCACAACTGTGAGGAGCGTCCCCGGGGCACAGTGTTTGGCCCCCCAACCTTTCATATTTGCCTGCTTGCATCTGTTTAAGGCAATACTGAAACTGGAAAGTAGTCACAGGTAGACTCATTTTGCCATGAATAAGCCATTCTGTAGCTGGTTTTTCTGCCCCTGTGAATGGTAATTTTTCAAGTTTTTCAATGCTCAGTACTGTATACTTTGCTCCCCTTTGTGCCAGTTCGATCTGTTTATCAGTTAGATTGTATTCTGCAAACAGAGCCGACGTGTTGATAAAACGCCAAGGCACATAGCCCGCACGCAAAGATTGCAGCGTCCAGCTTAATAACATAATAGAACGTAACTGAGACTGGCCTTGCTGTAACATGGCTAAATCTTGTTCCAGTATGTCGATAGCAGAGGATACAATACTGTCCAATGAATAAATTCTGGAGGACAAAGTTGTTAACCCATTGTCGACCACAGAGAGAGTTTTCTCTAAGTTAATACGATCAAGTTCACGTATTCGTTCTGCGGCCTCCATCTGTGACACCTTCCATGCTTCATTATAAGCAGCATAAATGCCGGCATATATGAAACGTTTTTGACACGGTTTTCTTGGTCCAAGCAAGAATTCCCTAAGGTCTGCGTCTTCTTTAAGTAAAGATAAGTGTTGTTTCACATCCTTAAGTGTAGATTTTTGCAGCCAATCGAGGCACAATTTTCCTACACTGTATGTTGTTACTACCCCCGGATGCTGTCTTTGGACGTATCGTGGGTCTGGCCTATGAATAGTAAACCCCTGTGTTTTATTCAGGAATCTCTCTTGACAGTTGTTTGTGTCTGTGGGCCAGATCAACCATTTTCTCCAATCAGGATTTGTTCTGTTGAGTTGTAGTATGGTGTCAACTGTAACCGCTGCCTGTGTATTGTTATCACTTGCAGGTGTTGGTACAGAAGGTGCTTTCATGTCTTTAATCTTGGCTAACCCAAGGCAAGACGTTTGTTGGACCGTGTCATTCAAAAACATTATTTGTTGAGGGACGATACAGGCTCTGAATAAAGCTTCTATCCCCTGCACTTGCCAATCTTTAGTACCCCAGACAGATTTTGTGTCTATTGTGTCTTTCCATAAGTCGAAACCCTGTCTAGACAGTTGGGCAATAAATGCTGCAGAGTAAATCTGTTTTGTATTTGTTAACATAATTTTCAGTCCTGTTTTGTTTACATTTCTATAGTAAAATGTTTCTGGATCAGATGTATTGTATCCTGAAAAATATGGAAACTTTTAGCAAATGTTTTTGAACTTCCTTTTGGTGGTGTAGGACAATGCTCCCATTGGTTAAACATAAACACATTTCTAGGTGTTGCAGATTTATGCAAAAAATGATGACCATAGTGGTTATAGCAATACAGTTGTTCATAGTCTGATGAACCCTCTAAATATTCATTATTAGAAAATGCAGCAGATTTTTCTAGGTCAAACATCATATTATTTACAGTTTCAAAGTCCCAATCATCAGAAAAGGTACTGGATGAAACAAAATCACTTATTGAGATCTTAAATAAATGTGGAATGTTCAAATGTTCCGTCGGGCCAAAAATATCAAAATCAGTTTTGTCTCACACTATACCATCCTGTATAGGAATGGCTGTGATGTTCACTGCAGACAAGTCTCTTGTTTCACGATGGGATGATTTGTGAGGTTTTAAAAGTAAGTTCACTTCTTTTCTTTCAATGTCCAAATGGATGTATCTCCCATTTATAAGCACGCTC
Organism: Calotriton arnoldi; assembly: GCA_963921515.1. Lineage (NCBI taxonomy): Eukaryota > Metazoa > Chordata > Amphibia > Caudata > Salamandridae > Calotriton > Calotriton arnoldi. The sequence continues at coordinate 276,582 of CAWUFW010010373.1, read as the reverse complement.
ATAGTCATAACCAAAGCTAGCAACAGCAGGAAGAAAAATATTCCAGAATTAACCCAAAGTTCAATCCATGGTGAAACTAGATAAGTCTTTCAAAAAATGTAAAAAGTCTTGTACTTGCTGTTTAAAAGTTTTTGATGCTGGCGACGTCTCGGGCTCACTCAGATCCTCAGAAAACGTATCAAAGTTAATGAAATAGCCAGAAGCAGTTCTGTCAATTGTTGGAATTGCATCAGGATTTGTAGAAATCGCTGGGACCAGTTGATCACTTGTTACATTGGTGTAGACAGGTGTATTTGGACGAACTGTTACTTGTGTTTCAAGAGGGATGAGTTCCATAGCATTGTTGCTCAGTCCTTCATCTGTTACTGCTGAATTCTCGATGGTTATCAGTCTTTCAGTCTGAACCTCTTGGATAGTAGCGAGAGGAGTGTGTCTGCTACTAGGTCGGAGTCCACGAGGCCTACTATTTAGTATTGGCCACATACTGTGGTTTGATGAGGTCGATGGACACAAATCTTTTCTCCTTTATTCCAGCAAGGGGCGGCAGAAGTACTGTTCTTGTTCCGTGTATGGCTAGGACAGGTACTGGTTGTCTGTATGAAGGTCCAAATTCCTTCTTGTCCGCAATTCTTTCTCTGACTAGATCCCCAACTTTTGGAATCCAGACAGGCCTTGCTGGGACCGCCGGTTTTTCCCCAGTGGTGGTTGGCTGCAGGAATACGTGGCTTTGTTTCGATCTTAGTTCATTTAAGTCCTGTAAAACAGCCAAACGATCTTTGATATCAAAGGGTTTATTTTCCACCACTGTGCCACTACATTCCAGATCAGGCACCCACATTCTTGTCCCAAATAGGACCTCATATGGAGTGACCCCCCCTAGAGAACTTCTTGGCAAGTTGTTTAATGAGCATTGGACCCCATAAAGATGTTTGACCCACCCATCACCCGAACCTAATACCCTAGCTGTTATAGACTGCTTTATGTCCCGGTTTTTCCTCTCCACAACAGAATTTCCCTCAGGATGAAATGGAGAGGAGTACCGCAATGCAACGCCCAGACTGGCCATGGCGTCTTTGTAAGCCTGAGAGCTAAACGCAGGGCCCTGGTCAGAATGTAGCGTGCCTATTGCGTATGTGCCGAAAAAGACTCGCAAATCTTTTATAACAGTTCGAGCGTCAGCCGAGCGCTGAGGCCATATCCATAGGAACCTAGACTTAGTATTTGTGGGATTGCACTTGTCCATGAGGACGCCTGTGCATAGATAGTCTAATGCTGTCTAACAAAGGTGTCTGTACTGGGCAGCTACATTCGTAGCATGGTGTCTGGTGGCTTTCTCGCTGTAATTTACAGTCTATGCAGTTATTGATGAATATGTGTATTTCTGTATTCATCCCAGGCCACCAGTACATCTCTTTTAATGTCATTATTGTGTTAGAGATCCCTTGATGAGACAGACCCTCCCCCAAATGTGTTTCATAAATCAAGGCTGCTCTTCGTTCCATGTTTGGAATTACCCTATCCCCCACTCCAGGGATTCGAGCAAAAGGAACGTTGTTCGCATCAATTACATATGAGTACTTGAGTGGAAACTTTTTTGGTAACGCTGCACCACTGCCTTTGCTCGTAGCATTGACAGCCAACATTATCTCACTCTCTATTTTCGTTTTGAACGAGTGATCGCAGCTACGGAAGCCTTCTGAACAGCCCCTTTGCGGCTTCGTCAGCCAATGAATTCCCTGCAACGTGAACGCCATCACGTTGATGACTCAGTGTATGGATCACGTGAGCCTTTGGTAGTTCGCTTTTTAACTGAACTACTTGTTCCCAAAGCGTTTTATGCTTTATTGTGCCACCTTTTGCATCTTTGAACCCATTTTCAAGCCAAGTTTGTATATATTCATTATATGACTGCACACAGTAGAAAGAATCGCACACTATTAGTGTGGGGAATTCTCGATCTGTACTTTCAAGTGCCAGTTTGAATGCTTGTAGTTCAGCTCGCTGAGCTGTGCAATCTCCTAGAGATTGGGTTTTTGTGACCATAGGTCTGAAGTTGCCATCGCGCATGCGACCTTTAACGATTGCGCACGCTGCACTGTAAGCTTGCTTACTCCCTGTTGCGGGTTGTGCGGATCCGTCAGTGTAAATTATGAATTCGTACTGATCGAGAGGCAGAATCTCAGTAGGCAGAGGACATTCATGTTCATATTGCAGGAACGCTTGTGTTTTTAGATCGGGATCAAAAACATATTCAACATCTGTTGCAGCAAGAGAATTAACCCATTGTATCCATCTCGGATGTAATGCTTTAGCATTTGGAATGTTCGCTTTTGTTACCGCCTCTAAGGCCGGAACAGGGGTTACGACAATAATGCGTTTCCCTTAGGCTAGAGCTCTTTCTTTTGCTACAGCGGTTTGAACTGCTGTCAGAATTTTTCTGTTGAAGTGAAGCGCATTTCTGCTGGTGTATACAAGTGTGATTTGTATGCAATTGGTACTTTTCACCCTCATTAAATGTTAAGTAGGTGAATCCGCATTGACCCGAAATTATTCGGATCACTAAATTGCGTTGACTTACGCGTGTTTGTAAAATGATTTGTTGCTAACATGTTAGCTTGGAGTGAACGGAAGATTTCTGTGTGTTCTTGTGTCCAATTTTTGATTGAAAAATCAGGTTTGATTAATGCGTAGAGAGGTTTAAACCTTTCTGCGTAATTTAGAATGTATGTTCTCCCAAAATTTAGGAAACCCAGGATGGATTGTAAATTTTTCAGCATCTTTGGAGGTTGGAGCAGCGCACATCTTTCTAAAAAGTTGGCTGCCAAGCTCTTGCCTTCACTTGAAAGCTCATATCTTAGAAACAGGACATTGAGATGGGCAATTCTGGACTTTTTGAAGTTGAATTTGTAGCCCTCAGAGGCGAAGCCCAGTATAATGGTGCTCACCCTGTTCAAGTGTTTGTCCAGGTCATCGTCTGTCAGATAGATGTCATCGACATATGACAATGCCTCATTATCATAAATTTGTAGTAACTCCGTTACTCTCGCTGAGAATAACCCCGGGCTGTTCTTGAACCCTTGTGGGAGTCGACAAAATTGACGCTGGGTCCCCATTATTGTGAAAGCTGTTAAGTACCTGCTTTCAGGTGCTATATTTTGACAAAAGAAACCATTTGAGATATCCAATGTGGTTTTGTATTTTTTACGCACAATGTTATTCATTAATGCTGTACTATGTGCATTTTGCACTGCATATGTTTTTGAACAAGTGTTTAAGTGTCTGTAATCCAAAACTAGATGAGAGGTATTGTCTGGTTTGGAGACAGGAAACAAAGGATTGTTCATTGAAGAGGTGCATGTTTCAATCACCCCCTGGTATTCAAGTTGATCTAAGATCTCCCTGACCTGTTTTTTAGCTTCTTGCTTTATTGGGTACTGCCTTTGTGCAGTAGGTTCATTTTTCAGATGTATTTTATGGTGAGGTGAATCCTCATCCCATCCTACATGATTTTTAGGTCGAGCCTAGAGTAGCGCGCAAGCGTTGCTCTGGCGAAGACTTTATGTAGGGGCTTCAAAAAGCTGACCAGACGCTCGTGCGTCATGGCCTTTTCCTTGCGGTTACCCGCACGGCCGCCATCTGTTTCCAATTATCGTGCCCAGACGCGGGCGCGATAATTGAAAATACATGGCGGCCGTGCGGGTAACCGCAAGCAAAAGGCCATGGTGCACGAGCGTGTGGTCAGCTCAGCAGGCTGCCGCGCTCGCTCGCCCCCGCTCCTCTTTTCCCCGTTCCTCTCTTTTTGGTTGTGTCGGCGAGCCTCTGCCCACTGTGCATAGGGAGTCAAGTGGCACCAAGACATTGGGCTTCTTCTTCCGTGCAGTTATTAGGTGCAGGTGCTGAGTATTGGGAGACCGGGAGATTTCTTACTAATCCGTGCTTCAGAAACACTTGTACGACTGCAGAAAAGCAAGCCACAAGGTTATTTAATTTAAAATGTCTCCTTATATTTTACACTGTTGTAGAGTTGTACAAAATAGCTAGTAGATACCACAGAGATACTGAGCTATTATTACATAGAGTTTTATTTAAGGTTTTGAATTTGGCAGTTTTCCTCTTTGTTCTGCTTTGAACAAGTGAATAATTGTGATACGTTTGGAGCCAAAGATAAAGTTTTGATCGTTTCTCTGCATTCTGGCGGGAGCGTGCGGAGCGGTACGTGTCCAGCTCTGCTTTCCTCGCAGCTCGTGAGGCAGGAGGCTTTGCCTTGGTGCCAGTCTGCGTCAGCGCGCGCCGGTGAACTAAAGCCCGGAGGAGCCGTGCTCATCACATTATTCTGGCAGACAGACACCACTAGCCGCTCCAGATGGCCAGAGTCTTGATATCAAAGGACCGGGAACAGACCCAAGGACGCACTTGTCGGCTTGGACATCAGGCCAGCTCCGGGCGTCGCTGGGAAGAGCCTGGCAATGGCTCTCAGTGTAACGCCATCATGCCAAGTCTAAGCAGGTGAAATGACACCGAGATATGTAATGAACGTCCACCCGCCCTCTCCTGCTGGGCTGTAAAACACGCACTCAAATAGAGTCAAATTACCACGCTCGAAGTATTGCACCCTAATTCCAAGTTTGAACGCGTTTTGTTGAGAGGGGGGAGATATTTATGAAAACTAAGCAGCTTGGTATTTCACACACTGCTCTGAAGCTGGTTCAAAATATCTCCACCAGTCCAACCCAAAGATCAGATTGGATTTTAAGTTATAGGGAAATGTTCTAAGACACGAAGGCACTGGACGGCCGGATGGGTTGGGGCAGTTCAGTCAAATGTAGGGTTGCTTTACCGCCTTTCACAGGCACAACCTGTCACACGCCCCCTAATTCTCCTAAATGCCTGCCATGTGTCAGGCCAACCCTAGGACTATAGTGGGAAGGGAGGTTTGGGGGTGGTGTGGACGCGATGGTCCAGTCAAAGCTTGGTAAAACAGTGAGCGTGGTATTTCAGTCCATTTCAGGGAGCATTTCGTATATCTGTGTGGGGAGGGGAGGAAGATGAAGTGTTGGACTGGCCTATCAGGCAATCAGACAGTGCTGGATGGGCTGGTCTGATAGGCCAGTATGTGGGCCGGTTTTTTAGACTTTTTGTTGGCCATGCTTTATGGTCTGGAAGGCTGTTTTTTACTGTTGATTTCCCTAATATTGCCACAAACATTGCCTGCAGCACACACAAATACATACAGTCTCCTCTACCTTGCAAAACACCTATACAACTTGTCTTTACAAGTTCAAAAGTGCTCCAATTTGCAAATATGGGCCATGTTTTTAGATATTCGATTCACTGATGGGGGACACTTTTATTTTGGTACCATGGCCTATTTTTTTGTCCCAGTCCAACCCTGGGAAGAGGACATTCTTTCCCTATCATATACCCATGCACAATTTACTGACATGCGTATTGATGTCTTTGGTGTGAATTGCTGAGTCAGCACATTAAATTCTTAGCTTTCAAGAGGTGCTTGGGGCTCACTAAATTGTAGTAGCTTGGGTCACTGACAAATTATGTCATATTTATAATTGGGCTGCACTCATGTTTTGTGTGCCACAGCAAATTAGACAAATATCATCTGCATTTGTCATTCACCCGATATGTGCAACACCGTGGATTCACTAAAGGGAATTTGTGAAAACAAATCAAAAAGTGTATTCATCTGTGAAATAAGCAAAATACGAAAAAAAAAGAATGTGCGATTTCAAAATAGAATGGTACGAACAAACCTGTCTGCCCACTCCCTGGTTCACGCTGTGGCAAATAGGTGGATGTGCAAGAAAGTTAAAAAAAAATTGCCAACCTTTGGCTATTATGTCCTTATTAGACTCTACAACATTGATGTATTTGTCTTCATAGTCAGCCAGGGTGATACCAAAGTGTTGCTAGTGCTAATTTTTTTTTTTTTTAGAAATGAAGGCATAATTTAGCTTCGCTGTGAATACATTACTGCACTCAGACTGACACAGGACATTTATAGTGAGCTACTGAGTAAGACAGATCAGTGAGATAAGTGCTCATTTCTGAGACCTACTGAATCAGTGGGCCAGAAGTTTGATTCCTAGCATGGGTGATGCAGTGTTTCATAATAATAATTGTTATCTGCATTGCTATGATATGAAATGAAAGATCTCTGTCAGCAAGTGTTACATAACAACCTACTTATTGATATTACCAAATGTACTAAGTAGTAGAGACATGCGATCTAAGACTGTGCTAATGAACTGCGTCTGGTGACATTGTGGCATATTTCAGAATGACAGAAGGAGCTATGATGGGTACCTCTAATGCACCATTACCACTACATGCCATGCCACCGGTCAATTTAAAAGGGCTATCCGGTAAATGATCCCACAATAGATCTCGAAACCCTAGCTAACATCATCAAACACAGCCCTGTTCTAGAATACTTATTGTCGGTGACTGTCTGAGATGGAGGACTGGGTAAAAAGCAGTGCTGAATTTGAGTTGGTGGTTTCTGGTGCTTGGCACCAGCACTTAATTGTCAACACAGAACTGACAACAGTCTGCCACACTGTCTGTCTAATTTAGAGATGAGCACAACACTTAGTAATTTTTAATGTATATTGAATTAATATGTAGGAAGGCAATGCCGAAACGCGCGTAGTATGTGTATATCCTACCGCCAGTTTCACAAAATCATTTTATAAATTGATTGCATAAGACAGAACAAATCAAAACGTATACTGCATTGATTAAAGATAAGATCAGCTCAGTTTATATATTGTATTATCTAGATGAGTTACAACAACGTTTATTATATCATCATGTATGACATTTGTTATTCATATATAGAATTCCGTTTCTATTGTAAATAAGCATCATCAGATCAAAATGAATGCATTTTATATAATTACAAAAAATGTTTACAAAAAATATATATTAATATTTTTAGATAATAAATGATTTAATACTATCTTTTTGAATATCTTTGTTGCCTTGGTGTCTACATCACTATTTTTTGGTTTCTTTGTTGCTCACACTAGCTATTGTTTATCGCCTCACCTTAGGCAAACTTTTTTTCAATTGTATTGAATTAATAAACAATACCTGCCACCCAAACCATTCTTATAGCTTTGGGGGTCTGAAATAGCCTGAATTGTCACACTTGTTGGAGTGTGATGGTTAGTACTTGTGTTGGTACTGTCACTGGAAGCACCTTGCAGAGACAATAGGTCGGTCAAGCTGCAGTGGGCTGCTGGCGAGGGCCCTGGCACTTATTTTTATACCAATTAAGCATTGGTAAAAAGAACTGCTTTCTGTATACTGAAAGGCCTCTTTAAGAATGAGAGCTCTTAACTGATGGATGAGCTTCAATTTTTCAAACTTAAAGCCATCCAAATCTGAGATCTTGGTTCGTTGTGTGACCTCTTTATCTTGTGAATTTGTTGGCACAATTCCCAGCCCTTCCGCTATCATTGCTGATCAGGAGCCCTCTTTGGTGTTCCAAATTAGAATGGGTACCAGTCAGCTCTCGGCCAGCTTTCTTATTGATGACGTTTTTCTGAAGGCTGTAATACCTCCTAAGCATCCACTAGGTAGTTGGTGCCTACCAGAGATTACCAGATGCCTGCTGTGTCAATGACAAAGTTTGGAGAATACAGAGCTCCCAAGAACATATCTCTCCAACTTTTCAATTGGTTACAGGTGGCCCAGCATCTATACCCCATGACTCAGTGAATTACTGATATGGCTTTTCACAACAAAGGATCATGGTAATCCCATCAAAGACAATCCACTACAAACTCATCAGGTCCATTAGGCCCTCACATGCCTTGCTCCTAAAGGCTCCAACATTTCCAAATGCTTGTAACAGCCATCAGCATCATCATCAATTGTATTTTTTAGGTCGAGCCTAGCGCAGCGAGCAATGCGCTGCTCTATGGGAGGCTTCTTGTGAGCACTCTAAACTTCTCCGTGTGGGTCTGACTCCTCCCACACATTGGATTGGCCTTTGCGTGTGTCTTTCAATAATGAAAGCACGCAAATGGCCAAAGGCGGGTGCATGTCCCACCTCCTTTCCAATGTGTCAGTCCCACGGCGTTTTGCTCTCGGGAGCGAGCAGCGGCGCGCAGGGTGGCAGCTGCATTCCTGGTGGGTCAGGTTACACGCAACTCGCCGTGCTTTCGCTTTTGCTTGTTTACGTTCCCACGCCGTGCTTTCGCTTTTGCTTGTTTACGTTCCCAACACAGCAAGGCCGTGCGCTTTTATTAATTTCTGAACGGCTTCACTTTGACTTTAAGATCGCCTTTATTTATTTATAGTGTTTATGTTAGCATCCCGCCAAAAGCCCTGCATCCCCGCTCCTCCCGCTGGCTGCTACACCGAGAAGATAAGAAGCGCTCTTGTTTACATTGCCTGCGCTCGTGTGCTTAGAATGTTTGTTGGCTTTCTTCCAAAGCAGCCTTCACGCCTTTATTTATGAACGGCACCCCTTTCACTTTAAGCGCACCTTTATTTATTTGTGAACGGCGCCGCTTTCACTTTAAGCGCGCCTTTATTTATCTATAAAGTGTTTGTTAGCATCTCTTGACGGTATAGTCTCCAGGATAATGGAAAGAAACCCTTCCGTGATTGCATGTTGCTACATATTACAGAGTGGAACATGTTCTACGGCGTAAAACATTGACCGGTATTAAAAATACCAACCTTACCCTTGGTGTGTGGAGGGACCCCAGCCTTTGTTTTGAACCACATTTAATCTTTCCTTCTTTACGTGTACCAGCAGCCCGCTCTGTATTTTGCTTGCTAGCATACCATAGTATTCGGTTAAAATACACCTGGCTTTCTCAAAACACTGGTCTCTTGCACCAAGGACGTCACATGGGATTCGATTTCTCAATTTCCGGTGGTGCTTTCAGCAGCTAACGCTGTGCACAGTGGTGAGAATTCATTAATCGGCAATGCAGCTCTGTGCCAGTTCGTGACCGTGCTGTCGTAAGCTTTCTGCATACATTCCGTGAACTCCAGCTCAATATTCAACCATGTAAGAATGTGGGTGTTCCTTTTTACCCTTTTGTCCCACAACTCCTGAATAAATGCATAAATGCCACATAAATTATATTTACTGTAAAATGCGTGCTTCTTTTATTTAAATAATGTTCTTTGCTGCTGACGCTTCTGATTGTGCCGCATGTTCTTATGTATCCGAGTGCATTTTGTTTTTACCTCACAGGATGCTTTTTGACAGCTTAGCATGTCAGAACACCCCTGCCCCCCCAAATAGATTTTTGTAAATGTGCTTCAAAAATATTTACATTTACGCCAGTAGATCACAGGTGGATATGTAAGACTCCTTGGCGCCCAGGGGACTTGCTCTACTTTCTATTATTGCAAATAATGGACTTCCCGCCATTTTGAAATACGGTCCTGCTTCTCATGTAGTGTCAGAAAGAAAAACGGTGGGCTTTGTGCACAGCAAACAAAAACACCGCAGAGAACAACACTGCATGGACCGCATTAACACACCACATACGGGGATAGCAAATTTCAAAAGCACGCTGGTAGCTGTGTTTCCTTACAGTTACTAGTCGAGAGACAGCGGTTCGTAACCCCACAATTGGACTGGGAGCGCTCAGTACAATAAAACATAGAGGGCCTAACCCCCCGTCCCTCCCCCACCCCCTGCATGACTGGAGCGCCTCACTGCGCCGGCTGCTCGGCGGCCGCATTAAGGTTGTTACAGGCCGACGGCCAATGTGTGGGGTTACTTGCTGTGAGAGATTACAATTAATCCCATTAACCAACAATAAACAATAACTAATAATAACCGAAATAAATCAGGATTAACCACTTACCTTGGGTACGGAGTAGCTCGCTACCCGCAGTAAAGCTCTTAAATGACTCTACAGATGTAGTAAGCGCTATATAAATGAAATTACAATACAATTTGAAAATTGTTCGGTTATGGTGATTTATTTAAAAAATACACTCTTGGTAGTAAAGTAGGATTAACTTTTATGAGCATTCATTTTATTTCAAAAATAGATTTCAGAGCAGCAATTTTACAAGCACAGTAGTTTTTAGCTCGCCTTTCAAACAGTACAAAAGCAGAAACACAAAAGTTTTTCATTTACACACTATTGTTTGTGGCCTCTTGGTTCGATTCAATCAACTTAAGTGGAACCGGAACCATCCGCAACTCCCAGAATGCACAAGGTTATTCAAAGAAAATCCAGGACTGAAGAACTGCGGCCTTCGTGACACAGAGCTATCTGGGAACCATATAATATTGGCAAAGCTACTGCATACTGGAGGGGAAACGGTCATTACAAAGCAGCTGTTACCACACATAGCCTGTACCATGTACCAGTGCCACGAAACTATCTTATATATATTTCTAAATCAGACTACTTGAACTAGTGTGCAGCAGTTGTATAGCTCTTCAATTCCTGGCTGCACAACACCCAGGAAAATGTGCTGCATGGCTAAACACTTATAAGGTCCCAAAGGCGAGACCTATTGGCTATGCCAATGCTTGTTGTATAATGCTGGGGCCTGGGCAACTGCCCATTTCCTGGCATAAGTATATTTTAGATGAATTGGAATATGGTTAGAGAAGGCAGGCATAATAATGTCCTCGCCATGTGGGCACTCCCTGACAAATTGTGGTGGCCAGCCTTTTTCTGCTAGAAGTATGTCATAGCTCCTTGAAAGTTTTTCCCAAAAAAGTGCTTTCACCTGTCTAGGTATGTCTCCCTCCATCCGGAGTGTTATTTCATATAACTTTTGTGGAGTACTAACCCTGGTGTCTACAGTCTCAACTGCAATGTACTCATTCAAGTCCACTATCTCCAGAAGTTCCTTCAGGTTCTGGCGAGCTATTGTGACTTCTGCTGCACTGTCCAGCATTGTCTGAGCCCATTCTCCGTTCTTGAGTTGTGTTCTCAGTATCCTCGGCATGTCTGACCTTCAGACCTGCTACCTTCTTCTTTGAGAATTGAGGTTTTGATTTGTTTTTCGGAACGTGTTTGTCGTCTTTCGATTTCACGCGTTCTTCTCTATGTTCTTACCGTCCTCTTCTTTCCGATGTCTGTGACGAGATCTGAAAGGTACGAGAGGAACGTGTATCAGTATCTTGATACCTGTCAGGCTTTTTCAAATTATCCCTATTCCTGAGGTTATACCTCCTTTCAGAGGGCTCCTTTTGAGGAGACCTACCTCGGGATTGAGAACGTTTCTCTGAATTATTTTTATTAGTTTCCCACTTCTTTTTGGAAGATGTAGGAGTTTGTTTAATAGAGTCCTTCTCAGGACTTTCAGATAGTTTTGGCTTCAATGGTCTTCCACCCAAACTATCTCTGCCTAATTCTGCATATGATTGTTCTATTATTCTGGGTAGCTCAGTTTGATGTTCTGTAACATCGAATTCCCTTAATCGTTGGCGGATCGCCACTGCTGCTGCCTCCCCTTTAATATTAGATAATATTATTGTTGAGACCTGGTCGAAATTCTTCAGTAATTTCATACCTAAATTTAGAGCAGGCTCTGCCCGTATTCGTTTTGAATTTGTTTCAGGACATCTGGTATTACTGCAAGTGATGGAATACCATGTGTTTTAGTATAGATGGCAGCAAAGACTGAGCCCCAAGTGATGCAGTCTTCCAGTTGTGGTGTGATCCCCATCGGTAAACAGATGGTTAGGATTCTGTGTTTCTCATACGGGCTAGTATTTGGAAATACTGCTTCTATTTGAGTAATTTTTTGAGCTAACCAGAATGGAATTTGCTCACGTTTTGTGGGCATTTTTCCCATGACTGCAGATAGAGTCTGTGGTGTAATTTGTAGTGTATTCCCCGGTTGAGGAGTTTGATTTGGAAGTGTCAATGGTGGTTGGACTGTGAAAGTCCGCATGACATATCGGACTAGTTGTCTGTAGATTTTTATTAACTCTTGTAGTTGAGTAAGTAATTCCTCGTCTGACATTATATCGAGTTCAGGATGAGGAGTGTAGCCGGCTAAGATCGGCCATGTTGCTCCTGGTCTACCTAGTGGACCGAGCCTGGTAATGTTTCTGTGAGGTTTTAGGGCACCTTTAAACCAGAGCTGATGCTCCTGGTATGTTAGTGGAATTTCAATATCCTCGAAAGGAATATATTCCTCTGGTGGATCATCTTCTTTGTAGAAGTGAAACAGTCTTGTTACTGAATTTGATTCAGGAAATATGACCCATGAATAGAATACCTCTGTCTGAAAGGATTCGTGTGCCTCTATCACGAAAACTGCTCTACCGCCTCTTGGTGGTAGGCCATGTTTTATAAGTTTTAGAGTGATGGCTCTTCTTAAGTTTGGATTGATGTCTATAACACCCTCCTCAGGTTCATTTAAACCTGTAAAGTTAAAAACTGTTGCTATGGCTGGGTCAGCCGCAGCTCCACCGGTGTCGGTGGCATTTTCCCTGTTGGACATTTGTTTTTTGAAAAATGCAGAACAAGTTTCAAGGAAACAAAAAGATAAGGTGCACAATATTTTGGAACACTGTATCCTTCAACGTTGAACAAACCAAACAACTAATATATAGGGTACTTCCCTATTTAGTTATGGCGGATATTTAACCCTACCCACTCCAGACGTCTTATGGAGTATGTGAGTAGGGGTCTCTGAGAAAAGCACGAATGAGTTACTCAGTATCTAGCGTTAAATTACTGCCTTACCAAACCGTTGGGCGCCATGTAGTGTAGTTCCTATTTCCCTAATAGGCTCTGCGCATTGGAATAATATAACCTATAGGTTTGACATAGGACTAAGGTCGGTATGTCCCTATCGATTATATTAAACTTAATTACCTGTGCCAGCTAGCTCAGAGGCCACTAGAAACTCCTTGAGAACAAGAAGGGAGTAGTTTCTGGCAACCGAAAAACATGACAACTTTGTTTCCCTTTAGAAGCGGAACATGTCTCAGAATCATGGAAACAATAGATAACAGTTTCACTCATTCAATCGTGCATGCTTAGTTTCTACAGAGTTACACAGAAAGGAAAGACGGGCGTTTCAATAAAAAGGGTTTTATTGAACAGTCTTGTTTCTCGTGTAAGAGATATGTGCTGTTATGATCACAAGACAGTATGCAAGATAAATAATGTACAGCGTAAGCAGTAGAAATAAATAATACTGTGCTAGCATTATCTTTTAGCATATATTCACGTACATAAATAACATGAGCTAAGAATGCGAGTACTCATTCGATGCGTCCCTAAGCTAGTTCTACCCCAATGTGCCTAACCTAGTCTAGGTGTAGGGAAAGATAGAAGTAGGTGGAGTATTCTCTAGTATGGTATACCAAGAGTATGCCAAGTATAGTATGCCAAGAGTCCCTCTAGGATCTAGTCAGCTCCATACCTTGAGAATGAGAGAGGTGGGAATCTCCTGCCGGATCTGAAACTCTAACACCCCGCGAAGGGAGTCAGAACACTGGAAGCTGGATTCGTCTGCGTGCAGGAATGACAGCGTCTTCTCAGTGCGTCAGGCCGGGATACGGGCCCCTCTGAAGTCGAGGTCTCCTCTAACTTGCTTGGGCAAGGGAAGGTATATTTATACCTGGTAGGTGTCGTGGAATGTTAGCATTGACGTGAAGTCGGAGAGAGGAAGACGTCAGGAATGAACCCTTAAAGTATAACGGTTCATACATAATAGATGAGTTCTTGGAGAAATCAATAGTCCTGTGCTAGGGGAACTCCCGAAGCTTAAGGGTCTGGTTTCTAAGAACTCGTTGTGACGTTAGGTGGACGGATGTCGGTGACCATGCCTGTATTTGGAGTGCATGGTTAATGCCTAAATAAGGACTGGGATTCTATGCCTATATAAGGGCAAGGCGAATTGTGCCTATATAAGGACATGATTCAGGAAAACCTATATACGGACCCCTAAAGCGGAATACAACAGCCTAAGAAAGGCTGAAATAGCGGAAAGATAGCCCTTGATAGTGCCCAGAGCAGAGCCCTGCCGGGCCAAAGAAAGAAGGAACAAAAGGACTTCTGAAAGAGGGGCAGAAAGGGGATCCACAGCCTTTGCTGTGCACCATGCCACAAACTTGTTCCACCTGCAGGCGTATACCAACTTAGTGGAGGGACGCCTGGCTGCCAGAATGACATTGCAGACTTCAGGAGGCAAGTAGAAAGGAATCAACTGCCGCCGCTCAATCTCCACGCAAAGAGCTGGAGACTGGACAGGTTCGGGTGGAGGACCGTCCCCTGCTGCTGCGACAGAAGATCCTCCCGAAGAGGCAGTCGGATCGGGGGATCTATGATCATACTGAGTAGCTCGGGATACCAAACTCTTCGAGCCCAGTCCGGAGCCACAAGAATGACTTGGGCCCGGTCACGCCTGATCTTCTTCAGCACTCTGGGCAGAAGTGGTATAGGCGTACAACATACCGCAACTCCACTCGCGACGAAAAGCGTCGCCTTGCGAGTGCCGCCATGGAAATTCCAACGCGCAGAACTGCTGACATTGCGCGTTCTCTTCGCTGGCGAATAGATCTAACCAAGGCTCTCCCCACTGTTGAAAGAGACCTTGCGCCACCTCCGAGTGAAGACGCCATTCGTGATCCATCATGCACCTGCGGCTGAGTTCGTCCACCCTGGCGTTCAGTGAACCTGCCAGGTGTTGAACCCCCAGGGAAATGCCCTGATGTTCCAGCCATGTCCAGAGGCACAGGGCCTCCTGACATAGGGTCCACGACCCCACCCCGCCCTGTTTGTTGAAGTACCACATGGCGGTGGTGTTGTCTGTGAACACCTGCACTACTCTCCCCTTGACAGAGGGAAGGAATGCCTTCAGTGCAAGTCGGATCGCCCAGAGCTCCAGAAGGTTGATATGGAGCCTGGACTCTGCCGGAGACCAGAGGCCTCTGATCTCCGCCTCTCCCATGTGGCCACCCCATCCCCGGAGGGACGCATCCGTCACCACTGTGTGCTCCGGTTGGGGAAGGGAGAGGGATCTGCCATTGACCCAATGCCGGTTCGTGAGCCACCACTGCAATTGTTGTGCAGTGCCCACCGAGATCTGGACATAATCGGACAGGTTCCCCTGATGCTGCACCCACTGGAACTTCAGGTCCCACTGCAGAGCCCGCATATGCCATCTGGCATGATCGACCAGCAGGATGCAGGAGGCCTGAGGCCCAGCAGCCTCAGGGTAATTGTGACCGAAACCCAGGATAGAGGCTGAAAGATCGGAATCAGAGCCTGAATATCCTGGACTCGCCGTTCGGGAGGATAGACCCGAAAGTGCGTCGTATTCAGAACCGCTCCAATGAAGAGGAGCTTCTGAGAGGGAATCAGCAACTTCGGCACATTTATGGCGAACCCCAGCAAATGCAGGAGTTCGGCCGTAGTCTGGAGGTGGGAGACGACGGTCCGGGGCGAGCCCGCCTTCAACAGCCAGTCGTCGAGATAGGGGAAGACTGGAACCCCTGATCTGCGCAGGTGAGTGGCGACCACCGCCATCACTTTCGTGAACACCCGAGGGGCGCTGGTAAGGCCAAAGGGGAGCATGGTAAACTGAAAGTGCTCGTGGCCTACCGTAAACCGCAGGTAACGCCGGTGGGCCGGCAGGATGGGAATGGGGAAATAAGCGTCCTGCAGGTCCAACGCTACCAACCAGTCTCCAGGGTCGAGGGCAGACAAGACCTGAGCAAGAGTTAACATCTTGAACTTCTCCTTCCGGAGGAAGCGATTGACGTCCCTGAGGTCCAAGATAGGACGCAGGCCCTTGTCCTTCTTGGGCACCAGAAAGTAGTGGGAGTAACAACCACGTCCTACTTCTGGCGCAGGAGCGCGCTCGATGGCCCCCTTAACCAAGAGGGCCGCAACTTCCTGTTGAAGAAGTGCCAAGTGATCCCCTGACATGCAGTGGTACCTGGGTGGCATGGCTGGAGGGGTAGTCTCGAAGGGGAGGGAGTAGCCCCTTCGGACTATTTGTAAAACCCACCTGTCCGAAGTGATGGTGTGCCAGTGGGGAAGGTGATGGTGAATCCTGCCGCCCACTGGCGTTTGATGGGCCTGAAAAACCAGACTACGAAGGTTTGGAGGCAGTGGTGGCTGGGGTGGAGGTGGACTGACCCGCCTGCTGGCCCCCTGACCCGGCTCGGCAGGTCCCACATCCGCGCTGAGACTGTTGCTGCGCAGGCCTGTGGCTCTGATACGAACGTGTCGGGGCGCCCCTTCCGTGGCCACGAAAGGAGCGAAAAGCAGAAGGCGGAGGAGGGCGCGTGGCGGAAAGGCCCAAGGACTTGGCCGTAGCCCGAGAGTCCCTAAAGCGCTCCAACGCACTATCTGCTTTGTTGCCGAAAAGGCGAATGCCATCAAAGGGCATGTCCATCAGAGTGTTCTGGACATCCCCAGAAAAACCAGTTGTTCTCAGCCAGGCGTGGCGGCGGAGCACCACTGTCGTGGAAATCGCCCTGCCCAGCGAGTCGGCGGTGTCAAGGCCACAACGAATAGTGAACTTGGCTGCATCCCTCCCTTCAGCAATAGCTTGAGAGAGCACTGTCCGGGCCTCCTTCGGACATTGAGGCAGCACGCGCACCACCGTATCCCACAGAGAGTGGGAATAACGGCCCAAGAGGCATTCAGTGTTCACAGACCGCAGCGCTGAACTGGCGGAAGAAAAAATCTTCTTACCGAACTGCTCCAGTTTCTTGGATTCCCTATCCAGTGGTGATGTAGGGAATGCGCTCGGGGACGCAGAGGCTTGGACAACCAAGCTCTCAGGGGTGGGGTGTTGGGAAAGGAAAAGAGGGTCGCCCGGGGCAGGGCGATGGCGTCGGGCCACGTTCCTATCCACAGGAGCCCCTGTGGTGGGCCTGGACCAGGTGCCCAAAAGAACGTCTGAAAGTGCATCATTAAAAGGCAGCAGTGGCTCCGAAGAGGTAGCTGCCGGCTGAAGCACTTCCGTCAGGAGGTTAGTCCTGACGGCCGCTGTAGGGAGCTCAAGGTGGAGGGCTGCGGACGCCCTACGCAACACCACTGCGTAACTTGCACCCTCCTCCGTAGCCACAGTAGGAGGAGACAGCATGCCAAGGTCAGGAGAGGTATCAAGACCACTGGCATCCCCCAACTCCTCTGCCCAGTCCGGGTCAAACTCACATTGTGCTGCGAGAGGGTCCTCAGACCCCTCCCAGTTCTCCCCTTCCTCCGAAGGCTGATAAACAGGCCGAAAATAAGGAGGACGGACATAGGGATAGAAATGCCCCATCAGCGTTGGAATCGGCATCGAGCGA
Organism: Calotriton arnoldi; assembly: GCA_963921515.1. Classification (NCBI taxonomy): domain Eukaryota; kingdom Metazoa; phylum Chordata; class Amphibia; order Caudata; family Salamandridae; genus Calotriton; species Calotriton arnoldi. The sequence goes on along the minus strand of CAWUFW010010373.1, from coordinate 259,301 downwards.
CGCCGGTCCGGCACCGTATCCACATCGGGGCTGAAACCGGGGGCGACGTCGTCCAGTGGGCCGGGCGACATCGGAGGTGGTGCCGGTGGGGTCGATGGGGGCGGAGGTGTCACAAGGTCAACCGGCGTCAACCGGGATCCAGGCCTGGATCCATGGGGGTCCTGCGGCGCCGGGGCCGGAGCCGACAGCGATGCCGGAGCCACCGACAGTAAAGAGCTAGGACCCCCAGTCGGGCCGGTGGGGCCCGAAGGCGCGCCAGCAGGGCCCGACGGCCCAAAGAGGCGAGCCATGGCTGACAGAAATTCCTGCAGCTGGGCCAGAGTCGCCGACGGACCCGGGAAGGGCGGGTAGGCCAGCGGCGACTGCGTAGGCTCCGCCAGAGCCACGGGGGAGGAACCACCCGCACCCTCAGCCGCGTCACACGACGGGTGAGGGGAAGTCGGAGAGCGACGGCGCTTCTTCGACTTCTTTGAGTGCTTCGTCTTACCTGACCCTGAGTGCGAAGACTTCGATCCCGATGAACGGTGGTGGCGGCTCCGTGACCGGTCCCTCGACCTCCCACGGGACCAAGACCTTGAACGGCACGGAGCCGACTGCCGGACTTCCAGCAACTTTCGGGACCGCTCCCGCAAAGTCTTCGGCGCCATGGCCCGGCAGTCGGAGCACCACTTGGGGTCTTGGTCGCGCTCCAGGCAGTAAAAACACACATGGTGCGGGTCCGTCACCAACATCATTCGATGACAGTCCCCGCAGGTCTTGAAGCCGGGCATCCCTACTGCACCAGGAGTCGATCGACTCGAAAAATAGAGACAAAAAGCCTCGAAATAACTCAGTCAAACAGTGACTGGGGGCACCGCTCTCTCTCCAGATCTGCGCTTGCTGGTGCGGAAAAAGAAAGAACTGATGTCAGCGCGCAAGGGCGGCGTCTAAGTAGCTGCCGCGACGTCATCTCGGCGACCACGACGCCAACGACGGACGCGGAGCCGCACGACGCCACCTTCCGACGCACAGGGGTACTGCTGACGAAAACTTTCCAGATCCAGTCTGACGCCTGGGGGTAATTCTAAGGTAAGGAATCTATCACTAACATGTTTCTTTCAGATATAGTGCACAGAATACTGCTTTACATTTTCCCTTGGCAAAACTGAATAACAATAAAATCCCAGAACATAAATGAACAAAACAAAACAAAAAAAACCAACAATGAAAAAGTCCTAACAACCATACCAGTTGAACCTTTATAAAACGAAACATAAAATGATAGCCCTTGTGTGAGTAAAGCACCCAAACTGACATTGCTAGTGTCATCAATGATGTAACACTGCAGTCTCAGATCAAAAGGGTTCACCGTCTTTGAGCTGGCAAGGTGTCTTTTGATCCACTCAAAACTCTTCTCACACACATCACTCCATACAAAAGGTGTATTTTTCTTGAGAAACACAGACAATGGTTTAGCAAGAGCAGCATAATCTGATATAAAATGAGCGTAAAATTCACATAAACCCAAAAAGACTTAAGACCACTTTTCTTAAATGGTGCAGCAGCGTCAACAATGCCCTTGACCAAACCTGGTCTGGGTTCAATTCCATCTCCAGATACAACATCCAAAATATTGCACCCTCATTTTACAAAATTCACATTTTTCTTTTTCTAACACTACCCCCTTCTCCTGCATGATGGATAGAACTTCATCCAGAATCTTATCATGTTCTTCTTTAGTAGTTGTAAAAATCAGGACATCATCCTGGAAAGCTGCCACCACTTTGACGTCTTTGAAAAGATTTAATATAATCCTCTTAAAAACTGAGACAGTGGATGCTAAACCAAAAGGCATCCTATAATACTGAAAGATTCCCACCAGAGAAATGAATGCAGTGAAGTGTCTAGACTCTGGCTCTGATGATAAACCAAAGCCAAGTCTAATATAGAAAACCATTTAGAGCCTCCAATTAAGGCAAACAACTCAGACATTTTCGTTAGCAGATGCAAATCAACCCATTTAGGCTTCTTAGATCGACACACACACCCTAAGTTCACCATTGCGTTTATATACCACAATCAAAAGAGATAACCAAAGTGATGAATCAATTGGCTCAATTATTGCTTTCTCACCGAAGACACCTAGTTCTTTCTCTAAGTCGTCCCAGACACAAAAAGGCACATTACAATCTTAATCCTGTGCTGTAGTTCTTAATCACCTCCTCCATGGTATTGTCCACCATCAATGAAACCTAGTCCTTGGTGCCAGGCCTCAAAACCATGTGGAACAAACTCTAATGGAACCAACCTAATATATATATATATATATATATATATATATATATATATATATATATATATATATATATATATATATAATTTAACGGGAATAGAGATCTTGCCAAAATTGTTCCTTCCTCTGAAAATCAAAATATCTTCAAAAAAACCTGATAACTCTATTCTCCTCCCCTCATATGAAACATTGGCACGATCTGGAGGTTCTAGCACCCTACCTAGCCGCATGTCATCAAACAACTTCAGTATAATCATTGCTATTCCAATTCGATCAACAGTGTCAAAATCTTGTCTCCAAGTTAAACCTCAAGTTATGCATCAACACCTTCACTAGGATCGCCAGACAAAACATCACCTCCCTTGACAAGAAGCACCATGTCCTGAAGTTCCTCTTGCATCTTAATGGAACCAGTGACACCTTCTTCAGAAGAATCTGTAATAGCATTATTCAACTTTTTTGCATTGCTTCTTTTGCCCTTGGCACACCTTCGAAAAATGCCCAACTTTATTACAGGTCTTGCATGTTCCAAATTTGCATTTCCAAATCTTAAACATAATATAGGTAGACAAAAAAAATATTTGCTAACCCTACTACTCTAGAATTTTTTATCTCCTTAACACTTTTGTTGTCTTTAGAACGTACAACAATAAAAGTGTCAGGACATTTGCCATCCAGTTCTTCTACAGAGAGCTGGGCAGACTCATTACTTTTAGCAGTTCTAATAGTTTCTTTCTTTGAGGGATTACCCATAGACAACAGCTTTTGTTGAATTTGTTTGTTCACACATTGATAAATACATTGATCATGCACCAACTTGTCCGTAAAATTTTCAAATTGACAATCAGCAATAAGATGCCTAAGCGTGGAGATATGAGTCTCCATTTTCTCCATTAAGCTGTTTCCTTTAAAAAGAATTGTGACGCAAAACAAACAGACTCAGCTGCACGTCAAATCTCAGTTTGAGTTTCTTAACTACTTCCATGTATTCATCCAAATTCTCTTCTTCAACTGGAACAATATCAGGTAAGAGTTTGAATACAGATCTACCCTAAAAACCCAGAGTGTAGCAGAAGAGTTTTCTTTCCTTTCAGCCCTGTATCTGGAAGCACCTATCACCCACAAATATGTCTGGAATGGATTAAACCAATTCTTCAAAGATATTGGTGGATCTCCTGGTGTTTCCAAAAATGGAGGAAGAGGACTTGCATATTGAATTGTCACGGAATAATATCAAATGGAACACTGTGAAGAGAAAGAGAAAAAACAATAATTTTGTTCCGATGTAATCACTAGTCAGTGTTGAAAACCCCCCAAAATATAAAGAAATATAGTGTGCATATCACTGTTGAAGGACCTCCACAACCCACGTACTATTGGGAAATACGCAAACCTTTTTGGCCACCATAAGCCAGAATAAATATACCATAAAACAGCAAGTGTGAGCATCACTGACGACGAGGACATTAATGTGCACATATCAAAGAAACTCGAAATGATCTAAAAAGAGTGCACATCACTGATGAAATGGCAGAGTAGGTTGTCACAGAGAACATTATAACAGATTGACATTGAGTTACTTCCAATTAAATTGGCCAACATTTGAAAGTCACCCTGTCTACAAGCAATGACTGTATAACAATATTCCAATCCAAGATGGCCACCAAGGCAAATACGTCATGCACCGTGATTCTTCCAATGCGTGTAGAATTCCTTGATGGATGTGTGTTAATCTCCTTGACAACAATTGTGTATGCCCAAATATGGCTCAATCGAGATCAGCGTCACACGCGTATGCCCAAATGACTTTGAGCAAACAAGGAGCACTTCCTCTAAATTTGCGTAGCTGTTCCTTTCATTGAAACACTTTCTCCCAGGGCGCGTGCAATTTCAGTAAGGCACAGTAACTTTTTCATGATGTTCGTAGGCAGCAAGTTTGCTTCCCTTGCTGAAGAATGAAGCGTACTCTCAGCAGCTTGAAACAAAATAGACTGTGTGGATTCAGGTACACTGTTGTCACCAAAAGTGTGAGATAGTGATGCACAGAATGAGACACAATTTGAGTAACATGACACTTTATTCATCAAATCTACATCTGAAGGAGCTGCCAAGAAGTGCCCCTGCATTGCTCGTCCACAGCCAACCGTTAATATCTTCAAATGTCAGCATTCTATTATCTATGATATAATGGCTTTAATACACAGATAAACATGATACACAGAAAATTACACATTGACCAAAGTTCATGAATTGTATGAGCAGGTGAATCAAGATCTCTTTCTTGAATGAAGGAGAGGAGTCAGTTTCCTCAAGGGTCCTGACAGATGGCTGACAGAGAAGCTTAAGCGAAGGATTGTTTGCTGGCAATGGATGTCTTGGATTTTGGTACTCTCATGAGAGATGAGTCTTTGCCAGGGCCTTTACACTCATTTTGTATTTCCTCACTGAAAGCTATTGTTTCTCATTATTACAACTAGTAGAAGACTCATATGGCGATCTGAATGTTCTCCTTACAATTTTAGAGGCCAAGATTTACCAGGATTTGTGCAATGCAATGTAGTGTGAACATCCTCAAAGCTGACTTGCATGCACTAGAAAAACGTTTCACCGCATTCATTTACTATGAGTTACTACAATGATGTTACTGGATGCGATTGCACAAATAATACCATCTAAATGCAACGCTAAGAGGTGCGAAAAGCAAGCGGTGTCTTGTATTAAGTTGTACTTAAGGAAGACTCAGCTACAAATTTCTACACTTGTCAATCACACAAAATATGTCATTTTGTCAATCGTGCAATAAATATAATTTTGTGGAAAAGGACGTATTTCACTTGGTAAAATCACCCAATTTTCCTATTGCCTATTGTTTGTGCCTGGTTTTATTTGCCACTAGCAGTTTTTCCCCACTATTTTAGATGATTGGCCTTTGAGTGGGAGCTTAGGGAGTTATGCGCCGTTCCTACCCCGCCATTCCTACTTTGCAAGCACTATCTAGTTTTGGCCTATCATGATGCAAAGCCATAATTGCTCGGGTCAACTTTCTATGCAGAAACTCTTTTGCATGTGGCTGTTAATGGATGCTGTAGTGTGCCTCCCCCCCCGCTAAAGATTGACAAATCTGGCCTTGGGAATTTGCTTTGTCAATGATGATTTTGATTTCTTTACATCTGAGGAGAAGAACAAGACCATGCATGTGATCCAGCGCTAACAATAACAATAATTCTCCTATTTGGCTTTGGTCATCCAGGTGCAACTATTTCTCTAACACATACACTATATCCATATGACGGTGGGGCCCATAACACCGCATATACATTCACTTACTCATTTATTCCCTGGATTTTCCTCCGTCATTAACCTAGGAGAAAAACGATTCGCTGGAAAGAGTCGGGATACCTCTTTTATCATGTCATAATATTTCTCATTTGCTTTTAAGGTATTCCGCTCATTGGTCGATGGACCAACTAGTAGGAATCAGTTGATGGTGATTAAGACCAGCTCAATCACAATAAACTCTTTAACATTTCATTTTTAATAATTGAGCTAAAGAATCACTGAGTCATTTGTTTAAAGAATAATAAAGTTTTTATAAAGTTTTGAATGCAGGAAATGAGGTTAAACTCATTATTCAGATCATTACATTTATCATCAATATAAGAATAGTTTGAAATTGCAATGCATATTTATTAGACGGAAAAATGAGGTTATCATAATATGAACTCTATAGATCAATCTATCTATCTATCTGGGGAAAGCCTAAAAATTCTAATAAAAATCTATCAAGGAAAAGTTCTCCTAAAGCAGCATCTTTATACTCAACTGGAAAAGGAAAATAACAGCAGCAGCATCAGCTCGTCAGCATCAGCAACCGCAACTTCTCCCATCTACAGCATCTAACTCACGCAGCATCTAACTTCTGCAGCATCTCCCGCAGCATTCTAACAGCATTCTAACCCCTCCCACCAAGAGTAGGTCTTCTTATACCCTAATTCTAGCTTACAGCATAAAATGTTTCTTCTTCATGGCGTGACTCTTTCTCATTGGTCAAAACTTCAGGCCCATATACATTTTAATCAAACTTCCTGGTCTTAACCAGTTCCGTGTGGAATGTCCATGCAAGCATCCTTTCCCACAGTTCATGCAATTGCTCATCCGTTTCGATCAGTCCAAATTGTATCTTTTTCTGTTACATTTTGTGTAATACAGTTCCGTCTATTGATTCAGTCGGGCTTCTCACGCTTCTTGCTGATCATCTTGGCACACATCTGCTCAGAAGGGTCACAACAGCCTTGACCATACTTTCATCTTAGCCTCTCAGCATCAGCGCGTAATCATCCCTTTTCCACAGCCTCTCTCCTCTATCACATGGTCTCCCGCTCATGCGTACTCTAGCAACTCGCGGCCATTTTATATTGCTGCTCGACAGGCCTAAGCGCACTATTTTCAAAGATAAACAAAATATTGTTAAAACAAAGAAATATAAACCCTTTCGTTTCCCTCCCGTCTTTCTACGTACCCCAATTAGGTATTACCTAGCAAAAGCAACATATAAAGCTGTCCCTTACTTACCATCGCTTTATTTTGCAACCACACGTTTTATTTAAAAGCACAGAACATGCATTTATTATTTAATTAGTACGCAAATATTATGTTATGTTAGACACGTAAACAATTATAAGTCAATTAATTTGCACACGGAATAGCGTGTTACCTTTAACCCTTAACATGTAACATACATTGTTGGTTATTTACTTAAACGAACATGTTTATTAATTGTTTTACGAAAATATTAGGAGGTTAAAAATTTTCATTTACCCTGCTCCATCAACTCCCCCTTTGGTGATTTTTAATATCACCACAAAACCCAAGTTATACAATTTTCTCAGACAGCATATATCTTTTATCCATTTGCTTTTGTTAGTTTACACAACTGTATCCCTTTCAACTTGTTTCTTCGTTTTCTTGTACATGTTCTCTTTTATTTCTTCTAACTCTATTTCACCCATTTCTCTCTCTCTTTCCTTGTTTATCATGTTTTCTTTTTCTATCTTATTCTGCCTTCTTCTTCTCTTTATACATGTTATTGCAAGCTTCAGTACTAATATTATTATTATTATCACGGTTGCTATTATTATAACTTTCCCTATTATTAATCCACTCATTCTTGTTAACCAATTTATTACAGAAGAAAACCCTTTACCAAGTTTTCCCCAGGCACTTTCAACCTCCAGTGGAACAAGTTCTTTGTGCAAATTTGTAATATTTGTTATATACTTCTGTATATTTTCGCTTTTATCTGGAATGTAAGTGCAACAATGTTGGACTTTCAGCATTCCACAGACTCCGCCCTCTTTTGCCAAAAGAATGTCAAGGGCAAGTCGATTTTGCATCACCATAGCTCTCATGGCAACCATCTCGGTATTTACCATCAAGAACCCTCCAGCAGTATCTGTAGATAAACGATCTACCACTGTGGATAATTTCCGAATTCTAAATGCATTCAAAGATACTCCCACTGCTGGTATCAATGCTCCAAAAATGTCACCTATTATTTCTGAAAAACTTTCCCTTTTTCTACGTGTAAAGGTATTTATCATTTTGTGTGTTCCTTTTTCTTTTCTATCCATATGAAAAATCTTTGGAAAGACCAGGCCTAAGTAACATGACCCATACCAATGGTCCGGCAACCTATAATAAGCCCTATTTCCGCAAACATAATAAATCCCTGGAAATATTGGATCTTTTCCCCCTTTGAATCCCCATCCACCTAAAATTTGGTAATTGTCATGGCAATTACTGGAACCCACAAAATAATTGTCATATCTTGTCTTATTTCTTCTAATGCACAACCTTCCCTGTTGGGGCCAATCCAGAGTCATAGCTGCATTTGTCTTTTTCTTGTCATGATTGTCTTCCTCAAACGCCCAAAGAGGTGTTTTTGTCTCTTCTATCACTTTTCTTTGAAATTTCACTCTTCTCTCTTCAACCATCTCTAAAAATACCTTTTCTTCCTTCTTTAACTCACAGGTAAGGTTGTATCTAATTATACTATCTAATGTTAAAATCTTATCTTCTAAAAAATATTCACCAAACGTTTTTCCCTCTTTTATTTTGTTAAGCTTGGGAACTACAGAAACTTTCGCAAAAATCTTATTTATGTCAGTGTAATAATATTCTAATCTACCTGTTTTATAAAATAAACTTGCTAAAACGCTACATGTTATTCCATATGTCAAAGGGAGGTGATGATAAGTCACACCCTCTGCTACAGATGCAGGCAACTGCATACAAACATAGCAATCTCTTACATCCATTGTTTCTACATACTCATATAATAATTTAGTAAAAACATTTTTTGAAAAATCTGTTATTGATTTGTCCTTGTGTAATTCTGCACTACTCTTTAGAATAACTGGCTCTTGAGTGTTAGCTCCTTTTTCTTTCTCAGTGTTATTAGACATTTCTACTACAGCTAAACTAATTGGAATAGTGATTGCTAAAACCACCCATACTGTTATTAATAATCCTGTACAAAAACAGCACATCTTGCACCATCTACTTAAAAACTCACATTTACATTTTCTATCTCTAGTATTCTCCATTTTGTTTTATAACCTTATTTATTTGTTTTCCAGAAAATTGTGTCACTACACCTCAGAAATGACTTGTTTGCCACTCTGTACTCCAATGTTTTGTCTTTGCTTGGTACTTTCTTTTAATTCTTTCTCAGAATTCTTTCTTTGTCACATCCGGTAAATTCGTCAGATCCAGTGTTTTGTCAAATCCGGTAGAAACTATCTAAACTTCTTTAGGTCTGTTGCACTTCACTTTCTCCCATCAGGTTTCTTTGTTCTGGGTTTTCGTGAGTGTTCTTTTCTTCTTTGTGACTAGTCAAAGCACGATACAACCATTCAGGCGATCTATACTTCTGATTTACCTTCTTTATTCTTTTCGTTTTCTGCAAGTGTTTTCCACCTTGTTTTTCTTGCTCTCTTTGACTTGTTATTTCATTCACTTGTTCAGCACTTTTCCCATCCAACCTTATGATTCTGTATCTTAACTTTCTTACTTCGTTGGGCCAATTGTCTCCTTTTCTTGGCCTTTTTGCTTCACTCCCTTTTTCCTCTCTTTCTGTTTTCCAATTTCTTTTTCTTGTCTCTAGTTTTTGATTTCTTTCTTCTCCACTTTCTTCAGACTCTGTTTCAATTCTTTCGTTATTTCCTCTTATTTTGAAACTTATAATTTCATTTTCTTCTACTTGTGGTTCTTTTCTTATCTTCCTTCGTTCACCTATTTCTGTCCCTCCTCGAGGTTCTTCCGAATTTGTGTCAGTCTCTCTATCTGCTTCTAAATTTCCCTGTTCTTGTGTTTGACTATCTGTCCCTACTGCTCCTCGGGGATTTTCCGATTTTTCTAGCTTTTTGTTTGAAACTCTCCCTTCTTCATCTATTAATATTATCTTCGAAGGATTTTTACCACAACTTGTACTTGGTTGCTCACTGTCACTATCTTCTGGCTCAGTTTCTTCTCTTATGCTTTCAAAATTCCAATTTCTTTTTAGAATTTCTTCACAATCCGAATGTTCTGTATCAGATTCTGAACTGGTGTCAGATATTTCCAGATGTCGACTTACAGGTCGATCTTCAAATTCTGGAACTTCAGCTATTTCTTCTATTTCTCTCTTCTTCTTCTGTCGTTGCACTTGTAGTTGGGTCTTCCAGATGTCGACTTACAGGTCGATCTTCAGGTTCTGGCACCCTGTTTGTTTCTTCTTCTCTTTCCGATGCTGAACTGTTATCCAATACTTCCAGATGTCGACTCACATGTCGATCTTTAGGTTCTGGAACTCTGATGGTGTGACTGGCATGTACCCAGTGTTTCACTCCTGCACACTTGACTGCAGTGGTCGTCACCAGGATCACTTGTCGTGGTTCGTCCCAGCGAGGAACCAAACAGTTTCTTCTCCGGTGGACTTTTATGCGAACCCAATCTCCTGGATTCAAGTCGTGAGCTGGTTTTCTTTCAAGAGTGGTCGCATCCGGTCCAACCTGATGAAACACAGAACGCACCACATCAGCCAATCCTTTGCAATAATCCAGCACTAGATCATCAGTTATAGTCAGTAGCTTGTTGACAGGTACTTGTGCTTGTCTCATTGCTCGTCCCATGATTATTTCATGGGGACTGAGTCCAGTTTTCCTTTCCGGAATACTTCTGATTGTCATCAGAACTAATGGCAAAGCATCTGGCCATTTGAGTCCTGTAGCTTGACACATTTTTCCTAACCTGTTCTTGATTGTTCCATTCACTTGCTCTACTATTCCAGAAGCCTCTGGTCTGTATGCACAATGCAGTTTCTGTTTAATACTAAGTGCTTCACAAATCAGTTTAACTAATTCATTTTGGAAGTGTGTTCCTCTATCTGTTTCAATCGTGACTGGAAAACCATACCTCGGAATGAATTCTCGCAGCATAAGTTTTGCTACCGTAATACTATCATTCCTTCTTGTTGGGTATGCCTCCACCCAACGGGAAAACAAACAGACGACCACTAGGACATACCTTAGTCTGTTGCAAGGTGGCATTTCAATAAAATCCATTTGCATTCTAGTGAAAGGACCCCCTTCTCGTCCTATTGTTCCTAGACTCACTACTGTCTTCCTTCCTGGATTTAACTGTTGACAAATAAGACATCTCTGACAAAGACTCTCAGCTATGGCTCTGAATTTTGGATTATACCATGTTTGTCTAAAAAGTCTGATCATTGAATCTCTCCCAATATGGGCTTGTCCATGGTACATCCGTGCCATGTCAGAAATCATGCTATCAGGCATAACTGGTCTCTCATCCCTGTAAACCCAAACATCAGTCTCTTCATGTTTTCTACATCCTGCTTTTATCCAGGTATCTTTTTCCTCATCCTCTGCAGCTTCTTGTAACTGTCTCACCTCATCCCATGTTTCAATAGAGTTAGTAAAAAGCAAAGGACAAGAAATATGCTCTCTTTCCCGACATTTATTCAAAGAAACCACATTCTTTGCACAATACTGTGCCATTTCGTCAGCATATTTATTACCAACAGTTATGTAGTCTTCCCCATTTTTATGTGCATTGCACTTCACTACAGCGATCTGTTTAGGCAGCTGTATCGCCTCAAGCAGCTTTTTCACAAAATCTCCATTTCTAATGGGCGTTCCTGCAGACGTCAAGAAACCCCTTTGTGACCAAATCTGACCAAAATCATGCACAACCCCAAAGCCGTACTGGCTATCTGTCACAATCGTAACCCGTACATTTCTTCCCAACTTACATGCTTGAATCAGAGCTACTAATTCTGCGACTTGGGCAGACCGTACACCTTTCAGACAAGATGCTTCCATTACAGTTGCTACTGTGCAAACTGCATATGCTGCACTTAGAACTCCATCACTTGTTCTCAAACATGAGCCATCCACAAACAGAATATAATCTGATTCTTTCAAAGGCTCATCTCGTATGTCAGACCTTGGTTTTGTACAGTATTCGAGCACATTCAAACAATCGTGATCTACTTCATCCATTTCAATCACACTCTCTTCATCTGGCAATGATGTTGAAGGATTCACATTCATACATCTGTCAATGGTCACATTATCTGCACTCAAAATTACCTTTTCATACCTAGTCAGCCGACTATGTGTCATGTATTGGGTTTTCGTTCTTGTCAAAAGAATTTCCACAGAATGGGGAACATACACACTCAATGGATACCCCATCACTATGCCTTCACTCTGTTCCAGACTCACACAAGTAGCAGCAACTGCTTTCAAACATCCAGGCAACGCTTTCGCTACAGGGTCTAAAACAGCTGAAAAATATGCAATTGGTCTTTTCATAGTTCCATGTCTCTGTACCAAAACTGAAAATGCACATCCATCTCTTTCACTGCAATACAGCTCAAAATCTTTCTCATAGTCAGGCATTCCCAATGCTGGAGCCTCACACAATTTCTTTTTCAGCTCTCTGAATGCTTTCATTTCCTCATCATTCATTTCAAAAGGATCTTTAACATCCTTCTTTGTCAGTTTCTGCAATGGTTTAGCAATCAGTGAAAAACCGCTTATCCATTGTCGACAATATCCAACCATTCCCAAAAACATTCTTACCTCTCTTTGTGTCATTGGAGCTCTCATTCCTTGAATCATTTTTATTCTTTCAGTCGTTACCTTTCGCACTCCTTTCTCAATTTTATGCCCTAAATACTGGACTTCTTGTTGACAAAACTGCAATTTTGAAGGGGACACTTTATGTCCTCTTTTTGCTAAATGATTCAGCAAAGCAATTGTATCATTGACACATGCTTCTTTCGTTTTTGATGCCACCAGTAGGTCATCAATATACTGAACCATTACTGACTTTTCTGGCATTCTTAGATCTTCCAATGATTTCTTTAGGATCTGATTAAAGATTGAGGGACTTTCTGTGTACCCTTGAGGAATTCGGCACCATGCCAAAATACGCTCTCCAAACCTAAACGCAAATAATGGCTGGCTATCTGGATGCAATGGAATAGAGAAAAATGCATGACATAAATCAATTACTGTGTACCATTCTGCTTCACGTGGAATCTGGTATAGAATCACAGCAGGGTTCGGTACTATTGGGCAACAAGGCACAACAATTTTGTTTACCTTCCTCAAATCCTGTACAATTCTATATGTTCCGTTTGGCTTTTTCAGTCCCATTATTGGCGAATTACATGGACTGCTCATGATTTCTTTTAGAATCCCTTGTTCAATCATTTTATTTATTACTGGCGTTATTCCTTCAATTATTTCTGGAGTCAATTTATACTGGGGCGTATTTGGGTAACTCGTTCCTTCTTTCACTGTTATTTTAACGGGATCTACTCCTTTCATTAATCCTACATCTTCTCCTGAAAAGTCCCACACTTCTTCTTTCACTGTCCTTTTCAATTCAATTGGGATTTTCTCTGCATCAAATACAGGAAACAAACCATTTACTTCTGGTTCTAAATTCACCATTGTCATTTTATACAGCACATCCTCATCCGGAGTCTGAAATGCAATTCCGTCTGGGGTACAATAGATAGTGCAGTTCATCTTGCACAATAAATCGCGTCCTAAAAGGTTCACGGGACTACAATCACATACCACAAATCGGTGCATTTCGCTAAATGGACCAATTCTTACCTTCACTAATTTAGTAAGAGGCGTTTTAATTTGCTGATTCGAAACTCCAACTACTTGGATATGTTCACCTGAGAGAGGAAGGTTTGGAATTTCCACTGACCTAACAGTAGAACGGGTAGCTCCAGTGTCAACAAGGAATGTTACATTTGCACCATTCACTTCTCCATCCACAAATGGACCAGACTGATCTACCTCTAGAGTTGCGCCAAGCACGCACTCTTCCCCCTCTCCTAGGCACCGTCAGGAACTTTCATCCGTGTCATCCTCATCCTGTCGTAACCAATATTGAGAAATTGCAGCTGCACGCGGCAACTGTGTTACCTGTTCTCCTCCGTAGAATCCTGTTTCTGCACTGTATTTCTGTTGGTTAACACTCTTGGGAAGTGGTGGTTGTGGCACCTGACCTTGTTGAGTAACTACCTCACTCTGCACCTGTGAATTTAATGATTGATTTTCCACATTAGGTTTTGGAGGAAATTTACACTCGTTTCTCCAATGTCCTAGCTTTCCGCAGTTGTGGCATGGCCACTTTTTCTTTGCCTCATCTATGCTCATTTGTCCTTTTCCTTTACCTATATTAGGTCGGGATTTAAACTGTCCTGTTTCACTACCAGTATTACTCAATTGAGCTTCTTGCTTCTCTGCAACTTTCACCTGTGCCCACATGGCCTTTTCTTTCAATTTACGCTGTTTACTCTCAATTTCATCACTGCAATACTTAGCATATCTCAAAACTTCATCCACTGTGCTATTCTGCCAACCAATCAAGTGCTGCTTAATCATTTCACTTATCTCTGGTTTTAATCCATACACAAACCTATATACAAAATGACTCATATCCTTCTCATTCAGTGTCTCATAACCACTATACTGTTTGAAGACCAACAACAATCTCTCATAGTAGGCGTGCACTGACTCTTTGCTTTCCTGCGTTGTTCTGTCTATTTTTACCCAATCTGTTTCTTTTGGTGGAATTTTATTCTTCAAAAAGGTAACTACTTGGTCGTACTTCCTCATCACTTCTGGACCTGGCGCTCCTGTTTTAGCATCCCTTGGATATTCTACAGTTGGCCAATCAATAGTAATCTTACATTCTGTCCACAAATCAGCTGGCACTACTATATCAAACAATCCATCCAGATCTATCCACAGCACTTTTGACACCTTAACAAATCTCTCCACTTGTCTGTACCATTCTACTGGTTTCTCTCTCAATTTGGGGAAGTCATTTGTAAATGACAGTATATCCTGTCTGGTCCATGGAACATGCACATAACTACCACCTGGAGTTTCTCTCATCGGGTATTCCCTAGCAACTGGTTCCCTATCTGTCACTGCAAAAGCCAAAGATGCTTTATCTGTTGTTTTCTCATTCCTCTTTGACCATCTATTTCTCCATCTATCCACATCACCCCATTTTCTCAATAAAACAATCAGCTCTTTTATTTGGGTCAGTCTTCCTGATGTGTTCAAATTCTCTATGTCTTTCTCACAAAAATCTACTCTGTATGGTTTCTGCAACGTTCTCACTTTCACAAATTCCACTCCTAGTTCACTTGCGGTCTCTTCCAATTTGTCATGTAAATTTCTAGCTCTCCAAGTAAGACTCTTGCACAAAAACATAATCTCATCATCCTGATAATTTTTTAGTTTTTCTGTTCCAATTGTTCCCAAAATCAATTCTTCCATGTCTATTTTCAACCTAATTACATCTAATGGTTTTTCTTCCGGTTCTTTTGCTTTTAGCGCTTTCATCCATTCGTTTAACTCATCTGGAGTCGGACCTACAGGCGTACTATTTAATTCTATCCAATCGCTGCTTTTTTCTGGTGTTCCTGATGCGGACTCTGTCACCATAGGCATTCTCCTAATCTCATTCTCATTTATCGTCAAATTTGTAGGTGGGCTTGGTCTACACGTACTAGCCAAATTATGTGCACCTTCATTATTCAGTTCCATCCCTTCTCTTTTTCTTTGCAAATGTGAATTCATGGGAATCACTAAGGAATGTTCATTAATTTTCTGATTCTCAAAAATTGGCATTACTGGACCTATCGTTACTGGTACAGTTACAGCTTCCATATTCTTTGTCAATTCTCTTATTTTCCTCAGTCAATTCTTTTGTCGTTTTTGCTAATTCAGTTGCATTGTCACTTTCTATCTCTTCATTTTGTGAAGTTTTAAATGTTTCTTGTGACCTATTTGTTTCATTTCTTCGTTCGGGTTTTTTATTCCTCCCAGTTTCCATTGGCGGTGCATTAGGTGTCACCACCGCAGAAGTCTGTTGGTATGGAGGTGGGTTTCTGTTTAAAATATCTTCCAGCAATTCGTCATCTGTTTCACTACCACCATACACATACTTTTCTACCACTACATGTTTCTTTTTCTCTGTACACTTTCTCTTTGCTTCTTCCTCAACTGTAAAAGCTGGAAACAAACCTCCTGTCATGTTAGCATATCTCCAACGCTTTACTCTGTCCTCATGATTTATTCCCCACAACCTTCCAGGCAAAAACTCATGATTCTTTAATCCTCTGGATCTCTCTCGCTCATACATCTCATCTTCCCATTCCGTTAAAGCTTCAAACTGTGTCGGTCTAGGTCTAGGTTCTAACATTACCATCTTTTCTCTCAAGTTCCGTAGTACGGCTACATTAAATGAACCATTCTCAGGGAAAGCCAATGCTCCATCATTCTTGGTGTATTTTGTCCAATTTTCTAACCATATGCATGTATGATATCCATATTTCAGCATCATATGTGAAGCTGGTGATTTCGGCGGAGGAATTATTTGTCCCTCTCTAGTCACTACCTTTTTGTCCTTCTTAAAGAAGTTCTTAACTTTCGACATCCATGACGTTTTCTCTTTTCCATACTCATAGTACGACATGATTCACAACCATTTTCTCCTTAAACGATCCGCAATTCAAAACTGTTCTCTATGCGTTATTTCAACCAATACTAGCGCGACTCACAGTAACACTCCAATCACAAACTTCCACGTCACTAGGCTATTCAACCAATCCTTGCGCGACTCACACCAAAGTTCCAATCAGAGCGATTTCTGTCCACGGCGCACTGTCCAATCCCAGCGCGGCTTTTGTCTACGTCAGTCCTGCTCCTGTTCTCATGTGACTATCGCACTGTCCAATCCCAGCGCGACTCTTGTCTACGTCACTTCTGCTCTTGACCCCTCCTTTACAAAATTTATCGGCAATTTCTTTTTCAACAATTCTTCGTTAGTTACAACATTTAAAACACATTTCCATTGTCTGATTCGCTAAACCGAAAAGATAGCTTTGACCATTTACACAAGAATTCTGTATTTTCCAGTAGGCAGCGCTTACCTCTACCCTACCACAGAATTTTCAGTTTCGCCGATAAAGTAGCACTTCCCTCTACCTTACCCTTCTTTCAAGCAATCAGTAAACCCGTTTCTCTGGGGATAAAGCACATGTGGAGACTATACTGCTCCTGAGAATTAAGGCCAGAGTTTCACAAGAAAACCGATCACTATTTCACTTACACACCTTTTATACGCAAAATGTCCCTATTATAACACAACCTGTGTTATTACCAAAAATGAACTCAGACAGTGTACAATTCCATGTGACTTCTCTTGCCACACGTGTTCCACTTCCTACTTCCCGGAAGCGTGAAAACTTACATATAACATAACGTGACTCAACAAAAAGTGTTAGACATGAACTTATCAATAATCAATAATCACCAAACTAATCTATAGTAACCATAACTCTGCTACCAAGAAATCTGATCCAGCGCTAACAATAAAAATAATTCTCCTATTTGGCTTTGGTCATCCAGGTGCAACTATTTCTCTAACACACACACTATATCCATATGACGGTGGGGCCCATAACACCGCATATACATTCACTTACTCATTTATTCCCTGGATTTTCCTCCGTCATTAACCTAGGAGAAAAACGATTCGCTGGAAGGAGTCGGGATACCTCTTTTATCATGTCATAATATTTCTCATTTGCTTTTAAGGTATTCCGCTCATTGGTCGATGGACCAACTAGTAGGAATCAGTTGATGGTGATTAAGACCAGCTCAATCACAATAAACTCTTTAACATTTCATTTTTAATAATTGAGCTAAAGAATCACTGAGTCATTTGTTTAAAGAATAATAAAGTTTTTATAAAGTTTTGAATGCAGGAAATGAGGTTAAACTTATTATTCAGATCATTACATTTATCATCAATATAAGAATAGTTTGAAATTGCAATGCATATTTATTAGACGGGAAAATGAGGTTATCATAATAAGAACTCTATAGATCAATCTATCTATCTATCTGGGGAAAGCCTAATAATTCTAATAAAAATCTATCAAGGAAAAGTTCTCCTAAAGCAGCATCTTTATACTCAACTGGAAAAGGAAAATAACAGCAGCAGCATCAGCTCGTCAGCATCAGCAACCGCAACTTCTCCCATCTACAGCATCTAACTCACGCAGCATCTAACTTCTGCAGCATCTCCAGCAGCATTCTAACAGCATTCTAACCCCTCCCACCAAGAGTAGGTCTTCTTATACCCTAATTCTAGCTTACAGCATAAAATGTTTCTTCTTCATGGCGTGACTCTTTCTCATTGGTCAAAACTTCAGGCCCATATACATTTTAATCAAACTTCCTGGTCTTAACCAGTTCCGTGTGGAATGTCCATGCAAGCATCGTTTCCCACAGTTCATGCAATTGCTCATCCGTTTCGATCAGTCCAAATTGTATCTTTTTCTGTTACATTTTGTGTAATACAGTTCCGTCTATTGATTCAGTCGGGCTTCTCATGCTTCTTGCTGATCATCTTGGCACACATCTGCTCAGAAGGGTCACAACAGCCTTGACCATACTTTCATCTTAGCCTCTCAGCATCAGCGCGTGATCATCCCTTTTCCACAGCCTCTCTCCTCTATCACATGGTCTCCCGCTCATGCGTACTCTAGCAACTCGCGGCCATTTTATATTGCTGCTCGACAGGCCTAAGCGCACTATTTTCAAAGATAAACAAAATATTGTTAAAACAAAGAAATATAAACCCTTTCGTTTCCCTCCCGTCTTTCTACGTACCCCAATTAGGTATTACCTAGCAAAAGCAACATATAAAGCTGTCCCTTACTTACCATCGCTTTATTTTGCAACCACACGTTTTATTTAAAAGCACAGAACATGCATTTATTATTTAATTAGTACGCAAATATTATGTTATGTTAGACACGTAAACAATTATAAGTCAATTAATTTGCACACGGAATAGCGTGTTACCTTTAACCCTTAACATGTAACATACATTGTTGGTTATTTACTTAAACGAACATGTTTATTAATTGTTTTACGAAAATATTAGGAGGTTAAAAATTTTTCATTTACCCTGCTCCATCACATGCATGCATGCAAGAATAAAACCTGTTAGTCTGTTTTATAAAAACTGTCTAGACATTTCAAGAATTCATTGATGCAGTCACATCTGAGAGTTCATAAATGTGTATGAAGAAGTACTTCATGCCATATGTTATCGTTGGTGCATGAAGATGTAAAGTCAAGCGTTAAGTTCACACAGCAAAGTAAGGCATCAATGTCAAGACAATAGCGTCAAGGATGCTCGTGGTCACTAATAGTCAGGTGCACTGACGGTGATGGATATGCCTCACGCGCGGAGCAAAGTCCCAGGTGGTACACTGTCACTGAGAGAGAATAAAAGACACTTACAGGAAGTTCCACCCGCATGACCGGGCTCTTAATGGAATCTGACGTGGACTACAAAGAGCCTGATGCCATCAAAGTGTGCATATAGACAAAGGGCACATTTTTAACATGCTTTTTAACAAAGGGCACATTTTTAACATGCTTTTTTTTCAGTTTAGACAACTCTGACAGGAAGGATTTCCAATTAGGTAGAGGAGAAAGCAAATACAGTAAATCTCAACGTTTGATGTCTGTTTGGCTTTTCTGCAGCTGACTAGTATGTGGTTTTATTATAGCATCTCAACCTCCTAACAGTTGAAAGCTTGTTTCATTAACTAGGTTCTCCCTTGACAAAAGCCCAAATTTTTACTGAAGACAAAGACACGTACACTACTTTGAGATATAAGATTGCCTAATTCTCACTGCCATCAAGGCTTAGGCACAGTGACATAAAACTTAGAGAGCCTGAAAAAATCTGTTTCTATCAAGCCTTGCTCTCTCTGCTTAGCAGTTTTATTAAGGCATTTAATTGAATTTTGCCTATATTGGCCCTAAATACTAGTCACGCAGATACACAGAGGAGATACCTCTCCAGGCAACTGCAAGTTTTGTGGTGTCTCCAGGTCCAGAATAATTTGGCCCTCAAACTCCAGATCCAATAATTCTTAGTCCAGACCTGGAGACTTCTAAGGAGCATCAGGGGCTGTGGGCAGCCGCTGCACCCAACCACCTCCCGCCCTCATATGTCAGCAGAATAAGCTCCTCCAGGTGAAATAATATAAACTCTTCTACTGCGCGCCACCCCCTTCCACCATGCCAGGACAAAAAAAAAAAAGCCTGCAACATTTACCACCTGCCTCAAGCAGGTAATAAATGAGTGCGTGCGTATTTGGGCCCAATATTTCCTCTGGATGGGGTGAAAACATGTGGGATTCGACCCAGTCTTTTCAGTTCCACATGCTAGTCCCCATTATTGGGAAAATAATGAATAAACTATATTATTTACGGGGAGATACCGGACCGAATAGTTAACTCTTGGCATTATAACTCCTGCAGAGTGAAAGGGGAACTTGAATGGTGAATAGTGAAATGTCTAAGTCTGTGCTGTGGTACATAATAATAATGTCTAAACTGTAGCAAATAAAGAGGAGCACCATGATGTAATAAAATACCCAGGAGTATCACAACTATCTACTGAAAAAGAGACATTTTTTTTTCTTGCAAAGTATCAAGGTGTACCCAGATCTGAAACAATATGACATTTACAAGAGCCTTGTTACTCACAAGGGTAACTGTATTCCCTCCTTTGATTTTTCCTCTGTTGAATTATTGTCCTTACATATATACCACCTCCAATACTGGACTCTGCACAACGACACCTGGTTCTGTTCACTTGTTTGCTACAACCATCACAATCCTTCCATGATATGCAATGATTTTTGCACTTTTTTCAAATATCTAAATACCAGCTTGTGGGACCTGGCCCCTTCTGCCCAGAACTTTGCTGCTTTCCTTTGCTGAACCCATTTTTGCTGGCTTTTAGGACTCTGTGGACTGTTTCCCTGCTAAACAGTGGTAAAGTACTGGTGATCCCACTTTAAACATGGTACAATTGGCATATACCTGATTGGTACATTTAATTCACTTGTAAGTCCACAGTAAATTGTACTACATGTACCCAGGGCCTGTAAATTAAATGCTACTAGGGGGCTGCAGAAAGTGGGCCACCCACTAACATAGCTTTTTAAAACATATCTCAGGCCTGCCAATGCAGCCTTTAGTGCAGTTTTAAGATGCCATTTCCACCTGGCAAAATAAACCTTTTGGCACGCTTAAAGCACCCTTTTAATATTTATAAGTCACCCCTAAGCTAGGCCCTAAAGGCTGCTAGGGCAGGTTGCAGAGTTTTTAGAAACGTTGGACATGCGGGTTTAAGTTTTACATATCCTGGCAGTGAAAAACTACTAATATCATTTTCACTGTCGTAAGGCCAATCTTTCCCATACATCAACACTTAATAAGTGCTAACTTCAGATTGGCAAGTACAATAGGGAAGCTGGTCCCAGTGGTGGGGAATTATTGGCGGTCAACATAAATAACGTTCGGGGGGGCGCTAGAGAGCGCACGGCAAGATGGCCGCACCATAGTGCTGCTCTGCCCGGCCGAGCAACTATCCGTCTAGTATCTGCCGCAAATCTAAGCATCCCTGCCCCTGAATGGACTGGATGGAGCTGCCGAGCCCTCCTGTAAGCGCTGTGGGAGTCGGATCGTGCCTGGGTCTGCCGCAGCGCGCTGTGTTCGACCTGTCTGTCCCGCTGGCTGGCGCTTGGAAAATGGCGGCCGCCTGGCGCCCCTGAGGCCGGGAACTCTTGTGTTTGCCCATCCGCTCTAGCGGACTCCTGTGCTGCCTTCGCTGGGCCTGTGCTGCGGAGGCGCCCTGGTTTCGAGGCAGCTGTAGCTACACCTGGCTGCCTGAGCGACGGAGGACGGAGGACGGCGGCCCGCTTACTTCCTACGCATCTTCCAGTGGCTGCGGCTGGGCCTCCCCTGTCTGTCATCGCCCGCATCGCTCCTGGTTCCGGTGGTGGTGAGTGGGGTGCGGCGCCTGGGGGGCCCGCGACTGCGGAGGCGGGTGAGGGCCCTGGGTTGGCGCGGCGCTCCGCCTGCTGCTGCTGGGCTGGTGGGAGCGCACCTCTGCGGGGGGCGCCGCTTTGCGCGCTCGGCGGACGTGGGCTGTGGTGCGGACTGCCGCTGCTGCCTGTTGGGGGTTACTGCTGGGCCACTGCTCCCATGGTGTGCTGAATCTTCCCCAGTTCCATTGGTGCAGCGCTTGGTTGCCGTGAGGCTGCGGATCCGCTAGCTGCTCACCCCGGTGGTGTGCCTGGAGACTGCCTCCTCTGCCGGTGGCCTGTAGTGTGCTTGGGGTTCTGCGCTGCGTTGGAGGCCTGCGGCTGTCCCGAGACGACATCTATCTTTGGTAGTCCAAGGTGTTTCCTTCCTGTGGGGGGACCGACGTAACACCCCATATCTCCTGTGCTGCTGTTGAGGTGCCGCGTACATCTTCGGTCTGTGAGGGTCTTGGTGAATGCTTCTCCCCCTGGGCCTTCTTGCTTTGGCACTTGCGGGACATATCTCTCCTCGCATCCTGGTGTGGTGTGGGTGCTCCTGTTGGTCTGACTTCTGCCTCACCCTATAGTGTGGGTCCATTCTCGGCCTCCTTGGTGTATAATTCGCCCGGTGGATTGGGGAGGCAGGCCGGACTATATTCAGCATGGGCAGAACTGACAGATCACAACCCCGTCTCACTTTTGAGGCCCGCAAACCAGCCAAATCCTCTCAAAAGGCGGCCTCGGATTCTGAGGCGGATGCCCACAGTTCCGACTCCCCCACACTAGAGACTACCCTCCAAGCGATGCAACGCAGCCTTCAATCTATTGAAGGTACTATGGCAGCGGTAAACCACCGCCTAGATCATATGTCCTCACAGCTGGAGAAGCACAATGCCCGCATGGGGGAGGTCGAGCAACGTGTTTTGGCCACGGAGGATGGGTTGAGTGACGTGGCGGGCAAGGCGCTCAATATGGAGAAGGTATTGTCCCTTATCCAGGCCAAGAATGAAGACTTGGAAGCGCGGTCCCGGCGCAACAACATCAGACTTACTGGGCTGCCGGAGTCCACGAATGTGGGGAGAATGGAGATATTTCTAGAAAGCCTGCTTAAGGAGATTTTTGGATCTGAGCGCCTTTCCAACATGTTTGTTGTCGAACGGGCCCATCGCTCTCTGGCGCCGAGACCTATTCCGGGTGCCCCTCCACGGCCTGTCATAGCTAGACTCTTAAACTACAGAGACCGTGACACTATCCTACGCCTCGCTCGGGAGAAGGGAACTATTGAATATCAGGGCAACACCTTGGCCTTTTCCCCGACTTCACTGTGGCTGTGCAATCGGCGGCGTGAATTCAGTGCAGTAAAAAAGTTTCTTCAGGTGGAGGGGTCCCGTATGCAATGCTCTACCCCGCGCGCCTCCGTGTAGGCCCAGATGGGGACTTTAAGATTTTCTCAAATCCCAAGGCAGCTCTTGAACATGCAAAACACCTGAAACGCACAAAACGCGGGCCTGGCACGGCCCAAGAAGAAACAGATTAACCGGAACATTTGTTGTTGCTGTTCTGTCCTTTTTCATACCTAGCATCTAATTATGATCATACACTTCATATTGTATTATTACAGGGCATGATTGTTTTTTTTACGAGGTACTCCGGTTGGGGTGTCTTATAGTAACTGGAAATACTGTGCTCTGGTACACTGTGCACTAAATAACTAATGTTATATATTTTGGCAAATTTCTAGACCTGCTCGGCCACCTTCTACTACGTAGGAGGCTAGTAGCACTCTGCGCCCCCGAATTGGGTGTTCCCCGAATGCATATTGTTTCTATATGGGTTTGTTGGGGGTTGGGTTTTTTGCACTGGGATGGCTTTGGCGAGTTGGGGTTGCTGACGTGGGTGGGGGGAATGGGGTTTGTGTTCCTGGAAGGCGGAATGACAATGCTGCTGTGCTATGACACCTTTGTTCCGATATGGTATTGTTCTTCAGACACGCATGATATGTGCTTTTGCAAGTATGTTCAGTTAATGTTGACGCGACACTATGAGCGGTAAAGTTAAGTTCCTCACCTGGAATGTGCGTGGGCTGAATACCCCAAAAAAGATAAGATCGGTGTTAGCATATTTGGATAGACTGGAAGTGCAAATTGCCTTACTGCAAGAGACTCACCTCACTAATGAAACTGCACAAAAAGTGGGAGCGCGCTGGGCCAGTACGAGAATTGCGTCTTCTTATTCTACCTACTCTAGGGGGGTGTTAATTCTCGTGAAAAAAGGTGTTCCCTTTACTATGATTCGCACTGACACGGATGAGCACGGACGAGTGGCAATAGTGCATGGGCAACTGGGTGGCATGAGTGTATTATTGGTGAATGTTTATGGACCGAACACAGATGATCCATCATTCTTTTTGGATGTATGGCGCAGGATCTCAGCATTTCCACCTGCAGCAGTTGTCTGGGGAGGCGATTTTAATGTATGTCTGAATGTTGCCTTGGATAGGGTTGGTAGTGGTGCGGTGAGGTCTAGACAGGCGGCAGAGGTGCTATTGGGGCTGCTGGATGCCGGCCACCTACGTGATATTTGGCGTCTTCGACACCCCACGGGTCGGGAGAGCACATTTGTATCCTCTGTGCATGGGTCCTGGTCTCGTATAGACTTCTGGCTCGTCTCGGAGGTGGTCTGCACCTGGGTAGAGAGGGTGGAGCATATGGCTCGCACACTCTCAGACCATTCTCCCGTAATCCTAGCACTGCAGGTACCCACGTGTGAGCGACCGCCCTTTACGTGGCGTTTGCAGCCGTCTGAGTTGACTGATCCAGTTTTTAAGCAGACAATCGGAGAAGCGATCAGAATTTTTTTTAAAGAAAATGAGGGATCTGTAGATAGTGCTGGAGTGCTTTGGGAGGCGTTTAAAGTGACTATTCGGGGGGCTTGTATAGGAGCACAATCTGGAGTACTGAGGGATATCCGTCGTAGGATCCAAAAATTGGCGTCCGATATTTCCGCACTCGAGCGTGAATATGAGACCGATCCCTCCACAGAAAAACTAGCTGCAATCCGTGAGTTAGTTACGGAACACAATACAACGGCTGATCAGGAGTTATTGCACCGTTCTCGCCTCAGCACCGCTCGTTACTACGGAGAGGGAGGCCGTCCTGGTCGCTCCTTGGCGCAGCAGTTGGCGACGCCGCATAGTCAGGATTGTGTAACCGAAATATTGGACGCGAATGGGGTTGCTTGCTACTCGACTCCGGAAATTTGCGATGCGGTACTGCAATTTTATACTCAGCTTTACGCTGCGAGGAGCTCTCCGCCGCCTGAGGAGATTGGTTCCTATCTAGATGACGTCGCGCTGGGGTGGCTGTCCAATTCACATCGTGAATATCTTATGCAGCCGTTTGACGTTGAGGATGTTAAACTCGCCATAATGTCTCTGCCGACCTGTAAGGCTGCTGGGATGGACGGATTACCCAGCGAGTTCTTCAAGGCCTATATCTCAGATATCACCCCTAGACTCCTTGAAGTCTATGCGGAGGCGTATGAGAAGGGACAGCTGCCGCCTACTCTTAAGGAGGCTCTGCTGGTCACACTGCTGAAACCTGATAAGCCCCCAAATATGTGTGAGTCTTACCGTCCTCTCTCGATTATAAATATCGATGCTAAGATCCTGGCAAAAATGATTGCTACTAGGCTCCAACCGCTGGTCCCTCTTCTGGTCCTGCCTGACCAATCTGGGTTTGTCACTGCTCGATCCACGACTCATAATTTACGCACTGTTTTTTCCACCCTGCACTACTTTGACTCCGACTTTCAAGCTGTCGCAGTGCTGCTAGACGCAGCAAAAGCTTTTGACTCCCTCCACTGGACTTACATGTTCACAGTCTTAACTAGAATGGGCTTTCCCCCGTTTTTCCTGCAATGGATTAGGGTGCTTTATGACAATCCGGTTGCCCGGGTGCGCGTTAACGGTTTGGTGTCATCTGCGTTTCCTATAGAAAGAGGCACACGGCAGGGGTGCCCCTTGTCGCCAATGCTCTTCTCCCTTGCACTGGAGCCCCTGGCCTGTAAGCTCCGTCAGCAGCATGCAGCAGCTGCGCTGCGCTTTCGGCAGAGACCACTTGTGGTCTCTCTATATGCTGACGACATGTTACTCTACGTCCGAGAGCCTACCACATATCTGCCCGCATTGCTCCGGGAATATGTAAAATTTTAACTATATTCCGGTCTTGGGATTAATTGGACAAAGTCGGTAGTGTATCCGCTGACTACAGGTACGAGGGAGGTGGAGCTGGATTTCCCCCTAACCTGGACTTCAGATCCCGTGAAATATCTAGGGGTGTGGCTGCACAGGGATCCGGATAAGGTGATCACTGAGAACTACGGGCGCACCGTCACACGTATTACTGAACTGGCTGAGCGGTGGGCACATTTGCCCCTCTCGCTTGCAGACAGGATTGCTGTGGTGAAAATGGCGTTCCTCCCCAAACTGCTCTATTTTTTTGTTAACATTCCCATAAAGCTGAACTTGGCGCTGTTTAAAACACTTCAATCGTTGTTGTTGACGTTTGTATGGGGCGGAAAGAAGCCCAGATGCTGGTGGGATATTCTGGTTCAGCCTTTTGACCGGGGCGGCTTTGAGGCCCCCGACCTAAGACTATACTATTTGTGCGCGCAGGCGCAATTTGCACATTATTGGCATTTTCCGCAGCGATTCCAACCTCATGTGGCTATTGAATCGGATGCCGTTCTCCTGATGCCGCTTCAAGCGGCGACCCTGTCTGGGGGCTCGGGTGGTCCACGAACTGTAATAAACCCAGTACACTGCACGGCGTGGGCCTGGCGGATGCTGGCGAAAAGGGTGCAGCTACCATATTTATATGCTCCATTGTTACCATTGGCCTCACACCCCGACATCTCGGCGGCTCGTGAAAAACCTGCTCTCCGTGAGCTGGCTAGAGTTGGCGTCTCCCAGCTGGGGGACCTGTACGCGCATGGTCGATTCAAGACACTGCAGGAGCTACACGGGGGGGCAGATCGCGGTTTTATGTTTGGGTTTACGTATGTCCGAGTCCGACAAGCTATTCGGGCTATCTATCTGGAATATCTGGCGGAACCCACGACTCTACGGGCGTTGCAGGTTATGCTGACAGGGGAGGGACGCACGGGGTTAATTACTAAACTTTATAATGCTTCCTTACGAGAGCGAGAACCCGCAGACCATCCCTCCTGTCTCAGATGGCAGGCAGCGTTGGGGATCACCCTCACACCGGATACTTGGAAGGCATGTTGCGAGCTCACTGGTTGCCTTACAGCAAACTGTAATCTCAGAATAATTCACTTCAAATTCTTACACCAATTGTATTATACCCCTTTACAACTCTGTAGGTATGGTCTGCGCGAATCCGCTCAGTGTGTGCGATGTGGACAAGCTGATGCGGACTTCCTGCATGTAGCATGGTTGTGTGCGGGTGTGTTTGCCTTCTGGTCCAGGGTGATGTGGATACTTACAGATATTGTACTGGAATCAGTGCATTGCACTCCTGAGATTTGCCTCCTTGGGTATGTTAAACGCCTTAAGCCTTGTAACAGACGTATAATTGCAGTGTCCACCTTGTTTGCAAAGAGAGCAGTTGCGCACTGTTGGGGGGCCAAGACTGTTCCAACTATAAAAAAGTGGCTTCGGGATCTGCTCTATTGTAGGGATCAGCTGTTGATCTATGCGGAGGAAATACCCGAGGCATCACGTCCCAAGGATTTCTGGGCACCACTTACTGCCTACCTGTTGTCTCACCCAGACCTGCTGTGATATGGAATATGTAACATGTATCATGGAAATGTTTGCCTCCTAAATTCTTATGTAATTGCGGCTTTTTCGTAAATTCTCACCCACTGCTCCTGTCTTTGCTGCACCATGTATATAGCTTGAGGTCCTGTACGCCCTTTAACTCGCTTGCACTGCAGGTCTTACTGTGAGAACTCAGCCATTGCCTTGGCTCTTATCGCGTTGCGCCTGTCTGTTTATGAAGAACAAATGCTTTCAGACTCAATAATAAATTGTAACTCGTTCTGCCTGGGGGAGGGGAAGGGGGGGTTTGTTTCTGTTTGGCATTCCAGACTCAACTTGCATTTATTGTCTGCCATTATGCCTGTCTTGAAAACCAATAAACATATTTAAAAAAAAAAAAAACATAAATAACGTTGCATTTTGAATTACGGAATACTAATGCACCAAGTTTTGTTTTGTTTTATTTTAAATAAGTGTCCTATTTTGAAGTGTTCCACTGGGACCAGCTTCCCTATTGTACATCTCTATACCCAGGTCCCAGTGACTTAGTTTGGGTCTACTCTTTTCTTATAACAACTTCAGATTGGCAGCAGATAGAGATATGCAGTTTGCACACAAATGAATTGTATTTTAAAATTCTCTTTAAAGGTGAAGTCGGTGTTTAAGTTACAATTTTGCAAATGCCACTTTCAGGAAGTTTGCATTTTCTTGCTGAAGCCAATTGTGCCTCTCTGCCAGTGTCCTGGGTCACTTGACTCTAAGGGGCTTATTTACAAGCCCCTTGCACGGCCGGTACATCACTTTTTCCCATATTAAAATTGATGCATCTGCAGTGCAAGGGGCTTGTAAAAAAGCCCCTGAATGGCTTTGATGTTGGGGTTTGTGTATTGCTTCCAGACATGGCAACAAAGAAGGCCTGGGTTCGAGGGGAGTGGGCCTTCTTGACAGGATGGCTGGGGAGGAGCTGTACCCTGTCCTATTTATGCTTCATAGGGTTCTGCCTGTAGCATACACAAAGGAACATGACACCAGGCCTGCCATGCCTTTTGTCACCCTTGACAGTTTAGAGCCAAACCCAAGGTAAGTGAAAGAACTGACCAGAACCAGTTTGGGGGCTAGGTCAGGGACTTCTCCCACACGAAGGCTAGCACCAGGTATTAAAATGGGACCTTCAGAATCTTTCATCAGAATACCCTTGGGACTTTGGAAGATTCAAAAGAAGGACTTCCTTGCCAGAAGGCCTACCCTGCGCAAAGGACTGCCTAGCCATCTGAAGAGAAGTGGCTTACTCGAAAGTGAAGTTTTGAAAAACCTGGAGAGCAAACACGGAGTGAAGTGAGCAACAGGCCCATGACTAAAAAGAAAAAACAAAAGGCCATAAAAGCAGCTAAAAAACAAGCTAGAGCAGGACAGGAGCATGTAAAAAACATATAAACAAGCAATCCAAGTGCAAGCTGAGTGGAAGAGCACTAATCAAGAAATCAGTCAGTACTTGGTCCATGCTGCAGGGAAGAAAACAATAACACAGAGATGACGTGGAGCGAACATGCGCAGATACGTGTTCACCAATGAAAAGAAAATAGGAGGGACAATGAAGCCAATCAATGGTAAGTAATAGGCAGGCTACAAGCGCCTTTTAAGAGTTTATCAAGACAAAATAGCTTGTCGCAAACGACAGCGGATGCGTGCTGTCGCATGCGAGACTGAAAAAAAATAATGCTTTATTTAAAAGCAGTCACAGATATGGTGGTCTGCTGAGCTCTGCAGGTCACCATCCCTTTGATGGCAGTAATTCATGGTGGTTAGCAAGTTGCGACTTACCTCATTAATATGAGGAAGGTCAAATTGCCACTGACTTGATTTGGTATTTTGCAAACTGACCTATTAGTACATAGGTCGGCTTGCAAAATACCACACTTGTCAAAAAACTATTGGTCGCAAATTGCGACCAGTATTTTGCGAGCAGTGTTTAGTACATGTGGCCCATTATTCCCAAATGGACATTCAAAATACATTTCTTCAATAGTTGACACGCTTAAGTTGAGAATTACTGGCAGACGGATATGTATCTTAGAGATGGGAATTCTAATAGATACATCTTTTCTGAGATATATATTTACACAGAGACAGAGTTCAAGTATATTAGTTCATAACGGCAGTTGTGCGCAATTCACGAAACAATCAGACACATAAGATATATACTTGCTTTGTAGGAATTCACTATATTTTGCCGAACTGCTTCACCAGTCAGATGGTGAGGCAGAAGTAATGAAGTCCTGTGTCTTTGTGTTTTTTTCTTAACCCGTTCCTCGCATCTACCACTGTTTCTCATATTTCTGTATGTTTGGTCAGTGGTGGGAGTGGCAAGAGATGGAAAAGAACATCACTCGCACTGGATTCTGAGCACAAGGTTAGTGTAACCTGATACTCTCCTGCCAGGCAGAATCTTTTGAAGACTACCCACTGGACATTTCACTCTTAAAAGCCTTAGTTGAACATTTTGAATTGATGGTAGTGATATTCTAGGTAACAACTGAGAAGTACCATGTGTGTAGTTGTGCACATAGAAGTGTAGTATCTTTAAGCTTGGCACTATGGTGTGTGTATCACTGCACAGGAGTGGGCCCTATAATTGTGTTATTCTTCCTTTTACCATGCATATTTATTTTGTTACTTACTAGATAAATGTTATAGTATATTTTCAATGTAGTACAATTCTTCTGTAAATTTAAGAAAGAGAAGAAAATGTTCTGAGGAAGGTGGAAAGAAATAATTGTGAAATAAGAAATGGTGTGTTTTTACTACTGGCAATATAGAGAAATGCAATGCATTTCTACATTTTATTATACCTGTTATATTAAAGCTGGGGTACAAAATAATTGAATGTGCTGTTAAAACAAAATATGCACATGAAGATAATGACTCAATAGACAATGGAGGGGATACTCTTGCCCTCTTGAGCAATTAGGCTACGGTGCATGTGGTACGTCATTCAATAGTCCACAGGGGTGATTGTGAAAGCTTGGGTTATCCTTTTTTCTGGCTCAGATGATTGGGGCAGAGATACCCTCAAGATCTGATCCAAAGTAATGTCTCCCTACCCATTGAAGGAAGTGCTTAATGGCCAGTACATCCAACTAAACAGCAAAGCCCCACTGTGAGATAGGGAAACATAGAGCAGCCACACTAAGGGAGCAGAAACAAGACAAGGACAATAATCAGTAGGATTTCTTTGGGTACCATGTGAGTCTGTTGCTCCATATAACTCATCCATTGCTCCTCTGCCAAAACATCCAAACTGAACTACTAGATCCGGAATGCACTGCTGCTCATTTAAATCCCAAGCAGCAATCTCAGAGTAATGGTGATAAATCCCTCTGGAGAGTGATTGGAAGCTGACACAAGTACAAGAGAGTGGAGTCATTCGGAGAGACAATCCAAGCATAGGTTCACTGATCATGAGTTATATAAGTCAAAATAGGAGGCACCAGGACAAAGGTACATAGTGGTAAAGGAACTCCCCTAATGGATGCCAGAGAGTAAGGCAGGAAATTGGGTGAGGTTGGTGTAAAGTCTAAACGCCTAAATGTTCAAAGAGGGAAAGCAAGAGAAGGCCTATTTAATAGGAGCAGCCTTAGTAAGTTAAATCTTGTACTAATGAAGTTGCTGAGACAGTGCCCTTCTGTGGCCGTGCTCTGGCTAGGTGTGTGAGAGAGAGTGTGGCCTCCCCCAGAGCACTATAAAGGTAGAGCTTCCATGCCAGCAACTTCTAGCCTCCTACATGGTATCAGTATTTCCTGGAGCCACTTGATGTGTGGACTTCCAACCCACACAATTGCTACAGTCTCCATGGTGCTATTCCCCGCTTCTGCAGACTCCCACTGCCACATCTTCTCCTGTGACAAGGGGCTTGCAATGGGGTAGGGGTTTGTTGATGAGTGCAACAACACTCAGTTCTAACACCCCTGTTAAAATGTGAGAAAAGAGGTTTCTTTGTACAGGACGATAATGTACCAGCTCTGCAACATTAATTTTACTTCAATATCACTAAACCTTCTCACTCATATTGTCATCATTTATCATCCTAACTGCTCACTCTTCTCACTCACCCTTTGCTTGACCGACTTGCTTTAATCCTTCCTCCACAGTCATCCTCAGCCCTCTTCACTGAACACTCATTCTCCACTTCTCCACCTCGCATCTCACTCACTATCCTACCTGTCACTCTTCACTAAACAGTCATCCAACTCCCTTATCACTCATCCTTTTTATTCCTTAGTCATCCTTTAAACCCCTTTGATCTGCACATCACTTCTCAAGCATCCTCACTTTTATGGGATTTGCTAAACTAGAATATGGTTTAAGCTACACAGCTCCCTCTCATTAGAATGCATCACATAAAGGAATAAATGATCTTGCAACTATGCACTTAGGTAGGTGAAAAAAAGTTTTGTTTTACTAGCTGGTGCATCATCTGCACTTTGATCTGAGGGGTTTGAACTAAGACTCTTGCTCAGTCTGACTGATCCATCGAGGATCATTACTAATTTAATGTATTAAAAAAGGGTTTTCATGAATTTACAGATCTAAGGTTGTCCAATTTATATGTAAAGACTGTATAACTAACAAGTGTTGAATAAGTGAGCATGTTTGCTGAGCAGAGGCAGTGTCAGGGCCTATACCCTGTGCTGTCCCCACCCTATTGTTCTTGTCACCTCTTTGATGATCCACAAATTGTAGCAAACACCGAGCGAGAGCACATCACAACAAGAACCCCATTGAGTACTATTGATCCACTGCGTATTGATACCTTGTCACTCAATGTGCCCGATCTCAAGAGACCCACAGATTCTCTCTGGCCTCCAGGCACTTCTTATACAGTCTTCCTTGCAGCTTCCCCATCGACCAGGGACGTCCTTTTGAACCCAAACATTCCACTGGCTTCCACCTCTAGTGAGGCTTGCGCTAGATAATGGGAACCTCAGCAGCCATCGTGGGTCTGGTTGTATTTAAGCTGTGCCTAAGGTCCCTTGTTTGGGTTTGCGTCTTCAACAAATGAAGTCTATGACACCTGTTCAATTCGATTCAATGCTCAGGACCTCCCCTGAGCATCTCTAACACCAGCAAGTATTGGATGGTTAATGCCTGCATCCTTTAGCTTCCAACATGATCCTGGATTCATGCTTTTTGGCCTTGAAAGAAAACATGTAGAATGTTGGTGCACACCTCTGTGTAGATATACTAATACAAGACAAAGCAGTCCTACAGAACTAGAACCCATTAGGAAACCAAAACCTCATAACAAACTATGTATTAATCTTAGAAGTAAGCAAGCCCACAAGCCTGCAAACGTCTAACAGTCTTGATACCAAGAGCAAGACACTGGAATCCTAGCAGGCCTATGAGCAATGAAACTACTAAATCCATTGGTTTCGTATTATGATCACTACAGTGAAGGATAAGCAGTGGAACCTTCATACCACATACCGTGAGGTGCTATCAGTTACCAAGGACTTGACTTAACCACTGTAATAATGAGTCATGCCATGGATGTCACATATAGTGGTTAAGCATTGGTCAATATTACTAATTGTTTCTCTCATATCATGGTACGTCATCACCTCAAGCTATTTCAGAAAGACATCTCCTATCCCTTTTCGCTCACTCTCTTGCGCCAACACTCAGGTGATCCCTCCCGGCTGATGGCACTGGGGAATGAGGGCAAGACGGAATCCACATCCCCTCTGCAGTATCCAGAGGGCACAGAGGAGAGTCACAGGCCTCAACAGTGAGCGCGCTCTAGGCACTCAGACTTATCAACAGCAACAACCTTCTGCAGTTAATACCGAAACAACAAAAGGGGATTAGGGCAGATGTGAAACAGCGAAATGAACAAGCTCATTAACAAAAGAGAACGCGTGCTGGATTTGTATTTCAAGATTGGTCCTCGGTCAAGGGCATCTGAGATGGCGTATTTACCACAACAGCAATGATTACAGGTCCTAAAATTTCTAGAATTTCTTTAAGTAAATATACTTATCCCTCATCTTTAATAAGAGACTTATCACAGTGCACATCAAATATTAAAGTGTTAGTGATAGCAAACAAGCTCAGCCTGATCAAATGGAAACAAAGGCAGGTCAATGTGGATAAGTCGTTTGAGTAGTGTAGGAAAAAAAGAAAGAAGTGAGAAGAGATACAAATTGGCTATTAGGGAAGGGTAAATGCCAGGTTTTTTGAGGATAGGAAGGATAGTTGCATGTGTAAAAGATAAGTGAGCGAGTGAAGTAAAAGGGGGTGACAGAAGGCAGCGATGAGAAAGATAGGAAGAGAATCTGCCAGAGACTCCATATTTAGACAGCAATCATGCACAAAGAGGCTAGAACAGCTGTGTCTCAAGCTCTGTTCTGAGCTGCATTATTCACCAGGCCTCGGGCTATTCTAGAAGCAAGGGGTCTGCCTCTCAGAAGTGTCCTCTGGCTCTGGGAGTGGCCAGGAGAGGCTCTCCTGCTGAGGGTAACTTGTGAGTCAGGGTGTAGTAAACAATGTTTTCTGGTAGGCTGTTGGGTGCTGTGCCGTACATGCATTTATATGTAAGGCGGAGGCCCTTGGATGTAATTCTGTCTTTCACTAGGAGCCAGTGTAGGTTTCTGAGGTGGGCTGCTATTGCTTGATTCTTTTCATCAGTCTTCCTGCTGTGTCTTGCACTGTCTGCAGACGCTTCATTTGGTAGGCAGCAGGACATGTATTGAGCACTGCAACAACAACCATACATTCACACCGCCTATAACAAAGCCACAGCACCATGAAGGGTTATCCAGAGGCAGAGTATGTGCCGCCTCCCTCCTTCCTTCATGCTGTTAAAATGATGAACCCAGACAAATTGTTATTTTTGAAAATCTTGCCTTCCATCCCTTGTATGAAAGGAAAACATGATAGGCTGCACAGAGGGGTCGGTTCCTCCTATCAAAACTCCAAAAGTAACCTAATCATACTGCAGGTTCCAATGGTCCCACTGTATTTGTTATTTAGTAAGCACAAGCCAAGCCAACGAATTAGAGCCACAGAGCTGCACAACAGTTCAGGAAAACAAAATCATATGGAAGCAGAAAACAATGAACACAGTCAATAGGTAAAAGATAAACACATGTCATCGACTACGGACAAATGCATAAAACCAAGAAAGTCCAAGGCTGGAGTGTCCAATGAAGACAATGCTAGAGAGGGGATAAGGGAGAGAACATGAATATTAACTTGCAAGTCATACATAAACTTAGTCATGCCATGTATGACTTTGTCATGGCTTTTATAGAAATGACTCATGTGGGCTAACCCCTCCTCTGATCGCCTGAAAGCATTCCACAGCAAAGGGATAGTCCACGGAAAAAAGCATTGGCAAAACCAATTTCTGGGCCTTCGCAATTTATGTGATGGTTATTTTTTACATTTTTTATTGCAAGCATATGCCAGAAAATGAAAAAATTAAAAATGGCTGCCATATGCTTCCAAAAAAATATCAAATTAAAAAAACGATTATTATTATTATGATTATTTGTGAAAGAGATAATAATGAATCATGATATAATCAACTGTCGAAATCATAAGCAGCTACAGAGTTACCCAAACACTTTAGAACTTTAGAGAGAAGACAGAAATAAATCACCATCTCACTGGGCACCCGAATTGCCTGCAAAATATACAGCTGATATTTAAAGTTAATATATTACATAAAATAAACAAATAGACACTTTAAATCAGCTTTATCACTGAAGAGAAAGGAATTATTTTTAGGTGGATGTGAATTATGTGCATCAATGTACAGTCACTCAAAGTGGTGGGACCCAATCGGTAAGTGGGCTGACCCATGGCCCTTTCTGTAAGCTGTGGTCGGTGGAAGGAAAATGTGAATTAAGATTTAATAGACCAATTATTGAAGTCTTCTGAACAAAAGCCCTTTTAGATATTATGTATATCATGCATGAATTACAAACGAATCACAACCATTCACCACTAATTACACTAGAGGACTTCTGATCAAAAGCATCCTTGGTTACACTGGGAGTACCCCAAGGATCCATCCTCTTCCCCACACTTATCAACCGATGCATGGAACCATTGGTTGCAATTGATCAACACTCCAAGTTTGCAATCACATGAACGCAGACGCCACTCAACTGTATCTCAAAATCTCCACCCTTGAAGAAATTATACACCTCAACAACACTCTCATCCAAACCCGGCTTACTCCAAACCACCTCAAACGGTATGCCATGAAGACAGAAGTCCTCCTCTTCCCACCCCACCCCACCCAAGGACCCCCCCCATACACATGACTGGCTGAATCACTTGGACTCACTCAAATCCAAACCACTAGTTACCGACTTAACCAAGTCCTTAGGGATCAATCTAAAAATAAAATTCAACATGCAAGCCCACATAAGCACATCCACAAATAATGTTCGCTTTCAGTTGAGTCTACGCAAGAAGGTAAAACCCTCCTTCCTGACACCAGACTTCAAGAAGGTAGTCCAAGCACTTGTCTAAACCAGGATTTATTATGGATTTCCCACCTTAATTGGAACACCAAAAGCTCACCTTTCCCCCCTCAAGGGGACACTCAGCGCAGCAGAAAGGGTACTAACCTGGACTAGGAACTTCGACCATATCACGCCCATTCTAGCATTGCTCTAGTGGCACCCCATCGAAGCCAGAAGCAAGCTCAGAAATGCGTGCATGTCACAAATAGCTATACATTTCAAAACCCCGAAATATGTAGCATGCTCCCACAAAACTTCAGGGGGGAGCCGCACATAATGCAGGGTAAACTCCCTCCTATTAAAACCACCACAATTCAAGAAAAGTAGGACCTACTCTCGAACCTTCTCCAGAGCAGCCCCCAAAATCTAGAACTCATGAAAACACGAACAAATCCATCGACTGCTGTTTTTAAGAAGGGGTGAAAACGAATACAACACGACCACCCGGATACCAGGAGAGTCTCCATATCAATGAGGAACGCAACAAGAGACCACCCAGTCAGGCCCCCCATGCAGCCTACAAACTGGTTACTCAAGATCACATATGAGAACACATGAGTACTGGAAGAAAGAAGGACGTATCCCTGCCCGGACAATGGCGGGACGCAAAATGGCACCACACTAACAACACCCAGAGCGAACACACCAAACTAGATCAGGTGCTAACTACGCCTGTTAAACGACTACAGTTCACCTCCAAAGAAATGCTTCCTTTCAACCTATGTATAACTATGTAAGGATGGCCGGTAAATGTTTACCACTGGCAGACTCTGTTGTAACCCCACAATTAGTAGACCACTGGAACACTGAAACGATTCCCTGGATGGCGTTCTGATGCACTCTTTGGTAAACGGGTTACGACTACGAGTGCATGTAAATATCTCCATTGGTAGACCTTTGTGAAATGAGTACCCTGTACAGTGCTTTGATACCCTCGGGTCATGATCGCGCATTAGAAAACTCTCTAAATAAATAAATGCTTTGAAAAAACATTCCGCTTGCTTATATTTAAAAATGCATGCCAGACTATTGGCTTTGCCACTGCTTGTTTGTATTGTCGATTATTTGTAATGTGCAAACAAATGCTATTAGCCAACGTTAGACACAGCTAACAATAAGACATAAATAAATCATGTCATTAACAAGACAACAAAAACATAGGAAGATTTGGTAAAAATCAATACTCCAAAGATTTTTTTCTAGTTTTCAGAGTAAAACTTTCCTACATAATAAACTCTTTCGATCAGAAACCTCCCTCGATCAGCTCACCCCTCCCTGAAGGACCTTCGAAGATGTGCAAATATACAAATAGTATTTTACTTCAATTTTTGCTACAATAGTTATGCACTTCTAGTCTATGATAAGTGCTAGACACATGACACTTTGAGAAAATCGAATTTGTGGCAATTCCTCTATGGCACTACCTGGAATGGAACTCACTTGTGACGTCCTGACACCTAAATAGTATACACATCTTTTTACATGCAGACATGAATAAAATGGCACTACCTTCAACCTTGTTATATTGTGTGCACTCCCTCCTTAGACCACTCTGCCCTCACACCCTCTGTCTATTCATACACGAACATCTGCTGCTCAAGATCCCGCTGCCTCCTTTCTGTTCTCATCAAAATGATGCAGAGGTACATCAACAAAACACAAGAGAGCAACTCTGGTCCTCATACACTACAACAAAACACTACTCCTTTATGTCACGTGACAGATATGCAATGTTCCTTCTATCCTGCGCTCCCTATCCACAAATGCAGCTGGGCTGCTAATCAGGGGTATGGAGCGGGCAATTTCATGATTTTCATGAAAGAAAGTAACGGCCTATCTTTTTTTTTAGTTCTTTCAATTTCTATGCTCTCTCTCGAACTTATTTGATAGCGCTGGGAAGCTCGTTTTCAGGTAGCCATGCACGTTATAAAACTGGTGATAGAATAGAATACATGAAGGCAACTACATTTTAACATACTATTTTTGCAGATTGTAGCCACCATTGATGCTCTCATTTCGATAATTACAAAAATAAACCAGCAACAGGTCGCATCAGGTGAGATTACCATGAATAGGCCGCTAAATGTTCTTACGGCTTTTTATTCAATGCATTCTGTATGCATTTATCTGTTCAGCCTGCGCGCTTCATTCAGCCGAGTGAACCGAGCCTGCACCCCCTCTTTTTATGCTCAATTATCCTGTTCTCGCCACGTCACTCGCACCCCAGGTGTGACTCGACAGGTCACGCAGGTCACTGCTGAGCGAGCACGCATACCACAGCATATTACCAGAGTCACAGAACAGAATTATCTTTTCACAAGTGGCAATTAGTAATAATAATGTTCCCATCCATTGTATTTTACAAGCCTGCGTCTATTACTACTCTGCAGTGAAGTATTGTAGCCACGAGGCATTAACGTGC
Organism: Calotriton arnoldi; assembly: GCA_963921515.1. NCBI lineage: Eukaryota > Metazoa > Chordata > Amphibia > Caudata > Salamandridae > Calotriton > Calotriton arnoldi. Next base: position 220,772 of record CAWUFW010010373.1, on the reverse strand, counting down.
TATGCTAGAAGTGATGTTCAAGTGCAGGGAAAGCGAAACCAAAGACCTGAGCGCGTGCAGGCTCATTCAAAGTGCGTCATGACAAATTCAACCGTTTTTGTGTGGGGATTCAGTGCTAGCAGAATATTTGCTATTTTACCACCCAGGTGATCAGAGTGTAACCCCGTCAGTTTGCACAGGTCATGTACATGCGCCAAATTGTAGTGGCTGTGGAATGGTTCAGACTTGTTAAATTATGCTCGTCTGGTCACATTTTGTGTCATTATTTGCACGGTCTAACAATGGATACATCGGCACTGGCACCAACGGACAAGTGCAAAATCAAGAATTTGTACCAGATAGCTATTCCAAAAGTCATGACAATTGATGTAAAATTGCTAATTTACGGGCCAGATTTACTCATTTTTATTGCAACAAAGAGCAACAACAAATTTGCTGCAGTGCGTTGCCAAGGAGGAAAACTCAGCACAGAGCCGTATCTACGAAGATTGCCTGCTGCTGCGGTCATTCTCTGCACTAGCGCTCTAAATATGCTGTGTGTAGCATATGAGCTGTACTAGGCACATACCCTTCCAGTACCAATGCCTATGCCTAGACACATTTATTATTATGGCCGGTTCTGGTGTCTTAGTGGACTAATGCGTCCACTGTAGGGGCCTTTATTCGACCGTATGGTCACAGGTTAAAACCCTGGTGGGTCCACTCAGCCTTTCATCCTTCTGAGGTCGACAAAATGAGTATCGTTGGGTAACAATAAACATCTGTTATTCAGTGCCAGGATACCCTTCTGGGTGAACGTGAGCTTTACAAATGCACGTTATTTCAGAAGGATCCCACACATTGGATGTATCCTGTGCCCTTCAGCATGCTTGCAACTTGTGCTTTTTTTTTTTTTACAAAATGTCAACTCCAAGAAAGTGCTAGTTTTTAACTTAAAGCCCGGTCTGGCTTGCTTACATCAAGCGTTGCATCAAAGCCTATGGATGTTTAGGCTGATCCACGCAAGTAAGGCCCCAGTAACACCCCCTTGACACAAACTGAAGAAAAGTAGCACAAAGTTTTTAATGCGCTGAGAAAAGGGACCCTTTCCAGCTCAAATTACCTTTTGACTGGAAAGTCAATGGCAATGCATTACTTTGTAAATGTGAGTCCAAATCAATGGAAATATTGGTGCAAAATTGCACCTGTGCAAAGTCTGTAAACCATCTGGAAGTTGCAGACATTGCTAGGGTTGCCACTCTTCTGTGAGTATAACACCGGAAACATTTGAAGGTCCCAGTTCATGTCCTTGGTGCTCTGCCTGTTTTATTATCACTTGCCAAAATAGGTCAAGCAAGCAAATCTAACAACAAACACTCACCAAATAAAAGTATGTACATTTAAAGTATGCCTGGATCTCTTTAACCCTAAAATTATCTTGTCCTTATATTGCTTTCCTTGCCTTCTTTCTTTTGTTGTGCATCTGCCTTTCTCATCCTACTGTTTTGCCCCCACGTTTCTGTCCCAGTATCCAGAGGGTGCAAGTGGCTACAAAGCAGCACTTTAAGTGGGATGAAAAAACTGGGGGTCTCTCAAAGGGGCATGGCCGATGTAGTTAGGGGCGTGGCTTAAAGACAATTAAGCTAAAAACCTGTGCTTAGCATAGTGTGCCGCCCGACTGGTATTTTCCTACTTCTGTCATTGCATCCAGATATATATTACAGTAAGTAACATTACACCTACAACAAGCCAGGACTATTTGTTTTGTCAATGGCTTTTAGTTGCATAAGCTAAATAAGCAACAACTATAGTAAACTAGAGTAAATTTAATAAATAAAATGACACCAAAATGAGAAAAATCCAATCAGGAGAATCGGAGATAGAAATTTTTATAGTTTTAGATAAAATTAGCACCAAAAACGAGTAATCAGCAACTGCGGTCAATGGGCCACTGTAGACCGGACCTAGGTGTGATTTGAGGCTGACCACAATGGAGGACGGTTCAATACAGGGACCTGGTTCGACCAGGTTGAAATTTTTACCTTGGGCATTAGTCTAAAAAATAAACGTCCAAAATCTTCAGCCGGGCAATGCAGCAGGTTGTAGCTGAGGAGGGCACCATGAGACTGGAAAGCCATTGAGCACTGTCCCGGTGAAGCTGTTGTTTTTTGGCAGGAAATCTCAGAGAAATTCAAATTTAGGACACAGGGAAGGTGGATACTTGTGGCACCTTTGCCCAGTCAAGATTTCTTTCACGCTTAGTCACTTTTTTGGAGCTCTGACTCCTTCAGCGGGGCAAGGGAAGCAAAGAGTGTTCCACAAGGCTGAATACCTTCTCCGCAAGGTCCCTCTGAATATGATTTGCTGCTGCGGAGATGCTCCAAATGGGAGAAACCTGAATCTTTAGTCAAATAGCAATGCACTTCAGTCCTTGGCAGGTTTGTCCCTGTCCTCCGGAGGCCTTGAAGGTGAAAAAACGTCCAAGACCCAGGTTTTCACAGGTGGTAGGAAAAGTTCAACCAAACACAGCCAAGGATTCGACTTCCAGGACCTCAGGAATGGCACTTGGGGATCAGGACTCACTTCAGCAGAGGCTAACAGCAGTGTCCATGGTAGGTTCAGTTGGAACTCGTCAGCTGAACAGTTGCCGCAAGAGCCTCCTGCAAATTGTTGTATCTCTGTAGCTTAAACAGGAGATCCACCTTATGACCTTTGGAGTGAACTATTTTATCTGGGGTACACGAGGGAGCAGGGCAGTACTTCAGGGCTCTTCTCAGGTCACAGACAGCAGGCCCGATCTTCTTCTGTTCATCCCTGGTCCAAAAACTGTTCTGAAGGTGGTGCCAGGGCACATCACATATATGCTAGGCACTAGCCTGTGGGTGGGGGTGACTCCTAGTCCCTCCCTTATCAATGGGATTAAAGTTCCCAGAGGTAACCCTACCCATTTCTGTGGCGGTTCCTGTCTGCCCCACTGAAAACAATCCCAAAGTGTCCCTCTCTGCCTAAATCCAAGACAGTGAGAACCTTCCCCCCTAGTGCAATGCATGTGTGCTTACCCAGAAGTGTGGCCAGGGTAGGGAGCAGTGCCTCCTCTGTTGCCTCCTCTGTTGCCACTGGGATTGGTGCTTTCCTGACTGGAAAGGATGGACCTGTACAAGTGTCATCTGAATGTGACAGGAGAGGCCCCTTTGAAGTAAATTATATTCCTGGGCACAGCCCAAATTCTCATTCTGCCATATTGACAAAAATAATGCCCTACGCCCAGCCCTTTGCCTCTGCTCTGAAAGTAGTTTTCACACCTCATCAGGGCTTGAGTAACCAGATGACTGCAGATGGAGGCTAATGCAAATTAGCCCTCAGAAGCTTTAGGCAGAAAAACAAATTTTCTAAAAGTAACTTTTCCTAATATTTATCATAAATTCAATTTCACCATTAAATTGGGCTTTTGATAAATATTAAACAGAGCTGTTGAATCATATTTCAGGCTAGTCCCTACCCTTAAATGGCAGAATGAATATTGCTTCTCAGTGTTTCTCTATGCCTTCCTACACTGAAAATAGATTTTGGGTCCTAGTCATTACAAGGACATGTTAACACAAAATGTCTACATGTCCTACTTTTTGCCACTCTCTTGTGGGCTACAAGGCTGACATATTAATATTTAAAAGGAAGGTTTAGACCTGTCAAAAGGGTTTATTTTGGCACGTCAAATTGCCGTTTTCACACTGCTCCAATCAGGCTACAATGGTAGGCCTGAAGCCAAGTTTGTACTGCCACTGTAGTGGGCGGCACAGTAGTTACTGCAGTTTACTAGCGGCATTTAAATTCTAGGCCCTGGGTACCATATGCCACGGACTTACAGACAAGTTAAAAATGTCAATTAGGGCTATAGTAATTCAACTAAGTTAAAAGGGGGAGTACCGGCACTTTAATATTAGTTATCAGGGGTACAGTGCACAGAGTATTAAGGCCAGCAACAAAAATTGGGCCCAGCAAAGACAATGAATCTGGGGTCACTATGCAGAAAGGGCTGATTTCTTACAAATTACACTCACCTGCAGGAGCCACCTCTACTACTTGGGGTCACACTTCTTTGAACAATGGAAAAAGGAAAAGCATTTACAACTTGTGTATTTATAATGTTTGGGTCATCTAGTTGTTGGGGGACAAAACCACTTGGGTCTCAGTAACAGGAAACATATTGTTATTCTATGTGCCTTGGAAATACAAGATGGTGGCATTTTGTTTTCTACGTCGTTGGAAGTGGTGTCTGCACTAGTGACATATATAAAGGCTTGAAGTCTGATCCTCCATGCGTCTCAACATTTGAGGATCCATCGTCGTTGCGGTGTTCGCCTATTACACCTTATTCCCTAGTTTCTGCTATTCGTGTTCTGGCTAGAATTCTTGAGTTAGGATATTTGCTGGTGTTTTTTCTTAGTTCTCGTTTGAATTATTGTGCTAGGATGTTGTTTATTTTTTCTATTTTTGCTTGTGTATTTTTTGTTAGTTTTTCTGCAACTTTTTTGCTTTTTCATCTTTTTCCTTTAGGTACCTCTATTTTGCCTCTGCCATCTTGAGCAACATACCTTGGTGTCTCTTCACCTTCCTCTAAGTGAATCTGGAGGACAGAGGTGAGACTTCTGAGGGAGGTCGTCCTTTTCATCCCTCGTTCAAGGAGACAAAGGTAAAGGAAGTGTGACATGCCATTAACAGAATTATTTTCTTGACCCAGGATGCAGGGGTTTTGATCCATGCATTCACCTATTATTATTCAACACCCTGTCTGGTTTGGGCCTCTTGGAATCGGTCTGAAGCTGATCCTTAGCGTTGTCCTTCTATTAGACTCTCTATATGTTTATTTTCTGGTTTCTGTACGCTAATACAGAAGCTAAACAAAAATCATTGCACGCACCAAATTAACCAAATATTTGTTTGGCTTTACTAGTCCACCACCAGGTTTCATAGGAAACTGTTTAGACACATGCACAGACAAATCGGACTTAAATAAAAGATCCTATATAGAATACATTCACAGATCACTACTCACTCATTTGTTTTTGGTAGGTGGCTCAGTTACCAAACAATTATTTAGTTCTGCTGAGGGTGGAAGAGATATTTATAACACTGTGAGCCATTTAATGGGCTGTTCTACTGCTTCACACTTAATTCTAAACCAGAAAATGATAGAATTAAGGTCTGGGAAAAATATTTACTACAATTACCAGGGACCTCATAAAATGCTACGCTATTTTATCTCATTGAAAGTCTGTATAGCACAGTGCTTACCATTTACTTCGATTCTTGGTGCTTTGTGCAGGCACCATTCTATGTTTGTGAATGAGCTGGAGGAGGTTCTCTGCTGTGGATTTAGTTTCTGAACCTCATGTGTATGTGGGGGTAGTAGCCACACTGAGGTGTTTAGTAAAGGGAGGCTGTGAGTGCTGGGTTATTATACTCTAACCTACGTCAAAGTCAATTGCATAGCACATTGCGTCTGTGTTGTGGTTGACAGTGGAGGTTTGTGTAATGAGGCTTTCTGCCTCCCACTTGCCAGCTATGCAGTGTTGTTTCATAAATGAAATGGGTGTTGTTTGCTCCCAAATTAGCTGGGAGTTTGTATTTCAGAATGTTTCTAATGCAAAATTGTGCATCTTCTGTTTCTCATCTAGGGTTTATTGTTCCCAAATGTAGGTTTTAATAGCTGCTGTTTAATTGTCTCCTTTTAGATGGAACAGGTCTGTCCTTATCTTGCAATGCTTCTGCTGTTCATCTGTATAAACTCCCTGTGTTATTGTCTCTGATGTTTCCAGGCCATTGTCACTCATTAGTGAGAGTTCTTCTGTCCCTGTTCTCCCTGAACCCATGTCTCCTTGGCCCCTTGCTTTCCCTTTCTGTCCAGAGTTTTCTCTCAGGTTAACAATCCATTGAGAGAGAGCTACCAGGCAGACCGTACCTCACCACGATACTTGAACACCCTCAGAAAAAACACAATGAAGGGCACAGTGTGCTTTCTTCTCTTTCTCTGTTGTTAGTCTGCCTGCCTTACTTGTCCATGATAGGGGTGTTGTATGCACAAGATTTACCACTGACTATCTTCGGCATCCTGAAGTTCTTCCCCAGTTCTCCTCTACTGGCAACCTCCTCTGCTTGGCTGGCAAGGTTATTTATGTACACCCGCTTGCCTGCTCTCATGATTCTTTTGACTGCTCTGTTTGCTTCTATGTACTGTTGCTTGTACTTCTCCTGCAGCCTCTCAGATTTGGCCTCCATAAATTTCTTCTTTGCTGTCCTCCTGTCTTCAATACCTTGCCATGTGTCTTGTCTTATCCATTCTTTCCTCTTCCTTGTCTTGGTCCCCAAGCATGTGATAACGCCGATTCTTATCTAATTATCTATAAGAACCTTCTGGCCGCCAAGATCTTTTTACCTGTTGAATAGTGTAAAGGAGAGAATCTCATCGGGTTAGATATCAGCATTCATTTTGTCTGAAAGGACCACTGACTCCGAATTCAAGTTTGAGAATTTATTATCGCCAAAAATAACTGAACGTGCAGGCACCTCAACACGAGGTTAAAGAAATAGATGGGCACTAATACATATAATAATCTACGCAGGAATCTCATCCGACTCAGGATAAGAAGAATAGAAAGTTCTAGGAGGACCAACCAGACTATGATTGCTCCTATTTCTAAGTTGCTCTTCATGGGCCTAAACAAGCTTAAAATCAATTGCTGTCCCTACACTAACGCTAAGTGACATCCCTGCATAACGATTTTACAGGCAAGAAAGAATAAAAGGTGTCAGCTGTGAAGACTTCCTAAGAAGTGCAATCACATAGTACCTAAGCTCAGCTCTGTCCTTCTCTCAGGTCTCCCCTACCTCTTCTCTGGCCTCCTCCCTCAGGGCACTATCCCTAATACAAAACCATACACAAAGGTACACGCCTTGTTTACGCCCTCTTGGCCAGGTCTTCTTTCTTGTGCTTTTCCATTGAAACGGTGACTTCATCCTGGACGGTTTCGTTGACCTTGAGTCCCAGGCGCCTTCTCCTCTGAAAGTATCATCCCTAAATTCCATTGCACTCCCCGTACCATGCCTCCCATCTTTCTAACTTTTGAAAACAAAGAGTTAGTCTTTACTAACGAGACATGTGTCCTTGCACCTGCAACAAAAGATACGTTCAACAGAAACCTTCTACTGTGCTAATTAAATCTACCGTTTGTACCCAGAGAGCCTTTCCAAGAAAAACCCTTTTCAGCCTACATTATAAGCTAACATAAGAATATACCAGGCCTTCCTTAAGCATATATGTAGTCAGGCCTTTACATATAACTTTTAAACACACATCTTACTTTTCCCTATAAGCATATTCATTACGATTCTTTATGCAAACAATGAATTACAAGTGCAACTTTTATATGATGCACATTTAAACTACTGCAATTACATTACATGCACGAACTAATTCCTCTATGCATTATGTTCACACAATTCAAAAAGCATTACATTACATCATTATCCTAACACCATTACTCTGAATAGTTCACTTCGTCTCAGTGAACTATTCATTCTTTGCTAAACATGCATGAGTATACAATGAATATAAACGAATATATGTCTGAATACATGTGGGTGCGGCCTATCAGTGATTATGATGCACCCCTACAATTCACAAATACATTTCGCTCTATCAGTTCCCCCCTTTGATGACTCCTGTCATCACTTCTCATTCTACTCCCTCGGAGAAGGAACCGACCTAAACAGAACTTGTTCCCATCTTCCCTGATCTGAAGTTCTCCATGCTCTTGAGCCTTTGATACTGATTGTCCTGCAGTCTTGCCAATCTCATGTCATTTTCCCTCAAAGCTCTCTTGACTCTGCCTGCTCGATACCACTTGTAGGCCTTGATCATAATCCACAAGCCAGCCACACAAACCACCAAAATAAGGAGTGGTCTCAGGAAGTACCCAAGGAATCCCTTTCCTAGGTTCGCAAACCAACCTCCCACTTGACCAAAACCCTTTCCGACCTTTTCCCAGGCCCCTTCTTCGGTCAAATCCGCTATCTTTGTGTGGATCATAGTGATGTTACTTATATATTTCTCCAGATCCTTGCTACGGTCTGGTATATAAGTGCAGCACTCTTGAACCTTCAGCATTTTACAGACTCCGCCCTCTTTTGCCAATAGGACATCCAAAGCAAGGCGATTCTGCAAAACCATACCCCTTATCGACAACATCTCTCCTTCCACCAAGACCAACGACTTTGCTGTGTTCATCGAAAATTCATCCACCACAGTCGCTAACCTCCGGATCTTCACATCATTCAAGACTACTCCTATACTAGGTATCATAGCTCCAAAAATATCCCCCACAACGATTCCTGCACTTGCAGCTCTTCTCGTTCTTGAATGCTCTCCACCCTCCAGAAGATTTAAGTCTTCTGTATGGTAAATCTTTGGAAATATTATTGATAAATAACATGTTCCATACCAATTTGCAGGCAACCTCACATAAGCATTCTTTCCACATACGTAATACACCGTAGGTATCACTTGTACAGGACCTTGGAGAAAATCTTTTGCCTCATCTGCCATGGTGAAAACGTGATCACAAGTACTCTGTCCCACTGGAACCTTTTCGTAGTAAGTCTGATAACGCCTTATACACAACTTACCCCTCTGCTCCTTATCTAACGCTATAGGACCATAGCTTCCCTGGTCTTATGCAACCGTTCTTCCTCCGTCCAATCTGTCCTGTGATGCCCTAAATCTCGGGATTCAGTCAGCTTTCTATACCTATCTTCAACTTGATCTACAAACTTTCTCTCTACATCCGACATCAAACAAGTCAGATTGTGTCTGTGTGCGAATGCTGTATCCAATTCCAAACTCGGTATGAAGTACTTCCTCAGTCTGTCCTCGGTCTTATAATAGTCATACTTATTCAAATGCTTGTAAGCTGGGACTTCAGGAAGCACTGCGTCGAAATTGGAAAAGAAATACTCGAACTGCTCTCTCTCATAAAACAAACTAAGCAAAAGACTACAAGAAATACCAGAAGTCAGTGGAAGATGATGATACCTAATACCCTCATCCACCGAAGTAGGCAACTGCATACACACATAACAATCTTTCGCATCCATCACGTCAACATACTCATACAACAACTTAGCATACGCATTAAGCTTAAAATCACCCTTAGACAAATCTACATGTAATCTACGACTTTCTTCTAATATCATAGCTCTATCAGCTGCCCTGTCTACCCCCTTCTGACTAGGTGTGATAGGTGTGGGTGTCCCTGTCACTGCCTCTACTTCTGGCTCATGCGAACCAGTATATGAGACTACAACTACTATGATTATAGAAATTATCACACTACTTATAAGAATGCCTATAATCCACTTTGCTCTACGATTGGGATTTCCCGGTTCCATGATTTCGAAAGTTCTCAAAAGTCTTGGTTATCGCAAAGAACTCAGAAAAGTCTCTGTCCTTTATTTATGACTTGCTTAACCAGCTCGAGCAACCATGAAATTTCCGGGCTTTCCCTTTCCGATCACAACTTATTTACACAGTCCAGAAAAAGACTTCCCTAGTTTTCGTTCCTCTTCTTGTGGAAAGTCCCTACATTTATTCTTCTTCCACTCGGGCCTAGGTTATCTTCTTCTTTTAGACTTTTATTTACAGTTCTTCACTGATCCATAATGAGATCCTCATTGAGCACAACCAGAACGTGATACAAAAGTTCAAGACGCAAAACCAGCACTTCGTGTGAAAACGGCTCAGCTCCGAAAGGCGGGAATTCGACCCGATGCAAAAGCAAGTTTCGGACTTCACTCAGAAGTGGGGGATTCGGAATCGTGAGTGTCAGTGTTCCGTCTATCTCGAACCCTGGCATCCGCAGCACCACCTTCACCACCAGTTTCGGGCTCCGACTGAACACTTCCACTGACCTCAGTCTCCCTGTATTCACCACCCCCTGCATCAAACACAGTGTAAGTCCACTCAGGGGTAGAGTATCTGCGACAAGGCACTCTTGTTCTCTTAGACCTTCGCCGACTGTCTTGTGCTTGGTCTTCGTCGCTTGCTTCAGTTTCAGATACTTCGGACACTGGAGCAAGGTCTCTCTCAGGTGCTAACTTCAAGTTCAGTCGCCTCTGTCTCTCAGGCCAACTTTCTGCACATCTGTTCGTTCGTCTGCCTTCCCCTTCTTTACCCAGTGCACTACTTCCTCTTTCTTTTGAATTTGACTCTTCTCCGCCCACTGCACAATCTTCTTCTTCTGTTTCTGAATCAGGGTTCGAACTGTGGAAACCCCCTTCTGTTTGCTCTAGTGCACCACCAGCTGTGTCAGCGACCCTTACAGCTTGACTTGTCCTCTCATGTGGCCCTGCCACATCCGCTGGGTTTTCTTTTACGAGAGGAGCTGTTTCTTCCAAGGGTGCTGGAACTCTGCGGGTATGGGAAGCATGCACCCAGTTCGGCAATCCTCCACACTTTACTGCTGTGTTCGTGATCAGAATCACCTGATACGGGCCACGCCAACGGGCATCCAAACAACTCTTCCTCACGTGCTTCCGGACGAGCACCCAGTCACCGGGACACAAGTCGTGGCACAGATCACTCGCGGCTGGAACCACAGCTGCTTGCACCTGCTGGGATACAGAACGGACCACATCAGAGAGTCCTTTACAGTAATCGAGAATCAAATCATCAGTGATGCTTATCAAGGCTGTAGCTGGTACTGCTGGCAGTCTCATTGCCCTCCCCATTATTATTTCATGGGGGACAACCCGGTCTTTCTGTCTGGGACACTTCGCATGCTCATGAGCACCAGTGGCAAGGCGTCGGGCCAATTCAGGGATGTCGAAGAACACATTTTTGCCATCCGGGCTTTCAAAGTTCCATTAACTTGTTCCACCATCCCAGAAGCCTCCGGTCTGTAGCTACAGTGGAGTCTCTGGTCAATGTTCAATGCTGCACAAAGTAACTTCATGATTTCGCTATGGAAGAGCCCACCTCTATCTGATTCCAAAGAGGTCGGGATCCCGAATCTAGGGATGAGCTCCCTCAACAAAAATTTAGCCACTGTCAGAGTGTCACACCTGCGTGTGGGGTAAGCCTCCACCCACCGTGAGAATACACATACTATCACTAGAATGTACCTCAAGCCATTGCACCTAGGCATCTCCACGAAATCCAGCTGTAATCTATTGAAGGGCCCTCCTGACCTTCCAATGTGACTCAATGTAACTACAGTTTTCTTTCCGGCATTCATCTGTTGACACGTAACACACCTCTGACATACCGTCTCAGCCATTGCTCGGAACCGTGGGTTATACCACGTCTGTCTGAACACTCTCATCATTGCGTCTCTACCCAGGTGTGCCTGTCCATGTATCAGTCTTGCCATCGGACTCAGCAATTCCTCCGGCAACACAGCTCTCCCATCGTTTGATACCCAAACATCCACGTCTCCTTTCTCACACCCAGCTTTGATCCATCCCTCTCTCTCCTTGTTAGAAACTTCATCCTGCAATCGCTTAAGCTCTTCCCAAGTGTCTGCCATGGTCAACATTATGCTGAGATCGGTTCCTTCTTGGCTCTCTTCTATCTCTCTGCCTGTGTATATGCATCCTTGTTCTGCGCAGAAGCGGGCTACCTCATCTGCGTAGTTATTACCCAAGGATACAAAGTCCTCCCCCTTCCCATGGGCTGAACACTTTACAACAGCAATTTCTTTCGGATGCTGTAATGCTTCTAACAATTGTCTTACATATTCTCCATTACGAATGGGTGAGCCAGATGATGTCAAAAATCCCCTCTGAGACCATAACTGCCCGAAGTCATGCACCACGCCAAAGCCGTATTGGCTGTCTGTGTAAATCGTGATTCGAATTCGATCAGCGGCCAAACAGGCACGGGTCAAGGCAATGATCTCAGCTACCTGCGCGGAGCGTACTCCTTCTAGGCAAGCGGCGTCGACCACTCCTGAAATAGTACATACAGCAAACGCTGCTCTCAATTGCCCCACACTGTCTCTTAAGCATGAACCATCGACAAAGAAAATTTCATCTGGGTCATCCAATGGCTCATCGACAATGTCAGGTCTCGGCTTGGTGCAAAGTTCGGTCACATCGAGACAATCATGGTCCTCACAATCTTCATCATCTGTGTTAGGTATAGGCATCAATGTCGCAGGGTTCAAGATGGAGCACCTTTTCAGAGTCACATTCTCTGCGGCAAGTATGACTTGCTCATACCTCGTTAACCTATTGTTCGTTAGGTGCTGGGTCTTGGTCCTGGTCATTAATAACTCAACCGAATGTGGCACATGTACAGTCAATGGATGTCCCATTACAATGCTTTCACGTCTTTCAATGCTGACACCTGTTGCAGCAACGGATCTTAGACATCCGGGCAACGCAGAAGCTACTGGATCTAAAGTAGCTGAAAAATAGGCAACTGGTCTACGGACACCTCCATGGTTCTGAGCTAACACTGCTAATGCACATCCTCCTCTCTCGTAACAAAACAATGAAAAGGCCTTGTTGTAATCAGGCATTCCCAGTGCGGGAGCCCTGCACAAATCATCTCTCAGCTTCAGGAATGACATCAAGCACTCCTCGTCCCATGGTACCGGATCACTCACATCCTTGTGCGTAAGCCTCTGCAGAGGTTTTGCTCTCAAGGAGAAACTAGGAATCCACTGTCGACAATAGCCAACCATTCCCAGAAACATCCTAACTTCTCTCTGTGTCGTGGGTACTGCCATGCTCATTATTGCCTCAATTCGATCTGGTGACACCTTCCTCTTGCCTTTTTCTAATCTGTGTCCCAAGTACTGTACCTCATTCAAACAGTACTGCAGCTTGTTCGGGGACACCTTATGTCCATTCTCTGCTAAGTGGTTCAACAAGGCTACTGTGTCAATTCTGCAAGCATCTTCTGTTTCTGAGGCAATGAGCAAGTCATCTATGTACTGCACGAGAACTGAGTTCTGCGGCAACACAAGACTCTCAAGGTTCTTCTTCAGGATCTGGTTAAAGATCGATGGACTTTCCGTATACCCTTGAGGGATACGACACCATGTTAACACGCGATTTTCTAGCCTGAACGCAAAAAGAAATTGGCTTTCCTCGTGGAGCGGTATCGAAAGAAAGCTTGACACAAATCGATAACCGTAAACCACTCGGCTTCACATGGGATCTGGAACAGTATTACTGAGGGATTCGGTACCACTGGACAACAAGGGACAACTATCATGTTGACCTTTCGCAGGTCTTGCACGATCCTGTATTTCCCGCTCGGTTTCTGTAGTCCCATTATGGGTGAATTACAGGGACTACCTCTGATCTCCTTCAAAATACCCTTCTCAATGAAAGTTTCGATCACAGGTTTTATTCCTGCAATCGTTTCTGTCGACAGGTTGTATTGAGGTGTTCTTGGGAAATCAACATTCTGTTTCACCTCAATCCGCACTGGTTCAACCCCTCTGATTAAAACTATTTCATCGCCTGTGAAATCCCACACCACAGGCGACACTGCGTCTCTCAGATCATGTGGAAGTTCTTCCACAGTCACCATTGGGTACAGATCTATACACAGAAGCTGATTAGTAATTTTAAAGTCTGCATCGTCATCTATCGTCTGGACCTCCACTCCCCGTGGTGTACAATAAATCGTGCAGTTCAACTTGCACAACAGATCTCTTCCCAAAAGACAAACTGGACTCGTATCACACACTACAAACTGATGTCTAGTTTGGAAAGTACCTATCTTTACTAAGATCGGTTCTGTCAATGGGCTGCTCATCTTCTTGTTCGCTACTCCAACAACCTGGATCGATTGTCCCGAGAGGGGTAGGTTAGGGACTACTGCAGATCTTACAGTAGACCGGGTAGCTCCAGTATCAACCAAAAGTGTTGCAGGATTGCCCTCAATCTCTGCCTCTACAAAAGGTCCTCTCTGGTCTACCTCCAAGACTGCTCCAAGTGTGCAGTCTTCCTCCCCCCCCAGGCACCGTCAGGATAAAGGGTCTAAGCTATCCTCAGCATAGCGTTCGAACAGGGGCATCTGTTGGTACGTTCGTGTTCCTTGTGAAAACCTTGGAGCTTGGGGAATCTGAGCGTGAGAATTGTAAACCCCCCCTTTCATCGTCCTAGGTCTCGTTATTGTGTTAACTACCTCTTGCGCGGGTGCCTGAGCCCCCTCTTCCTCTTCCTGTACCTGATTAGCTGGGTTCAAAGGACACTCGCGTTTCCAATGTCCGACCTGGCGACAAAGATGACACGCAGTGGTCTTCTTTAGTGTGGCCACGTCCACTCCTGTCTTGGGGTCTACTGGTTTTCCCTTTCCCTGTACCTGCCCATTCTGGTTTCCCTGGAAATTTCCTTGCTTTCTCCCCAAGGTCCCTCCACTAGGCTGACTCTGTGCTGTCTGCATCTGGACAAGCATTAATTTGTCTTTTAGCTTTCGGTGTTTCGAATCCACCTCATCACTACAGTATCTCGCGTACCGCAAAATTTCATCTAGTGGCTTGTTCTGCCAGCAGATCAAATGGTGCTGTATCATGAGGCTGATTTCCCCTCTCAGACCCGTTACAAACTTTGAGACAAACTGTCCCATATCCTTAGGGTCCAAAACATCCAACCCACTATACTGTTTAAAAACTTGCAGAAGTCTTTCGTAATATTCATGCACAGTTTCCTTGGGTTCCTGTACAGTCCGATCTATCTTAACCCAATCTATATCCTGAGGTGAAATCTTCGACTTCAACCATGTAATCACCTGCTCATACTTTTTCATGACATCAGGTGATGGACCATTTGTAACCGCCTCTCTTTTCGGTTCTGAAGTCGGCCACTCAATAGCGACTTTACATGCTGTCCACAAATCTCCTGGTACCACTATGTCAAACAAAGTGTTCAAATCAATCCACAATACTTTTGAAATCTTCACAAACCGCTCAACCTGCTTGTACCATTCCACCGGTTTTTCCCTCAGCCGAGGAAAATCATTTGTAAATGCAGCCAAATCACCTCTATTCCACGGCACATGCACGTACCCTCCATTCTGTACTTCCCGTAAAGGAAAATTTCCAACACCCGTCGCCCCCCTCCTGGCGGCGGCGTTTCCCCTTCTGCCCTCTTTACTGGTTTCTTTTTGGACCACCTTTCTTCCCATTTGTCCAACAAAATCCATATTCTCATTCCTATAATCAGGTCTCTGGTGTGCGTCTTTAATCCTGTGATTCTTTTCTCCTCCAACTCCTGATCACTGTAATGCAATCTATGTGGTCCCTGCAACGCTTTAGTTTTGTTCAGGTCCACCTCATATCTTTTGGCCAATTCCTTCAATCTATCATGTGCCATTCTAGCTTTTCGAGTCACATCTTTTGCTACAAACAGCAGCTCATCTGATCCATAAATTTCTATCCTTTCCAAAGGCAGACCCCCACTGATCATTTCATCTACCTCTGCTTTCAGCCTCACTACGTCTAGCAACCTTGCCTGTACTGCACTCCTCAGTACGTCTCGACAACCTGAGCCATCCCGCTCATCACAGTCACTATTCTGTCCTTGTGACCTATTCCCTTCCATATTCCTGGAACCTGGTCTGTCTTCCGAGACATTTTGTGCCCTATCTCTTTGCATCCTATCCTCTTGGTTCGTTACTGTTGGTGTCCACTCCCTCAAAGCTGACTTAGATTCCCGTAAAGACCTCGGTCTTTCTGGTCCCTCCTCTTCTCTCCTGAAGGAAGAGTCTGCTGTAGCCGGTAACGGCGTACTTGACTCCATTGGTCTTGGGAAATGAACCACCCTTACTCCAAACCCATTCCCACTCTCTCTGTTTCCTTCTTCCCTTCTCATCGGCACGGAGCTCCCTTCTCTCACTCGGTCTGGGTCATATACCGGTACTATAGGGCCAATGGTAACCGGTACTGTCAAGGAGTCCGGTAATCTTGTGTTCCCCACAGGAGGCTGTGTTATCATAGACGCCGTAGCCCCCTCCGTTCCTGTGGAAATTCTTCCCACTACTCTCATGCTAGTCTGGTTCTGGCTCTCATCAACTATTGCCACGGCTGGGGTCGTCTTTCCCTCTTCTGAATCTGGGTTAAATGGTGGTGGCCTCTCTGCCAACATCCTATCCAACAAGCTGTCATCTAGATCACTGTCGTCCTCATCAATTCTTGTAATCTTTCCATTTTGTATCAGCAGTGGGTATAACTTATCTCCTTCGATCGTGTCTGCTCTCCACCTTTTCTCCAAGGCATCCCACCTTGCATCTTGAAATGCCCTGACCGATTTCTTCACCCTTTCCTGGCATCTGTCCTTCTTCCTATCATACGCTGCCCTTATCCACGCATGTAGTGCCTCAAACTGTGTTGGTCTAGGTAGTGGTCGTAATGAAGCCATTACACTCTTGAGCTGGTACAGCACCTCTAACCTGAAAGTACCATATCGAGGGAACGACAATTCTCCTTCTGCTTCTGTCATTTTATGCCAATTCTCAAGCCAAATTATGGTATGCAATCCTACATTCTTTGCCATATAATGTGCTGGTGTATCCTCGGGAGGAGCTTCCTCTCCCTCCCGAACAACCACATGTCTATCACCTCTACAAAGTTCCCTTAAAGCTTTAAAACATTTCATGTTGAATCAACTTTGTATTTGCACTCAAAATGTCCGCTTTTACTTCCTGATTCCAATCCACCAATCCCAGCGCGGTTCACACCAACCGGCCTATCGCAGCGCGGCACTTGTCTGACGTCACTTTTCCTCCGCTCGCAGCAGTTCCCCTCCTTTCTAATTCACTTGTTCTCACTCGCATCCGTCCCAATTATACTCTGAAATAATGTCCGTCCTACCGAACAATTACCTCTCTGACCGTCAGTCTTACCAATGACCGATCAGTCTCTTGAGCTTGTTGACCTCAATCTGGCAATCGTCTGTCCGCGAAACGACCGGACAATCGCCTTTAATACACTCGATAGGATTCAATCACTCGATGTTCTGCACACAATAACCTACGACCTGCGTTGGTTATTCACACACTCACACATGTGTCCCTATCTTCTGTGGGTCTGTCAATGACGTCTCGTGACCCCCACAACTCTGGTCAACGTTCTCAACTCTGGGTGTATTCTACACCACAATAAATCTCCCGGTCCCGCGCGCGCTCACGGTCCGTTTCTCAATCACACAACTTTCGTTCCAACTCCGCAAGACATCACACAACAATAAAACACCGCAATCTACCAAACATCACTCTTTTCATACTCACTCTACTACGAACTGCTACTTCCGCCGCACCGTCACTCTCCGTCAGTTTTCCACGACCTCCGACCTCCTTCTCCCGCGGTCCTCTGGATCAGCTTCACTCGGGCTCTATGGGGCAACTTAGTCTCCTATCTTGCTCTAGATCTCCCCTTACCATCAAAGGTAACCATCCTACTCTGCTACCAACTGATAATGCCGATTCTTATCTAATTATCTATAAGAACCTTCTGGCCGCCAAGATCTTTTTACCTGTTGAATAGTGTAAAGGAGAGAATCTCATCGGGTTAGATATCAGCATTCATTTTGTCTGAAAGGACCACTGACTCCGAATTCAAGTTTGAGAATTTATTATCGCCAAAAATAACTGAACGTGCAGGCACCTCAACACGAGGTTAAAGAAATAGATGGGCACTAATACATATAATAATCTACGCAGGAATCTCATCCGACTCAGGATAAGAAGAATAGAAAGTTCTAGGAGGACCAACCAGACTATGATTGCTCCTATTTCTAAGTTGCTCTTCATGGGCCTAAACAAGCTTAAAATCAATTGCTGTCCCTACACTAACGCTAAGTGACATCCCTGCATAACGATTTTACAGGCAAGAAAGAATAAAAGGTGTCAGCTGTGAAGACTTCCTAAGAAGTGCAATCACATAGTACCTAAGCTCAGCTCTGTCCTTCTCTCAGGTCTCCCCTACCTCTTCTCTGGCCTCCTCCCTCAGGGCACTATCCCTAATACAAAACCATACACAAAGGTACACGCCTTGTTTACGCCCTCTTGGCCAGG
The DNA here is from genome assembly GCA_963921515.1 of Calotriton arnoldi. NCBI lineage: Eukaryota > Metazoa > Chordata > Amphibia > Caudata > Salamandridae > Calotriton > Calotriton arnoldi. The sequence goes on along the minus strand of CAWUFW010010373.1, from coordinate 202,711 downwards.
TCTTCTTTCTTGTGCTTTTCCATTGAAACGGTGACTTCATCCTGGACGGTTTCGTTGACCTTGAGTCCCAGGCGCCTTCTCCTCTGAAAGTATCATCCCTAAATTCCATTGCACTCCCCGTACCATGCCTCCCATCTTTCTAACTTTTGAAAACAAAGAGTTAGTCTTTACTAACGAGACATGTGTCCTTGCACCTGCAACAAAAGATACGTTCAACAGAAACCTTCTACTGTGCTAATTAAATCTACCGTTTGTACCCAGAGAGCCTTTCCAAGAAAAACCCTTTTCAGCCTACATTATAAGCTAACATAAGAATATACCAGGCCTTCCTTAAGCATATATGTAGTCAGGCCTTTACATATAACTTTTAAACACACATCTTACTTTTCCCTATAAGCATATTCATTACGATTCTTTATGCAAACAATGAATTACAAGTGCAACTTTTATATGATGCACATTTAAACTACTGCAATTACATTACATGCACGAACTAATTCCTCTATGCATTATGTTCACACAATTCAAAAAGCATTACATTACATCATTATCCTAACACCATTACTCTGAATAGTTCACTTCGTCTCAGTGAACTATTCATTCTTTGCTAAACATGCATGAGTATACAATGAATATAAACGAATATATGTCTGAATACATGTGGGTGCGGCCTATCAGTGATTATGATGCACCCCTACAATTCACAAATACATTTCGCTCTATCACATGTTTCACTGCTCTTCACATATACTAAAGAGACCTGTTCCCATTTCCTGTTGACTCCACCTGGCTCAGACTGAGCTTCCATCCCTGCCAGGGATTGGAACCTGTTTTTGATTTGTAAGACAAATCCCACATCGAAGTGTTGTCGTCCTGATGTCTTGCAATCTGTTTTTATGAGCTTCAGCTTCACAAGAGCCGTCACTGGAGGATGATCACTGCTGATGTCCGCTCCCCTCCTCACTCTCACATCTTGCAATGAGCATTTCTAGATGCTCATTGAGGTGGTCAATCTGGCTTCTGTCTCTGCCATTGGATGAGCACCAAGATAGTTTGTGAATATCATGTTGAGGGAGGAGAGTCCCTCCTGTGACCAAATCATTTGAGGTACAATATTCTGACAATCGTTCTCTATTGCCATTCATTGTTCCATTCCACAACAGTTCTTTCGACTTGCTCTGGCATGGTTTGTGTTGTCATTTTACACCTTAGCATTAAAGTCTCCCATCACAATATTCAGCTTATCGTTCGGCACAGCTTCAAGCTCAGCTTGTGCCTGTTGGTAGAATATGTCCTTGACTGTTTCCTCTGCATCATTTCTTGGATCACAGCACTGGATAATAGTAGTGTTGATGTGTCTGCCTTTAACCTGGCTGACATGAGTCTGCTGTTGACTGGCTTCCACTCAATTAATTCCCTGTCCCCTTGCTCAGGATTATGGCGACTCCTTTGTGGTGTTGGTCGTCGTCCCTTCCCAAGTAGAGTGCTGTGTCTCCTATGGTGGTATTCATTCTGCCAGATCCGGTCCACCTACATTCGGCTGACCTCCAGGATGTGTAGAATGTGTAGGTTGTGGCGCCTCATCTCAGATGTTACTTGATCCAGCTTTCCTGTGTCCTGCATAGCCCGTACGTTCCAGAATCTGATTCTGGTCTTTCACTTGCCACTCAGAACTTCCATCATCCTGACGTAGTTTCCATGTGGCTTTGACTACTTTCAATCATGCATGTCTGATGCAGAGACTCTGGATGTCCCTGGTGCCCAGACAATTTAGAGGTTCTTGCTGCTGCTTCTGTAACAAATGCTTTTTATGGACAAGGTTGCTAGCCTTGTGCCCAAACCCCAACATGGAGGATTAGTGGATTGCGCTTCATCTGGTCTCTACCTTTTGATCTGTCTGGCTTAAGCAGCCCTGCAAGGAGACTAAGCTCCCACTAGCATATCTCTCCATGTCCCTGAGACACACAAGGCCCTCAACCACTTCAAGGTGGCGATCTTCCAAGGTGACTTCGTTTCAGTATTGCACTTTTTTGTGATGTAGTACCATAACTCACCTTGCACTTTATTGTTTTAGTGGTTTTAATTGTTTTTCTCTACCTATATTCTTGTGTACAAAAGGTTCTTATGAAACAAAAGAGTCAATAGCATTTCAAATTTTGCCACCACAGCCCCTCCCTCCTTATTGTGTGTGGTGAGTTCTCATCCTGGAGACAGGTAACTCCTTTGTCCTCCTCTCTTAAAATGTTCAGCCCTTTGCTCCTGTGTTTTGTCTCTCTCCATTCAGACACCAGCAACATCACTCCTCTAAATTAACAGGTAAGTGTTCAAGTTTAATGACTGACCTGTTCTGTCTCCTGGGGATACTGCTTTGCACCAAAAGCTAAGGAAATGCTCAGTAGGATGACTTATTTTGCCTACCGTGGTGCAGTAGCAGCCCATCTATAGCAGATATAGGTTATGTCCCCAACACCTTGACTCATAGTTTGAAACTGCATTCAGTGCATCTAGTATTTGCAACCAAGCCATGATTTGTGATTAGGCAGTGTATAACACATTGCACAAAATCAACAAGTTACATTAAGGAATGAAAAAACTATGACAAAAGCATGTTCACAAAACCATTGTTTTTTTTAAAAACTTATTTTGACTTTGAAGTCAAAAGTTACAACTTGCTAAATCTAATCTCCCATCCGCTTGACATTCTTATACCCATTTTTTGAAGTATACAAAAGACACCGAGAGGTGCCAATAATGGCGTAGCAGGGGCGCAATGGCCCCAAATGTGAGAAAGATAAATGGGCCCACTACCCACTGATTTGGTAGTAAAAAATCCATTGGGCCTATCACACCACTGGGCCACAATGCCACTGCACCCACTGCACTATTCATAGTTACACCACAGGGCTCCTGGATGTGCCAGGTGTGTTACCGAGATAAAGATTGTCCTATAATTCCCCATATACATGATTTGCACAGAATCAGCAAAGGAAATTAGGACTTTCCAAAAAAACAGAAGAGTAAAAACTATGCATAATTTTTGAAGAAATACTGAAACTGTGGCGAGCACACCCTACTTCCTCTCCACTGGCCGGATGGCTCAGTGTGTTGAATGATTGCTCCTCGGGTCGCTGATGAGCCACAGCTCCTAAGCTCAAATCCTGGCTAAAGCTGACATAAACTTCCATCTTTCCACGCCTTTAAACGGGATAATAGAAAAACCTGATATTTACAGCGTTGTATAGATACGTTTTTTTACTCCTTTTCGTTGCAAAAGACTTAACACATAGAACAAAAGCAGTTTTAACCAGTAAACATCCTTGAAAGACAATGTACACAATTTATGTATCAATTTATGTACTGCAAGTGTTTGTTGTAGTAAGACTTATCTAACTTGTCAAGCTACTAAACTATGTTTAATTTGTATTCTATAAAGAATCACATAAAAGAGTCACCATTATCGATCCAGTTTTTAGTCTTTTTAGGTTAAAGCCTACCAGACGGCAGAGTTGTCTGGTTTGCTAACAACTTGTTGTGGGCATTCTGAAAGCTTTCCTGGGAATGCATTCTACTGATTGCTGACCATTGGCTTTGTGGTTTGTAACTCACATTTGCTTGCTTTCTATTTGCTGACTTTATTTGTTGAGGCTGTCCAGCTTGAGTTTTTCTGTCCGATTGAGCATTAACTGTTTACTGTATCCTTCTGAGTGCAATTTTTCTCTAAACAGGCCTTTAAATCTTGTTCTTTTCTTATCACATTTGCTGTGCATTCAAAGACAGAGGTCAAATGTCAGGATCTGTCTTCTGAGAGAGCTTGGTGTTTACTTTTCTTTCTCTGACTTCAAAATGTGAGAATTTATCTAACAATCTTGCTGTGAAACGAAATGCTTTTTTCAAGGGCTCAACAAAAATGAACTGCGCTGATATTTCAGAATTTATCAGAATTAGGAGAGTACAAATTAAGCTTATTTTTTTTTTTATTCTAAAGTGCGGTGGAAACAAATTAGTGAATACGGTCAAAGCACTGTAATACACTAGGTGATGACATTTCCACACATTATCATGTGTGTGCAGTAAAAGTGTAATTCTATGCAAACATAATGGTCATTTAAATTGAAAATGTGTTGTCTGTAATGGCAGTGCGCTATCACACCATGCATACTCCACACCACACCACTCATCTCTACAACACTTTACTCCAATTTATGCCCCTCCACTCTATGACACTTCTGGTCAATCCACTCCACGACACGCCACTCCACTCTACAACATGCCACTCCACATTATGCCCCTCCACTCTAAAACACTCTATGATACACCGCAACACTCCACTCTGCGCCATGCCACTCCACTCTACGATATGCCTCTTCACTCTACTCCCCTCCACTCCACACCACTTACCCCACTCCACTCCAATCTACCCCAGTCTACCCCACTTCACTCCATTCTACCCCAACCTGCCCCACTCCACTCTATCCCACTCCACTCCATTCTACCTCACTCCAATCTACCCCAATCTACACCACTTCACTTCACTACAATCTACCCCACTCCACTCCAATCTATCCCACTCCAGTCTAACCCTCTCCACTGTACTCCATTCCAATCTACCCCACTCCACTCTACCCCACTTGATTTAAATCTATCCGGCGCCTCTCCAATCTATCCCAATCTACCCTACTTGAATCTACCACAATCTACCCCACTCCACTCCCAGCTACCCCACTTTACTCAAATCCTACCCACTCCAATCTAACCCACTCCACACTAATCTACCCTAATCCACCCCACTCCAATCTACCTTAATCTACTCCACTCCACCCCAATCTAGTCACCTCAGCACTATTCTACTCCAATATACCACACTCCACCCTAATCTACCTCAATCCACCCCACCCCACCCCACTCTACCCCACCCCAATCCAATCTACCCTACTCCAATATATCCCACTCCCATCAAGCACAATCTACCCCACTCCAATGTACCCAACTCCACTCAAATATACCCCAATCTACCCCACTCCATTCCAATCTACCACACTCCAATCCACTCAAGCTATCCCTTTCCACCCCAATCTACTCCACCCCACTCCAATCTACCCCACTCTACTTAACCCTAATTTACACGACTCCACTCCACTCCAATCTACCCCAATCCACTCCAGCCTACCCCACTCCAGTCAACCCCACTCCACACCATTCAAATCTACCCCAATCCATCCCACTCCACTCTACTCCAATCTACCCCACTCCAATGTATCCCAATCTACCCCACTCCACTTTAACCCAATCTACCTCACTGAAATCTCCCCCAATCCACTCCAATCTACCCCAGTCTACCCCACTCCACTCCAATCTACTCCACTTCACTCCAATCTACCCCAGTTTACCCCACTCCAATCTACCCCAGTCTACATCACTCCACTCCAATCTACCCCATGCAACTCCAATCTACCACAATCTACTCCACTCCAATCAAACCCACTCCAATCTTCCCCACTCCAATCTAACCCACTCCAATCGTCCCCACTCTACTCCATTACAATCTATCCCAATCTACCCACTGTACCCCACTCTACTCTACCCCAATCTACCCCACTCCAATCTACCCCAATCCATCCCACTCCAATCTACCCCACTCCACGCCACTAACTTTTTGCGATGATGAACAGCAGCCACATTGGTGTACAACATGGGTAAAACACATTGTCAAAGGCATTAGCTCTCGCATAGGTGGGAGCTATTGGCTTTGCCAATGCTAGTTTCATGTATTACCAATGATATGAAGGTCATGTTTATGTTGTGTTTGTTCTTTCGAGCCATAGAAGGTATAGCTGGCAAATATCCTCATGGCATGCGTGTCACCTTTGCCTTTTTAACAAGCAAAGTATTTGCTTCGATTGGGATAAAACCAAGCATTGGCAAAGCCAATAGGTCTCGCCTTTGTGGCTCAAACTTTTTTTTTCTTTTTTTGTTTACTAGGCAAACAAAAAACAACGTGGGTGGAGGAAAGCAACATGCAGGAGTTGAAATCACAGAGAACAGGGGCAGGAAAGCAACAGGAGAGCAGGGTGGAGCGACTGAGGGGTGGGCAGAAGCAACACAGGGCATGGGTGGGGAGAAAACATAGAAAGCGGAACATGGAGCAGGGAAATGCAAATGGAAGAGAGAGAGCGCAACGTGGAGCTGGGGGGAGCACATGGTCTAGAAAGCAACACAGGCAAAAGAAGCACAAGAGGGCAAGCGCATTATGGAGGGGGAGCAGGGAGAAGCGAGCAGGCAGAGAATGAGAAACATGAGCATGGTGGAGGAGAGTTGTACACGAGGGAGACAGCTGGAAAACACATGCACTCTTGTGAAGTGCTTAAACAAAAAGAAAGAGTAGCCCCTCAAAAGAAAGTGAACAATGGAAGGACACAAGTAATGTGCCCATGCTCCAGGGGAGAGAAAAATGCAGAAAGAGGAAGTAATGCCCACCGAAGCTAACGAATAAGAAGTAAGCAAACGAGAGTGACAATGAAGTCAACCAATGATAAGCAATTGGTGGGCTCTAAGCCCACTGTATGCTGGCTGTATGTCTCGCAACAGACCGCGCATGTGCCATCTAGTACGCATGACCGAAATAGTAGTCCTTGAAAAGTAAGCAGTGGAAGGATAGAAACCATCCCATCAAAATAGATGGTACAGAGGCTATGCTTCATGTGAGAGATAAACACAAGACTGATAAGCTGGGACACAAATAAGAGGCAGGCAATGAGAGTGACAGGAAAGCCAGCCAATCGTAACCAATGGGAGGGCTCCAATCTCCTGTATGTTCTTGGTATGCCTACAATATGCCTTTTACAGCCAGACAACAGCACTATCTGCTAGGCTTGACATAAAAATACAGACCTCAGCTAAAAGGGCAGGATAGGCAGTTTCACACATGATACGTACCCAATCAGCAGCTGTGTGGAGTGATCAAAATATGCATTACTGTTTTTACTGATCCAAAAGAGGAACTTTGGCTCATTTTAGGAAACAATTTCAGAATGTCTTTTGAATATTTTTTGAAATTAAGATAATGTAGGTGTTGCATTTGAAATCCGGTACATTTTGTAAATACCATATGAAAAGGCCACTGTCTAAAGTTTGTGGATGATGAGAAATGTGTATTTCATATTTAGCACCCAACCTGCACTTGCGTAAAATTACCTACTTGTGGCTAACTACCAAATGGCTTCTTGAAGGTAACTTTGAGTTAGTCATATTTTTCAGTCACAGTCATTAAGCATTCTGGAAACTGTATGCCCATGGATTTATTAGGAACAAACATTGGTAAAACACTGCACTTGTGTTACCAAAAAATAGTAATAAGAGAGCCCTGCTGCATGGAGGGAGCTGGCAAGTGCAATGTGTTGCTGATATTTGTGCAGCTCTGTTGTATCAGGTTTGCTGGAGCTACTTGCAGCAATGCTTCAGTTGAGAGTGGCCCATTAGAAGTGGGATATACATAAGTAGCAGCAAAACACGGATCTGAAAGATAGCTTAGTGAGTTAAGCACTTGCAGTTGAGGTCTGGGTGAACCCAGCAGATCACAGGTTCAGTCCTAACGGGTCTTACTCTTATTCTTCATAGAATTTATAGATTGATGCATAAGTGCGAGGCAGTGGTGTAAGGAAACCTTAGGGGACCTCCCTGCAGGGGATGGTGAGGGAGCCCTGGGGAATACCCATACACTCCAGCTGGCAAACCAAGGGCCAGTCCTCCCACACCCAGGTGCTTCAGGGGGGTCTCTTACACCCACGGTGTGAGGCGGTTACATGATTGCATGATTCCTTTTCATTGTGGGTAAAGTGAACAGACTGACTATATGTCAACGAGGACACTCAGGGGGATATTCTCAAGAACATGCGATAAACATCGCCAAAATAGGCTAACGCAATTTTTCATATCGCCGTCTATCGCGGGAAAATAACTCTGTGTCAACGTCGTATTCACAACACGGCGGTAACATGCGAAAGTTTCCCGATAACGCCTCAAATGTCCGTGATACAACTACCGCGATGGCGATAAAAAAGGAAACCCGAACGCGAAAAAAGTTGCGATGGGCCCAACCGCAATAGAAAAATCTGCGACAAGCAGCACCAGGCTTGCAATTCCCATGTCAGGCAAGAAAAATCACCATCAAAGCAGCAAAAAAAAAAAATTAAAAAAAAATACATAACAACTGCGAAGCACAATGGAGGTAGCAGGAGCAAGTACAGAGGACAACCCGGACCCCACAAGCCCCACGGAGGACTAGCCTGGGACCTCGGGGTCAGGGAAGGGCAAGGAGAAGAAGAAGAAGAAGAGGAAGACGCGGTTCAGTCCGCAGGAAAACAGGATCCTGATTACGGAGGTGATAGAACACCATCAACAACTGTTCGTCACCTCCACTGTGTCATTGGCAACAAAAAATGGACATGGCAGTCCATTGTGGACAAGGTGAATGCAGTCAGAGTGCTGAGGAGGACAATGGACGAGGTCAAGAGGCGCTGGAATGATGTGAAGCGCAAAACCAAGCAGAAACTCGCAGACAACCGCAAAGCAGCAATGCAGACTGGGGGTGGGAGACCTGCGCCACAGGAGGAGCTGGATGAGATGGAGGAATTGGTGTCCACAGTCATCAGTGTGGAGACGGTGGCAGGAGTCGGGGGACCGGACACTGCTCAACATGACCTGACACAACAGCAACAGGGTGAGTAACCACCAGGGACTGGGGGGACGGGGCAAGATGGCCACAATGGCACATATGCACAATGGAGTATAGCACACTGCACAACCACAATGACTCTGGAACATGTCCCTGATCTCTTTGCCATACTGCAGCACACATAGTAACAGCAAGTAGTCCCCCGTCCACAATGTGCCCAGAGGGGGCCCTCCCCACACATCACCAAACCCATGCACATGTGCTGAACCAGGCAAAGCTGCGGATCCGTGATCCCCACTGACAATGCAAGTGACACTGCATGACGATGAGCATGTCTGCAGGCCACTCATCATGACATGTTGCACGCCACGACACCGAGGTGGCTGAGTGTGGTCCACATCCGGATAGGAGCAGGTCACACACTGACACATCCACGTGCACAAACAACCCCTGACGGCAACAAGACATCTGCGGACAAACCATGCCCAAGAGTCCCAACTCCCACCAAGAGCCCAATTTACCCAAGTATGCAACATCTCAGCACTGCATAAGCACAGAAGACAAAGGCACACCGCCTGAAAGGGAGAAGGCCAAGCAAAGTCGGAGCTGCAGGGGCGACTCTCCCACAATGCAGCACACACACAAGAATCAGAGCACATCAACATTGACAACAATGTGGTACAAACTGCAACACTTTCACAACAGAACAGAGGACACAACTGCTGCCGCTTGTGTGTAGAAACTGGCCAGTCACATTTGGCATAGCAGGAAACTGTGACATGATAATGGACAAATACAACCCCACATCCCTGATGGTGCATATATGTCCACTGTCCCGCTTCAACAGTCACAATGTACATTGTCATGCAGTCTGTTTGGAAACTTGGCCAATGCATGGAACACACTGTTAAACTGCATCTCTCCTTTACATTGCAGAGGGAGAATCATCTACTCCTGCAGAGCAGACCGAACACCTCCTCACTGATGACGAGGAGGACCTCCCCACCTTCGACACCGACGCCCTCCAAGAGCTCATGGACAGCTTCGGCACCCCACCCCCAGGAGCAGGGCAGCCCAGCTGAATCGAGGAGACCCCACCCCCTGCACAGACCACACAGCAGGAGGCACCCACCACCCCGGCTGTCTCCCAGGCCCCCCACGAACAACACATGGCCTTCCAACGCAGTGTGTTAGAGGGCCAGAAGGAGATGGCTGATCAGGTGTGGGTGGGGTTCGACCTCATGGCAGCCAAACTAGATGCCATCCATGGGTGTCTGTGTCCCATCAGGGACCACTTACAGTCCCTAACGGACACCCACAGTCCGCTCCATGGTCTCCAACGAGCCCTGGCTGACATCGCTGGAGTCCTGACTCGGAGACAAGAACACCTGTCTGGTCAGAGTGGCTCCAGCGATCTCAGCCGGGAGATGGGACACATGCGGAGGCTCATGGAGGACACGGTGCGGATGGAGGCGGAAAGGATGGCTGCCACGGCTGCACATCAGCAAGATGTAGCTGGGATCTACCATGCCCTGCAGATCCTCATCATGGCATTGCTGCCACAAGGCCTGGCGCAGATGAATGCTGCTGCTCCTACACCATCCACATCTCCGCCCCCTGATGTGTCAGTGCCCCACAGTGCGGCAGACATTCCACCTCCGGCACCTGATGTGTCACTGCCACACAGTGCGGCTGACAATCCACCTCCGGCCCCTGATGTGTCAGTGCCACACAGTGCTGCTGCCGAAACACCACCACCGCCAGGTGAGGCACATCACACATCAGAGGACGATGATGTGGATGAGACTGCCGTTGTGGTAATGAGGAAGCGGTAGCATTCATCTCCGCCATATGGCCTGTTTCTGCTTGGTTCGGCCCTTTGCATCATCACCTTCCACTGTCCCCCGATACACTCTGCGGCACTCACCTTGGACCTCGACATGGACTGCCATATTCTGTTTGGTTACCAATGACACAGCAATCACACTGCGGACTGAACTCTTCCTCTTCCGATGAACTTGTCCTTCCCTAATGGACTCTGGCTGGCCCTCCACGGGGCAACAGTGTCAAGTGGGGTGTGCATGGCCCTGTACTGCTCCAGCTGCTACACTCCAATGAATGTGAATTAAACATTCAAATTCACACAGATGTGTCATGTCTATGATCCTTCAAGTATGACAGTATGTATGAATGTAGGGTCACTGATTCCCCCTCACGTCCATTTTGCACATGTTGTGGGGCTTGGGTCACATGGTGCAACATTGCCGATTGCGGTCCGGGTGGCGCAGACACTACCACGGAGACACACGCAATGGTTACTTCCTTGTCCAGGCCAGAACTGAACCACGCCCAGAGCCCCAGGCTCATTGTTCACACCCCTACGCAGGACTGGCATACGCCAGCCCAGCCCACTCTGCCTACGCTCACAGGGGGTGATGACACAGCTACATGTCCCAGGTCTTCCCTGTAGTGATCTGCTGGTCACTGGTCTAGTTGTCAGCATGCCACAGCCACTCCCTGAGGGCTGGTTTACACCCACACCACACCCATCCAGCACAGGCGTCACGGGACATGTGCCCTGCCAATCAAAGGGGCCCACCACAGCACATCCCCCACTGCCGGAGGTGACATGATGGCGTCCGCATCCACGGAACTCAGTCATGAGGGGTCCGTGACTTGCGTTGCACTGAGTTAGTGGCACCCGATGGCCTGCGTCGGGCACGGGCCTACTGCCACGTGGCGATGACTTGCGATGCACAGAGTTAGTGGCACCCGATGGCCTGCGTCCGGCACGGGCCTACCGCCACGTGGCGATGACTTGCGTTGCACAGAGTTAGTGGCACCCGATGGCCTGCGTCCGGCACGGCCCTACCGCCACGTGGCGATGACTTGCGTTGCACTGAGTTAGGCCCACCTGAAGAGCTGAGCGGGTGTGCAGCCTGCGATGATGCGCTGGCCTCGATACGGCATCCAGCAAATCAAGACTCGAATTGAACTGTGAGCCCTGCTGGACCGCAGTGTACACGCAGGCAGCAGTCAGTACACACATGACTCCGCGGTGCGGTGCTGCAGGGTGCGCTGGGGGCCTGTGGCGCGGAATCCAGCGATCGGCGGAGGAGGTTGCACCGGCACGTGGAGTGCCCTCTTGGAGACACGCCGGTTGCGGCAGGTGAGCATTGAGGCCTGGGTGCGCTGGGGCGGGCAGTCATCGCTGGGCGGTGGACCGGTCTGGATGCCAGGGCTGGGGGGCAGCAGGCGCACAGGATCGCGCAGGCACCACCGGTCACGGCGGCGACCACGTGGCTGGGTGGGGGCGCCGCACTGGCAGACACGGCCTGCATGCGCTGACGAGATGTACGCGGGTTGGCTTGGTACGTAGTCACCTCGTCTCCAGTGTGAATACGGCCGTTGAATGTGGTCTGGCATGTGTGTGTAGGACTATAGTCACGATATGGCGGACACAGAGGCACACGCAGTAGTTACTCTGGTGGCCATCCCGGAAGTGGACCATGCCCAGGGCTCCGGGAAATTCATTCGCGAAATATGCCGGCCAAGGCCGCTCCGCTCAGGCTTACAGCGGGGGACCACATGGCTACATGTCCAAGGTCTTCCACACTGCCTGGGGTAACCTGTTTACGTCCACTGTCCACTACACTGCAAACACCAGCAGTAGATGTCCACATGGACCTGTCTGTGCTCTGCATACTGCAGTCTGTCCAGCACATCTCCGCCACACTTGGCATTGTGTCCTTTCTTATTGCTGGGTCACTTGCCTCCTTCGCACATTCTTGGGTCCCACCTCTCCCCACATTCTGCAATTGTGTGGCAGAGGGGCTCTGCCTTTGTGGATGGTTTGTCTACATGTCTGGCCCCTGTTACCACGGTTACTTGTGTTGTCGTGTCCGGTAGTTGGGCATGTTGGTTGGCATGTTGTATGTTATTTTGTTACATGTGCTCTCCCACAGTTGTGAGTTGTGTGATTGTGGAGTTGAGGTGTGTGGTGTGTTCAGTTAGTACTTACCAATGAGCAGTGCATTGCCATGGGTGCCATCCTGGAAGCGCTGGTTGATGATGGACTGTCGGAAGATGTATGTATCATGCACACTGCCTGTGAAGTTGGCGACGACATTGGGGAGCTGTCCCCGGTGGTCCACTATCCCCTGCACATTGATGGAATGCGTGTGCCTTCTGTGGCGGTTATTGTGTGCAGGGTCGGCAGGGGGCACAAGTGGTACATGTGTACAGTCAATTGCCCCCGACACGTGCGGTAAGGCAGCTATGGCGTAATTCCCTTGCATGGTCTCCAGCTGTTCATGCACAGCGTGGAGGAAGTGACGGTGCAGGGGTATCAAGATGATACAAACCGTGATGTTAACAGGTATGATAAATCCTGCATGATGAGACCGTAACAGATGTTTGTGTGGTCGTAACCTTCCTTTTCTTTCCTGCGGAGGTTACGAGCACACGGACTTCTGTTACAGTATGTTTGGACTGGATTCCTCATACCTGTATGCATTCTGGTTTGTCCAAGTGCAATACACTGTGCCAGATTACGTTTGTGACTATGAGGACGCTTGACCATTGTCACCATTTCTCCAACAGGTTTCTGACTACTGATTTCGGGATATGGTATGGTATTGGGGAGTTCCCGCAGCATTTGCCGTTTTTGGATCCAAACGTTGCCCTGGTGAAGTTCCCCGTTGGGAATGGAATGCGTTGGCTGAGCTTTTCGTCTTGTTGTTTATGTATTTGTAATGAAGTTCTGTTTTTCCACTAACGTTGACTGCTGGACTTCATGACCTGGGGGGGAGGGTCCGGGGAGGTGGTTGCAGTGGGTATTGTGGCCCTCTTGGGACTCCAGGCTGCATGATCATTGTCTGCATGGCATCTGTTGGTCTTCAGATGTGGCTCTAGGCTGGGCTCCCTTTAATGCTGCAGGTTGTCGTCCTGCTTAACACCAGTGAGAGGCAGGTGTTGAATACCTGCTGCTAACGCGCCTTATCGCCTGTTTTCGGATCGCATCGCTGATCTGGCTGCTTGTTGGGAATATCGCGAAGTGGTGTTTTCGTGTGTTTTTGCACGGGAACGCCTACTCTGCATATCATTAGCGTTAGTTGACGCTCTCATCCGTGGCGATGTGTTTTGCGGCAGCTATCGCGGGAAAACTGGCGATGTCGGCAGTTTGCACCAGCTTGTGAATGGGGCGATAAGTCTATCGCCACTTTTGCGGCGCTAAAGTGCCGATAAATCGGCAATGGCTCCTTGAGAATATTCCCCTCAATTTGCAATCCAGGGCTGTCCTTGCATTCTTGGATTTTTAGTGCTGGCTCATGTCTATTGATCATGTCTATTGGACTGACACACCTGAAAACAATGGGTTGAAAAAGTAAAGTCCTGGACAGTAGCATGATGTCCATGAAGTAATGGATTCATACAATAACCTTAGTTAGGTGCATTAAATATTGCCCCTACAATGGAGCAACACTACAAGTGAACAGATCTCACTAAAGTTGTGGGAAATGGGCATTTCCAAGAGGAGGTTTCCCTGGTAAGTTTGGGAACACTCACTTACTCTCAGGTTTGAGGTATTTTCAAACTCCTGTCTGACTCTTTCCCATGCTGAAAATGGTGGTAGGTGTACGACTGCCAAATTAATGTCTTTCGAAGGTGGAGAAGAGGAACACACACGGCCCCAACCAGTGAGAGCCGTGTGTGGTTGTCCTATTTCTATCACAATTGCTCAAGCAAGTGCAAATACAGTGTTTCCTTTACTGCAGCGATACTGTAATGGCGCCTCCGTTCTTTGGTAACCAATGACTTTTCCCTACAGGGGTCTGCCTCTGCTCTGTAATGCCTCTTAGCCCGAGAGTGCAGTTGTAACTCAAACCCTGCAATGTGTTCGCCCTCATCAGCACTGGCCTCTTGTGTGCAGCTGTCACGTATTTTAGTTGGACTCGCAAACCTGAGCTCTTCCGGGCAATAACAATGGGGCCTTTCTGTCAGGCTTACCCGCGAGTTATTGCGCGCCACATTCCGCCACAGACCCCAATTGTTATTTACGATTTTAAATTCAGTTTAGAGCAACTATCTCACGCGGAAGTCGAGTTAAATCTGCATTGTCCAGTTACCATTCACAATCACGTTTAGAAAGTACGGAAGCTCATTTGTACATGGCGAATCCTAATGAGGCTGTTCAAGCTGACACCCTCAGCCTGCCATCAATTATCACTTCTCTGCCTTCTGAGAAAACATGCGTAGAGCACATGCACTGCCCATTAAAATATCAAATGTACGCGGAAGTGCGCTTTTGGCCTCGCTTTGCCATTGTCTGTCTCATTTCTGAAGTGGTAAAAGGGGTCATTTTGCCCTTGGACTCCGGGCAACTGTTTCCCAATAACAAAGCAGGCATTTCGCATGAGCAGTCCATATGAAAAGCTGAATTTGCTTTTAAGACAGAGGCGTGCTCGGTTTTGTATTTTAAATAGTCAGCTGTGTAAATAGGACTAAATGCGTGTAGTTAGCCGCTTGCCAAGTGTTCCCAAGTGCACCGAGTAATGGAGATCTAGGCATGATCTGACGATCTGCTAAAGATCACGTGGTCTCAGAGGGGGAGGATGTCAGCCTCATATCCAGGGTCTTCTCTGCCAGAAGAGATTTGGGTTGTAAAGTCTGGTGCGCCCTAGAGAATTTTTAAATATTTGACTTGGTTGCACTACTCCTAATAGAATCATATGTCAAAAACATTACAGCCAATGCAAAATTATCTAAATTAGGTAAATCCTGCAGACAATATTCATATAGTTTTGGGACAGCAAGGAATAAACAAATTGTTTGCGCACTGTATTTTTGTATTTGAATGCATTCTGAATTAAGGTAGCCGGCTCTAGCCTCTTATCTGTCATTTTAAGATCTTTGTCCTTTTCCAGTCCTTACTCTTTGAGGCCAGTCCTCATGCTCAGAACAAGCAACCAGTCTGGGTATGTGGCAACAGTATATCGCTCATACAATCCCAATGGGGGGATTCTTATACTTCTTTTTCCCTCTATTATTTCTTTAAATATGGATTACAAGCCCTCCAGACAGTGTTTTTACGATAGCGCCAAGAGACCTTTGGTGAAAGTGAGCGCTACAAATTTACTTTAACATAACATAGCCTATGGTGATGCCCTCTGGCTCCTATAAAAGGAGCCCAGGCTCTGGCGGGTCCTGTAATATACACATTGGCTCCACAGAGAATTCATAAGGTACTTCCTAAAGAGGACGAGAAGTACAATGGAAGACTGCAACGAGCAAGTATGTAATCGGATCTTATTACCTTGTAATTCATCTTTGTCACAGTCCTTACTGTTAAAAATGGGGCATGAGCCGTGATCCTTCCAAACGACTGTGCCGCCGAGATATGCTTAAATCAGAAAGCTGCATAAATAGACACTGCTTTTAGCACCTCTTCAGTCTGGAATCATTTACGGGCAAAGGACAAAAATGAGAATGCAGCAAGAATATGTATGGGGAGCAAGGATACTGCATAACAAGATGACCTGCAGTAGCCCAGGATACTGCATAACAAGATGTCCTGCAGTAGCCCATGATACTGCATAACAATTTGTCCTTCTGTAGCCCATGATACTGCTTAACAAGATGTCCTGCAGTGGGCCAGGATACTGCATAACAAGATGTCCTGCTGTGGGCCAGGATACTGCATAACAAGATGCCCTGCAGTGGGCCAGGATGCTGCATAACAAGATTTCCTGCAGTAGCCCAGGATACTGCATAACAAGATGTCCTGCAGTAGGGACTCTAAATACTGTCCAGGAGGCTGCCATCCATCGGATTGATGTATCCTGAGCCCCGAAAGGGTTCTCTGTCCTGGTCTTCTTCTGTTTGACAAGTTGCTGATTTTGCCCACAACTCAGAGTAGAAGTATATGGTTTCCAACCATACCCCTCTGGGCTTCTAAAAGAAAAAACATAAAGTCAATGTGTGCAAATGTGGTGAAACATCAAGAGCCAACATGTGATGTGCATATTGTCCCATGTTCGTTGCATGTACAAGGAACAATCAGCAGCCCAACTGGCGATACAATGCGACTCCAAGGACGGTAATGTGAGTAACACTCTGGTGAAAGCCCACTTGAGAACAAGACCTCAACCTCTACGTAGCATGAGACCACCAGAGGGTTATTGTGAGGCGAGGGTGTGCAGAGAAGCAAGTACCAATGTCACGTTAGTAGAAATAGACATTAGCATGTCTGATCCACCTTCCAGGTGACTGATCAGCCTGCCTTCGGAAGTCCATGCCCTGCAAACTTTCCCAACTGTTCAGGGATAACAAACTTAGCTGTCAACCCAACTCTACTCACCTCCCAGTCACTAAGGCCAGGCCAGTTTGTTCCACCTCTTCAGACAAATGCACCTTCTTATGGCTTCCACCAACTATTATTTCTTTTCTATTTACTTCAATCTAACAGGTATCCACCCAGGCTTGCATCTACCGCTCCTTTCTTCAGGCACACGTGACATTGGACATGGGGACAGTCTCTCTCCTTGATTTACCTCACTGGAGCCAGTCAGGTGCTAGGACCCCGGGGGCGCCTTTCAGATCCGCGTGGACTGTTTATTATTATGTGCTGTGTCCACAGTTAGGTATTGGATTTGGATATTTGTTGCATATGAAAGGTTATCATTAATAAGAACTTAAGGTGAAGGACTCAGAGCGCATAATTTTCCTCTGACTGGCTTATCAGCTCCCTGATAGAACAGAACCTCGACAGACGCAAAGTGCAGTGCACAGATGTGCAGTGCGCAAATGGTTACCTTCATTTTTTTTAAACATCTGTAAGCGATGCACAATAGGAATTCTAATTTGGTGTTACTTTAGAAGGCTTCCACCCGTTTTTCTGTCCTGTTAGGTAAACCTCAATGTACAGAGGAAAGCCTCAAAACTGCAGAGCATGTTACTTTCCCAACGTATAAGCATTGTTTCATGGACCCACAAAGGTCCATTTGTTTCATACATCATGCAGGGTAGAAGGAAGGCGTCACACGTGTTGTCACCAGAACAAATTCTCCACTATCACAAAGAACTAGTTAAAAGTCACTTGCAATGAACATGACTCTCACTGACCGAGCACAAGAGGGCACGACCAGAATTTAATTTGTAAAAAATAAATTTTAAAAAATGGCAACTAAGTGGCCCAAAATGGTTTCTTAGGCACCTGTTGCCAGCGCTGTCGTCCGCCAGAGATACCAAATACCAAGTCTGCCTGGTCTTAATTCCACTTTACATCTCTTTCTTCCAATACCCTATACTTCTATTTGCCTCATCTTTGCAAGTTCTTTTTAATCCCTGCTTTCTTCCTTTGTCACTGCCTTCATTTCTTTGTCTTCCTCCTTCTTTACCGCTTTTCTGCATTTTTCTCTCTTGCTCGGGGTCAAAGTCTGGTGATGACCTCCAAAAATGCCTACCACCTATCACCACCGGCATAACTTAAGCACTGGTGGAAAACATATCAATTAATGCCAGGGCAAAGACAGACACAACAAAAAAATAGTTCTCAACACAAGCAGCTTTTAGAGTGCACTGGTGGCAAAATTGGAGATCTGCATAGCCTTGTGTGAATTAAATTACGTAAACTGTAAGAAACAAATGTACGCAGGAAATGCAATGTATAACTTTATCCCGCAACGTCTACAGAAAATAAGTCTTATTTGCACGTTTTTACAGTTTGGGAGGCATGCATCATGAGCATGTTTAGAGATTTTCTGCTAATTTATACACATTAGGATTTTTTCCCCGAGTTGTTACAAATTTCTAAGTTTTATGTTCTCCTTTCCTGTTCCTTTTCTTTCCTATTTTTTGCATTTGCATTTCTGCGTTTTTTAAATTCAGTCACATCAGCCAAAAGGCAATGGCATTGCCAGAAATCTAAATTCCCAAATACCACATAACAAAATAAAAAACAGCACAAAATAAAATATTAAAAACTCTTAGTGTTGTGAAAATTGTAACATAAACTCGCACTGCAATCTTATTAAGAAAATTATCAAAAACCTAACAAGTAAAGGGGACAAAGAAGTATAAAATCTGAACGACCGAATGTTCTTTCGAAACCTGTACAAGCAATATGCAATGAATAAATCTCATTGTGGTGAGCCACGAACGCAGGGAGAAGAGAAGAATGAGATTAAGATGTCTTCCCAAAACCCCATCATCAACCCAGATTTCAACAAGGGCAGGAAACGGCAACATTCCATGTCAAGGGCCTGTATCCTTGTTCCCAGCACATTAGCGGCATCTGTCGATGCACTTCAATCCATCTGAGACGGGCGGCTGCCGACATCACTTGAAAAGGGGCCCAAACCCGGCTCAGAGAATGCACATTATCGGGGATTAAATGATAGCGTTACCCTAGTCAAAGCGATCTTAAGCAAAACCCTAATTAAACGAGAGCAGTCAATCAAATCAAATGCCACAGCGCGGTGAGCGAGTGGGAGGTCTGAACAGGGGAGAGGAAAGCCAAGCCTTTGGGGAAATGCTTCAAAGACCCCCAATATCCTTAACCCAGGGAGGAAGCATATGGGAGCTTCTCCAGAATGACTCGGGGTTTGCACACGTGCCCCAAAACATGCAGTCTTCAAGCACAGCTATTGCATCTGGTCAGAAAAAGCAAAGTTGCCATGTTTGACGGGAGTCTTTAGTTCACTCCTCCCAAGGGAGCTGTAACTCAGAGCGAGCAGGGCAGGTGGTCATAATTGGCATTGCCTAAGTTCAAGGTTGTCGAATAACAAGGATTAGGACAGATTTGTTTCTCCTTTTCTCGGGAGACATCTGTGCGTCTTAAGTGTTTCAAGAACCATTAGCAGGGACTGCTATCACAGTTGACGTGGAGTTATACAAAAAAGAGCTGGAATGTGCTTAGCGGGTCTTGTCCACACCAAGTGGCTTTGGGCACTAATTGTTACCAATTATACTATATCATGGCAGATCGAGTTTCCAGCACAAGGAGGAGTATAAAAATCCTCAGTGTAGGTAACCCATACATATACCATAAAAACGCGTCAGGTGTCATCCCACATAAACAGTGCAAGTTGCTTTGCATAACCATGATTTATTTATAAGCTTTCAAAGCACGGTGGTTTTACAGTTACACTTAGATGTACAAATCATAAAGTGTGCCCTGATATGAAAATCATAACTCGCCCACCAAATGCACTTCTCAAGACCTCACTCACACATGATGTGACAGATGATATTAGAAATGGCATTGGTGACCCCCCACAAGTGACATTACATTTCACCTTAACACTGTAATTATGGAAGCTGTCACTACTGATACAATGCACTGTTCTTTGATTGGTTATATGTTGTTATTAAATGGTAGGTTGTCAATTTCAGTTTTTATTGGTATACATTTTGTGAGATCATGGGTAATGAATTCAGTGGGTGGGCTACATTTTTCATAAAGGAAGTGCAAATTATCAATTGCTCAGCCAATCATTATGACCAGTTTCAGAGTTTTTTTGATTCTATTTCATTATAGTAAATTCACTTTAGTTGTGTTTTTAAGGGAACTTCAAACATGTTAAAAGGTATATTTATCTGTTGCTAATAGAAGAAACCATTACTTCGCTGAACTCTGGTTTCTTTGGTGAATGTTTGAGTTTTTTTGATGTATCCACATCTTCTGCACAGTGGCGTAACGAAACTTGAGGGGGCCCCCCTGCAGGGTACGTGGCGGGCCCCCTTCCGGACTCAATCTGGAGCTCTCCGGCCGAAGTGCAGTGCTTAGGGGGCCCCCTGGAGCTTGGGCCCCCCCGCACCGCGGGGGCTGCAGGGGCCTGTGTTACGCCCCTGCTTGTGCAACCAGCTGCTGCTGTGCTTGGCCATGGGCTATATACTGCACGGGTTACCAGCAGGGCCTTATCTTCACCAGGTCCTAGTCCCAAAACAGCAACTAGTCAACCCTACTGTACATGGCCTCTGGCTGTGTACACAAGGGCTTAGGCACAGGGCATGGCTTGTGGTGAGACCCTGTACCAACACACCCCACTGCCTATGGCCACTGGCCGCACATGCAAAAAGAACAATTGATGGACAGAATGCAGAACAATGTCATACATTCACCCCAGTACAGAGATCTGGGCCTAAATCCATCGTGTTTTTGCTCCCCATGCCATTCCAGTTTGAACCCAGCCATATGCAAATCAGTCTGGACCCTGTGCCCAATGGGAACAGTCCCGCCCGAACTGCCAGTCCAGGTCCTCCCTGAACTGGAAACAAACATCCTAGGACCGGTTTCAGCACAGGGTCAAGACTGATTTGCATATGGCTGGGTCTAAACTGGGGTGGCATGGTGAGCAAAAGAACAATGGATTTAAACATGATCTATTGACTGGGGGTGAATGTTTGATTTGCTCCTCATTCTGTCCATCAACTGTGTGTCTTTTGCACTGGCCGCACACAGCAGAACTTGGCCAAAATTTGGTAACCCACGCAATAAGCATCCAGCCAACATCCATGTATAGTGGGGACTGACTATTCCATAGGTTGGGTGCAGGGCCTGGTTGAAGGTCAGCATACAGGCCCTGCAATCAAACCAACAGTCAGTCAACCACTGTTGCTGCATCTTCCTGCTCTGTGCAGCAGTGGTTGAATACCGGAAAAACCTTACTGTGTTATTTTTTTAAATAATCCTTTTTTTACAAGAGTGGGTGGTTCAAAAAAGAACCTTGTTTTGAATGCTGTAGTTTATAGTTTTTTATGTTTTTACATTTGTGACTTTTCCTGCAGGCAGCCGCGACCCGTGCAGGTAACAGTGGTGGGGTGGGGTATTTTTCGACAGACGACGACGAGGGAAAATTACTTATTTATTCAATTTTCCCTGTTGGTCATCTGTCGAATCCCCCCCTTAACCGGCTCCACAGCCACACCGCTCTTACCTGCACGGGCGGCGGCTGCCTGCAGGCAATTTATGTGGTGAATGGGCACTTTAAATTTTTAACAAAAATTGAAGGAGTCTGAACAAGGAAAAAAAAGTGAGGATGAAACTCTTACTATGATTTCTTAGGAGCTTCCTTTCAATCCGATTGTTCTGCTCCTGGTTCCATGTATGTGTGTTTTGCACACAGTGCAGTAAAGTTCCATATTTTTCATTTATGGATCAATTTCTGAAGCTTCTCCCTGCTCAATCTATCCTAAAATTGTGCTCAGACATTTGCTACTGGTAGCCTTAATTTTTTGTTTCTGCTCTCTTGTCACTCGATGTATTTTATATTGCCTCAATTTTAAATGCGTAGACAGGGCTATTGTAACAAACGCACGTCTGCCATCTTTTCCGCACCCCAACTTTTAGTTACAAACATATCAGAGCATTTGGAGGATGAGAGCATTTTTTCCAATCCCAGGACCCCTTGCATCATCTTCCTCTTCTTCATCGGAGCTTTCCAAATCAACAACTTCAACAGCAGATATTGCTGCTGCTAGCACTGTGGTCTGAGATGTGCTTTGAGTTGTGTCCTGCTGTGAAGTCACCTCCTGTCACCCAGCAGTGGAAAGCATGACAGTGTTGTAGTGTCCAGATATGCCACATGGACGTCTCTGCAAACCATATCAATGTAGGGGATTTTTGCTTTCTTCAACAGAGTGAAAATTAATTTCTTATCCAATGAGATTGTTTTCAGAATTTTCTGCATTTTACTGTGGTTTCACCCCAGAACAGGGAGTGTTTGCAAGTCGACGCATTGACGTATTGATGTTAGATGTCCTGTTTGATCTTGCTGGCTTCTGCTCATAAACTCAAAACATTAGAAAGTACTTTACCAAAAATGCACTCTGTTGTCAACATATTTGATTAAAGCTGACCCCTATGTTGCAGAGGGTACCATTCCTTTTTCTTGCTCCACCATTTAGGAATTTCAACGTTTTTGAAAACACCATACAACTCATGTTCATTTAAAGTATTCTTTGTGCACCGAGCTTTTTAATAAATTACTGTGTGTGATTTTTAATAAATACTACCTGAAGAAGCAATAGTGTTGATCATGAAACACATGTTGACATAAAAGGTAAAAGATTGTTATGAATCAGAGGAACAATCTGTATTTGAGAGTTTTTATAAACATTAAGAGAACCTAATAAATATTTTTATAATACCTTGGATTCCTTGATCCCTGTATAAATGGCAGTATCTAAATTTTGTTATAATTGGCGAATTGTGACTTTCATAGGCGCCGACGTCAGAACTCGACTATTATAAGTTATTACAGTTGAGTTCTGATGTCACAATACCTGCTCCAGCAGCAGCCCATCCATAAGGGCGGAGGGGTCACGCCCCCATACCTTTTGGACATAAAGAGTATCTGTCAGGCTGATCGAAGGTCAGCTTGACAGAC
Source organism: Calotriton arnoldi (assembly GCA_963921515.1). NCBI lineage: Eukaryota > Metazoa > Chordata > Amphibia > Caudata > Salamandridae > Calotriton > Calotriton arnoldi. The sequence continues at coordinate 179,650 of CAWUFW010010373.1, read as the reverse complement.
ACTCTTTATTTTCATTTTCAGGTCAGGCAGCCAATAGCTTGACATGCGCTAAATGTGCAGGCTCCTGGCTGCCTGAGATGGACTTTGCTGGGCTGTGGGCGTGCCCTTCTTAGCTCCTGGGTGCTTCAGTTTGAAGTCATGAAGTGCCCAGGACTGAGTGTCTATCACTGAAACCTCATCACACAGTGGGCGGGGTCAGCAATCTCTCTGACTCCATCCTACTCTGTGATGTCATTTGAGATGTCATCAGTGATGTTATCAGTAATGCCACTAACCATGTCATGAGTGATGTAATATGTGAGGTCTTAAGCAGTGCATTGCTGGAGCGTAAGTTATAGTTAGCTCAGGTAACTACAACTGCTGAAAATCTATGGTTTTGTATGAGTGAAAGCTGAGCCTAACTATAACGTCCCTTTAACCTTGTTTTTTTTCAGTGTATTTCTACGTTTTTTTAAAGTTAAATCCAAACTTTAATGCCGCTGTAACCTTTGTTTTTTTCAGTGAATTTTGAAGGTTTTTTACACTTTATTTCCTAACTGCAACCTGCAACCTTTGAGAGTGTGTGCGTGAGTATTTGTGTTGGTCTGTGAGTGGATGCATGAGTCTCTGTGTGGGTCTGTGAGTGGGTGGGTGAGTCTCTGTGTGGGTCTGTGAGTGGGTGTGTGAGTCTTTGAGTTGGTCTGTGAGTGGGTGCGTGAGTCTTTAAGCGCATTTGTGAGTATTTGTGTGGGTCTGTGAGTGGATGCAAGAGTCTCTGTCGGTCTGTGAGTGGGTGCGTGAGTCTCTGTGTGGGTCGGTGTGTGAGTCTTTGAGTGGGTCTGTGAGTGGGTGCATACGTCTCTAACTGCATCTGTTAGTGGGGGCATGAGAACATAAGAGGGTCTGTGAGTGGGTGCGTAAGTGTCTGAGTGGGTCTGTGATTGGGTTCATAAGCTTCTGAGTGGGTGAGTAAGTGGGTATGTGAGTATCTGAGTTGTTCTGTGAGTGAGTGAGTGGGAGAGTCTCTGAGTGGGTCTGTGAGTGGGTGTACCAGTCTCTGAGTGAGTCTGTGAGCGGGTGCAAGTGTCTTAGTGGGTCTGTGAGTGGGTGCATGAGTTTCTTTTTGGGTGTATGACTGGGTGCATTAGTCTCTCAGCGGGTCTGTGAGTGGGTGCATATGCTTCTGAGTGGGTGAATGGATGGGTGTATAAGTGTCTGAGTGAGTCTGTGAGTGGGTGTATGAGTCTCTGACGGGGCCTGTGCGTGGGTGCATGAGCCTCTGACCTAGTGAGAGAGTGCACGCCTAAGTGTCTGAGTGGGTCTCTGAGTGGGTGCATGAGTCTTTGAGTGGGTCTGTGAGAGTGTGAGTGAGTGCCTGAGAGGGTCTGTGAGTTGGGTGCATGAGCCTATGAGTGTGTGTGAGTGGGTGCATGAGTGTCTGGGTGGGTCTGTGAGTCGGTGCGTGAGTCTCTGAGTGGGTCTGTGAATGGGTCCATGAGTCTCTTGGTGGGTCAGTGAGTGGGTGCGTGAGTGTCTGAGTGGGTTTGTGACTGAATGAGTGACTGTGTGGGACTGTGAGTGCATGCATTAGTGTGCTAGTGAGTGTGTAAATATATATATTTTCTTCAGCAAGGTTAGCGACTCTGCCGCGACTTTACACAGGTGGGCTGCGCTGAGCGCCGCAACGGTTCCATGACTCTAACCACGTGGAATAAAACAGTTTGTGGAATATTATAACTCATAAGGGGTCCCTCAGACACCCCTACAATGCACCCATGGGTCAGGGTACCTCTACCCTTACCCCATCTATACTTTGTATCCTGAAATTCCATCCCCGGGGGCCCGTGTCCCAATTTTTTAAATGGTGGCCACAACTTTCTACATAGGTTGCGGCCAGCCAATCACAGCACGGCTCCTGGCGCAAGTGTTCGCAAAGTTCGGCGCAGGCGTCGCAAAGGGTTCATGCCTCTAGATATCAAAATATAGATTTCCTTTGATATCTCCAAAACTGCTGAACAGATTTACATCAAATAACAAAAAGCGTGATCTGCGGAACAAAATCTACCTTTCTGCCAAATTTGGTGTAATTCCGTCCAGCAGTTTGGGCTGTAGTCGTGTTCAAAACCCCAATGGTAATTAACATGGGAAACACACTTTTTTTGACCCTCCATTTTCACAGCCCCTGCTTGACAGATCACCCCAAAACTTTCCATGCACAACTAGAATTACCGGTGCACTTTTGGGGGGAAATTTTGTAAAGATTCGTCAAACGACGCCAAAGTTATAAGCAAGTCAAATGCTTTTTCTATGGAAACATGGGCCTAACTATAAATACCTACTGGAGACTATAGATAGATAGATAGATAGATAGATAGATAGATAGATAGATAGATAGATAGATAGATAGATAGATAGATTCTCTTGTTTGTTCTACTGCGAGTGTTGGAAGAACTCAAGCACATTTACAAGTTTTTGTTCACTACATTATGCAAAGGGCTTGCTTTAACTTACAGATTTGGGGTACTTAGATAGCTTGAATATTGTCCTTTATTCTGAAAGAGTTTATACGTTTTGTGCTCTTTATTCATTTGAATGTCTTTAAAACCACTTCACATGAAATATCTACACAATGCATTGGCAGATAGTAATATTAGACGTGCCATAGCAGCAATGGATTTAGTACTTTTACCCCCATCAACTAAAGAGGCATGTAAGACTTTCACAGGCATGAATTTATATTGACGTTTCTGAATAATAATGCACTGTATATGGCCTACATAGAACAGTGTCTATCACAATGTGTTGAATGCTAGGATGCCAGGACCCTGTAGTACTGTCAGCTCAGGACATCTGTATCATTAGAGGGATGACGCCTGCTTCCGGTGGGGGAGAAGAAGTGATGGATACAATAGAGCAGGAATGCATAGGACATGCATGTTAAGAGACAAGCTCTCACAGTCATAGACCAACAAGTGATTGTTTAACAACGTGTGTATCTGCATGGAACACAAAACATATCTGTTCCAGGATAAATAGCTTATGTGTTTGGGATCTGACTGATAGGACGCTAGGACCCAGTAGCACGGTTGGCTCAGGTCATCTACATCACTGGAGGGATGGCCACTTCCTGTGGGGAAGATGAAGTGATGGACACAAAAGATCAGGGACACGCAGGACATGCATGGTAAGAAACTAGTTCTCACAAACAGAGCAGCAAGGGAGTGTGAAGGAATGTGCGCCTCTGTAAAGTCAGTTATTGATATCACTCTTCTGTGTCCTGGGATTCATCGTTCAGCTGTTACTGAGTATAGAGACTTTAGTGGCACTCTCTGTAATTATTTGAAAAAATGAGAGTTGAACTTTCTGACTTACAGACGTAATCACTTTGTCACTCCTGCCCTGCAGTTCCTAAGGGCAGGAAGTGTACATTTCTACCCCCATGCAATTACTTCTCTTAAGTGAAGTGTTATGCTGCAGTAAATATAGGCCGTGACATTGTTTTGGAATCTTTGAATATTTAAATCTTCCTCCCTCTGGTGTCAAAGACAGGCACAGACAAGTGAATCTGCTGTAGTGGTGTCAAGCTTACAGCCTACACAGTGTCATTGCTCTCTGTACTTTTGTAATTACCTAAAGGGTTTTCTTTTATCTCTCAGCTACTTCCTTTAACCTTTGTGTAGATTCATCTGTGTTCTTGTCAGAAATTCCAGGGTAAAAAAACATTTATCAGTACTTTACAGACCAGACTCTGAAGCTCTATTCTCCACCTCTTCCCTTCACCCCAGGCACACACCTAACACATAGTCAGCATAATTGTTTATATAGAGGACCTATATTTTACAATGCAAATTGCAATTAGATTCTGATTTAAAGGGGCCATCTGGTAAAACATGTCAGAAGACATGTCAAAATCCAGCAAACAAACAAACCTTCTAGAATGGCTGTTGTTGGTGATTCCTAGAGATGCAGGACTGGGTCGGCCCTTTAATCTGCTAGTTTCATAAGTACTTGAGAGATTACATGCTGTGCATAAAGGTAATTTTTTTGCAGGCCTTTATCTTCTCATTTATTATTCATGAAGAAATGTATGAGGTCACAATCGGTCAGTGGTTCCTCTAGAGACACTGTCCAACCACTTTATGATCCCTACTTTACCAGGCAGGCCCCAAAAAGATTTGCATGTGGAGGGACGCTAAACTTTGCAATGGGTAAGACAGGGGTAGGGCAGGGCCTGGACCATCCAGGAGTAAAGTCAAGCAAAAATAGCAAATGCAAACTCTGATTCCTTGTTTATTATGCAATAAAAAGGGTCCATGCTTGGTTAAAATAAAAATTTTAGACCAAATTTCCTTTACCACTGCAAAATACACTTAGAGCCCAATTACGAGTTTGGTGGTCCGAGGACCGCCAGACTCGCAGGGTAATGGCCGTGGTGGTCCAGCCCCTGCTGCACCGGCACTCCAACCGCCCTATTAGAACTAGGGCGGTCGGACCGCCATTGTACTGCCACAACAGCCAGAGATCCCTGGCGGTGGCACGGCAGTCATTAGACTGCAATATGCTTGGCGGGACCACAGCAGTCCCGCCAAGCATATTACGTGTTTCCTCTCTGCCACGGTTTTTATGGCGGTTCCTACTCCATGAAAACCTTGGCAGAGAGGAAACAAAGGGCCCCCTGTTGCCTTAGGGCCAAGGGGTGCACGCAGGAGGGCACATGGTGTGCCCCCCTGTGTGCATGCAGCCCAGTACCTTCACGGCATGGACTGCACCAGTCCATGCTGTGAAGGTACTGTCTTTGAGGTTTCCACTGTGGTACCTATTTTATAGGCACTGCTGTGGGAACGCCAAAGAACCGGTCGCCAGTGACAAAAAAACTCATAATCTGGCGGGTGGTGCATACACGGGTTTGGCGGTGCGGGAGCAGGCCGCCAGCATGGCGGTCCACTCCTGCACCACCAAACTCATAATCAGACCCTTAATATGAAATCCATGGGTGTTAAAACACTATTTCACCTCAGTACACTTCATATTTATGACTGACTGTTTTGATAATGTCTAGTTCCATGAGTTTATTTCTTCTCAATGGAAAAGAAAATCTTTGCAGGCTGGTGATGTACATTGTCGCCCAGAAAATACCAGTGGTGCTAGTTGGAAGCATTAGAGTAATCTGGTTAACTCACCCATAGCTAGTTGAATACACTTTAATAAATAACCCCAGGCAAAGCATGATATCAATACTCGTAGTTGAGAGTACACATTCAGGGGGCACAAAACAGAAAAATCCTATCTTCAAGAAGTACCTTGACATAATGAGGAATACAGAAAAGTGGTGTCTGGAATGCTTGAATGAATTTCAGCCACTAGTAACTACGCAGGCCATATTATAGTCCATCAGTTTTTTGGCCAAGATTTTGCCTCAGAAAGGAACCAGCCGTATGCAAATCAGCCTTTGTGCTGCTCTAGTAGGAACACTCCATCCCGAACTACCTGGCCAAGTCCCCTCTGAACCGGAACATAAGTGTTCTGGAGCAACCAAAAAACTCTTCCTGATTCTCTAAGAGGTAGTGGCTCCTCACTCCTCTCTTGACCCTGTCCTTGGGGTTGATAATAAACTATTAATTTCCAATAGGGAGATAGTCAAGCTCTGACATTTATGCTACTGGTTAAATAATTGTAAGAGCTGGTCTGCTCTTACTGAATGACAAAATACAAAATAACAAATCCTAATGTGCAATTAAATTCGAAGATATCCACACACATGTGGGGCTGAGAGCATATGTTGGATCCAAAGCATTTGTTTGTATGAGTTTTACCTCCTTTTCCTGCTAACTCTTTAAATACTAATTCACCATCTCATTAGGTTCCAAGAATTCTCCATCTGCATCACCAGGTCCACAGGCTTGGAAATAGCTCTCCCCTAAATGTATGTATTTATGCAGTAGTTTAGTATAGTGCTCCGTGTCATGCACTTGGTCTATCACAGTGCTGAGGGCTTTGACAAACTCTGTGAGGATGGGGGACGTTAGAGTCCAATCAAGTGCAGGTGGTACTCTGTCCAATGTTCTTCAATCACGTCCCCTATTCCAGATGAAGTTCAGCAGAAGTTGAACCTAAATTGTTTAGCTTTCAGACATTTCTTGAAACGCTCAGATACCAAACAAGGGCATGAACACAGCTATATACATGACCACACTATATCCTACCAAAAGCACAAATGGCAAGGCGACGCTGGAAAGAACCACATGCCTACTAATAATTGCCATTCCTAACTAAACATAGAGTGCTTAATTCACAGTGGTATTTTTGGCCCTAATCCTACTTTTACTGCTGCAGATTATTCCACCACTAGAGTGAAGAAATTTGCATGCCATTTAGTTCGTAATTGCATAGTACTGGCGGGGTGTTACTGCATGGCAGTAGTAACTACAGATGTGGAGTTTGTACCTCAGCAGTACAGTGCAAGTTGTAAAGAGAACCTTACCTGGAAACCCACACTTGGCACTCACCACTTTTTGACTACTGTATTAATCTAGCACTTTTGACCTGACTCTACAATCGGCACCTGACACCTTTTACCCACACTGCAACTTCACATCCTTTGCCTAAAAACCTGGAACACCACGATCATTGGCTTCATTAGAACCATGGCTTTAGATTAGACCAAGACTACCTACTGCCACTGTAATTATATTCTTGTACATCTAGCACCCACCAAAAGGTTTGCAACTCTACTTTGCCTCCCCTCCTCACCCCATACAACTCTTACCCAACACCACTCACAGCTAGTGACTTCACAACCCACTTTTCATATGAGCTCATATTCTTTTGGACAGCCCTTAACAACATGGTATCCCTTCCTCTGCCTTCCAACTGATCTTTACTCCCCTTTTGCACGTCAAGCATTACTAACTTTATCCCCGCCAACTCAAACAAGCACATTTTCAATCTCTGGTTAGTCAATCCCTCCTGCTCTCCCACAGTCTTTTTTGCCCAATAAATTATTGATACCAACACTATGTTGACATTTACATTCACTAGCCACATCCAAATTTTCTGTGAATTGTTTTCCTCTGGCACCCCCCACCACTGCTTCAAGACAACTATGGCTATCACTTTTCTGAAAGCGTGCAGCAGACCAAGGGCCTGATTTATATGTTAGCAGAAAGGGTACTCTGTCGCAATGGCGACGGAGTACCCTGATGGAGCAGGGTTTTCGCGAAACAAAACCTGCTCGGATTGAACCTCTCATTGTGCAAAATAATCATTAAAAAGCTAACAGTGTGTTATTATTCGAGTTTGAATTTAATAATGCGCATGCGTAAATGTGAATGCGTTTAGAGATAATCTGGGGTAGGCCGCAAGCCTGTACATGACTAATGCAGAAATTAATGACTAAAGGGCTGCAAGATTAATGATCATACTAATGCTTTTTGAATCTTGTACAAACTAATAATAATACTATGCTGAACACTTTTAGAGAATAAACTTCTATGAAAGATATGATATTTACGTTCTGTTTGTCTTTCCTTAGAAAATGGCTTTTTTTGTGCTGGAGAGAAAGGCCTCAAGTCTAACTTGAAGTTTTAACCATGGTGTGAGGAAGGGAGAGTGCTTAATCAGTTTTCCGTGTGTCTTCGGTGATGACCAAGGTTACGGAGGAAACAATGAGCCTCTGAAAAAAGCGAGTTCCACTGGAAGCGGACATGCGGATAGAAAAGTTACAAAAACCGCGAATGAATGTGAACATGCTGCGGAAGAGAAAGATACATAGCCTGAAAATGACGTATTGAATTTGGACAATAATGTGTTTGAAAAACGAAACTTGCTTGAAGTGGTGTGACCAAGACACCCCTTGTTTTAGCCAATTAGAATCTTTAGTTAGGTGGTTTGGATAGAGTAGGGGCTGGATTAGTGTGAAAATGGGGCATAATAATAACTAGTAAGTAGGTGGGTTAGGCGGCGTATTTCTAACTTTGCAAGAGGAGAGAGCTGTATCGCTGTTTCCTTAATTGTGGGCTGTCTGATGATTTGCTGTTCCTGACTCTTAAACTTTGCATTTCAAAATCTATCTTGAAGTGCCCTGCTTACTCTCATGGCCAGAGGGTAGCATTTCTTATCTTAAAACTTGAATGATAGGTAACTATACTCAATCCCTAATTTGCATAATTAATTGCAAATGTCACTATTCTTTTGTCTCTCTACCTATCCACTCTCTTATTGCGCTGTTCATGAGATGTATGCTATTTGATTGACAACTGAATGTACTTCTGTGTGATTTACCCTAATTTGTGCTGTATTGCGTTTAATGAGCATCACATTATTTAGATAAAATTATTGTTATTAATGGAAAAAGTGTCTGTTGTTATTATGGCATGTATAAAATCACGGTATAAGTTCTGATTATTAATTACCAAATCCCTGCCTTCTTAAAAAAGATTCATCATTTAGATATAATACATTACTTGGTAAGTTTGGACTAAACTCATGCAGTGTGGAGGGAACTAGCAATTTGGGGTCAGTCTATGAATGATTTATCTAAGTTCCTGAAACGCTGCATCAGTTTTTGGTAGCAGAGATTAATGGTTTAAAGGGTTAAAATTTGGTGAATTATTAGGTTTGAATTAATGATTTTGGTGATTAACAGGTCATGCCATAAGTTGTATATCGTGGTCCGTCGTTGACCCTAAACTCAGGTACGGAGTTGCCTAAGATCCCTGGATGTTATTAGCCTAATGGGCCGAGGAATTAGTGTGGCATACACTACAGAAGTGTTTTGTCTGCTGGTGTGATATTAGTCAACGAAGGAGGTTGTTAATATCGCAGAGGGAACTCTGAAGTTTGAATAGTGGAGATTTATCTGGGTACCGAGAATCTTCCGCTTGAGAGAGAGTGGAATAACGCTGGTCGATATTCTGCTAGTAGCAAAATAAATCTATGTGTGTTTGTGTCTATCTTTCTGGTTTAGTGGGGCAGACAAAGCAGGATTGTTTTGTGTTGTTTCTAATATTTGTTTCTTTTAAAAGAGTTTGAAAACATTACCGTAAACATTTTGTAAAGGGAGGGTCAGTTGTAGGAGTTATACTGACGTCACCATGTGCCGCGCTGGCATTGGTCAGCTAGTGTGAAGAGTCACCATGTGCCGCGCTGGCATTGGTCAGCTAGAGTGAAACGTCACAGCGAGAGTCGCGTAACTATTGGTTCACAAGTGAGAGGTACGCTGGTATTGGTTGAAGTATACGAATAACATCTAAGGATTTACAAAAGAATTTTGTGTTTGTTTATTTAGAATTAGCGTAGTGAGTGGGAAGAAATGAAATTGTTAAAAATGATGAGGACATTATTCAGAAAGGATGAACTGATTGCAATTAGAACAGGAGTCCCTGTACCGAAAGATGGTACACCAGCTGCTTTCATGACTTTGGAACGTGGTTATCATACGTGCACATGGTTAGAGAACTGGATGAAATATACCGAAGAAGATGGTGATTTGGCTTTTCCAGAGAATGGTACTTTTAATGTGAGACTTTTGGAAAATGTAAGGTATCAAATGAACAGGTTGAGACGTAATCCTAGGCCAATGCAGTATGAGGCGCTTGAGACATGGGAGCATGAAGCGTATCCGAGAGAGAGAAACAGGACAGAGAATAGCTACAGAAATACAATGAATAAATATTCTGAAGCAAATGGGATGCACAAATGAAGAAATGGAGGAGAGATGTGAGAGAAAGTGAAGGTTTATATCCAGTTATGGTAGCGGAAGATCAGAAAACAGGGAAATGTAAAGAGAAAAAGAAGAATGTAGGAAGTGCAGAATCAAATTCCAATCAAATTGATGATTAATTTTTGGATGAACTTCTATTAAATAGACCTCCACCATATCAGGAAGAACAAGAGAGGGTTACTCTTACTCCTTGTGCACCATTAATTAAAGATTAAGTTTCTCAGTCCTCTCAAATAAGAAATGTTCATAACTCAAAACAGGTAAAAAATGATTTGGCACAAAAGATTAATCAATTAAATTTGAATGCAGAAGCTTTATCGGTACCAGTGACAATTGGTCCTATAGTCCCGTTGTACAGTGAAGGTAAAAACATATCGCAAGTGCACGCCTTGACGGTGCCCATTAATGATAACAGAGCTTGTGGAAGTGTTGGAGCAAATGTAGTGGAACCTTTGATTGACATTTCAGAGACCTGCAGAAACTCCAAAGCGTAATATGCAGATAGAACCAAGGAGATTGTTACAGAATTTGGGAGAAGCAACACCAACGTCGGCAGGTTCAATAGGACCATCTCCAGAAGAGTTTGATGAATGGATTAGAGGAATGGCGTCAAACAGAGTTTGGAGGAATTGCTTTTTTTACTTTCAAAAACAAAATACTGCTTTGGGGTTTTGTTTTTGAGAAAGAATTTTTTTTAACTTTGCCGTATGTCCACTGGCCTGACAGGCATTTCAAAATTTGGTCTCCAGGACCTCTGCCAGGGTGATGGAGTAATTTACTCTGGCCTGGTGGAGGACAGCCCGACCACTACATTTTAAATCGGGCCCCAAGTCACTGTCTCTAACTGTTGACCTCCCTCAGTCTGCCTGACCCATTCTATTCTTAATTCTGGCACCCCCACTCAAAGTGGCAACGTTCAGTCAGGTATATAACTTAATTACCCACTGGATATCAGAACTATATCTCCCTCTTCCTCATTCTTCAACCTATCTATGGTCTTTGACACTGCTGACCATCCTACTCTCCTCCTTGGGTGTGCCAATATTTGTTTTACTTCCGTTTCCTGCAAACTCTCTAAATATTCATTCACCATCTCGTTAAGCTCTAAAAACTCTCCATGCGCACCACCAGTGGGTACCAAAGAAGGTTTTGTCCATTCGTTTTCTCACTGTAAAGTTCCTCAGTGAAAGAGATTGTCTCTTCATTTGGGTTCACAAATGACTTATTTGCAGATGATAATTAAATCAACTTTTCTTTTCCTCAACAACCCTCACCTAAAAATGAAAGTCAAGGACTACAGCACCACTGTGTTGCCCTCCTATAACTCATTGTTACTATACTAAAACTGACATCTGATTTTCTTCATCAATTGGTCTTAAATCACTCATCCCCCTCTTTCTTTTCATCTGACATCCTTACCCCTCAGACAGAGATTTCAAAACATACTTTCCCACTCAAATGAAGCCTACGCCCTTCGTCATCGCCACTTCATCTGCTGAGTGATTACTACACCACAATATACACAATATTTGTCATCACTTATGTTTCCAATCAGTCCTTGTTTAACCCTGTTCCCTTGAGCAAATGTGATTGGTGCAATAGCTCGTTATTTGTCTACCCTAGTACTCTTCCCCTCATGTGTTTCGCATTCTATCAGCCATGAAAACCTTTCCTCCTTTAATGCTACACAGGTAGGTTGACTCTCGGTACCCATATGGACCCTGCTTATGTTTTGGACAAAGGTGTTTACAGTAACCTTTGGGCTATCATGACTCTACCTACAAAAAATATCAACATCTTCATTTTCACACACATTCCTAATCCCTTCTACACCCAAACAGTAGTGTAAGCATTTTCTAAGACTCTGTTTTACTGACTTGTTAAAATGTTTTCTGTAGAGGAGCACTGAGTCAGTTATGAGCATACCACAGTGTTTCCATTTTTCCTTTGTAGTATAGTGGAGTAGGGATGGCTTGTACTATCCATTCAGTAATGTCACAGCAAATGTCAGTTGACCATGCCGTATTCTTGTGCAAAGTTTACCACCTGATAGATGCCCCACCGCTGCTGCTAGATCTGAGACCCAACTGGATTTTATGTCAAGATGGGAGGCTAGCTTCATCTATCTCTCTTTTATTTCAACTTCTCACAGAACCACTTTCAAGAACATCACTTAAAAAGTAACTTTTCAACTTTAGACTCAAAATGTTCTTAATCCTACATAACTCCTGTGAAAGCAACATGGCTTCTCTTTTGAAGCTGCTCCTGGGCAGATAAGTACCAGCGTGATGTGTCTCTTGAGTGGTTTTATAAATGATTGAATTGAAAGTATCAGTGCAGTTGGTTTTTAATGTGATGTATTTATAGGGGACAAGAGGATAAGGCAATGTGCTGGAAGGTGTTTCCCATTTTTAGGGAACATTGGATAAGCATGCACAAGTATGATGAGTGGGAGAATTCTGGGGCACTACAGTTTTTATAAATGATGGCAAACTGTACTGTGAAATATACTACTTATAAACTACTTCTATGATAAAATGACATAGCACATTTGGCCAGGAGTAGATGGTTTGTTTTTATTTCTTAATGCAGGAGCAAAAGCTTTAGAGTTTCCAGCTCGTGATCAGAAGTCTCAGGCTGTCAGCGTGCACCAGGTGGCTCGTAAAGGCAAGCATAAAGAGCAGTTGCTGAGACAGTTGGTCGTGCCCTGTCATCACTGACAAAATGTGGATAAGGATTGGCTAGAAAGTATTGTGAGATTTGGAAAGACATTTTTGGATTAGGTGAAAAACCATTCTAATAATGAGAGCTTGTTGGACCTGGCCGTCTCTGCAGGGTTGCGCCAAACTTTTTGCCTTTACCCTCCAAATTTTGCTGAATTAGTTTTTGCTGGCCTTAGGACCAGTGCTTAATTTGTAAAAGGATAAGTGCCGGGGCTCTCGTCGGGAGGCCACTGCAGCTTGCACCTCACATAACCCATGCCAGCGCTGCCAATGACAGTACATACACAGCTACTAACCTTCACACTCCTACAAGTGAGACAAGTCAGACTATTCCAGGCCCCCAAAGCCAGAAGAATGGCTTGGGAGGCAGGTATTAGTCATTGTTAATGTAAATTGAACAAATAAACCGCTGTTGTTGTGTTCATACCGAAATTAGCAGGACAGCGCCACCATGTGGCAGACTGTCATAGCCCCGGTGCTGACAATAAAGTGCCGGTGCGGAGCACCGGAAAGCACCGGCTCAAATTAAGCACTGCTTAGGACTCTGTGCACTTCACCACTGGTAACCAGTGCTAAAGTCATTGTGCTCTCTCTTTAAAACATGGTAACATTGGCTTAGACTCACTTGGCATATTTAATTAACTTGAAGGCCCTAGTAAAGTGGCACTTCATGTGCCCAGGGCCTGTAAATTAAATGTTACTAGTGGGCCTGCAGCACTGATAGTGCCACCCATTTAAGTCGCCCTTTAAATATCAGCCTCGCCATTGCAGAGCCTGTGCATGCACTTTTAAACTGCCATGTCGACCTGGCAAAATAAACCCTTTGCCAGGCTCAAACCTTCCTTTTTAATATATATATGTCACCCCTTGGATAGTCCTTGGACAGCCCGAGGGTAGGGTTCAATGCATTTTAAAAGTTGGACATGTACTTCTTAGTTTTACATGTCCTGGTTGAGAAAAGCTCTTTAAATTGTTTTTCACTGCTGCAAGGCCTATCTCTCCAATAACATAACATTTTATAAGTGTAATTTCCAAATGGGAAGAGATACCCAGTTCATGTTTGATGTCTCTGGAATCACAATTTAAAATCCTAACTTATGTGGAGTTGGTTTTTAAAAATTGCCATTCTGAAAATGCCACTTTAAGTAAGTTAGCATTTTTCTGCCTTATCCATTTACTGCCTGTACCATGTCTCTGGGCACATGACTGGGTGTAGCTGGCAGTTGGGCTTTGTGTATTCCTCCTAGACAGTCACACACAATAGGGAGCTTCGGTGTGCCTGGATAGGCCAATCACTGGCAGGATGGGAGGGAGGAGTCAGACACAGTCCCACTTACATCTGAATAGGCTGTGTCCTGTCTCCACACAAAGGGCTGCAAACTCCCCATAGTTAGTCTGGAACCAGGACAGGGAAGGCAGGATGCCAGGAGACTTCAAAGGAAAACCTCTAGAAGCTTCTCTCCCACTTCAGAGGCAGAACTTGGTATAAATACTGGATCTCAGACATCACCTCGGTACACTTCAGTACACGTCTGGACCTGTGGACACTCTGCCAGGAAGAAGGACTGCTGTGATGCTGAAGGACTGACACTCTGCTAGACTGAACTCTCCTGGGCTCCTGCTTTGCTGTGCTGGCCTACTGCCTGCTGCCCTCCTGCCTGGGTGAGAAGAACTTAACCTGCATCTCTTGAACTCAGAACACAGAGTGACTCCAATGGCTAGCTGACTGGCCTCCTGATCTGAGACAAAGGCTTCCAACGACCTTGCATCTGCACCTGGACTCTGCCATCTGTGAGTCTACCCGGCCACATTGTGCCACTCCAGTCATGGACCCTTGGAAGTGGGCTTTAGGTACTTTGCCACCCTCTGTGGATCTAGCAGAACTGAAGCATCTACTCTGCTAGGTGGCGCAATCCCAAGCAGAACTGACGCATCGCTGCTGCTGCGTGGATCGGACCCATCTCAAAGACTCGCATCGCCGCTGCGGCCCGTATCGCCTTCGGAGACGCCACTGCACAATGCATCCTCAGCGCAGGCCCTCGCATCTCTCGTTGAATGCAGCCTTGATGATGACGGATTCCGCATCGCAGCCTCGCAGCTCTTAGGAACCAACACATCGCCCGACTGCGCGCCACATCCTTGATGCCCGACTTTGCATCGCAAGCCCCGTTGACTCAAAGTTGATGGTAACCATATACAATTTTAAAAAAGCACTCCAAGTTGCTTTTCTTAAAGTGCAATAAAGTGCACGGTTCACTGACAGAATATCGAACACAAAATATCGTGTGGACAGAATATCGTGTCCAAAATATCGAGGACAAGAATATCGAGTAGGTAAGTGCAAATAGATAGGTATAAATTTACTATTCTTAACTCCAGATCTACGTACCTTGAAGATATATATATCGTCAAAGTACATATATGTGGAGTTATATATAGTAAAACTTTACTTACCCATAAAAAATGACCTTCACAATATTCTTGTCCTCGATATTTTTGACACGATATTGTGTCCGACGATATTTGTGTTTTCGATATTTTGTCCACCCACCAAAGTGCACACATGCCTCTAGGGAATTTGTGAGCTTTACGTGTGCACTACTTTTTTCGGGGTGCAATAAGGGGGGCCTTAGGCTGAATCTCACCCTTGCTTTAGCATTTCCTAAATTGTGATTTCCAATTAGGAAATTGCAAATTTGGAAATGCAAAACCATTCGTACCTATGGGCCTTATAGGAATGAGCGGTTTGGTATTGCCTGCATAGTGATTTCCTAATAGTGATTCCTACTCTGAAGGAATCTATTTTTGTATATACCATTTTGCATTTCCTAAATAGCGATTTCTAAGAAGTCACTATTTAGGAAATGCAAAATAGGTATTTTGAACATCTGGCCCAATATGTTCAGTCCAAAATCAGTAAGTCACCCCATAGTGCAGAATGGTATCTCATGGAAAATGCGGCAGAATACATTAAAAAATGGATTAGACGTCCACTTTAAAAGGACACAAGGTGATCCATGAGTGTCTGAGTGCAATGGGATGCTAGGCAGAGTTTGCAAGTTAGACATTTTAGGTGAGAGAACCATTGGGACTGGATTTCAGAGTCCGACAAGAACAAAGGGGTTGATGAAAGAAGAAGTGAGGCAAATGTTATGTTAGAGAGACGTTGTAAAGGTTGGAGAGAAAAAAACATTTGGGAGTGCAATTATTTAGTGGAAAAGAAGGACAATTGTTGGTGGCCATATATAAATCAAAGAGAACTATACAGGTTACTGGTTTACAGACATTTCAAGGTGATGTAGATTGCATGAGGAAGATTGGTTGATCAAAATGGATTTATAGGATGCAATGTTACCATAGTAGAAGAGAGTCATGTAAATTTGCAGTTCAGAAGAGAGCCTGCTTGATCTTTTTCTGTGTCTGCCCTTTGCCCTGTCTTCAGAGGCTGGTGTTTTATCAATATTCTACACCCCGAGGTGGCCTTTTCTTCTGAGAGAGAGGAAAGGGGTTGATAAAATATTTGTATGACATTTTTGATAATGTCCTAAAGCTTGGAGGAGTTAATCTTCAGTCAGTGAGGAGTATCCTGGAAGGTTAGCTATTTATAATAAATGGCGAAGTTGAGTCTGGAACCCAAGAGGGTTTGGGAGTTTCTAGGCTTCGAGGTAGATATACTTCAGATGCTAAGAGGCTTCTGAGGAGGAAGGTGTAACTTAAAAAAGGAGAAAATTGTCCACTGATGAGAAGAAATGTGGTCGGTTTGAGAGCTTTGGAGAGAGCAATAGGGTTGTTGTTGTCTCTGATTCAGGATGTATTTTTATGTTCCTTATATTAGGGGACACAGCAGAGAGCCAAAACAAAAGATTTATGGGAAGGACTGCGGTACAGACAAAGTGCCTTTAATGGAGGAGACAAGTGAAGAGTTGAGTTGGGGATTGGAAGATTTTGAGTCCTGAAATGGACATGAATTTTTAGATAAATTCCAGAGTTTGTTTAGGAGACCCCTGTGAATTTCGATGGGTGTATAAATACGCCAGCAGGAACCAAGTGTCAAATGGAGAATGGAGGAGAGAAGTCCCAACATAAATTGTTTAGAGTTGAAGAGTTTTCAAGATTTTTTTTTGTTAAAGGAGATCAGCATTATTATGTATGGACAGTGTGTCAGCAGTACAGCATACAAATTGGTTAGGAGGGAGCAGGTCAAGGAAGTATTTGGATTATTGTCTGGAGCAATAGGTGTCTCGCAAAATTGAATACTTGTAGGGACAAGACAATATGATGCCAGATTGGTATTCAAGGCATTTCACAGATTGCAAGCGATTGGAAGTTGGATTTGGTATACTGCAAGATGTCTAAGCAATCTGGGGTCCTTTAGAGGTGGACTTGTTTGCATCCAGGTTGACATTGCAGCTGAAGGAATATATCATTTGGAGAACGAATTCGGGTGCATTAGAAGTGGATGCTTTTCAACAGGGCTGGGGCAGGAGGAAGGGTTATGCTTTCCCACCATTTATAATGTTTCAGAGGCTTTTAATGGTAGTATAGCGACATGATTGTGTGTTAGTGTTACTAACTCCGTTTTGCATCTCACAACTGTGGTTTCGAAATGTGATGGAGTTGGCGGTGGAAGAATCATTTGTGATTCAAGCAGAAAAGGGGGTTTTATAGCCGTTGAAGGGCAAGAGCATCCTTTTGTAAAGAGCGGGGCCCTCAACCTTCTTGTTTGCAAGATATCAAAAGATCTGAGCAGTTCAAGGGCCTTTCAGAAGAGGCTACAACACTCTTGAAGGAGTCATGGGCACCAGGCTCTAGGAGAAGGTACTGAGATGCATAGTGTATCTGGGTATGTTGGTCCATGGAGAGAGGGGTTGATCCCATGGACGCCCCTATGGTGAAGTTGGGTAATTTTCTGACAAAATTATATTTGGAAGGGTTTGCGTTATTGAATTGTGAATTGATAAAGCTCAGTAGTAGCTGTAGGTCAACATTTTGTGGGTGAAAGATCAATAGGAAAGTGTTCATTAGTGAGTAGGGTGATAAATGAGATGAAGTTATGGAGAATACTAGAAGTCAAGTACAATTCTCTATAACATACCTGAATATACAGCTGTTGAGAAGTTGGCTGCTTTGCTGTCTTTAATTTCCTTTAGTAGGGTTTCTGAGTTGTAGGTGGACAGTAGGTTTGATAATCTAGGTGGTGTGTTATTTCGAATGCAGCTAAAGACAGAGAATATGAACAAGATCATTTTATATCCATATTTTAATGTCAATCTGTAACTGTGTGTGGTGAAGTGTATGCAAAAGTATGGGAAAAGCATGAAAGATTTGAGATCTTTTGGTGCTGCATAGTTGTTGATTTTATTTGTAATGAAATGTGTAGGAGTGTCAGCTACAACAATTGCCAGGTGGGTGTAGGCAGTAATGGAGGAATAAGTATTGATGTATGAAGATTCAAGGCCACTACGGTGTTTGCAAAAGGTGGAAGACTGGATGACAGATTGCAAATTACATTTTAGTCAAATGTGTATGTATTTGTGAAGTTTAATTGAGACCGATGGAGTTTGTCACACATTAGATTACAAGAGGCTTTGAACATGCATAATGATAGCCTCCAGTTATGACTCAAAATGATAATGTGCCAAGGTTAACTGACAGGAAACTCATGATTTTAGTAAAAACATGGATACTAACATTATCTCTCCTCCACTTCCAAGTGGGAAAACAGAAAGTTAAAAAAAAAAAGAGAGAATGGAGCATAAGGTTTTGGTGGAGGGAACAGACAACGTAAATCATTTGTTTGGTTGGGTTGGCAGAAGGGTAGTAGAAAAAAAGACAGAAGATGAAGGTGTGTGAGGAGAATAAAGAAAGGCAAAGAAAAGATTTGGAGCCTCAGAGCATTCAGAGAGGAGGACAGTTGGTGTCACAGGGGATATGTAGGATGAAGAACAGTCTGATTCTAAAGTTGCTAAGTTACTTGTTAAGTGTTTTTCTTTAAAGTGCTGCTATGAGGATTTGAAAAAAGTGATGCTTAATGCTAGCTTCATGTGTAAAAATTGGGGAATCACCATTTTCTCACAAAAACAATGCAGTTTATGCATATTGCATGATGTGCCTTCTGCTTTTCACAAGTGAATTACCAGTAAGTGTCAGAGTAATAAAATTTTTAACCACACTCTATAATGATGTGTGCAGGAGCCATTGATGGAATAGAAGGAATTGAATGAAACTGATTTTCAAATATTGTCAGGAGGTTTCAAAGTGCAGATCCTGGTGCAGAAAGATCTAGACTTTGGATACTTGAAAGGCAAAGTGTCTGTCTCGTTTTGAAGACAGCCAGGTGTGTATGACAGGATAGGGAGCTTAAATTACTTTATTGGTTGGTGGTTGGGTATGGAGGTATTTTAAATAGACAGAAAGTTGTGACAGGGAACTTCAGGCATTTGATATCTAGACAGGCTAAATGGAAGGTGTTGCAGGCTCAGATGTGTAAGGAATGGAATCTGCATGTGGCATTGAAAGCATCTTCCTGAGAGAAAACACATCTTTTTAGAGCAATGTACTGTCAATTAGGCTGGCTGGACAGAAAAGCAACGTAGACCACAATACAATAATCATTTTCAGAATTGTTGGTGACATAGATTATAGATAGTCATGTATATTTTGGAGAGTGAATATTCTTATAGTTAATACGAAACAGTTCTTGCTCACCAAGCCTATTGTGTAGGATAGGGCCATTGGCGTGAAGCCTATGTTTGTACAATAACCAGTGTCAAGTCCTCTACTAAGGCGGAGGAGCGTCGCCACACTGCTTTTTTGCAGTGAAAGACAGAGAAAATAAAATGATAATAACTCACGTTAATATCATTTTATTTTCTCCTACTTCCGCCCACAGCTTTGCGTGAGAGGGCAGGGGCAGGTAAGGAGTGGTATCACCCTACTAAACTGTGCAATGACTTCTTGGACGGTCTTCTCGGGCCGCCCAAAACAGTCTTGCGCACTTCGCATGTTCTCCATGCAGGCTGCATCGTAGCCTACGTGGCGAACATGCCCAGGCCTCCAGACAGCGTCTGAGCGCTGAAAAATGGCGCTCAGATCAATCACAACGCTGCTAAGGCCACCTTGTGATTGGCTGACTGGGATTCTGGGTGTGCTGCCTGTGGTCGAGCGAGGGAGGACTATGGAGGAGAGATGGTCGAGGAAGCGGCGAAAAGGTCAGTTTTTCATTTTTAATTAAATTTTTTCATAGCTCCTTCCCCCGTCCTCCCTCCCGCATCCTCACCCCTACCTCTCGCGTCCCTCCCCCTCCCGCCCCCTACCTCCGATCAGTGCCGGCCGCACCTGACAATAAATACCATAGGTGTGTTTCAGCCATAATGTGTACTTTCTAAACATAATCATGTCCGTTATGTACAATATAGAGGGATTTTAGCAAGGATTACTGTCCCCAATACCCAGATGGTAGGTTACTCTAACTGCAATCATGAAGTGTTTTTACAATAATGTACATTATATAATCACCTAAAGTGATTTGAAATGCTCACACTGTGGCCAAACGCATCTGAATACATGCATTTTGACTTCATGGCTCATAGCATCAGAGCATAGCCACCTATACACCTCATACATCTCTTGATTATGTCAGCAATTATGCAGATATATGTTAAACCATTAAGTTTGCATTAACTCTATGGATGTCACTTTCGGGACAAACAGAATGATTGGACAAAGCTTTAAAAGTGAGCAGAAAAATAAATCAGTGTACTTTGCATGGCCTTCCATCTTTAACAATCACTACCAATAGACATTCAAGAGTGTTCATTTGTTCAATGATGCCCACTTGCATTTTGAAAAGTATTGTGGCATCATTCACCGAACCCATATGATGGTTACATTTACAATACTTTACTAATACAAAGGATGCTCATATTTGCCACACAACATAGATATAAAAGACCCATCCTGAAGGGATCTAGGCCACTCACTGCAATCAGACAAATGTCCATCTCGCGAAAAATCTGTTTTGTCCCAAATAACTGCTGTCTTTCACTTCCTCTATGAGTACATATTGTGAGAGACGGTGTATGGTATGTCAGTGTGTGTGTGTGTGTGTGGGGGGGTTATGTTTAGGTTTTCCTTTGTTCTTTAAAGAGAAAGTAGCTGCAACAGAGGATGGAGCTCATCTTCAGGCTGTCTTCTTTTAGTTGGACACGGTTTCATGCACGTAGATTTCTCCTGAAAAGAGATGTATCCTGGATTTATTTGTGGGAGTCTGTATCACGCATTTTCTAACTAAGCTTGAAAATACTTATTTGTTATCCCCTTCAAGCCCTTAGCTTTGGAGTGTGCGTTTTTGACTGTAGCCCGTCGTCATGATCCTAGAAGCAGTTACAAGACTTTCTTACTATGTAACTTTCCAGAGATATCATTATTAAAAATTCAGATGGGGTCTAATCCTACACCGGTATCCTCCTCCAGTTCCAGGTGGGAGCCAGTGGTGCCTCCACCATCAAAGCAACTAAATGGGGCAATATATTATCAAGATAAGGGCACCTTAACTCCGGCACCAGCAGGTCTCAAGATATATTTACTGTAGTACTGTTCTCCTCCTACATAGTTCCACTGAGTTCTCCACGGATCAGTTATTAGATATCCAAAAACTGAAGAAGAGGTTTCTGAGTTTCCTTT
Organism: Calotriton arnoldi; assembly: GCA_963921515.1. Classification (NCBI taxonomy): domain Eukaryota; kingdom Metazoa; phylum Chordata; class Amphibia; order Caudata; family Salamandridae; genus Calotriton; species Calotriton arnoldi. Next base: position 158,542 of record CAWUFW010010373.1, on the reverse strand, counting down.
GCAGCAACAAGTAGCACCTCAGGTTGTGGACTGGGATACAATTCTCTTTTGAATGGTGCATTATTGGGTTACATACATACATACATACATACATACATACATACATACATACAGACATACAGTTGTATGTCAGAATATTCGTTAAAAAAATATTGACTGACATAGTTACCATGCCCTAAATATCACTTGCAAAAATGTTTCTCCCTTGCATTAGAAGTGGATGCTTTTCAACAGGGCTGGGGCAGGAGGAAGGGTTATGCTTTCCCACCATTTATGTTTCAGAGGCTTTTAATGGTAGTATAGCGACATGATTGTGTGTTAGTGTTACTAACTCCGTTTTGCATCTCACAACTGTGGTTTCGAAATGTGATGGAGTTGGCGGTGGAAGAATCATTTCTGATTCAAGCAGAAAAGGGGGTTTTATAGCCGTAGAAGGGAAAGAGCATCCTTTTGTAAAGAGTGGGGCCCTCAACCTTCTTGTTTGCAAGATATATAGTAGAGTTATATAGTATAGATATATACTAGAATATATAATAGTAGAGTTTCTACTATTAACTCCAATGGGGCAATATCTTTGTCAGCCATATTATAGACACCATATTCTGGCATCATACCCATACATTCACAACATCCAAAGGACTGGCTTAAACCTACTAAGCAGTCAATAAGCAGCCCAATTACCTCGTGTTATCTATCTGCAATCTATAGTAGTGCACATGTATGTCTTAGGTAACCTTAGCAGCTAGTAAAACCTGCTGCACATTACTTTGGGAAACATAGAACAATAACTCAACTGCATTCGGCCTGGCTTTCTTCCATCAAGTGCTGACATCCACAGTGTATAACATGACATGGATAACTGTGGAGTAGTGTTTTATTACATGTGGTTGTATTTGTGCGTGTGTAAATGCTTGTGTGTGTATCTGTGGACGGGGTTTCCTTAATATTCAGAAAGGGGTGTAGTGTAAAAATGAACTTGGTAATAGCACTGGTCTACAAATGCAGTGCGCCCATCACTGACGACACTGACAGAGATGCTGAGGCGGGGAGGGGTCACTTCCAACTCACTCATTTACATTCAGAGCTTCAGGCCTTAATAATAGGTAGACATAATTGCTGTCAATGGACTTTAATAAAGCTGCTCATCACATTATTAACTTTTTAACAAACTGTGTTAGATAAAGGATATTTTATTTCAAATAGGACTCTTTCAACTAGTAATGAATAGTCCACCTAGCTTGCTTTATCCGAGAAATCAAGTGTCCATTTTGCCTATATGACTGCAGTGGGCAATGTTCACTCACCTTATGTCATCCACTCCTACATGGACAGACTGTCCTAGCATCCCAGGCAGCCTCTTCAGGTACATGTGCAAGGTCATTGGGTCTTGGCCGTCGGTGCCATGCATGAATCAGCTGCTAAAAAGCAATAGAAAGATTCAGAAAAATTGGACAGGTACCTAGCACATTTAAATATCTTTGCTTATAATCGAAATACCTCTGGAATACCTCCCAAAGGCAGACACCATATGAGGTTGACTATAAAGTTTGTAGTAGATAGCAAAGAAGCAGTTCCTGATTGACAAGTCTAACTCGGTGTAAAAAGGTGCAAATATGTTTAGGCGATTACAACAACATGTATATTTACAAAAAGGGGCACATAGAAGCTGGACAAATGGAGATATAATTCTCAATAACAACAAAAAGATGGGTTAATATAATAACAAAACCTTATAAGTTAGCATGACATAAATATGATTAACTATGAAGAGAACTATTACACTGGAGTGGGATAAAATCACATTTTAACAGATGGTATTCAGATAGTATTCAAGTTTGGAAGAAATAGTGTACATTTGATGAGTCATACTGGTACTGCTGAAAATCTCTAAATAATTTCATTTTGCAGTGCTGTCCTGGCACTTAAAAAAAATAGATCGAATCCCATTCTAGCCTGATGAAAATTATAGTTTGTCATTCAAAAAGGAAGAATTTTTTTTATTTGTGAGGATTTTACATTTGACAGGAGGAGTGTTTTGGGGGGCAGCAGAACTGCTTGTCCAGTAGCAGTGACATTAGATCCTGCTGATTCCATTTGACTCCCCCTTTCTCCCAGCATTGATAGATGAAAAGGAGTACTGCGGAGAGACGAAAAGATGTACAGCTCCTCAGTACTCCTTACATGGGTAATGTGGCCAGCTAGCGAGGTCTCTGTGTGGTGTGGGATTTCATAAGCAGTGTTCTTGGTTGACCACTGAGCTCCATCACCACCCGCCTTGATGCTTGACACATCAGGTAGGTGCTGTTGGCATTTGAGCCTACATTCTACCAGAGCCCATTAAACACGGGGAAGTGAGAGGAGGAATGCATCATGCAAGCGTTATATCTGGGCACTAAAGGATTCGTGATAGCGACAAAGTAAACCCCAGCAAAGCCTTCTTCTACCGTGAAACCCACACACAGTTTTCACTTGTAACAGAGGCGAACCCACTGTGAGCATGGAAGAGGCAATTTAAAATGGGGATTTGTCTATAAATTAGTGCACAGTCTTATAAGAGAAGTAAAAAGCTCCTTAGGTGATATTCCTGAATCCCAGCTGACCACTTCTGAAGTAGTAAGTATTGACTAGTGCTTGCTCCATAAAAGCCTCCAGTAGATGTAAGACCAGCATCAAGCAGTAGTTATCTCCCCCATAGACCAACAGAAATTAAAATTGTCATTCAAATCAGCTTGTGGCCACTTAATGGATGAACCTATTCTAGCCCCACATTGACTACTGGAAATTTATAATGCAGTCTCATGAGCTTAACTACTAAGTATGCCCTTATAAACCAAATTGACCCATCCCCATCACACATTATCATGCTGCCTGCTTTAGTAGGTTTATAGCCCTTGCTGCCAATCCATATCTGGCGGATTTAAAACCAAAGAAAGAGCCGACTGATTGTGACTCAGTGAAATGCAGGACCTAACTCCCTGAGGAAGGAGAAGCCCAGCTGCTGAGCCTGGAAGAGGGATGGTCCAGGAGAGCAGACTGGATGCTTCAGAATAACCAGAGTTGACCTCAGTGTGTTTGAAGGTCTCTCACTCTCCCTAAGTGTTTCTATATTCAGGAAACATGACCTCCACCAGCTCACCAACGATCACCCCCACCCCAGTGTGTCTGCTCTAGCGACCGCTAACAGAGGAGGACAACAGACTTGTTTACCTGCATCATGGTTGGAAGGCAACCTCTGAGGATCTGCAAACTTCCCCAAAGTCTCTGTACAGGGCCCTGGGCAAAGAGACTGAGGGACAGGCCTGGCCAAGTCACTTCACCTACGAGCATGCCTTCTCATCTTTGGAGCCTGGTCTGCACTCTTGTTCTTAAGTTTAACGCCCTGTTTGAGGAGAACTGTCTAGTAAAGGAAACATGGACTGACCTATGGGTCACAGAAACCAAGGAAGCTGCAACTCTGCACTCATTGTGAGCTCTCATCAGCGCTTCAATCTAGTGTACTTATTTCTGTGTCAATAACCCCTGTAGCCCTCGCAGTATGCTACCTTGTGGTGGTCAATTTTTCTTGTGTGTAGTATTTAACTTTGGTGTGAATAAAGTACTTCTCATTTTACTAAATGAAAAGCAAAGGTCAGGACAATGAATTATTGTATCTGTTGTTTGACTGATTTAGATCTAAGGCGATACCAACCACACTACCTCCCTAAGAAGCCTTTGGCTGCTCTCCATTACTACCCCGAGAGTCAAGTGGAGTAAGGGTGGACTACCTATTTTGCAAAACCATTGTATGACGGACCGAAGGACACCAGGGGTAAGCAACCAAACCTACCCAGCAGATGAAAAATCCACTTAATGTTCTAGGGCAGCGGTTCTTACTCTGTGGTCTGGGGACCCCTAAGGGTCCATGAGGCTTACACAGGGGGTCCACAACTGCTATGAAAATGAAGTAACACTAACAGATTAAGAACGTGTATATAAATAAAGAAGCAAAATTGAAATGTTTTTAAACTTTTCTGTAAATGCAAAGGAATTATAAATTGGAGGCTAAAACATAAGTTGGAATCTTCAGGTGGATATGTGGGAGCAGTAAGTACAAGTACATCAAAAAGAATATAATAAGGACAACAAGTGGACTCAGTTGAATTTAGAAAAGCTCCAACCTTCCCATTAAATTTAAAATTTCGATATTTTACATTTGATTGTAAATTAAATAAAATAGTTCATAATTTGTGTATTTATTCGATTACATGATTGCATCTGTATTTTTGTGTAACGTCTTGCAGTTCAAATCATCGAAATTGTTTAGACCAGGGTCCCTGCCTTGAAGTAATGACTCAAAGGAGGTCCCGGGATTCCAGTAATGATTCTGAGGGGGTGCCTGGATTCTAGTAATGATTAAGGGGGTCCACAAAAGTCAAAAGGTTAAGAACTGCTGCTATAGGGCAAATGACATTTTGTTAATGTTTATTTTATGTCTATCAAGATAGTGGTATTGTCACTTTTCATTGTTATACAGAGACACCTCACATGTATCTGTATTGCACAATCTCACTTTAAATGACCAAATGGGTTTTCTATTTTGCACTTTGTAATATGATGGATAGTTAGCACAATTTGCAAAATTGATTTTTGGAACAAACTAACATTTTATAAAGATGAGCCAGTATAATTGAAGAAAATCTAAAACTAAACATTGAGAATTTTGGACATTGGCTAACCATTCATTAAAATATATTAATGGTAATTGATTGAAATCAATACTTTTCTAATTTGGCTTACATTTGCACTTAGCCTAAGTACACACTTTCATTGCTGTTCATAATCATATCTAGAATATGAAATGCTTTCTAAGATCTTGTCTTAGCATGAAATCATCAAAACCTACATAAATAAAACAACTTGAAGAAATGTATTAGAGAGCACATAGAAAATGTTTTAACAAATAAAATCAGCTTCTCAAAAACTTGTTATCGTACAATTATGAGCCATCTCAGTTTTCAACATTTTTCCTTACTGTTTTATATAAAGGGGGCACACACACACACACAAACACATGCACACGCTCATGCACGCAGGGAAAATATTTCACTGTTCCCTGTAAAGTCTGGATTTCATTATCATATTGGCAGACATCCAAAACAATCTGCCGCACTTTACTATTGTCAGAGCTACTACGATTCTGCATCAAGGAGGACAAAATTATGCAGCAAGGTTATCTTGATATCACGCTCTGGCAATATTAATTTCTTCCACATTAGCTAGAAACATTTTCGTGAAATCTGCAAATTATGTGGAAAATAATTTCGCAAATGCAGAAAAGCAACACAAAAAGATGATGGACGGAATGCTGAACATTGTCAAACATTCAACCTCAGTCACATATCTGGGTTAAATCCATCATTTTTTTGCTCACCATGCCACCTCAGTTTAGACCCAGCCATGAGCAAATCAGTCTTGACCCTGCTCCCCATGGGAACAGTCCAGCCCGAACTGCCAGGCCAGGTCCTCCCCAGACCGGAAGACAAGCATCCTGGGACCAGTTTCGGGGTATTACCCCTCATCAGCCACGCTAACTTGAATCCAGTAACATAGTGAGCATGGAACCCACGTCTGAGCACACCATTCCCACTTAGGGCGACTATAGCAACACAAAAAGATGATGGACGGAATGCTGAACATTGTCAAACATTCATCCCCAGTCACAGATCTGGGTTAAATCCATTGTTTCTGTGCTCACCATGTCACACCAGTTTGGACCTAGCCATATGCAAATCAGACTTGACCCTGCTCCCCAGACATGCTCTTCATCACAGAGACCTGGCTCAACCCCTTATAGGTTCCCGGCATCACTACAGCAATCCCAATGGGCTGGAAGATCCAACAGGACCACCTTCACATGCCAGGAGGAAGACGCACTATCATCTACAAGGAATCCATAAAATCACCAACATCCACAGAGAACACCACCGCATTCATGGAAAACCTGCACTTCATGCTGCAAAGCTCTGAAAAATACACCATGAATGGAACATTCGCCTACCGACTGCCAAGACCACAAGTCACCTTTACCAACATCATCACTGACTTTGTCACTCCGCTCACCATCGACTCCAGAGGCTATATTTACTCCTCGGTGACCTCAACTTTCACCTGGGAGACCAAAACGACCCCTGCTCCACAGCACTCCTTGAAAGCTTGAGCAACATGGGATTCACCCAGCTTGTCTCAGAGTCAACACACACTGCAGTACACACACTGGACCCCATCTTCACCACAAGCGACAGCATCAAATACAACTCCATCACACAGCTCACATGCATCAACTACTCCATCATCCATTTCCAAATCAACACACCACAAGTCAACATCCCTACCAGGTTCAGCACTCCAAGCCGCAGCTGGGGCAAAATCACAGCAGCAGACTGGCTCAGCACCCTCAGCACTGATCAGCCTAGTCCCACAGACAACCTCCACAAGGGCATCAACAACTTCAACAACTGAATAAAGAACTGCGCAGACTCCCACATACCCATCAAACACAAGAAGCATAGTAGATCAAACAAGCAGGCCAGTCGGTACACAGAAGACCTCCGAGACACCAAACGACACTGTAAACAGCTAGAAAGGAAATGGAGAGTCAGCCATGACACCACGGATGGCTCAAGTGAACTCAGTGTGCACCTCCTGCTTCCACATCCTATGCATGCTGAAAAAGATCATCAAATGGTTACCTCAGAGCACCAGATGGACAGTCATACAAGCACTCATCACCAGCAGGTTGGACTATGGCAACACTATCTATGCCAGAATCTCCAAACAACTGCTACACAGACTCCAGATCATCCAGAACACAGCCACAAGACTCATACTCGACCTCCCATGCTGCACCTACATCACAGTGCACCTCAGGAAGCTTCAATGGCTCTCCATTCACAAGCGCAGCTAATTCAAACTTCTCATGCACACATACAAAGCCCTACACAACACAGGACCAGAATACCTGAACAGCCGCAAGCACTTTCACCTACAAACCAACCAGACACCTACGCTCAGCCTCACTCTCATTTGCACACATTCCCTGCATATGCAAAAACAAAACTGGAGGTCGCTCATTCTCCTACAGCACACCCAAGACATGGAATGACCTCCCTCAACACATCAGAGCCTCCTCCTCACTTCATGAATTCCGCAAGAAGCTGAAGACCTGGCGCTTCAAGACTCAGCATTGACAGAAGAAAACAAACGAGATTGCAGTGACCACATATCTCTTAAGATTATATAAGGACATAATTAAAGACCGGATATTGGCATCTTTATCTAGGATGAAAGCCTTGAAAAAGCCCCCGCCTTGCATGCATTGAATGGGGTGAAACCAGTGTTGGCTACAAAACGATAATGAAAAAGTCCCAAAACACACGAAAAAGTCATCATGATTTTCTTTTCCACAAGAACACCTTATATTTGTGGACAACGACTGTCTAGTAAAGAAAAAACAGGAAAACTAGACACTCAGCATGATGAATACTCATATATGAGGAGGAGTTGGCCCAACCCCTAAGGAGTGTCGTCAGAGTTTATCACAAATATATCAGTAGAACAAACTAGGCATTAAAGGTTGGATGAGATGAGGGTAGGGGGCTTCACGCTATACTAATAATTCATATAAGCACCTTGGGACCACACACCTACACACCTTGTCCAGGCACCTGTATACCGTCTCGGGTGATTAGTGCCCTATATAAATCAGCATAGCATAAGGTGTATGTTTTAACAGCTTATACCCAATTGGCATAAGTTAACTTACTTAGAAGTCACTAATATATGGTACCAGGGGTACCCAAGGTCTCTAAGTTAAAGTGTCCCTCATGGACTGCAGCACTTATTATTCCACCATGAGTGTGACAAAGTAAACATGTCTCCCACCCTGCCAGTGCAGACTGGTGGAGCAGTTTCAAACTTGCTACCATATAAACTAATTAAAAGGTCCAGGCCTCCCTTTTTAATATACATGTCACCCCTAAGGTAGGCCTGTCAAGCCCTAAGTCAGGGTGCTGTATTTTAAAAAGTAGGAAATGTGTTTTTATGTGGCCTAACAGGGTTACACGCTGACCACTCAGCTGTGCTAATTTCTAGTACTACTAAAGTTGGTACTTCAAGGTATCAAACAAATTGTTCCATTAAGCCCGACTTGATGCCCAAGCTGAATTTAATGTAACTTTTTAGTAAAAGGCAACTTTAGAAAGTTGCCCCTCTGTTGCCAAAGTTTTCTAGTAGCGATTTATGGTTGCACGCCATGGGACAGCCTTCTGCCCACTTGGGAAGATGCGTGACCAACTCACAGGAAAGGGCACAATAGAGGCCTGCCATTGGAAGAGGTGTTACCCCTCCCTGGCAGGGTGCCAAACAGGGTGGGAGCCCAAAAGTCAAGCTTCAAAGAGGAAGCCACCTTTGAAGGGCAAATTGTGGACATACACAAGAGGGGCTGCTCTTTTCTTCTGGTAGACAGATTGACGTCAGGGACAGAGAGGGGGAAACAGTTGTCAAACCAGTTTTTCGTGGGCGTGTAGCCCTCAAGAAGCCATACCGCTAGGGTAGGCAACCAAGCTCCAAACACCAAGAGAAGGGTTCTGCCCTCTTGGGAGTGGGCAGAATATTGCACTCTGGGATGTCTAGATGCGACACTTTGCAGGAAGTCGTAATCAGGCGGAAGGGGACCTGGTTGCCCATTGGCTAGTAGTCACCGCATCCCCTGAGGGCAAGTTGTGGGCATGAAAGTGGCACCCTTGACACTGAGACCTCAGAACATGTCTGCACTGGAGAGAAGACCAAAGAAGCGCTGTCCAGCTGTTCCCTGGACCTGGCAAAGAGAAGCTGCAGCAAAGACTGGAATGCACCTGGGGATCCTTGGGCTAGCAAAGAGAGGACTGTGCCTGTGGTGCACTGCTCGAGGAAAGTTGTCCTCGAGCCCCAGTTAGCTGGCTGCCTGTAAGGGGTCAAAAGCCACAAAAGCTGAAGAAGCCTCCCTTGATGAGGTAGTAGCCACAATCGCTTGGTAGCCAGTGACAAACTGAAGCACAGCCTTGTAGACTGAGTCTCAATGGTCACAAGTTGCACCCGAGTCTGATGGCTCCGGGAAAGTCATCGCTGTGCAATTTGGTAGCCCAAGACAGACACCAGAATCAGTTAAAGGGAACTGCAAGTTCAATGTTACCGGAGACTAGTAGATCAGTGGTAACTGTTTTTTGGCTGGACTATACCCGGACTTCGAGAGACATTGACCTCTGTGGCCAAGGTTACCCCACTATGTTTATGGACTGAGGGGTGGCACCGGAAAGACCCCCATCACCCGGATCAGCATCCACAGCATCCTTCAGCATCCTTTATCCCTTGCATCAGGACCACTCCATTGATGTCTATGGTGGTTTGCCAATGCAGCCTGGAACGAGACTGGAGACTGCTTTGACTGAAAGGTAAATGTCCTGCCAAGCCTTTCTGGCCCATGTGACTTGCTTCTTTAGGGAGTTGGTCCCCATAGCATGTCGGAGTGGCCGAACACAACTCTACAAACATTTTCCAAGTTTTGAAAGTAACTGCTAACTGTGGTAGTTGCCAGTGCTTGTTTGCGATTTGAGGGAAAAGCAGTGATTTACGATTTACTTAATTATGTATATCTCCGGAACCCTCGGGAGGATTTTGTTTGTTTTGGTGTTGAAAAATTCATTAAAATATTATAAATTGGTATTGGATTTCCTTTGTGTTGTGTTTCTGTCTTATTCAATTGTCTTGCTGTTTCTACATGCTTTACACTTGTTCCTTTGTTAAAGCCTGACTGCTTGAAGCCACAGATACCCAGGGTTGCCCTAAGGCTTTACAAAGGAGCCTGACTGGACCGAGGCTGGGTTTGAGAGTTTATTAAGTGGTGAGGTCACACAACCACACCCTATAATAAACCACTTTCCTCATAATCCTGCACTGTCCTTAATATTAATCTTCCATAGAACTAGAGCCATTAGCTTGCATCTTAAGAAGGTATGATCACAGTGGATCACATATGCCACATGGTCTAGCCTTGGGTTTTCTTGGGCTGAGAAGTTTGATGCCAAAATTTCACTGGAGGCTGCATCTTGCAGCAAATCCGAAGTACTCGAGGCAGGACCTTTTATCCAAGTCATTGGGAGTCTCTGCTTCGCCAGCAGCATCATTATTGCCACCAGTCATTCAACAATCCATAGAATTTGTTTATTATACCCCAGCAACATTGTCCAGGGGAAGCACTCAGTGTAATCTCAGCTATCTCTCCAGGTATCTGTGCTGACTCTGTCCAGTATTTTGCTGTCACAGGGCACTCCCACGCCAGGTGAATAAAGCCCAGCCGAATCAGCCCCACGCCATACACATTGCGGGGATTTGGTGGGGCCAATTTTTTGTAAGAAGTTGGAAGAGCAATAAAGTCTGCATAAAAAACTAAAATGGATGGGTTTGTGTCTGTAGCTGATGGAAATTAGCTTACTCTGGGCACAACAATACTTCCATCTGGCCGGTGGATCCTTTTCCCCCAGATCTCCCTCCCATTATGCTATGGTGAAGTGAGTTACTATGTTAGTCGAATTAGAGTATAATTTATAGAGTCTGGAAACCTAACCCTGGCACTGATTGATTTAACTCCCCAAGCAGAAGCAAAGCAGCAGAATTGTAGGATAGAATGAAGAAGGTCGATACGCCGCTCTCAGTGATATTAACTGAACCAGACAGGGTGAAACCAGTCAAGTCGAGCCTATGCAAATATGAAATTTACCTAGACCTCTTACAGGAAAGTGTATTCCTATATATAGGGAAGCCAGGGCATTTTGTACAGCAATGTCCATTCTTTACAGGAAAACGAGGATTTTAGTTATTATCCTGCAAACCCACTTCAGGTTTGAAAATCTCTGAAGTGTTTGCACTAATCAAGACTCATTACTATTTGCCCGTGATTACGATATTGAAGGGTCCTTGCTCGCTCCTACCTTTGATTGACTGTGGGACATCCAGCTGCTTCATGTAATATTCTTTCCAGAAAACTGCTAAGATTGCAACTCAAGAAAAGAAACTGAAAGAATCATCAATGGAACACCTTTAACCTCTGGCGATATTGGTCAAGAGACTCTGCCTGTGGTAATGGGCATAACTTGTGGACATGTGGAATTCATAATCTTTGACCTCTGTTTTTATGCACCATTTTTTCCAGTAGTGTTGGGCTCAGCATCCTCTTAGTCATCGTTTTGTGTTCAGAAGGTCTTCCCTTGCCTAGTCATTCCCCAATTACACTTTATGACTTGTCTGGCATTACAACATGACACAGGTGGCATCGACCAGATTCCTTTACCTTACCAAACATTTAAAGATGTCTTAAGCATGACTGGGGCTGACATCTTACCCCCTTACTGTGTATATGGCTTCCAAACTGACCTTATTCAACAAGCTAAATTCCCCATGGCTGACTATCCATTGAGCATGAAAGAGGATCAAGTCTTAATAGACTATTGGGAAGGAAATACATTTTTTGTATACTCAAGTTTATTGATTTTGAGAAAACAGAAAGAACAGTACAGCACATTCCAGCAATGCAGTTACAGACAATGAAAGGATGATCATTCAGTTGTACATAGACATACGTTACAACCCACAGACCCACAGTATGATGTATGAATCTAGTCGCAGAAGAGATGAGAGACCCCTCTACCCAATCAGGCCCAACCATTAGCCCCATATTTTGCGGTGTTTAGCTGGGCACCCCCTGGCTTCGTATAGCGGTTTCTCCTGCACTGCGCACCAATCCACTCCCCTGAGCCACTTAGTTATACTAGGGGGGACCGGATTCTTCCATGCTGCAGCAATATCTCGCTTGGCCACCATAATGGCAGTACCCAAGAATAATTTGTCTGCTCTAGACCCGTCCAGCCCATCCATGATCCCCAGGAGCAAGTTCAGGGGATTGTGTGGGACCTCCCAGCCCAGGACCTCAGTGAGTTGTACTTCCAGTGATTCACAGTATGGGGCGATCAGGGGGCATGTCCACACCATATGGTAGAGGTCCGCCGGTTCTAACCCACAGCGTGTACAAGATGGTTTTGGTACTAGGCCTGCTCTGTGAAAACGGTCTGGGGTAAAGTAGGAAGTGTGGAGACAGTACAACTGGACCAAGCGGAGCCTGGCTGAGGCAGTGATGGTTTTAGAAACCATCAATGCGTCTCTCCAGTCATCATCTTCCAGGGAACCCAACCAAGTCTCCCATCGGTCTCTGAGCCATTCTAAGTTGATGGGGCCATTGTTAGTTAAGGAACAATAGATGTGTAATACCCCTCCTTTCCCCAGGTCGCCCATCATAGTTTGTGCTTCTAAGGGGCTGTATTCTGTGAGTGTTGTGCCGGTTGGTATATGTATGTTAAGGGCGTGGCAGAGTTGCAGGTATTTGTAGAACTGCGATGGATGAAGCGAGTATCGGTCCTGTAAATCTTGGAATGAGCGATTGTGATCACCAAAACATACATCGCCTAGTTGCAAAATACCAATGAGGTCCCTGCCCGGAACCCCTCTGCCACTTCCCGAGGTCTTCTTTAGCTTTCTTAACCAACGGAGTAATATTGAGTGACTAGGCAAGGTCGGGGAGCAGGGCGACCCATATCCCCAAGTATTTGAAGGACTGCCGCCTCATGGGTATAGTAGACTGCCAGTCAAAGCAGTCCCTTGATAGGTGTAGGCGCACCAAGGTCGACTTAGTGGAGTTCAGGTGTAGGCCCGAGACCTGTTCAAAGGAGTGGAGTATTTGAAGGCATCTGGGTCCGGACTGAGCCGGCTCCGTGAGGAAGAGCAGGACGTCGTCCGTGTATACGGCGATCTTATCCTCATGGGAGCCCCTCCATTTCCAACCCTGGATTTGGTCATCAGCACGAATGAGGCAAGCTAGGGGCTCCATCGCCAGGGTGAAGAGGAGGGGTGAAAGGGGGCACCCCTGCCTTGTACCTCTCCTGATTGGGAACACTTCTGAGAGCGCACCATTTATGAGTACCCTTGCGTTCAGTTTGGAATAAAGGACCCGGACGGAGCGGCGGAAGTGGTGTCGTAGGCCCATGGCGGCCAAAACATCATCTAAGTATTTCCAGTCGACCGAATCGAAGGCTTTCTCGAAGTCAATTAGAAGGAGTGCTAAATAGGGGGTTAGTGACTGGCGGTTAGCTAGGGCCAAGTGGAGGCGCCGAAGACAATGTCTAGTACTCCGCGCCGTCATGAAGCCACATTGGTCCGGGTGGACCAGTTTGCTGAGGTATGGTCTGAGACATTGGGCCAGAATCGTGGCATAGACTTTGAGCTCTGTGTTGATTAGAGAGATGGGACGGTAGTCCGTGCAGGCTGGCAAGGGTGGTTGTGTTTTTTGGAATGACAACTACAGTGGCAGCGTCAGTCTCTGGAGGGAAGGATCCCGACTCTACAGCTTCTGCAAATAGGGCGGTGAGATGAGGAATAAGTATGTCACGGTAGGCGGCGTAGTACTCTTGTGGAAGGCCATCGGGGCCCGGAGTTTTCCCAGCCGTGATTCGAGATATGGCCTAATTTATTTCTTCATGTGTAATGGGGAGGTCTGTTCCAGCCAACTCAATTGCGCTGAGACGGGGAAGGTGAAGTCCCTTCAGGGTAATCAAGTCTGAAAGCGAGGCCTCAGGTCTCTGGGCTGAGTAGAGTCTGGAATAGTAATCGGCGAACGCTTGGCTATCGCCGTGGGTGTGCGGTGGATGACCCCTCCACCCCCCCCGGAGCCCTGAATTTCTGGAATTATACGGTTAGCCATAGGGTATGACACCAGTCTGTGTAGTATCTGCCCATTCTTGTCTCCCCATCCACATACTCGGGCGACGGAGGACCTCCATAGCAGCTTAGCTGAATCTAGTGAGAGTTGTTTAATCTCATCCCTTAGTAGTGCGAGCTGACGCGTTTGGGGGCCCCCTGCCGCCTCGGGCGTGCTCCCCTCCAACCAAGTCACCTGAGCCTCGAGTAGGGTAAGCCGGCTGTCTTGGGCTAAGTGTTTGGCTTTGAGTTGGCCCTTAGCAAAACCGCGGATGGTGGCCTTACCTGCCTCCCAAAGAGTACCCGGGGAAGAGACGGATTCCTGATTAGTGAGGAAGTATTGTCGGAGTTCCATTTCGATCGTTCTCTTGAATTTCTTATCTTGGAGGAACCAAGCATTCATCCTCCACACGGCGCGGAGTGTGTCAGAGGGGTCACCTAGAGCTAGGAGCAGAGGTGAGTGGTCCGAGATGCCTCGGGGGAGGATAGTTATCTCTCTGACCCTACGGCATTCGGGGGCGGGCATAAATATCATGTCTATGCGTGCATGCATGTGGTGCGCCGCGGAGGTGGGGGTGTATTGAGTGTGTCGGGGGTTCCACACCCTCCACACATCAAAAATACCTAAGGTGTTTGCCCAGTTTGCCAAATGTTTGGCGTGTAGCATCCTAGGGACGGAAGGAACTCCGGTGGTGTCGAGATTGGGTTGCATGACATCGTTGAAGTCACCCCCTATCACCGTCTCACCCAGGGGCAGGGAACTAATCACGTCGCTGATCCGACCCAGGATTTGTGTGAGCGTAGGCGTAGGGATGCATATGGACAGTAAGTTGAGGGTGTTCCCTCCCAGAGTTCCGGAGAGGGCCACAAAGCGCCTCTGGGGATCTCTGGTGGCCTGAGTGGGCACGAAGGGAAGGTTGCGTTTCAAAAGGATCGCCACCCCACGGGAACCCCGTCCAAAGCCAGAGTGCCAGGCTCCGTCGAACCCGTATCTTGCGAGGAAGGGACAAAGGTTACCCATAAGGTGGGTTTCCTGGAGCAAGAGTATGTCAGGGTATGTCTCTGAGCATATCGAAGGACCGCGGTCCGCTTGACTCTATCAAGCAGACCGTTGACATTCCATGACATCACTCGAAGGGTCTCTCCCCTAGTTGCCATCTGTGCCATGATCTATATAGGTGGGCCAAGAAGTCAGGGAGTCCCATTCTTGCGGTTGGGATATTAGTGTTTATGGTAGGGAGTCTTGTCTTTTGATGTGTGGGTAGTATATGGTTCTGCGTGGACACATGGCTGAAGTGCTGAGAACACTAAACAGTGCAGTTGAACAAAAACATAGGTCAACGGTCCCAACCCCTTCCCCCACCCTATACTTCAAGAATGGAAGCATCTGTCGCCCTGTTGAATACAAAAAGTAACAGGCTAAACTATAACGCTTAGCTTTGGAGTTGCGTGGAGGACCCCCCTCTTAGTACGATACATTTCTTGCATCGGCAGATTACTCTGAATGGTATAGCTTGCTGAGATCATCCATCTCAAGTTCGCCATGGAATTATGATCAACTGTTCGTGGCACCCCAAGGGGCCTGTCAGGGAAGGAGCACCGGGTTCGGGAGAAGTCTGAGTCAGTGGATTCAGTGCTGCCTAAAGTCTTGGGGGACTCCTTCTCACAGGTGAGCGATCCAGGGATCCAGTCCATTGCGGGGAGCTGGATTCTGGCATGCAGTTTTGGATTTCTGGGGCTCTGGGCGGTAGCTGTCGGTGAACCCGATATGGCCCTGCGCACTCCCAGGCCCCTGCGGGAGCGCGTGCGTCTTCTCCTTGGTTTGGGGGATGTCGCGAGGGCAGCTCGGACCCCAGAGGATGGAGCCGTGGCTCCAGATCTGAGGGGACGCTCTTCAGTCAGCCAGGTCGAGGCCGACTCCGGAGTTTCGAAGAAGTAGGTCTTGGCTTGAAAGACGATACGGAGACGGGCCGGGAAAAGCAGTCTGTACTGAAGATTGAGGGCACGTAATTTTTGCTTAACCTCAGTATATGAACATCTTTGAGCTTGAACCTCCCGCGTGTAATCAGGAAAGATCATTATCGTATGGTTTTGATAGTTCAGGGTTTTCTGGTTGCGGGCTTCTCTCAAAATCGAGTCCCTGTCCTTGAAATTAAGGATCCTGGCGATGATGGGCCGGTGCGGGCGCCCGGAGGAGGTTTGGGCGCCAAAGAGCGGTGGGCTCGTTCTACTGCGAACCAAGTGGAAAGTGTGTCTTGGGGCATCCATGATTTGACCCATTGCTCGATGAGAGCCTCCACCTGCCCCAGTTCTATCCCTTCGGGAAACCCCAACAGGCGGAGATTGTTGCGCCTGGACCTATTTTCGGCGTCTTCAGCCCTCTTGTGCAATTCTCTGGTGTGGGTCTGTAGGTGGGTTACTTGTTCCTTCAGCCGATTAACATCGTCCTCGACTGAGGAAATGCGGGATTCAGTTTCTGAGATGCGTTCCGGAGGTCTTGCCAGGAGCAGAGCCATGTCCACCTGGACGTCACCAATTTTGTTTTCCACTGAGGCCTGAGAAGAACTGATGGCTTGTAGAATCGTGGTTAGATCACACTCCGCCGGAACGGATTTCTCAGTGGCTCTCGCCAAGGGCCCAGGCTCATTTGTGGTGTATTGATCCATCTTAGTCTGCATCGCAGGTGGTTTGGGGCCCCGGTCTTTCTGCATGGTAATTGAGGGAGGAGGACAGGCGTGGGTTTGAGATCTGACTAAGGTTTGGACGGCTTCTCTCTTAGTGGCTGTGTTTGCCCTTGTCCGGACGCCCTGTGGGTACAAGTGAGGCTGTGCAGGTTTCCTTGTGTGGTGGGGGGCTTCAATGGTTACGCCCGGATCAAAATTGCAAGGGTTAGTGGGTCGGGCCCCGTCCCAGGAGTGGTGTGGTGCCAGGGCAGGCAGCGTCTGGTGGTTTGATGTGGGATAGGGACAGGTGCACTGTCGTGGTATAGCCGCTGTAGCCCAGGGCCCCACCGGGCTCTTTGGTGATCGGTATGTGGGAGCAGTTTATATCTTGTGACGCATGGGTGGGTGCCCGGAAGAATTGGGGCCTGGGTGAGCTGCCAGACGTGAGGTGGGGGTCTCGCCCCATGACTGTGGCCCTCGCGGTGGGGACCTTTGGGAGGGACCCTGAGGTAGGAGAAGGGGGGTGGGCCCACTCCAACCAACGCCAGGCCACCCGCCTCCTATCTCCCCCTGCTTACCGCTTCAAAGGTGTTACGAGGTGGCCAGGGCTGGTCCGACGCTCACCCTCTCATCACAGCGGAGTCCGCGCTCGGGAGTCTGGGCGCCCCCGGGGCCAACGCGGCAGCTCATGTGTCCAGTTCCAGGGGCCTCCGACAAGGTGCACTGCGGGATCACCGGCCATGGGCTGAGGGTCGATCTGGTCCGGCCGGAGGTGCCCCAGCAAAGGTCTTGATGAAGAGCCCGCCCTCCACAATCGTCCTTGCCGAGGCTGGCTCTAGTTCATGACCGGGCTATCTGGGCCGGGTCGCGGGCCTATCGCCTCAGGCCCCCGTGCGGGATCTCCCACGACCCGGGGGGAACTGGTGGATCAGTCAGGCCGCCTCAGCCGATTTACTCCGGGGCCTTGGGTTCCGCCATCTGCTGGTCCGCCGGAGATGGGCCACGTCAGGCTGATGGCGTTCAGGCCACACTGAGGTCGGAGGTGCCGAACGTCTAGATGAGGTGGTGCACGGCCTCGGGCCCTCCACCTTCGGTCGGAGACCTTGAGCGTGGGCCGGGAGTGTCGCGATAAACGCCAAGGGCCCCCGATGGGTCTGGAGACCCCCGGTGGGGCGTCAGGGATGCAGCAGTCTTCACTTGCCGTGCGTCAGCGGGGAGACTTGGTCTGCAGCACTCCGCGAAACTGGACGGCAAGATCAGTCCACCAGCTTGTCCGGGGCGCAGCCGGTGGAGCTGGGATGGATCGGGTCAGATCCCCGCTTTCCCGGGTTTCACTCGCCACTGGTGCCAGCAGTTAATGTTGGCAGGATGGAATCAGCATAGGGAGCTGAGGGCTATTCGCCGATGGGCTTGGAAATTTGGAGTGGATGACGGAGGGGTCCAGAGCACTCTCAGAGTGCGACCGCCATCTTGACGCTCAAAGCCACGCCCCCCTGGGAAGGATATATTAAGAAAGTTTTTATCAGGCACTCTTCTTCACCTGCCAAAACTCCTACTTTTTCTGTAACAAAACTTGAAGGCATTTTCGACCTTGTGTTTATTATAGGCATTTGAACAACATTGCCATATGTAACAGCTGCCCCTTGCCTCTCATTTCCGTCTTGATGGACCAAATTAAGACAGCAATGCATTTACAAAGTTAGATCTATGAGGAGTGTACAATTTAGTACAGATTTGTGAAGGTGTTGAGGATAGTACTTAACACCATGTATGTCTATTTTGAGTATTTGGTTGTGCCTTTCGGTCTTTATAATGCTCCAGTAGCATTTCACCATTTTATAAACTATACTTTTAGGGACATCTTGGATTTTTAAGTAGTGACATACCATGACAATACCTTGAACTTCAATACATTGGAAGAACATCTCACACAGTTGAAGGACATGTTGTCAAGCTTCAGGAAGCGTTTGTTAAGTGCAAGGTTCAAATAATGTGAATTTGAAAAATCTTACATTAACTTTCTCTGCTTCATGATATCAGAAGAAGGAAAGAAAAGGTATCCCATTAAAGTAAAAGTGGTGCTGGAGTGGCCTCTTGCTAGAAATGTGAAAGACATCCAGAAATGTTTACAGACAGTTCCTTTGCACATTTTCTCGGTGTGTAGCCTATAACTCAGCTAACCAAGTAAGGCATTCTGTTTGAGTGTGAAAAACAGCAAGAAGAGGCTTTTCTGTACCCAATATGCTTCGTTGAGCTTCAGTCATCCGACATCTACACTGCAACCTACCCTTTATTGTGGAAACAGATTCCTCTGTTTGTGCAATCATAACCTACTTATCACTACATAACCCTAAAACAGAAGAACTTCCTCCTGTTGCTTTCTTCTCCCATACATGTTCCTCTTCAGAAGTAAACCAATCAATCTGTGAAAGAAAACTGTTGGCCATTAAGGAGGCTTTTACCCATTAGGGGCATTACTTAGAAGATGCCCAACTCAAGGTAACTGTGTGGACCAGCCACAATTTTTTTGGGATATTTCAAATCTGGAAGATGCTGTTCTCCCAGACATGCTCAATGGACACTCTCTTTCCAATTTCCACTATGAAATCTCATATCAACCTGGGAAAAGACATGGAAAAGCAATTGCTCTCTCCCTTTGTGCTATGAAATGTGTAGTCCAGAAGGGATTAATATCTTACATCTTGTCACCTTAGAGCCTATTCATAAAGGCAGAAGTTTTCTTACAACAAATTCACAAGGCTTAGAGAAAAATAGGATTAGAACTGTTAATTTATTTCCGAGAGTAGTTTACAAGAAATGATATCCTTTTGGTGCCATGATTCTCCAGCAAAAACAACAATTGATGGACAGAATGCAGAACAATGTCATACATTCACCCCAGTACAGAGATCTGGGTCTAAATCCATCTTTTTTTTGCTCACCATGCCATTCCAGTTTGAACCCAGCCATATGCAAATCAGTCTTGACCCTGTGCCCAATGGGAACAGTCCAGCCCAAACTGCCAGGCCCTCCCTGGACTGGAAACAAGCATCCTAAAACCGGTTTCGAGGTTTCACCCCTTTTCAGCCAGGATAGCTTGACTCCAATGGCATGGAGAGCACAGGACCCATGTCTGGGAATACCCGTCCCACTCGGGGTGACAAATGCAAAAACAACAATTGATGGACAGAATGCAGAACAATGTCATACATTCACCCCAGTACAGAGATCTGGGCCTAAATCCATCGTTTTTTTGCTCACCATGCCATTCCAGTTTGAACCCAGCCATATGCAAATCAGTCTTGACCCTGTGCCCAATGGGAACAGTCCAGCCCGAACTGCCAGGCCAGGTCCTCCCTGGACTGGAAACAAGCATCCTAGGACCGGTTTCGAGGTTTCACCCCTCTTCAGCCAGGATAGCTAGACTCCAGTGGCATGGAGAGCACGGGACCCCTTTGGTATCGCTTTGTTCGCCCTAAGTTTGCAGGGTATGCCCAGAAGTGGGTCCCTTGCTCACTTTGCCACTGGATTCAAGCTAGCCTGGCTGATGACGGCTGAATAGCCAGAAACCGGTCCCAGGATGCTTGTTTCCGGTCCAGGGAAGACATGGCTTGGCAGTTCGGGCTGGACTGTTCCCATGAGGCACAGGGTCAGACTGATTTGCATATGGCCATGTCTGAACTGGGGTGGTGGAGTGAGCTAAAGAATGATGTTGGATTAAACCCAGATCAGTTGACTGGGGGTGAGTGTTTGATTAGCTCCAGCGCTCCGTCCATCATCCCCTTTGGTATCGCTTTGTTCGCCCTAAGTTGGCAGGGTATGCCCAGACGTGGGTCCCTTGCTCACTTTGCCACTGGATTCAAGCTAGCCTGGCTGATGACAGCTGAATAGCCAGAAACCGGTCCCAGGATGCTTGTTTCTGGTCCAGGGAAGACATGGCTTGGCAGTTCGGGCTGGACTGTTCCCATGAGGCACAGGGTCAGACTGATTTGCATATGGCCATGTCTGAACTGGGGTGGTGGAGTGAGCTAAAGAATGATGTTGGATTAAACCCAGATCAGTTGACTGGGGGTGAGTGTTTGATTAGCTCCAGCGCTCCGTCCATCATCCCCTTTGGTATCGCTTTGTTCGCCCTAAGTTGGCAGGGTATGCCCAGACGTTGGTCCCTTGCTCACTTTGCCACTGGATTCAAGCTAGCCTGGCTGATGACGGCTGAATAGCCAGAAACCGGTCCCAGGATGGTTGTTTCCGGTCCAGGGAAGACATGGCTTGGCAGTTCGGGCTGGACTGTTCCCATGCGGCACAGGGTCAGACTGATTTGCATATGGCCATGTCTGAACTGGGGTGGTGGAGTGAGCTAAAGAATGATGATGGATTAAACCCAGATCAGTTGACTGGGGGTGAGTGTTTGATTAGCTCCAGCGCTCCGTCCATCATTCCCTTTGGTATCGCTTTGTTCGCCCTAAGTTAGCAGGGTATGCCCAGACGTGGGTCCCTTGCTCACTTTGCCACTGGATTCAAGCTAGCCTGGCTGATGACGGCTGAATAGCCAGAAACCGGTCCCAGGATGCTTGTTTCCGGTCCAGGGGAGACATGGCTTGGCAGTTCGGGCTGGACTGTTCCCATGAGGCACAGGGTCAGACTGATTTGCATTTGGCCATGTCTGAACTGGGGTGGTGGAGTGAGCTAAAGAATGATGATGGATTAAACCCAGATCAGTTGAGTGGGGGTGAGTGTTTGATTAGCTCCAGCGCTCCGTCCATCATCCCCTTTGGTATCGCTTTGTTCGCCCTAAGTTGGCAGGGTATGCCCAGACGTGGGTCCCTTGCTCACTTTGCCACTGGATTCAAGCTAGCCTGGCTGATGACGGCTGAATTGCCAGAAACCGGTCCCAGGATGCTTGTTTCCGGTCCAGGGAAGACATGGCTTGGCAGTTTGGGCTGGACTGTTCCCATGAGGCACAGGATCAGACTGATTTGCATATGGCCATGTCTGAACTGGGGTGGTGGAGTGAGCTAAAGAATGATGATGGATTAAACCCAGATCAGTTGACTGAGGGTGAGTGTTTGATTAGCTCCAGCGCTCTGTCCATCATCCCCTTTGGTATCGCATGATTCTCCAGCAGCAGATCATCCTGGTATAAGGTGGGCTTCTCAGTTGATTCTAAGGAATTTTTGGTGGCACAAAGTAAAAAATGATATAAAACTATATGTTAAGAACTGTGTGGTATCTATTTTGGTGAAATCTGATCAGCAGTGACTGAATTGATTATTATAGCCCTTATCGGTCCCTCATCAAACTGGGGTTAATATCATCATGGATTTCATTATAGTCCTCCCACCTCCAAAATGCTTTACAACACCATTAGCTGTGATAGACTACTTCACCAAGTTGGCACATTTTGTACCTTTGATTGCCCACAGCCCCACACTAGCTACTCCTTTTATGATACATATTGCAAGGTTACAAGGACTGCCTGAAGTGACAATAATGGACAGTTCATAGCAAAGTTTTAGAACACACCACAGCAACAGTTAAGTACTGTACATTATGGGGGCCAGGCCAGCGACCAAGATGGCCACACAGCACTGAAGCTCCGCGTCCGAGCTCCCGACATCACAGGATATTAGATGACTACCGCCTAGTTTGGGACCTGGAGGGGTATCCGTGGCTCCAGATACATGATCGGCCCCCACCAAGGTGCAAATGCTGATGCCCGTGCGGTGATAAGTGGAGGGCAGGCTAAGATGGCGCGGCGGGCCTAGCTCGCCTCGGAAGCCCCGCTTTGACAGGGACCACGGGCGGGCTTGAGCCCGGGGTTGCTGAGCCCCTGCTGGGCCTCACCGCCCATCCAGAGTCGCCCATTCGTGGGCGGCCGGGCTGCTGGGACTACTTACAGAGCAATGCTATGAGTTGGTGCTCTCTCCGACCCCCAGCTGAGGAGCTGATTCGGGCCAGCTGAAAAGGCCCAGAGGGCCGGGGTGCAGGGTGCGGAGAGAGGAAAGCAGAGTGAACCGCGTGGTCTGCGGCAGCCCGCACCACCTGCACGGCAGTGGATTGGGGATTGGCATTGCTGGAGAGGCTGCTCCCACAAGGTGAGCTGCTGTTACAGTGATGGGGGGTGCCTGGTGGCGGCGCTACTTGTGATCGGGCCACGGTGTGAGTGGAGTTGGGCCCGCGGTCCCGGTGCGTTGCCTCGCCCTAGCCCCCCCTCCAGCCCCCCTCTTTTGTAAGATGGCAGCGGCTGTATAGGAAATAGAGGCGTGCCCCATGCTCTCCCTGAATGCCATATGTTGATTGCCTGTGAGGGCCTGGACAGACGGACGAGTCGATCGGCTGCGGAAGTGCAGTTCGCGCAGTTATCTATAATCCTGGGCTGCGGGGAGACCACTTTTGGACAGTTCTGCTTGATGTTGATTCGTGCTTGGTGGCTGTGGGACTGGCCGGCATCGCCATGGGCCAATCGGACCCCAGGCAGCATAAGCTGCAGTTTGAGCACCCCGGGGAAAGAGAGGAGACGCACACGCCCGGTGAGATGTTGGAGGCGGTGGGAGGCTCCCAGGCACCATTGCAGCTGGCCACGGTGGAGGCCCTAATGTCGGAGATCCGGGTAGGATTCCGGGCCATGGACTCCAGGTTTGACGTGCTGTCTGGAAGATTGGACAGCATAGCGGAGCACCTGGACCACCACCAAGCCAGGATTGAAGGCGCCGAGGAACGGGTCTCGAAATTGGAGGATGGGACGACCACCTTTGCAAAGCGCCTTGAGAAGGTGGAACATCAAGTAAAAGCAGTGGCCTTAAAGAATGAAGATTTGGAAGCTAGGTCGCGCCGCAGTAACCTTCGTATCACAGGTGTGTTGGAGTCCACCGCCACCGGAAAAATGGATCAGTTCATCGAGAACCTATTGGCAGAGTTGTTTGGTCGTGAGGCCATTCCCTCAGCCTTCCTTGTTGAGCATGCGCACCGCTCGTTGGAACCCAAGCCTCCCCCTGGGACGACCCCACGACCCATCATCGCGTGAATACTTAACTTCAGGGATAGACAGACCTCTCTCTGCCTGGCACATGACCGTGGCCAGATACACTTTCATGGAATGACGCTCTTGTTCTACCCAGGCTTCACCCTGATGGTGCAGGAGGCATGCCACAAATTCGCTGCGGTAAAGGCGACACTCAGGGACATGGTGTTGAGATATGACATGCCCTACCCGTCATGGTCACGCGTGGACGTCCAGGAGGGGAAACTGCGTGTGTTTGACACTCCAACGAATTCCAGGAATTCTGCAAGAAGCAGGCCAGAGATTGTCGGAATGTCCTGGAGGGATCCCCGTCTGGGTCCCCCCATGACCTGCAGGCAACGAACAGCTCTGACCTCTTTCCAGCTGACTGATGACCGCCGCCCACCAGGCTTTGATCACTATTGGTGATGCCATTGCCCTGATGGGTTCATGGACTTTTGGACTGCGCTCCCTGGCATCCCGCCGTAGTCGGCGGGTCTGCGAGATAGTCGGCCGCCATGGACCGGGCTCCGGATTATGGGGTAGTGGCATTGGGGTTTGGATTGCCTAATGTATCCCGGATAATCCACCTCCCCCTCCCCTCTGCATGGGTCATTATACCGCCTCCATTAGACACTATTATTTTACACAGGGAGTTGGATGTTGGTGCGTGACCTCCCCCCATGGTGTACATCAGTTTGGTCACAATATTCCTTGGGGTTTTTTCTTTTTATTGTTTCTCGATGGGTTGCTCCCCGGCATTGTATTACCTGGGATGGGTGAGGGGTGGGGGATGGGTGGGGATTGTTTACTCAGTGTTTTTTTTGTGCACGATCTTACAGTTATGTATGTACTCTTGCTCCCAGCTGCCTACCTCATGGTGCCTGCGCCCATGCCTGTCCTTGACTCTACTGCTGCCCAGATACTCGATATACCACTCATATCCTGGAACATTAGAGGTATTAACAATCCCCGCAAGGGTAAATTGGTACTGCAATATTTGACTAGACACGGGGTTAAAATCGCATTTTTACAGGAAACCGATATGAGTCCTGGCGCCTCTCCATCTTATGCCTCTCCATGGGGCCCACATCGGTACTATTCAAATTATAGTTCATACTCCTGTGGGGTCTGTATATTAATACACCGAACGATTCCCTTTACCCCCCTCAACAGTTACTCAGATAAAGACGGGAGATATGTGGCTGTGGTGGGCCGTATTGCGTGCCAGCTGGTACTCCTGTTGAACATCTACGTACCAAATGTTGACTCCCCTGAGGTTTTCCACACTTTGGTGACACTACTCGACAGGACAAATGCAGACCACATCGTCATTCGGGGTGAGTACAGTTTATGCTTTGACCTGGACGTGGACTCTTTGGCGGAGGCCCCAAGTGGCAAACCACGAGCCACGCGTATTCTGTGCAATATTTTCGCTTCGCATTCTCTCAGAGACGTATGGCGGCATAGACACACACAGACTCCGGGCTACACCTTTTACTCTGCCCCTCATTTTACCTGGTCACGCCTGGACTATTGGTTCCTCTCCCCCTTGCTCCTTCCCTGGCTGGGTGAGATAGCATGCTTACTCAATACATTCTGGGACCACGCCCCAGTCCGTGTGGTTCTTGTGGTACCCCTCCCGGGCAGGGCGTCAAGGTCGTGGCGCTTCCCCGGTCAATCTCTTATGGACCCAGTTTTTCGAGACAAACTCCGGGTAGCAATAATTTAGTATTTCAACCTCAACGAGGGTATAGTATCTACGCAGGCCACCTTATTGCTGTTTATATTAGCAATGGACCCCTTGGTCAGGCATCTGCAGGAACGACACCTATGGCGCGGACTGCAGTTTGAAAAGGGCCCGCTGTTGCTGTCCCTATACGCAGATGACACTTTACTTTTTCTCCAGCATCCCGTGGACAATCTGGGCCTAGTGTTGCATAAGGTACAACGATTCGGGCAGTTTTTGGGACTTCAAATAAACTGGAGAAAGTCTGAGCTATTCCCACTGACGGAATCGACCCAGGAATTTCCCCGCGATTTCCCACTGCGCTGGGGTACAGACATGGTCAAATACCTGGGTATCCAGGTCCACCGTGATAAGGAGTGGGTTCTTTGCCTAAACTATGGCCTGGCGGTGGATAAACTAACCTCCCAGATCGAAAGATGGATTAAGCTGCCATTGTCAATAGTGGGGCGCATAGCGATAATTAAAATGCCAGTTCCTCTACCTTTTTCTTAACATTCCCATCCCCCTTACGAATGCCTTTTTTGCCACTCTGAGGGGGCTCTTGTTGCGACTAGTCTGGGCGGGTAATAGGCCGCAGATTGGATAGCGGGTGCTTACTCTGTCGTATGGGCGGGGGGGGTTTTGGGGTACCCCACTTCTACCTCTACTGTCTAATAGCTCAATGCCAGTATGCATATCATTGGTACCACAGTGATGCAAGACTTCCACACAGTAGAATAGACAGGGAACTCGCAGGCTCCACTTATCGTAACAACGTGCTCCCCCTAGGGGTGCCTTTGGACCCCAGAGACATCCATCCACTCTCTACCACCTGTTGGGCGTGGCGCCGCTTGCAGAGCTATTTGGATGCTGAGAGTTTGTACTCTCCTGCATTGCCACTTGTGGGTAATCAGTGGCTCCCACCAATGGCAGACCCTACCGTCAAATGCACACTAAATAGATTGGCATTGCGCACTGCGAGCGACCTGTTCCCCGGAGGGCATGTGGTATCTTGGTCAGAGGACGCCCTGTTCGCAGACGTCACCCCCTTGGATATATTTGTTTTGCATCGGGTACAGAGCGCCCTGAGGGCACGGGTGCCCACTTACACTGTAGCTCCTGCGGATTTCACCCTCCTCACCGCACTCATCGAAGACGACACTGGTGGGCACTTGGTCTCCTCCAGATGGTACCACAGGTGCCTGAAGCTGTCACTCAATGTGGATGGTCAACTGCGAGAGGCATGGGAAGAGGACCTGCAGTGTCCTGTGCCAGACGATGTCTGCTACTACTGTTGCATGCAGACCAAGTTAGTCTCCCTTAACCACAGGCATAAATTGTTGCATTACAAATTCTTGCGCCACATATACATGACACCCAAACTCCAGGCCCGGATTGACCCTGCCCGTTCATCTCATTGCCCCAGGTGCCATGTAGAAGAGGTGGACTTCCTGCACCTAGCGTGGCTGTGCCCCTAGGGGGGTACTTTTTGGACTGAGGACTTTGTACGCATTTCGCAGATGGTGGGTGTGACACTAACCCCTAGCCCCCTTCTGGCCCTGCTAGGGTATGTGCGAGACGCCTCAAAAGATACCCGCAGATATACTGCCATTGCTCTCCTCCTCGCGAAATGGGAGGTTGCCTTACACTGGGGGGGGGGCACGCAATGCCCCACTGTAGCCAGCTGGCTTAAAAGCCTTATCTTCTATGCACGACTAGTGAGCTATATGCTCAGATGCAGCCCCCACTTCTTGCCCCCATGACATCTGGCAGCCTCTACGTAAATATCAACTTCAATCTAACACCAATGACTAAGAACGAAGATGATATAATGAGGGATGGGGTGCGACTGGACAGTGACCAGGACCACCGCTGTACACCCACGGGCATGACCTCCTCCCCTTTGTTTTCCCCTCCCCCTGGGACCCATAGAGACTGATGCCTGCGTAGCACCCAACCCCTGTGGCGCGCATGGCCCCGGCCGCCTCCCTGCATTCCGTACCCTCCCCCTCGCCTCCTTGCACGTACGTAGATTGAGTCCGGCCAGCTCTTTTAGTTCACATGATTTGTTAAGACGACAGGCAATTTCACTGTTCATTGTTTTTTTTCCAATGGTGATTCGTACAAACTGTCATTCTACTTTGTGTGCACAATTACTGTAAAAATAATAAATAAAGCATTAAAAAGGTACTTTACATTATAAGTTTCAAAGTCATCATCCTCAGATTGATGGGCAGACCAAGTGACTTAGGGCCCGATTTGGATCTTGGGAGGAGAGGAAACTCCATTGCAATAGCAGCACAGTTCCCTTCCCGCTAAGACTGTGATCCGCCCGCTTGATTTAAATGTGAGTGGACCATAGTTTGACGACAGTGGAGACTACTTTGTCTCCGCCATGGTCAAACTTCGGGCTGTCTGAGGATTGGCTTTATGTGTGGCTGCCTAATTGAGATGGGTGGACATACAGAAGTTTTTCAATGCCTGTCACTGCCAGGAAAAACCTGGAGGTAAGGGGCACTGAAAAGTACTCATTGCCAAACTTGCCATGGGAGCAAAAACCCCATGGCAAGGGGGGGCTTTGCTTTTTTTATTTTCAAAAAGAAAATCCCGCTTTGGGATTTTTTTTTTTAAAATAAATAACTCTTTGTAATTTTGCCATACAGTATGGAAAAATTACAATGCATTGACGGAAATCACTGTGACAGCAGTTCCTGCCAATGCTAGATATGGCTGCTGGGCCGGCGGACGTTTATAAATTTGTCCGTCAGCACGTCCATCATGTTGACAGAGTAATTTACTCTGTCACCCTGGTGGAGGATAGACTAACCACCAATAAATATATCACGCCCTTAATTAGTTAATTGGACAGTATTTAAGATACTTTGTTACGGAAGTTCAAAATGACTAGGCTTCCTGAATATGTTTGAAAAAATGATCCTATACCAAGTCACTGCACATTGAATTAGACTGTTCATCAATTTACCACACATTTGGTTTCCATCCCAGTTCATGATCAGTATCTATTTCTACTTCTTCCATTCCCTAAGTTTGCAGATTTTTACACAGTTTACAGGCCTTCCATAAATCTGCAGTTTCAGATCTGACAAAGGTCAAGGCTAATTACAAGATTTTTTTGACAAACATAGAAGACCTCGCCATAGGTAGAAACAAGGTTTGAATATCTACCACATATTTAAACATCCCTGGTTCACATTATACATTCATGCCTACGTTTGTGGGTCCCCCCTTTGTCGTCACTCAATTGGTGGGTACTTCTGCTGGGAGCTACCTAATCATTGGAAAATCCATTCTGTAGCTCATTCTCGAGGGTCAAACCAGCTAGGGCTGATGTGCAGGCTCCTTCTCATCCAATCTTGGTTGAAGACTCCCCTGAATATGAGCTTGATGCCATTTTACATTCTAGGATACACAGCGGTACCATCAAAATCCATCCATCCGGGTTCCTTGTACCATTAACAGTTGTGACTGTTAAGCTGCCCATCTCAATTGGTGTGCAGAATGTCCAGCCAGTTTGTCGACAGATGTTTGAGGGCCTTGCTGCCCACCTTTTGGCTGGACTGGTGGTTTGTGCATTCTTGCCTTTCTTGACATGCCTTTGCATTTAGTGTGGAATGATTTACTGTGGCACTGAAGAAATTGTGTTTTGGATGGGTCAGCCGAACATCAGGGTTGCGGGCGCACAATAGGAAGTACAATGAGGGGTGTTGTGGAAGAACTTGCATAACATACATTCAGTGCTCTCTGGCTGTTTAACCACAGTGTAGAATCATTTGGCTTGAGGCCAGTGGGGAGTTTTCTTCTGGTCTGAGGTTTCGATCCTCATGAGATAAGACTGAAACACACTCCCTTGAAACGGAGGGCCATTGTCCATTTTCAAGTATGATAGTATGCCATGCATTGCAATGATTTTCTCCAGACATGTTGGTGTATCTGTCAATCATAACCAGTAGATCCTTACCACTTTCACTAAATTGCCCATGTTTAGAAACCATACTTTCTCGCTCAATCTTGCATTTGTTTTGCCTATTCCCTGGTGTCCTTGGTGAGTGATCTGTGTCCAGAAGCCCGGAAGTGCACGTGGGACTAATATTTTATGTACTTCACCAATAGCCCTTCATTGGTTTCCCTCACAGTGCCCAATTGTTGGAACACTCACCACAGTTAGGGTGTTCTGACCCTCTGTGTTTTGAATTTTAATGCCAGCTAGGATTTTTTTCCCATGTTTGGTTCCTGAGAGTGTGCCATGCCATTTGCAGGCATTTGTCACTCAGGGTGGCTTGTACAATTTCTTCTATTGATATGGCTATATGACAAGCAGACTGATCCACAAAGTTGATGTATTCTTCCACGCTGTTGTCATGTTGGGTCATCTCCTTAACCTGCATGGTAGGGTGTCTGGAAAGGTGATCATCCAGGTTGTCGACTCCAGGTTAGTACACCACTGTCAAGTTTTTGAAACCAAATAGTCCATTTTCTATGCAGGGAGGTTGATGGGATGACACTTTTAGAAGCAGGAGAAGCAACGGTTTGATCTGTGATTACTTTCAATCTGTAACCATAGAAGTAGGGATGAAAGTGTACACAACCCACTTAATTGGCAGTGCCTATCCTCCAATTTAGAGTAGTGAGCCTCTGTCATGGTGAGAGCTTTGCTTGATATTGCAGTGGCCACACATGTATTCTTCGATTGTTCCTGCAGCAGTACTGCGCCTAGACCCTCTGGCAGGTGTCGACTACTTGATCAGTCTTCTTTGGGGTCAATGTGTTTCATTGTGACATTGTGTAGAAAAGCAGTTTTGATATTCTGGAATGCAATTAGGTGTTTGGTTACCATTAACTCACTGCCTGCGCTTTGGTGAGCACTCAAAGTAGTTCTTTCAGGGTCGCCATATTAGGTATAAACCGAGCGCTGTAATTGCCATGCCAAGGATTCTCTTTATCTCTGGACTATTTTGCAGAGCGGGTCCATCTTTGGGCTACTTGGGGTCTACACTCAGGCATTCTTTTGAGAATACGTAACTGAAGAACTGGACTTGGTGTCTGAGAAATACACATTTGATTTGATCCACTGTAAGGCCACACTCTACCAGCCTTTAGAGAGTGGCTCAGAGTCTCTTTTCATGTTCTGTGACCATCTTCACAAATTTCAGTATGTCACCACCGATATTTATGAAACCGTCCAGTCCTAAGAGTTTCTAATGGATTGCTTCTACTGCCAAAGATATTCTGAAATGTAATCTTTTGCAACCCCTTGGTGTCAAGTTTGTTCAGAAGATTGTGACGTACCTGATTTCGGCATCAAAGAATATCTGGTGGTATTCAAAGTTGAGGTCTAATTTGTCAAACCATTGGTCTCTGTTGATGTCTGTCAGTATGTCATTAATTGTAGGTGTGATGTGATGCTCCCTTTTTATTGCTGTGCGGGGCAGCCTTATATCAATGCATATTCTAATGGTTCCAAGTTGTTTTGGTTTTGCTGTAACTACTATGGGTAACACACAGAGGGTGGGGCCAGAGACTTAGAATCACATCTAACAATTCCTGTTCCCTGAGTAGTCTTAGGTGGATTGGGACACTTCTATGCTTCAGACCTGTTGGTATAATGGTCTGCTCTATGTGGAGCTTGTTGATTTATAATTTTAAGCATCTAAGTCCTTGGACGATCCATGCGGTCAAACTCTCCGAGAATGCCATCAATACCACACTAGATCAGCCCCAGATCTTAGACTGTGTTAAAGCTGATATGGGTTCCTGATCTCTTCTCAGTTATGTAAAATTTTGCTTCGACCTGCCATATGCAAATATTCTTATTTTGGTGGGTAGCTTCAGCCAGGGTTTGAGTTGCATGAAGTGGGTTTAGTCCATTATATTTATTGAAGCTTCTGAATCAATAAGGCCTGCCAGACAAGGGCGTAGACAAGGGTAATCGCCTAGACATTATTACCTAGAGACCCTAGACAGTCTAGACATTACTATCATCTTTCCCCAGGTACCAAAATGATTGAGGAAAATTGATATTTGTCATAATTGCTTGTCAAACGAAATCTCACTCTTTTGTAAGGTAAACTCAAGACTGCCTACTTTTTTTGTGGCCACATACACTGGTACCTCTAGCACCCGAGCAGTTAATTTGAAGAATCTTGGAGTCACCTTTGACTCAACATTTTCATTCACCGCAACATGGTGATGAAGAATGCACATATCTATCTTCACATGCTTAGCAAAGTCACTCTAAATCTAACTTTTCATCACAAAGGGGAACTTGTCCATGAACTAGACTGCCACAGATGAGCTAACGTACATAGACCTGCAAAAAAAGATCCTAAAACAACATGAGCTGCCACAAAACTGAGTTTTAAAATTGCTTCTAGATTAAAAGAAATGTAGCACATGATACCTGCTCATCGAGCATTCGACAGCCTATTGAACAGAGGGTAACCTTTAACATGGTATACTTTACCCACATAATTAAACTGGTCTTAGGGCCAAAAACACCTTACCAAAATCTTTCACCAACCCAACACTTGAGATTGGCTCTCTAGAATTACTTCACTTATGATCCGTTCAACAAGTATGCCGGCGAACAAAATGTTTCCCTCGGATAAACCCCTTACCCCACACTCCCACCAATTTTGAGGGCTGTTCTGTTCCACCCCTGAAGGAGATTTACTATAGCCCTTTGCAGGAGCAAATCTTTGACCATTTCCACTTTGGGAAAGGACCAGAGGGTAGTTTGTGAAGGTCTAAAAACTGATATGCTAGTAGGCGTCATAAACTCTCAAGAAAAGCCACACCTTGTTTGAATACTTCTCACCCTTGTATTGGATTTACAGCTGCGTAATCGCACGAGGTTGTTATGCACAATTATGCAAGTGTGAAAGGATGGGCACCTGCTATCCCTTTTGTGGATATATAAGTGGCATAAAACCAGCCATTTTCAGCCATAACTATATGTTTATGTTCAAAAAGGATTTTATGAATTAGGCCCATAATGTTTTGCTCATGGTCAAATATGTGCACAAGCTAGAAGCTGATGAACTGATAACTAACATTGTCAGACTGCTTCTTTTCACTCTCACTCAACTATCATTTTTATTCTCTCGCTCATTCTGAGGTTGTCAGACTTAGAAAAATGCCACAGTCATATGATTCAAGAAACAGGAGAGCATCTCACTGTAACAGCCTTATCAGGTTTTCTAGATCCAGGCGTATGTAGTTCATCCAGTCCATGTATTTCTTCTCTCATACTGGGATTTGTAGTCCTTTTGATCTTATTATTAAATCAGGATTACAAGTACCAGAATGTAGAGAAAAAAGCATGGAGCTTGAGAAACTATTCGGGCATAGACCTGGACAAATGAAGAGTTCTATTGTGCATATTACTCTTTTCAATGATGCTGGTAAAGACTGGATCTCAGTACATGGTTTACTTCTGTCAGACAAACATTCTATTGGATGCAGAATGCACACCTTTCCTTGTAATGTTTTGATTTTGTGTTAGTAGAAGCGTGCACACAGGAGCCGTGAACTGCCCCAGTCACGGGTACTTGAAAACAATCGAAATAGGCACGTACTTTACGCGCCAACCCGTTGCACTGCGAAGAAGGGGATTTGACCCTGACTTTGTATCATTCCATCTTACTCCGTGTTAAACAATTGTTTCACCAGTGTTGTCAGAATTTATCCAAACGTTTAATCCAATCGTTCAAAATTACTGCGAGGACAGCAAGATTCCTCCGTAGTTTTTTATTATTTAATTTTTCAACTGTCTTCAGCGTGCCCATCCGGGCTTCAACTGAAACATGTAGAGGTAAACAGTTCATACTCGTATAATGATACAAAGTCAGGGTCAAATCCCCTTCTTCGCAGTGCAACGGGTTGGCGCTTAAAGTACGTGCCTATTTCGATTGTTTTTTACTTCTGTCAGAGACACTGTAAGTGGACAAAATGGGAAATACCCAGGGCCCACATCATCCAAGGAGCCACTGGGAAAGAGAAATTTCTTTCTATCCCACTTTTGTCAATTTCTCTATCGCAAGCTTTAGCATACAATTCAATATTGTTAGCATCATGGGGCTCGAATTATCAGGAAACGGCTGATAAAATTCAAAGTAGTGCGACATTTGGTGTTTTTGGGGGTCCAGGCAACACATCTTTTTTGGGGCCCTAAAAAATATGTCTTGCCTGGACCCCCACAATCCTGAAGATGACACTGGCTCCTGTCACAACTTACTATATTAAAACACCAAATGACGTACAATATGTGAAACTCAGTTAAAGATATGTGTGGGGAATAGTATGCATGCCAGGCATCTCAGGTGGCCTATGAAGTCCACGGTGGCGAGTTGCAGTAAACTTGACTGCATCTTTGCATTGTGTAAGGTCAAACGTGTGGAAAGTTGCAGTGTTGTGGAAGTCTGTTGTGTCGGAGCCCTCGGAGTAGTGAAGAGGGCACAGTTTGTGAGGATGAGTGTCCGCGTTGCTGCGTGGGCCTTTGCGGCCTAAATAATCACTCAGACTCGGGGTGCAGGTGTAGTGTAGCTCCTATTTCCCTAATAGGCTCTGCGCATTGGAATAATATATCCTATAGGTTTGACATAGGACTAAGGTCAGTATGTCCCTATCGAGTATATTAAACTTAATTACTTGTGCCAGCTAGCTCAGAGGCCACTAGAAACTCCTTGACAACAAGAAGGGAGTAGTTTCTGGCATAGCAAAACCAAAGGGGATGATGGACAGAGTGTTGAACATTGCAAGCACTCACCTTCAGTCAACTGATCTGGGTTTAATCCATCATCATTCTTTAGCTCACTCCGCCACCCCAGTTCAGACATGGCCATATGCAAATCAGTCTGACCCTGTGCCTCATGGGAACAGTCCAGCCCGAACTGCCAAGCCATGTCTTCCCTGGACCGGAAACAAGCATCCTGGGACCGGTTTCTGGCTTACAGCCGTCATCAGCCAGGCTATCTTGAATCCAGTGGCAAAGTGAGCAAGGGACCCACGTCTGGGCATACCCTGCCAACTTAGGGCGAACATAGCAAAACCAAAGGGGATGATGGACGGAGTGTTGAACATTGCAAGCACTCACCCAAAGTCAACTGATCTGGGTTTAATCCATCATCATTCTTTAGCTCACTCCGCCACCCCAGTTCAGACATGGCCATATGCAAATCAGTCTGACCCTGTGCCTCATGGGAACAGTCCAGCCCGAACTGCCAAGCCATGTCTTCCCTGGACCGGAAACAAGCATCCTGGGTCCGGTTTCTGGCTTACAGCCGTCATCAGCCAGGCTATCTTGAATCCAGTGGCAAAGTGAGCAAGGGACCCACATCTGGGCATACCCTGCCAACTTAGGGCGAACATAGCAAAACCAAAGGGGATGATGGACGGAGTGTTGAACATTGCAAGCACTCACCCCCAGTCAACTGATCTGGGTTTAATCCATCATCATTCTTTAGCTCACTCCGCCACCCCAGTTCAGACATGGCCATATGCAAATCAGTCTGACCCTGTGCCTCATGGGAACAGTCCAGCCCAAACTGCCAAGCCATGTCTTCCTGAACCGGAAACAAGCATCCTGGGACCGGTTTCTGGCTTACAGCCGTCATCAGCCAGGCTATCTTGAATCCAGTGGCAAAGTGAGCAAGGGACCCACGTCTGGGCATACCCTGCCAACTTAGGGCGAACATAGCAAAACCAAAGGGGATGATGGACGGAGTGTTGAACATTGCAAGCACTCACCCCCAGTCAACTGATCTGGGTTTAATCCATCATCACTCTTTAGCTCACTCCTCCACCCCAGTTCAGACATGGCCATATGCAAATCAGTCTGACCCTGTGCCTCATGGGAACAGTCCAGCCCGAACTGCCAAGCCATGTCTTCCCTGGACCGGAAACAAGCATCCTGGGACCGGTTTCTGGCTTACAGCTGTCATCAGCCAGGCTATCTTGAATCCAGTGGCAAAGTGAGCAAGGGACCCACGTCTGGGCATACCCTGCCAACTTAGGGCAAACATAGCAAAACCAAAGGGGATGATGGACGGAGTGTTGAACATTGCAAGCACTCACCCCCAGTCAACTGATCTGGGTTTAATCCATCATCATTCTTTAGCTCAGTCCGCCACCCCAGTTCAGACATGGCCATATGCAAATCAGTCTGACCCTGTGCCTCATGGGAACAGTCCAGCCCGAACTGCCAAGCCATGTCTTCCCTGGACCGGAAACAAGCATCCTGGGTCCGGTTTCTGGCTTACAGCCGTCATCAGCCAGGCTATCTTGAATCCAGTGGCAAAGTGAGCAAGGGACCCACGTCTGGGCATACCCTGCCAACTTAGGGCGAACATAGCAAAACCAAAGGGGATGATGGACGGAGTGTTGAACATTGCAAGCATTCACCCCCAGTCAACTGATCTGGGTTTAATCCATCATCATTCTTTAGCTCACTCCGCCACCCCAGTTCAGACATGGCCATATGCAAATCAGTCTGACCCTGTGCCTCATGGGAACAGTCCAGCCCGAACTGCCAAGCCATGTCTTCCTGGACCGGAAACAAGCATCCTGGGTCCGGTTTCTGGCTTACAGCCGTCATCAGCCAGGCTATCTTGAATCCAGTGGCAAAGTGAGCAAGGGACCCACGTCTGGGCATACCCTGCCAACTTAGGGCGAACATAGCAAAACCAAAGGGGATGATGGACGGAGTGTTGAACATTGCAAGCACTCACCCCCAGTCAACTGATCTGGGTTTAATCCATCATCATTCTTTAGCTCACTCCGCCACCCCAGTTCAGACATGGCCATATGCAAATCAGTCTGACCCTGTGCCTCATGGGAACAGTCCAGCCCGAACTGCCAAGCCATGTCTTCCCTGGACCGCAAACAAGCATCCTGGGACCGGTTTCTGGCTTACAGCCGTCATCAGCCAGGCTATCTTGAATCCATTGGCAAAGTGAGCAAGGGACCCACGTCTGGGCATACCCTGCCAACTTAGGGCGAACATAGCAAAACCAAAGGGGATGATGGACGGAGTGTTGAACATTGCAAGCACTCCCAGGATGCTTGTTTCCGGTCCAGGGAAGACATGGCTTGGCAGTTCGGGCTGGACTGTTCCCATGAGGCACAGGGTCAGACAGATTTGCATATGGCCATGTCTGAACTGGGGTGGTGGAGTGAGCTAAAGAATGATGATGGATTAAACCCAGATCAGTTGACAGGGGGTGAGTGTTTGATTTGCTCTAACGCTCCGTCCATCATCCCCTTTGGTATCGCTTTGTTCGCCCTAAGTTGGCAGGGTATGCCCAGACGTGGGTCCCTTGCTCACTTTGCCACTGGATTCAAGATAGCCTGGCTGATGAGGGTTTTGAACCCGAAACCGGTCCCAGGATGCTTGTTTCCGGTCCAGGGAAGACATGGCTTGGCAGTTCGGGCTGGACTGTTCCCATGAGGCACAGGGTCAGACTGATTTGCATATGACCATGTCTGAACTGGGGTGGTGGAGTGAGCTAAAGAATGATGATGGATTAAACCCAGATCAGTTGACTGGGGGTGAGTGTTTGATTTGCTCTAACGCTCCGTCCATCATCCCCTTTGGTATCGCTTTGTTCGCCCTAAGTTGGCAGGGTATGCCCAGATGTGGGTCCCTTTCTCACTTTGGCACTGGATTCAAGATAGCCTGGCTGATGAGGGTTTTGAACCCGAAACCGGTCCCAGGATGCTTGTTTCCGGTCCAGGGAAGACATGGCTTGGCAGTTCGGGCTGGACTGTTCCCATGAGGCACAGGGTCCGACTAATTTGCATATGGCCATGTCTGAACTGGGGTGGTGGAGTGAGCTAAAGAATGATGATGGATTAAACTCAGATCAGTTGACTGGGGTGAGTGTTTGATTTGCTCTAACGCTCCGTCCATCATCCCCTTTGGTATCGCTTGTTCGCCCTAAGTTGGCAGGGTATGCCCAGACGTGGGTCCCTTGCTCACTTTGCCACTGGATTCAAGATAGCCTGGCTGATGAGGGTTTTGAAACCAAAACCGGTCCCAGGATGCTTGTTTCCGGTCCAAGGAAGACATGGCTTGGCAGTTCGGGCTGGATTGTTGCCATGAGGCACAGGGTCAGACTGATTTGCATATGGCCATGTCTGAACTGGGGTGGTGGAGTGAGCTAAAGAATGATGATGGATTAAACCCAGATCAGTTGACTGGGGGTGAGTGTTTGATTTGCTCTAACGCTCCGTCCATCATCCCCTTTGGTATCGCTTAGTTCGCCCTAAGTTGGCAGGGTATGCCCAGACGTGGGTCCCTTGCTCACTTTGCCACTGGATTCAAGATAGCCTGGCTGATGAGGGTTTTGAACCCAAAACCGGTCCCAGGCTGCTTGTTTCCGGTCCAGGGAAGACATGGCTTGGCAGTTCGGGCTGGACTGTTCCCATGAGGCACAGGGTCACACTGATTTGCATATGGCCATGTCTGAACTGGGGTGGTGGAGTGAGCTAAAGAATGATGATGGATTAAACCCAGATCAGTTGACTGGGGGTGAGTGTTTGATTTGCTCTAACGCTCCGTCCATCATCCCCTTTGGTATCGCTTTGTTCGCCCTAAGTTGGCAGGGTATGCCCAGACGTGGGTCCCTTGCTCACTTTGCCACTGGATTCAAGATAGCCTGGCTGATGAGGGTTTTGAACCCAAAACCGGTCCCAGGATGCTTGTTTCCGGTCCAGGGAAGACATGGCTTGGCAGTTCGGGCTGGACTGTTCCCATGAGGCACAGGGTCAGACTGATTTGCATATGGCCATGTCTGAACTGGGGTGGTGGAGTGAGCTAAAGAATGATGATGGATTAAACCCAGATCAGTTGACTGGGGGTGAGTGTTTGATTTGCTCTAACGCTCCGTCCATCATCCCCTTTGGTATCGAGTAGTTTCTGGCAGCCGCAAAACATGACCACTGTGTTTCCCTTTAGAATCAGAACGTGTCCCAGAGTCGTGGAAACAATAGATAACTATTTCACTCAGGTCAGTCGTGCACGCTTAGTTTTCTCCAAGTTACACAGAAAGGAATAGACGGGCGTTTCAATAAAAGATTTATTGAACAGTCTTGTTTCTGATGTAAGTAAAATGTGCTGTTACGATCACAAGACAGTATGCGAGATAAATAATGTACAGTGTGAGCAGTAGAAATAAATAATACTGCGATAGCATTATCTTTTAGTACATAAGCTGTTACATAAATAACACAGACTTAAAATGCGAGTACTCATACGATGCGTTGCTAAGCTAGTTCTACCCCAATGTGCCTAACCTAACTTAGGTGTAGGGAGAGGTATGAAGTACGTGAAGTATTCCTTACTATGGTATACTAAGAGTATGTTAAGCCTAGTATGCCTAGTATGCCAAGAGTCCCTCTAGGTTCTAATCAGCTCCATACCTGAAGAATGAGAGAGGTTGGAATCTCTTTGCCAGACTCGAACTCCAACACCCCGCAAGGGAAGTCAGATCACTGGAAGCTGGACTCTCTGCGTGCAGGGATGACAGCGTCTTCTCAGTGCGTCAGGCCGGGATACGGGCTCCACTGAAGTCGAGGTCTCCTCTAGTTTACAAGGGCTAGGGAAGGTATATTTATACCCGAGAGTACCTAGGAATGTTTAGTATTGACGTGAGTCGGACAGCGAAAGACGTCATGAATGAACCCCTAAGGAATAACGGTTCATACATAATATATGAGACCTTGAAGAAATCAATAGTCCTGGACTAGGGAAACTCCCGCAGCCTAAGGGTCTGTTCTTCATGTACTCGTTGTGACGTTAGGGTGGACGGATGTCGGAGACCATGCCTGTATTTGGAGTGCATGGTTTAATGCCTAAATAAGGCCTGGGAATTTATGCCTATATAAGGGCAGGGCGAATTGTGCCTATATAAGGACATGATACTGGAAAGCCCGTTTATGGACACCCTAAGAGGAATACAACACCCACTCCACTTTCGTGTATACGATAATACTAAAATGCTAAACATTTCAAATGCTAAACATTAAAATGGAGTACCGCATATTTCTAAAATATTTCATAAAACCATTTAAAAAAGGCATTTAAAAAACCAATTAGAATGCAAAAGGTACTGTACATATTAAGCATAGCCTTTCACTTCAGGCATATATTTAAAATAAAATGCAACATGAATGAAAAGAAGCAGTAATATTTACATGTGACAGAAAATGATCGATAAGTTGTTCAAAAGTCAAAGTCATTTCATGTCA
The DNA here is from genome assembly GCA_963921515.1 of Calotriton arnoldi. Taxonomy (NCBI): domain Eukaryota; kingdom Metazoa; phylum Chordata; class Amphibia; order Caudata; family Salamandridae; genus Calotriton; species Calotriton arnoldi. The sequence continues at coordinate 119,067 of CAWUFW010010373.1, read as the reverse complement.
TGAAAATAAATGAACTGGTTTAGACACACAAGATGACTAAGTGTTCGTGGAAGTACCGCCAAGTCTGTACTATAAGGCTAGTTCTACTTTAAGCAGATTGAAGTGCCATTTTCGTTAGAAAAATGGGAAAAAGTTCAATTTTGGTAGAGTTCCAAGTTTTTGTAGAATGAAGGCCAAATTGTTACTGCATCTCTGGAACACTGTATGCTGAATCAGAGTCAGTTTACGGGTCTGGTGTAAACATGAGATCATCTATTTCTATAGACAAAACATCATCCACTGTAGTTGGTGTTAATCGCACAGAGGAGTGAAGCATCGCTTTCAGCATTGGTCGCCGCAGCAATGTTCGCGTCCGTTGTTACCTGTGTGCCTGTAGATCTTTCTCGTACCTCAGCAGCAGCCGGAAGCGTCTGTGAGATCTCAATGAATGCTGACATCAGGATAGGAAGCCTCTGGGGACAACACATAGCATGGGCCGTTATCTGGTCCAGCAGAGTATCGACATCCGTTGGCGTATCCGATGGAAATGTTAGACAGGTGTCCAACACGCATTCTACACCGCATAGCAGGCATCGTAGAACAGGTAAGATGCAATCTTGCCAGATTGGTCTGAAGGACAGGAACCACGTGGTATTAAGGTCCCATAGACGATTTATGCCCAAAAGCTCTACTATTTGCTCACGGCACTTTCGTTCAAGGAGAGCTTTCTCCATTTCGCTCGGAGTGATGTCTGCGAATAGGCTGGCCATAGCGCAATAGCAGGAAGAGAAATAGAATTCCGGCAACAAGTGCTAGAATTAATGGTATGCCACCAAACACCGAATGTGCAAAGTTCGGGATGATTCCGAGTATTGCCTGGAAAGGTGCTAACAGACCGGAGCAGATGCTCTTAAATACATGTACAATTCCTGTTGTATCAGACATATTGAAGATTCGTCCTATCATTTCCACGAAATGTATAGGGCAGTTTGTACGTATTAAAGTCTGTATCTCAGCCGAAGTCCTTGCTATTTGTAGATCATAGGTTTCTTTGGCCGAGGTCAAAGGCACTGTTTGCTGTAAAAGCATGGCTTTCATTCTGCTCAAAGTATCAAATCTTATAAAAGAGACGTTCAGCGAAGGCCATAGAGGCAACTCCCTGACTGTGTCTATTGGGGCAAACAATACTTGCATACAGCAAGTGACCCTGGAGTTGACCGTTACTAGATATGGGATGCCTGGCAGCATGCCGCAGCAACTCTGATCATTCAACATGAGGTAACTCCCATTAGAAAGTTGTCCAAACGTTGGATTAATCACAGCAGCTGGTGTATCCTGCTGATGGCAAGACAAATTAGCCACAGAACCATTACAAGCCCCGTGTAAGGAAATGTCCTGACATATAAGCGAACCGCTCAGTGCACGTCTACAGTTTGTACCGCTTAAAAACACTTCACGATCCCCACTCCAACATCTATATGTATACAGTAAATCCCAAGATGTCTTAATGTATTCCTTACCCAACCTTTCATATTTGCCTGCTTGCATTTGTCTGAGGCAATACTGAAACTGAAAAGTACTCACAGGTAATGTTATTTTGCCATGAATAAGCCATTCTGTATCTGGTTTTTCTGCCACTGTGAACGGTAACTTTTCCAGTTTTTCAATGCTTAGCACTGTATACCTTGCTCCTCTTTGTGCCAGTTCGATCTGTTTATCAGTTAGATTGTATTCTGCAAACAGAGCCGTTGTGTTGATGAAACGCCAAGGCACATAGCCCGCTCGCAAAGATTGCAGCGTCCAGCTTAATAACATAATAGAACGTAATTGAGACTGGCCTTGTTGTAACATCGCCAAATCTTGTTCTAGTATGTCGATAGCAGAGGATACAATGCCATCCAATGAATATATTCTGGAGGACAAAGTTGTTAACCCATTGTCGACCACAGAGAGTGCTTTCTCTAAATTAATACGATCAAGTTCACGTATTCGTTCTGCAGCCTCCATCTGTGATGCTTTCCATGCTTCATTATAGGCAGCATAAATGCTGGCATATATGAAACGTTTTTGACGCGGTTTTCTTGGTCCAAGCAAGAATTCCCTAAGGTCTGCGTCCTTTTTAAGTAAGGTTAAGTGTTGTTTCACATCCTGTAGTGTAGATTTATGCAGCCAATCGAGGCATAATTTTCCTACACTGTATGTTGTTACTACCCCCCGGACGTATCTTGGGTCTGGCCTATTAATAGTAAAGCCCTGAGTTTTATTCAGGAATCTTTCCTGACAGTTATTCGTGTCTGTGGGCCAGATCAACCATTTTTTCCAATCAGGATTAGATCTGTTGAGTTGTAGTATATTGTCAACTGTCACCACTGCCTGTGTATCGTTATTTCTTGCAGGTGCTGGTACAGAAGGTGTGTTCATCTCTTTGATCTTGGCTAATCCAAGACAAGATGTTTGTTGGATGGTTTCATTATTTGTTCAGGGATGATGCAGGCTCTAAATAAAGCTTCTATCCCCTGCACTTGCCATTCTTTAGTACCCCAGTCTGTTTTGGTGTCTATTGTGTCTTTCCAAAAGTCGAAACCCTGTCTAGACAGTTGGGCATTAAATAATGCAGAATAAATCTGTTTTGTATTTGTTAACATAATTTTCAGTCCTGTCTTGTTTACATTTTTATAGTAAAACATTTCTGGATCAAATGTATTGTAACCTGAAAAATATGGAAATTTACTAGCAAATGTTTTTGAACTACCTTTAGGTGGTGTAGGACAATGTTCCCATTGGTTAAACATAAACACATTTCTTGGATATGCAGATTTATGCAAATAATGATGACCATAGTGGTTATAACAATACAGTTGTTCATAGTCTGATGAACCCTCTAAATATTCATTTTTAGAAAATGCAGCAGATTTTTCTAGGTCAAACATAATGTCATTTACAGTCTCAAAGTCCCAATTATCTGAATAGGTACTGGAAGAGAGTAGATCACTTAGTGAAATTTTAAACAAATGTGGAATGTTCAATTGTTCCGTCGGACCGAATATATCAAAATCTGTTTTGTCCCACACTATACCATCCTGTATAGGAACAGCTGTGATGTTCACTGATGACAAGTCTCTTGCTTCACGATGGGAAGATTTATGAGGTTTCAAAAGTACGTTCACGTCTTTTCCTTCAGTGTTCACATGGATGTATCTGCCACTTATAAGCACGCTCACAGTTGTTACCAAAGCTAGCCAGAGCAGGAAAACAAAAAGTCCAGATATAATCCAGAGTTCAATCCATGGAGAAACCAAATAAGTCTTTTTCAGAAAGTGAAGAAAGTCTTGTACTTGGTGCTTGAATTTGAATGATGCTGGCGTCGTTTCAGGTTCACTGGGATCTTCTGAGAACGTATCAAAGTTAATGAAATAGCCAGAAGCAGTTCTATCAATTGTTGGAATTGCATCAGGATTTGTAGAAGTCACTGGAACCAGTCGATCACGTGCTACGTTGGTGTAGACAGGTGTATTTGGACGAACTGTTACTTGGTTGTCAAGAGGGATGAGTTCCATAGCGTTGTTGCTTAGTCCTTCATCTGTTACTGCTGAATTCTCGATGGTTATCAGTCTTTCAGTCTGAACCTCTTGAATAGTAGCGAGAGGAGTGCGTCTGCTACTAGGTCGGAGTCCACAAGGCCTACTATTTAGTATTGGCCACATACTGTGGTTTGATCAGGTCGATGGACACAAATCTTTTCTCCTTTCTTCCAGCAAGGGGCGGCAGAAGTACTGTTCTTGTTCCTTGAACTGCTAGGACAGGTACTGGTTGTCTGTAAGAAGGTCCAAATTCCTTCTTGTCCGCAATTTTTTCTCTGACTAGATCCCCAACTTTTGGAATCCAGACAGGCCTTGCTGGGACCGCCGATTTTTCCCCAGTGGTGGTTGGCTGTGGGAACACGTTGCTTTGTTTCGTTCTTAATTTGTTTAAGTCCTGTAAAACAGCCAAACGATCTATGATATCAAAGGGTTTATTTTCCACCACTGTGCCTACGTGTTCAAGGTCCGGTACCCACATTCTTGTCCCAAATAGGACCTCATATGGAGTGACCCCCCCTAGAGAACTTCTTGGCAGATTATTCAAAGAGCGTTGTACCCCACTAAGGTGTTTGACCCACCCGTCACCCGAACCTAATACTCTAGCTGTTATAGACTGCTTTATGTCTCAGTTTTTCCTTTCCACAACCGAATTTCCCTCAGGATGGAATGGAGAGGAGTACCGCAATGCAACGCCCAGACTGGCCATGGCTTCTTTGTAAGCCCTAGAGCTAAACGCAGGACCCTATTCAGAATGTAGCGTGCCTATTGCGTATATGCCGATAAAGACTCGCAAATCTTTTATAACAGTTCGAGCGTCAGCTGAGCGCTGAGGCCATAACCATAGGAACCTAGATTCAGTATTTGTGGGAATGCCTTTGTCCAGTAGGACGCAGGCGCGTAGATAGACGAATGCTGTCTAACAATGGTGTCTGTACTGGGTTAACGCATTCGCAGCATGGTGTCCGGTGGCTCTCTCGCTGTAATTTACAGTCTAAGCAGTTGTTGATGAATATGTGAATTTCTGTATTAATTCCAGGCCACCAGTACATCTCTTTTAACGTCAAAATTGTTTTAGATATTCCTTGATGTGACAGACCCTCCCCCAAATGTTTTTCATAAATCAAGGCTGCTCTACGTTCCATGTTTGGGATTACCCTATCCCCCACTCCAGGGATTCGAGCAAAAGGAACGTTGTTCGCATCAATTACATAAGAGTACTTGAGTGGAAACTTTTTTGGTAATGCTGCACTGCTGCCTTTGCTTGGAGCATTGACAGCCAACATTATCTCACCGTCTATTTTCGTTTTGGAACGAGTGATCGCAGCTACGGAAGCCGTCTGCACAGCCCCCTTTGCGGCTTCATCAGCCAATGAATTCCCTGCAACGTGAACGCCATCACGTTGATGACTCAGTGTATGGATCACGTGAGCCTTTGGTAGTTCGTTTTTCAACTGAACTACTTGTTCCCAAAGCATTTTGTGCTTTATTGTGCCTCCTTTCGCATCTTTGAAACCATTTTCAAGCCAGTTTTGTATATAGTCATTATACGACTGAACACAGTAAAAGGAATCGCACACTATTAGTGTGGGGAATTCTCGATCTGTACTTTCAAGTGCCAGTTTGAATGCTTGTAGTTCAGCTCGCTGAGCCGTACAATCTCCTAGAGACTGCGTTTTTGTGACCATAGGTCTGAAGATGCCATTTCGCATGCGACCTTTAACGATTGCACACGCAGCACTGTAAGCTTGCTTACTCCCTATTCCGGGTTGTGCGGATCCGTCAGTGTAAATTATAAATTCGTACTGATCGAGAGGCAGAATTTCAGTAGGCAGAGGACATTCATGTTCGTATTGCAGGAATGCTTGTGTTTTTAAATCTGGATCAAAAACATATTCAACATCTGTTGCAGCAAGAGAATTAACCCATTGTATCCATCTTGGATGTAATGCTTTAGCATTTGGAATGCTTGCTTTTGTGACCGCTTCTAAAGCTGGTACCGGGGTTACGACAATAATGCGTTTCCCTTGGGCTAAGGCTCTTTCTTTTGCTACAGCGGTTTGAACTGCTGTTAGAATTTTTCAGTTGAACTGAAGCGCATTTCCGCTTGTGTGTACAAATGAGATTTGTATGCTATTGGTATTTTCTCACCCTCATTGAAAGTTAAGTAGGTGAATCCGCATTGACCCGAAATTATTCGGGTCACCAAATTACGTTGACTTACGCGTGTTTGTAAGTGATTTGTTGCTAACATGTTAGCCTGGAGTGAACGCAAGATTTCTGTGTGTTCCTGGTCCAGTTTCTGATCAAAAAATCAGGTTTGATTAATGCGTAGAGAGGTTTAACCCTTTCTGCGTAATTTAGAATATATGTTCTTCCAAAATTTAGGAAACCCAGGATGGATTGTAAGTTTTTTAGCGTTTTTGGAGGTTGGAGCAGCGCACACTTTTCTAAAAAGTTAGCTGCCAAGCTCTTGCCTTCACTTGAAAGCTCATATCCTAGAAATAGGACATTGAGATGGGCAATTCTGGACTTTTTAAAGTTGAACTTGTAGCCCTCAGAGGCGAAACCCAGTATAATGGTGCTCACCCTGTTCAAGTGTTTTTCCAGGTCATCGTCTGTCAGATAAATGTCATCGACATAGGACAATGCCTGATTGTCATAAATTTGTAGTAACTCCGTTACCCTCGCTGAGAATAAACCTGGGCTATTCTTGAACCCTTGTGGGAGTCGACAAAAGTGACGCTGGGTCCCCATTATGGAGAATGCTGTTAAGTACCTGCTTTCAGGTGCTATGTTTTGACAAAAGAAACCATTTGAGATGTCTAATGTTGATTTATATTTTTACGCACAATGTTATTCATTAATGCTGTGCTATGTGCATTTTGCACTGCAAAAGTTTTAGAACAAGTGTTTAGGTGTCTGTAGTCCAAAACTAGACGATATGTATTGTCTGTTTGGAGACAGGAAACAAAGGATTGTTCATTGAGGAGGTGCATGTTTCAATCACCCCTTGATATTCAAGTTGATCTAAGATCTCCCTGACCTGTTTTTTAGCTTCTTGCTTTATTGGGTACTGCCGTTGTGCAGTTGGTTCATGTTTCAGATGTATTTTATGTTGAGGTGAGTCCTCATCCCATCCTACATGATTTTTATATAATGCTGGGGCCTGGGCTACTGCCCATTTCCTGGCATATGTATATTTTAGATGAATTGGAATATGGTTGGAGAAGGCAGGCATAATAATGTCCTCGCCATGTGGGCACTCCCTGACAAATTGTGGTGGCCAGTCCTTTTCTGCTAGAAGTATGTCATAGCCCTTTGATAGTCTTTCCCAAAAAGTGCTTTCACCTGTCTAGGTTTGTCTCCCTCCATCCGGAGTGTTATTTCATATAACTTTTGTGGAGTACTAACCCTGGTGTCTACAGTCTCAACTGTGATGTACTCATTCAAGTCCACTATCTCCAGAAGTTCCCTCAGGTTCTGGCGAACTATTGTGACTTCTGCTGCACTGTCCAGCATGGTCTGAGCCCATTCTCCGTTCTTGAGTTGTGTTCTCAGTATTCTCTGCACTTCTGATCTTTAGACCTGCTACTTTCTTTTTGGAGAATTGAGGTTTTAGTTTAGTTTTTGGAGCGTGTTTGTCGTCTTTCGATTTCACGCGTTCTTCTCTGTGTTCCGTCCGTCCTCTTCTTTCCGAAGTCTGTGATGAGATCTGAAAGGGACGAGAGGAACGTGTATCAGTATCTTGATACCTATCTGGTTTTCTCAAATTATCCCTATTCCTGAGGTTATACCTCCTTTCAGAGGACTCCTTTTGAGGAGACCTACCTCGGGATTGAGAACGTTTCTCGTTTGATTTTTGTTTAGTAGTATCCCACTTCTTTTTAGAAGATGTAGGAGTTTGTTTAATTGAGTCCTTCTCAGGACTGTCAGATAGCTTCGGCTTCACTGGTCTTCCACCCAAACTATCTCTGCCTAATTCTGCATAAGATTGTTCTATTATTCTGGGTAGCTCTGTTTGATGTTCTGTAACATCAAATTCGCTTAATTTTTGGCGGATCGCCACTGCTGCTGCCTCCCCTTTAATATTTGATAATATTATTGTTGAGACCTGGTCGAAATTTTTCAGTAATTTCATACCTAAATTTAGAGCAGGCTCTGCCCCGTATTTGTTTTGAATTTGTTTCAGGACAGCAGGTATTACCGCAATTGACGGAATGCCATGTGTTTTGGTATAGATGGCAGCAAAGACTGAGCCCCAAGTGGTACAGTCTTCCAGTTGTGGTGTGATCCCCATTGGTAAACTGATTGTCAGTATTCTGTGTTTCTCATACGGGCTAGTATTTGGAAATACTGCTTCGATTTGAGTAATTTTTGAGCTATCCAGAATGGAATTTGCTCACGTTTTGTGGGCATTTTACCCATGACTGCGTATAGAGTCTGTGGTGTAATTTTTAGTGTATTCCCTGTTGAGGAGTTTGATTTGGAAGTGTTAATGGTTGTTGGACTGTAAAAGTCCGCATGACATATTGGACCAATTGTCTGTAGATTTTTATTAACTCTGTGATTTGAGTAAGTATTTCCTCATCTGACATTATATCCAGTTCAGGATGAGGTGTATAGCCGGCTAGAATCGGCCATGTTGCTCCTGGTCTACCTAGTGGACCGAGCCTAGTAATGTTTTTGTGATGTTTTAGGGCGCCTTTAAACCAGAGCTGATGCTCCTGGTATGTTAATGGAATTTCTATATCCTCGAAAGGAATGTATTCCTCTGGTGATTCATCTTCTTTGTAGAAGTGAAATGTGTGTGATATTGGATTGCATTCAGGAAATATTACCCATGAATAGAATACCTCTGTCTGAAAGGATTCATGTGCCTCTATCACGAAAACTGCTCTACCGCCTCTTGGTGGTAGGCCATGTTTTATAAGTTTTATAGTGATGGCTCTTCTTAAGTTTGGAGCGATGTCTATAACACCCTCCTCGGTTTCATTTAAACCTGTATTGTTAAAAACTGCTGCTTGGGCTTGATCAGCCGCAGCTCCACCGTTTCCGGCGTCTTCAGTCATTTTGTTTTTCGAAAAATGTAGAACAAGTTTCAAGGAAACAGAGATAAGGTGCACAATATTTTGGAACACTGTATCCTTCAATGTTGAGCAAACCAAACAGCTAATATATAGGGTACTGCCCTATGTAGCCGTGGCGGATACTAAACCCTGCCCACTCCAGACGTCTTTTGGAGTATATGGGTAGGGGTCTTGAGAGAAAAAAGCACGGCTGAGTTACTCAGTATCTAACGTTGAATTACCGCCTTACCAAACGTTGGGCGCCATGTAGTGTAGCTCCTATTTCCCTAATAGGCTCTGCGCATTGGAATAATATATCCTATAGGTTTGACATAGGACTAAGGTCAGTATGTCCCTATCGAGTATATTAAACTTAATTACTTGTGCCAGCTAGCTCAGAGGCCACTAGAAACTCCTTGACAACAAGAAGGGAGTAGTTTCTGGCAGCCGCAAAACATGACCACTGTGTTTCCCTTTAGAATCAGAACGTGTACCAGAGTCGTGGAAACAATAGATAACTATTTCACTCAGGTCAGTCGTGCACGCTTAGTTTTCTCCAAGTTACACAGAAAGGAATAGACGGGCGTTTTCAATAAAAGATTTATTGAACAGTCTTGTTTCTGGTGTAAGTAAAATGTGCTGTTACGATCACAAGACAGTATGCGAGATAAATAATGTACAGTGTGAGCAGTAGAAATAAATAATACTGCGATAGCATTATCTTTTAGTACATAAGCTGTTACATAAATAACACAGACTAAAAATGCGTACTCATACGATGCGTTGCTAAGCTAGTTCTACCCCAATGTGCCTAACCTAACTTAGGTGTAGGGAGAGGTATGAAGTAGGTGAAGTATTCCTTACTATGGTATACTAAGAGTATGTTAAGCCTAGTATGCCTAGTATGCCAAGAGTCCCTCTAGGTTCTAATCAGCTCCATACCTGAAGAATGAGAGAGGTTGGAATCTCTTTGCCAGACTCGAACTCCAACACCCCGCAAGGGAAGTCAGATCACTGGAAGCTGGACTCTATGCGTGCAGGGATGACAGCGTCTTCTCAGTGCGTCAGGCCGGGATACGGGCTCCTCTGAAGTCGAGGTCTCCTCTAGTTTACAAGGGCTAGGGAAGGTATATTTATACCTGAGAGTACCTAGGAATGTTTAGTATTGACGTGAGTCGGACAGCGAAAGACGTCATGAATGAACCCCTAAGGAATAACGGTTCATACATAATATATGAGACCTTGAAGAAATCAATAGTCCTGGACTAGGGAAACTCCCGCAGCCTAATGGTCTGTTCTTCATGTACTCGTTGTGACGTTAGGGTGGACGGATGTCGGAGACCATGCCTGTATTTGGAGTGCATGGTTTAATGCCTAAATAAGGCCTGGGAATTTATGCCTATATAAGGGCAGGGCGAATTGTGCCTTTATAAGGACATGATACTGGAAAGCCCGTTTATGGACACCCTAAGAGGAATACAACACAGGTGTAACTGGGATGTGTTCCAGGCGGTTCCTAAAAGCCACGCCTGGATGCTTACTTATTTATTGACTTAGGCTCACGTGACAAACATACTAAAGTGAGAGGTCGCAACAGGGAGACCCCTTACAGGCTAAATGGAATCCAACAGTCCACTGTTCCAGTTGCGTCACTGGGGCAACATTACAGAAGTCCTCACTATGTGGTACCACTGTGTAGGAGTGGAAATGGTAGAGGTTGGTGCAAGAGCCACTCACTGGGGCATATTTACAAGCCCCTATCGCCACCACAACATCACTATCAGTGACGTTGTGGTGGCGATAGGGGCTTCGCCTTATTTACAAGTGTGCGTTAAGCCACTTGACGTGGCTTAACGCTGCCTTGTAAATAAGCACCCTTTCACGCTGTACTTAGCGTGAAAGGGGAGGTTTCACCGCAACACCCATTGATTTTGACGCTGACCCCTATTTACAAGGGTGGTATAAATAGGAGGCAGTGCCAAAATTAAGACCAGGGAAATCCTGGTCTTAAACAGGCGAAACGAGGAGAAATGCTTTATTTCTCCTCGTTTTTGCTGTTTCCATGTGTGCTGCGTTGTGCAGCACACATAGAAACAGCAAATTGAAATTGATTGTTTATGTGCAGGAAGGAGGCCTTTCCTGCACATAAGCAATCAACAACAAAAAATGACATTTTGCAACTTCTATGTGTGCAGCATTAAGCAGCACACATAAAAGTTACAAAACGTCATTTAAAAATTGTTTATATGCAGGAAGGGAGACCTTCCTGCACATAAACAATCTTACCCTCAACGCAGACACCCTTGCACTATGGTGCAAGGGTGCCTGCGTTGGCGCTAGGCTGCTAAGTTTAGCGCCAGTGCAGGGAGAAACGCGGGCTGCACCGTATCGTTGTAAATATGGTGCAGCCCTGCGTTTCTGAAGTGGCGGAGTGCGGCGTTAAGCCAGGAAAGCTAACGCCGCACTAAGGAAGAACGTTTCTGTTCACAAGCATTACTGGATTAAACTGTTAACTCATTAAATTGACTACTCATAATTATATAGTTAGTCTAGCACAGCAATTAACTCTCCCAAATTGTGACATAAAAACATATTACCGTAAGTAGATTAATTGTACAAAGGGCCTTGTGTGTATGCACAAACATGGCACGCGCACTTGCACACAGACCTCATTTCATCATGCCAAAGTTTCTGCAAAGAGGGTCAGGAGGGCAGAACTGCAAGGGATCGCTTCCAGGCACTACTCGCAAAACTAGAACAGGCCAAAACGTGAGCGAGGATGAAGCGAGGCCGCAGAAGATGGAGTGAGGGAATGAAGGAAACAAGAAGCCGTTTACATTTTCTGTGCATAAAAGGGGCGGGAAGCCTCTTCGGTGTAACAGATGTCTCTGACCCTCGGCCGTTATGTCTGCCGGTAACTGTCCGTGATTCTTGCTGCGCCACGCGCTCAGTAGAAAAGGACTCCCCGTCCCCATTCCGGTGAATGTCGGGCAGGGGCAGGCCGTGTCAGAGAGCAATTTATGAACAATTCACGGGAAGACGGTGCTCGGCGGCTGCTCCCTTCACATGGACTAGCAGCAGCAGCTGAGAATCTAGGCCTTTCAGTGGCATAATTAGGGCCGCCTCGGTCCCGGAGGATTAACACAGAACAGAACAGATTATTACAGCCCGCCCCCGCCTCCTGTATCCAGGGGCGGGCACCGCGAGCAGACTGATTTCAATTACAGGAGCTCAGCGCTATTGATTTATCCTGCACAAGGAGAGGCGAGAGGCGGATAAACAGGATTATTGAGTTAATCTCGCAGTCATAGATGTTCTTAAACTATTATCTCCTACTGGAAAACAAGGGGATGCTGTTCCCTTTGTGTTTACAGTGAATGCGGATCATGGTGAAGAGGATGGGTTGACAAATGTAAAGACAGTAAAATGTCAAGTGTGCCCTGCACAAGAGCACACAGGTCAAGTGCACTCCGCGGTCCCTCGCCAAGGGCTGTGAGCCTGTGTTGCTGTCCCCTGCACTACAATTAAGTGGCAGCTAAAGGGGAGCCTAGAAGTGAAATACGTCACCCACAACTAATTATATCCAATTTCGCAAATCCTTGAAGACATGGCTCTTCAATCATTAGCCTGCTGCCTTTGCTTTGACATCAGCCTCTGATCTGCGTCTGCGCCGGGAAACCCTTTTTGGGTAGCTGTTGCGCATTATAAGTTTAATTAATAAATTAATAAATATAAAATAAACAACTAATGATAGTACATTTCAACGGGGCTAGGAGTGAGTATAATGTACTATCTACTTTACGAAGAAATGTCATTTTGAATTGATCAACTATTTGTTTAAAATGTACCCAATACATATTTCAGTTACTCTGTTGGAAGCTGTTCTAAAAAGCAACTAATGTACACTTCTCATGGGTGTCAGCGTGTCATATTAAAACACAGTAGCAGTGGCACAGAAATTGATATGAAAATAGATTGTACAATTTAAGTAGGGTCTTCAAAGTACATAGTTGCAAAGTGACATCTGCATATAAGACAATGTAAAGGATATGTATGAGTAGTTCAGAAATCTTGTTAAATATCTGTTGGACCCTCTCTGCAGGGTCACCCCAAACTTTTTGCCTTCATCGTTAATGTTTTCTGAACCCGTTTTTGTTGGCTTTCTGGACTCTGCACTTTACCACCCAACCAACGCTAAAGTGCATGTGCTCTCAAAATTGGCTTACACTGAATTGGCCTATTTAATTTACCTGTAAGTCCCTAGGAAAGTGGTGCTACAGGTCGGGACCGGAAGGGAAACTCATACCAGCCCTGGCAATTCTGTCGTACCAGTACCTACACCAACCAGGTGGAGGGTGCAAGTATAAAGCACTGCTGCTGGGGGCCGATATTGCCACAGTGCGGCAAAATCAGCCCCAGTAACAAAACCGGCCCCCACCCTTCCAGCCTCCCGGGGAAATGCCCGATGCCTGGTACTGCCAGTCCGCCCTGCTACAGATACACAGGCCCTGTAAATTAAATGCTACTAGTGCGCATGCAGCCTTACTGTGCCACCCACTTAAGTTGCCCTTTGAAATGGGAAACAACCTTTACAACGTGGTCTTTACCACACAGTACCTTTACCACGCATCAATTACCATGCAATGTCTTTACCACACATTGCCTTAACCATGCAAGTCTTTACAACGCATTTGCCTTTAGCACACATGCCTTTACAACGAAATAGTAAGTAAATGCCAGGTAAGTGTGTGTATGTATATATTTGTGTGTGCGTATATATATATATATATATATATATATATATATATATACACCCTAACCCACTCTAACCCCTAAAAACACCCTTACCACCCAAATACCCTCACCCACTTTAAACCCTAAATACAACCTTAACACGCAAAGACACCCATACTAAACCCTAAAAACACCCTTGCCACCCAAATATCCCTTACTCACCCTAAACCGTAAAAAAACCCTTACCGCCCAAATACCAATACTCAACCGAAACCCTAAAAACATCCTTGCCACCCAAATACCCTTACTCACCCTAAACCCTAAAAACACCCTTGCCACCCACATAGCCTTACCCACTGTAAACCCTAAAAATACCCTTGCCACCCAAATATCCTTACTCAGCCTAAATCCTAAAACTACCTTTGCCACCCAAATATATATATGAATATATATATATATATATATATATATATATATATATATATATATATATATATATATATATATATATATATATATCTACTGGCGGTCGCCAGTAGATAGTTATAGTTAGGACCTATTTTCCATAGGAAATCCGCAACATTCTATTCCCAATAACTTTGGCGCCGGTTGACGAATCTTCACGAAATTTTTTAAAACTCGTGGGGCGCTCCGGTCCGCTCCTATCCTGAAAGTCTCGGGGTGATTCGTCAAGTGGGGGCCGAGAAAAAGGGGGTCACAAAACGTGTTTTCCCCATGCAATTTTCCATAGGAACCTTTAGTCGCAGCTACAGCCCGAACTGCTGAACGGAATTACACCAAATTTGGCAAAAAGGTAGCCCTTGGTTCAGAGTCGGGCCTTTTGGTTAAATGGTGTAAATCCGTTCAGTAGTTCCTGAGAAAATCAAAAGTAAAACCACATATATATCTATGGCCGCGGAGGGTCCGCCCACCCTGAGCGCACCTTCCCGATCACGAGCTGTATGCTAATTGGCTGTCAACACTCCAAACCAGGAAGTGTTGGCAGCCATCTTGTTCCTCGGTAGAACCGAGGCACAAGAAACAAGTGCGCAAAACGCAAAAAGGGGGCAGGGTAGAAACACCCTGACCCCTAGGCCTGCTTAGGGGGTCCCACAAGGACCCCCAGGGCCAAAAAGCATTTTTTTAAATCGGCGGGATGCGCTTAGGATGCGCGGATCCCGCCGTGAAAAAAACGAAGCGCGGACTCCCGCGCTTTGTTGTTATTTGGCCCCGGGTGGGCCAAGTCCCGGGGCATGCAGGGGTTTATAAAAATAATTAGTGGGGGCCTCTAAGGCCCCCAAGCCCCGGGAACCGCCACCCCCGGGGCTTTCAATTCAAAATGGTGCGGGAGGGCACTCGGCCCTCCTGCAGCCCCGGAGACCGCCACCCCCGGGGCTTCTTTTTTAAATTACAATTACCTGTGTGGGGGGGCTTGAGCCCCCCACACGCCCCGGGACCGCCACCTCCCCGGGTCACTAAATATTTAAATATGGGGGTCCGTTACGGACCCCCAGAGCCCGGGGACCACCACCTCCACGGGGCTTTGAAGATGTTGGGAGGGGGGCCGCGCGGCCCCCCTCCTGGAGCCAGTGATGGCCCTGGGGACCACCACCCCCCAGGGCCGGCTCCTGCAGTGTCCCGGGGTGCCCACCCCCGGGACACTGTAGTTTGCTATGGCAGGGCGGGAGTCTCGCGGCTCCCGTCCTGTCATAGCAAACTTGCTTTGAATTTTGGAAGAGAGAGCAGGAAACCTGCTCTCTCTTCCAAAATTCAAAGCAAATTAGCTTTCCACACGGGGAGCTGCATCTAAGCAGTTCCCCGTGTGGAAAGCAATGCCGGCTCCGAGGACGCGGGGAGCCGGCGGGACCGTGGGGGATTGGGGACCCCCACGGTCCCCAACGGAGAGGGCCAGCCCGGGGGATGGGGTCCCCGGAGCTACAAGTGGCCCGGGAGGGGGCCACGCGGCCCCCTTCTCAAAATGTTTAATAAAAAAAAATTTAAATTAAAAACAAAGGCCGGCCCCGGGGATGGGGTCCCCGGGGCCATAAGTGGCCTGAGGAGGGGGCAACGCAGCCCCCTCCAAAACATTTATAAAAAAAAAAAGGCCATGCCCCGGGGATGGGGTCCCCGGGGCCGATTAAGGCCTCGGGAGGGGGCCACGCGGCCCCCTTCCAAATTATTTTAATATATATATATATATTAGGGGCAGGCCCTGGGGGATGGGGTCCCCAGGGCCAATAAATTAGAAAAAGAAGGGGGGCCACACGGCCCCTCTTCTTAAAAAAAAAAAAAATACCGGCATCGCGCCGGAGGCCACGCCCCCTCCTTGCAGCACTCTGCAAACGCGCCCCCTGGCGCATTTGCAGATGGGGAACGAATTCCCCTTGAATACTGGGGGTCCCTGGGGGCCAACTAGCCCACCAGGAACCTCCAGTATGCGCCAGGGGGCTGCGTTGCAGAGAGGTGTTCTGAGGCCACCCCTTTTTACACCTCTCTGCAACGCAGCTCTGTGGCGCTTAATGGAGGTAGCTGGTGGGCTAGTTGCACCCCAGGGACCCTCTGGATTCAAGGGGAGTTAATCCCCCAAATTAAAACGCGCCACGGGGCGCGTTTGCACAGTGGTGAAGGGAGGGGCGGGGCCTGAGGTGACATGTGTGCAAACACGCCCTGTGGTGTGTTTTAAGTTGGGATTAACTCCCTTGAATCCTGAGGGTCCCTGGGTTGCAACTAGCCCACCAGCTACCTCCATTAAGCGCCACAGGGCTGCGTTGCAGAGAGGTGTAAAAGGGGCGTGGCCTCTGACCACCTCTCTGCAACACAGACCTGTGGCGCTTACTGGAAGTACCTGGTGGGCTAGTTGGGCCCCAGGGACCCTCAGGATTCAAGGTGACCTAATACCCCAACTTAAATCGCGCCACAGGGCGCGTTTGCACAGTGGTGAAGGGAGGGGGCGGGACCTCAGGTGACATGTGTGCAAACACGCCCTGTGGCGCGTTTTAAGTTGGGGAATTAATTCCCCTTGAATCCTGAGGGACCCTGGGGGCCAACTAGCCCACCAGGTACCTCCAGTGCGCGCCACAGGGCTGTGTTGCAGAGAGGTGGTCCAGGCCACGCCCCTTTTTACACCTCTGTGCAACGCAGCTCTGTGGCACTTACTGGAGGTACCTGGTGGGCTAGTTGGACCCCAGGGACCCTCAGGATTCAAGGGGACTTAATCCCCCAACTTAAAACGCGCCACGGGGCGCGTTAGCACACATGTAACCTCAGGCCCCCCCCCTACACCAGTGTGCAAACGCGCCCCATGGCGCGTTTTAAGAGGTCGTTTTAATCCCCCTGCCCTATTATGTACTAGGGAGTTACAGAGGAGGTCATGCTAATCACAGGGGTACCCCAACGCATAGTGTTCCCTAGTGTATGTAGGTGTTTTAACTGTATTCTAAGTGTCTTTTACCATAGCACTGGCTCTAGGCCTGGTTAGTCAGAATCAGTTACCACCAGTACACGTCTGGAAAAGGTGTGGGCACAGGATGATTTTGCAACAAGGCCTCTTTCTGCTCCTCTGTTGGTTCTTTCTGCACATGTCTTGCTTCTTCCTGGATTTTTCTTCGTCTTTGTGGACTTCTGTTTCTTTCGACATTTCTTTTGCTTCTTTCTGTGCGTTTTTTCTTCTTTCTTCACATGTCCTACTTCTGTAGGCATAGTTACAAACTAGCATTTGAAAAACCTTTGAAATTCACAGAAAAAACCATAGGTTTCAGGCACGTTATAGTTAGAAATTAGCATTTAAAAAACCTTTGAAATTCACTGAAAAAACCATAGGTTTCAGGCACGTTATAGTTAGAAATTAGCATTTAAAAAACCTTAGAAATTCACTGAAAAAAACATAGGTTTTAGGGACAGTTATAGTTAGTTGGACATTGCACTCGTACAAAACCCGTGAAATTCCCCCGTTATAGTTAGTTCAGCTAACTATAACTCGCGCCCCGCAATGCACTGCTGATGACGTCACATATTACATCACTCATGACATGGTCAGTGACATCACTGATGACATCACTGATGACATCTCAAATGACATCACTGATGACATCATCCATGTGATAATTTGATGCATCTTCTCACTACCTAATATAACCTTTGATACACCCACTCTAAATTACAGACTGCCATTCGCAAAACCATACACACTCCAATACCAATAACTACATACCCACTCACTGATTCTTAGGTCTACACACACACATCTACTCACTCACCTGTACAGTCACTCATACTTACAGTCACTCAGTACAGGACTATCATATGCACTCATACACCTATATAAACACTCACACACCGCCACTCATCCATAGAGGTACTCACACACCTAGTCAGACATGCAAAAATTAATCACACACCCATTTACTCACCTATACAGTTATACACACACCAACTCACTTACTCATACAAATACTAGCACATTCTTACGCTCTTATACAATAACTGATACAAGCACACACGCATCCATACAGCCACTCTCACAATCACACACTCTCACTTATAGCCTTTTAAATACTCTAACACACATATATACTGCCTTTTACATATGTAGTTACTCCCACATGTACCACTGAGATATACATTCACTCACTAACACACCCATACACACACTCACCCACCCAAGCAGTCCATCACAGATGCATTCTTCAAATCATGCACCCAGTGAATCACCCACTCACACATCTATGTACAGAGTCACACACACCCCACCCACACAAACACTCAGGCACCCATACAGATACTCAGAGAACCAATCAATAACCCATATAGACACTCATGTAGCTATTCGCAAATCCATGCATCCACTTACACACCAACAGACAGACGGATACAGACATTCACCCAGTTTAGTCACTAACCCATGCATTCAGTAAGATACGTTTAATCACTCACTTATAGAGTTAGTCACGCACCTACTAAATCATCCATTCAGACACTTATACACCCACTCATTCTTCAATACGCCTTTGCCTATATATATTAAACATATTTAAACTTTACAGAAACACACAGTCACTGGATGATGTCATCAGTGATGTCATCAGTGATGTCACTGACCATGTCATGAGTGATGTAATATGTGACATCATCAGCAGTGCATTGCGGGGCGCGAGTTATAGTTAGCTGAACTAACTATAACGGGGGAATTTCACGGGTTTTGTACGAGTGTAATGTCCAACTAACTATAACTGTCCCTAAAACCTATGGTTTTTTCAGTGAATATATATATATATATATATATATATATATATTTATATTTATTTTTTTGGTGGCAATTTATATTTGGGTGGCAAATGTAGTTTTAGGGTTTAAGATGAGTAAGGATTTTTGGGTGGCAAGGGTATTTTTAGGGTTTAGGGTGGGTAAGGGTATTTGGGTGGCAAGGGTATTTTTAGGGTTTAGAGTGGGTAAGGCTATTTGTGTGGTAAGGGTGTTTTTAGGGTTTAGGGTGGGTATTGGTATTTGGGGGTAAAGGAATTTTATGGTTTAGGGTGAGTAAGGGATATTTGGGTGGCAAGGGTGTTTTAAGGGTTTAGTATGGGTGTCTTTGCGTGTTAAGGTTGTTTTTAGGGTTTAGAGTGGGTGAGGGTATTTGGGTGGTAAGGGTGTTTTTAGGGGTTAGAGTGGGTGAGGGTATTTGGGTGGTAAGGGTGTTTTAGGGTTTAGGGTGGGTGAGGGTATTTGGATGCTAAGGATGTTTTAAGGTTTAGGGTGGGTGAGGGTATTTGGTTAGCAAGATTGTTTTTAGGGTTTTGGGTGGGAAAGAGTATTTGGGGGCAAGGGTATTTTTAGGGTTCCGGGTAGGTAACAGTATTTGGGTGGCAAGGGTATTTTTTAGGGTTTAGGGTGGGTAAGGGTATTTTGGTGGCAAGGGTATTTTTAGGGTTTAGGGTGGGCATGGGGATTGGGTGGTAGATTGTTTTTAGGGTTTAAGGTGGGTATGGGTATTGGGTGGTAAGGGTGGTTTTAAGGATTAGGGGTGGGTAAGGATATTGGGTGGTAAGGGTATATATTACAGTTTAGGGTGAGTAGGGGTTTTGGGTGGTAAGAGTGTTTTTAGGGTTTTGGGTGCATAGGGGTATTGGGTGGTAAGGGTATATTTAGGGTTTAGGGGTGGTGAGTTTAGGGGTTGAGGGTTGATAAGGTAATATATGTATATGTATGTATATATGAACGCTTCGTACTCCAAGTGCTTAATAAGCACAAAGCGATGCACTCGCGGGGGTGAACTCACCCCCCGCGAGTGCATCACTTTGTGCTTATTAGGCACTTGGAGTACGAAGCGTTCATTTTAAACACGGTTACACTCAGTGTGAGGATGCACCCGTCTGCGAGTGCACGGACTGTGGTGAAAATACGGGAGCTTTGATGTATGTATATATATATATATATATGTATATATATATATACATACAGATAGATAGATAGAAATAGATATATATAGATAGATATACACACACATACATATTTATTTATGTATATATATATATATATATATATCTATATTCACATAAAAAACCATACAAAACCAGTAAAATTTGGCAGTTATAGTTACCTGAGCTAACTATAACTTATGTCCCCGCAATGCATTGCTTATGACCTTCACATATTACATCACTCGTGACATGGTCAGTGACATCACTGATGACATTACTGATGACATCTCAAATGACATCCCTGATGACACCATCCAGTGAGTGTAAGTATTTTGTAGGAGTTTATGATTGTTAAACATATACACTAAGGTACTACAAAAGTTAAAGTAGGTGTACTACTAATGAGTGATACTACTTTAAATAGATATCATGTGAGTGGCTGTGTGACTGTATTTATCCTTGTGAGTATGGGTGTGTGAGTGGTTGCATGGGTGTATCAGTGGGTGTGTGAGTAGCTGTGTGGGTGATTGAGATGCTGTGTGAGTGGCTGTATTGGTGAGTGAATGGGTTTGTCAGTGGCTGTATGGGTGGTGAGTGAGTGTGTCAGTGGCTGTATGGGTGGGTGAGTGGGTGTGTTGTGAATGTATGGGTGAGTGAGTGGCTATCTGAATGGCTGTATGAGTGAGTGACTAGGTGTGTAAGTGGCTCTATGGGTGAGTGAGTGGCTGTTTGCGTGTTTCGTTAAGTGAGTTCATGTGTGAGTGGCTGTGTTGGAGCGTAAGTGTCAGTGTGACTGTCTGGGTGAGTACGTGAATGTGTGAGTGCTCGTATGGATGTGTGAATGGGTATGTAAGTGGTTGTGTGAGTGAGCGTATGAGGGCTTGTATGGGTGAGGGAGTGGCTGTATTGAGAGGCTGATTGGGTAAGTGGGTGTGAGTAGCTATATGGGTGAGTGTGTGGTTATGTGATTGGCTGTATGGGTGAGTAACTGGTTGTATGAGTGGTTGTATGGGTGAGTGAATGGTTGTGCGAGCGGCTGTACAAGTGAGTGAGTATGTGTGTGAGTGCCTCTATGGAGGAGTGAGTGGGTGTGTGAGTAATGGTATAGGTCTGTGAATGGGTATGTCAGTGATTGTTTGGGTATGTGAGCGGGCATACAAGAGGTTGTATGGGGGTGTGAGAAGGTGTGTGAGTGATTCTGTGGATGATCTCATCAGTGATGTCATCAGTGATGTAATTTGAGATGTCATCAGTGATGTCATCAGTGATGTCACTGATCATGTCATGAGAGATGTAATATGTGAAGTCATAAGCAGTGCATTGCAGGGGTGAAAGTTATAGTTAGCTCAGGTAACTATAACTGCCGAATTTCACTGGTTTTTTACGAGTGAAATCTGAGCCTAACTATAACATTCCTGTAACCTTATTTTTTTCAGTGAATTTCTAAGGGTTTTTAATTCTATTTGCTAACTATAACAATGCTGTAACCTTTGGTTTTTTTAAGTAAATTTCTAAGGTTTTTCAAAATCTATTTCCTAACTATAACGTCCCTATAACCTTTGGTTTTTTAAGTGAGTAGGAATTCAATATTCAGCACCACATTCAAAAATTATAACTATATAATTAATTCTAACCATCACACTAGATACATCACTATCTAAATAACTCTATGAAAACATTTATCAGCCTCTTAATATCTTTATAACAGTGTGTAATAATGACTCACTGGGTTATGTGAGTGGGTGTATAAGTCTCCGAGTGGGTCTGTGAGTGGGTATATAAGTCTGTGAGTGGACCGACCATCGATGCGTCCACTTCATCTTCAGAACACCCACCATCCACAGACACCAGCACCTGCTCCCACGTAGAAATTGGACCAGAATCACTGACGACCAGCTAACGTCATCACTGAGCAACTCCACCCCTACCGTCACGGAAAACGACGATCACCGACGTCGCCAACACCTTAGCCCCCCTCAAGAAAAACAACAACACCCACGCCAAGAAAGCTAGATGGTTCACCACCGAACTTCGAGAGTCCAGACGCACCTGCCGCCGCCTCGAAAAAGACTGTAGGAACACCAAATCCACAGAAGCCCACAACAACTTCAGAGCCGCCACCAGAGTCCACCACCAACTCATCAGAAAAACGAGAAAAAAAGTGATCAAAGACAGAATCTCCACCCACGCACACAACAGCAAAGAACTCTTCAACATCATCAAGGAGTTCGCCCAACTTACCAGCGAGTCCGCCGACATCCCACCCTCACAAGACCTCTGCGACAAACTCAGCACCTTTTTCCACCACAAAATCAAGAGCATCTACGACAACTTCGACGAAGACAACTAACACACTGAACCCTCACCAACCACCCCCGACACCATGAAGCCAACGATCGACAACTGGACAGCCCTCACCACCGAAGACACACTGAAGACGATGAACTCAATCCACTCCGGGGCCCCCACGGACCCATGCCCCCACCACATTTTCAACAGAGCCGCCGAGACCATCGCACCCATACTCCGCCACACCATCAACCGCTCCCTGTCAACCGCATCGTTCCCCGATGACTGGAAACACGCCGAGATCAACCCCCTCCTCAAGAAACCCTTGGCGGACCGCACCGACCTCAAAAACTCCAGACCCATCTCCCTGCTCCCCTTCGCAGCGAAAGTCATTGAGAAAGCCATCAACAGCCAACTCGCCACATTCATCGAAGAGCACAACATCCTCGACTCCTCCCAATCCGGCTTCAGAAAAAACCACAGCACGGAAACCGCCCACCTCGCCGCAACAGACGACATCCGCACTCTACAGGACAAAGGAGAAACTGCAGCCCTTATCCTCCTCGACCTCTCAGCGGCGTTCGACACAGTCTCTCACCGCACCCTAATACGCAGACTCCATGACGCAGGGATTCAAGACAAGGCCCTCGACTGGATCCGCTCCTTCCTCTCCGGCAGAACGCAGTGGGTCAGACTCCCCCCTTTCCTCTCGGACCCTACACCAACCACCTGCGGAGTCCCCCAGGGGTCATCCCTCAGCCCCACGCTCTTCAACGTCTACATGGCTCCGCTCGCCCCCATCGTCAGAACCTACGGACTCAACATTGTGTCATACGCAGACGACACCCAACTCATCCTCTCCCTATCCAACGAACCCAACACCGCCAGACACTATTCCCGAGAAGGCATGGAAGCCGTCGCCAAATGGATGAAAAACAGCTGCCTTCAACTAAACACCAACAAAACGGAAGTACTCATCATGGGCCCACACCCCGACACCTGGAATGACACCTGGTGGCCCCCCACCCTCGGAAGTCCGCCCACCCCCACGGACCACGCACGCAATCTGGGAATCATCCTGGACTCCGAACTCAAAATGGACCGCCAGATGAACGCCGTCTCGTCCTCCTGCTTCCACATCCTCCGCCTCCTATGCAAGACCTTCAAATGTATCCCCCTCAAACACAGAAAGACCGTCACTCACGCCCTGGTCACCAGCAGACTCGACTACGGCAACGCACTCTACGCCGGAATAAACAAAAACCTCACACGCAAGCTACAGAACATCCAGAACGCCACTGCAAGACTGTTCCTCAACCTGCCAAGACACTGCCACATCTCCCAGCACCTGCGCACACTCCACTGGCTCCCCATTGAAGTAGAGTCACCTTCAAGATGCTCACCCACGCTCACAAGGCCCTCCACGACACCGGACCAGCATACCTGAACAGCCGACTCAAATTCCACGCACCCCAAAGGACCCTACGATCAGCCCAGCTCTCCTACACCGTGGTCCCCCGCACCAGAAAGACCAGATCAGGCGGCCGCTCCTTCTCCTTCCTCATGGCCAGAGCCTGGAACGCCCGACCTCTCCACCTCAGACAGACAACATCTCTCCCCATCTTCACAAAAAACCTCAAAACCTGGCTCTTCGACAGACACCCCTCCTTGATGGACTGGAACCTGCGAACCCCCCTTCCCCCAGCGCCTTGAGACCCTCACGGGTGAGTAGTAGTGCTTAACAAACACATGATTGATTGATTGATTGGTATGTGAGTAGACTGATGAGTCTTTGAGTGCGTCTGTGAGTGGGTGCACGAATGTTTGAGTGGGTATGTGAGTGGATGTATGAGTGTCTGAGTGGGTTTGTGAATGGGTGTATAAGTGTCTGAGTGGGTTTGTGAATGGGTGTATAAGTGTCTGAGTGGGTATATCAGTGAGTACATGAGTGTGTGACTGGATCTATGACTGGGTGCATAAGTGTCTTAGTGGGTCTATGAGTGGGTGTATGAGTCTTTGACTGGGTCTGTCAGTGGGTGCATAGGTCTGTAAGTGGGTGTATGAATGGGTGCGTGAGTGTTTGAATGGGTCTGTGAGTGGCAGTCTCTGAGTGGGTCTGTGACTGGGTGCATAACTCTCTGAGTGAGTATGTGAGTGGAGGCATCAGTGTCTGAGTGGGTATACAAGTGTGTGCATGAGTCTCTGTATGGGTATACGAGTGGGTGCATGAGTCTCTGAGTGGGTATGTAAGTGGGTGCATGAGTCTCTGAGTGAGTCTCTCACTGGGTGTATAAGTCTTTTAGTGGGTTTATGAGTAGGCACATGAGTCTCTTACTAAGTCTATGAGTGGGTACAACAGTGTCTGAGTGGGTTTGAGAGTGTGTGTATGAGTGTCTGAGTTGGTATATGAATGGATGTATGAGTCTTTAAGTGGGTATGTGAGTGGGCACATGAATTTTTGAGTAGGTCTGTGAGTGGTTGTATGAGTCTTTGAGTGCATATCTGAGTAGGTACATACGTTTCTCAGTGAGTCTCTGACTGGGTGCAAGAGTGTCTGAGTAGGTATGTGAGTGGATGTATGAGTGTCTGAGTTGGAATGTGAATGGGTGTATGAATGTCTGAGTTGGTATGTGAGTGGCTATATGAGTTTGTGACTGGATCTATGTGTGAGTGCATAAGTGTTTTAGTGGGTCTGTGAGTGAGTGTCCGTCTTTCACAGGGTCTGTGATTGGGTGTATAACTCTCAGAGTAACTCTCAGTGGGTGCATGAGTGCCTGAGTGGGTTTATGACTGGGTGCATAAGTCATTGAGTGGGTATGTGAGTGGGTACTTGAGTCTCTCAGTGGGTATACAACTGGTGGTATGAGTTTTTTGTGTGGGGTAGCAAGTCGATGCATGAGTCTTTGAGTGGATATGTGAGTGGGCGCATAAGTCTCTGAGTGGGTTTGTGACTGGTTGCATGAGTCCTTCAGTGGGCCTGTAAGTGGGTGCATGAGTCTCTGAGTGAGTATATGAGTGGGCGCATGAGTCTTTGAGTGAGTTTGTGATTGGGTGTATAAGTCTCTGACTTGGTATATGAGTGGGTGTGTGACTGTCTGAGGGGGTATGTGAATGGGTGTATGAGTGTCTGAGTGGGTATGTGTGGTTGGGCACATGAGTCTGTGACTGGATCTATGAGTGGGTGCATAAGTGTCTGAGTGGGTCTGTGAGTGGGTGTATAAGTCTTTGACTTGGTCTGTAACTGGGTGCATGAGTCTCTGAGTGGGTCAGTGAGTGGGTACATCAAATACCAGTGGGTGTGTGAGTGGAAGCATAAGTCTCTCAGTGGGTCTGTGAGTCGGTTCATGAGTGTCTGAGTGGGTCTGTGACTGGCTGCATGAGTCTCTGAGTTGGTCTGAGTGGGCGCATCAATCTCTCAGTGCGTGTGTGAGTGGAAGCTTAAGTCTATCAATGGGTCTGTGAGTGGGTGTGTGTGTCTGAGTGGATCTGTGAGTGGGTGTATGAGTCTCTCAGTGGGTCTGTGACTGGGTGTATAAGTCTCTGAGTATGTATGCCAGTGGGCGCATGAGTCTCTGAGTGCATCTGTGAGTGGGTGCATGAGCCTCTGAGTGCTTATGTGAGTACGCACATGGGTCTCTGAGTGAGTCTGAGAGTGGGTGTATAAGTGTCTGAGTGGGATTGTGAGTGGGTGTATGAGAGTCTGAGTGGATATGTAAGTAGGCACATGAGTCTGTGACCAGCGAGGGTGTGTATATAGATATAGATACTTTTCCTTTTACATTTTCACCAATATTCGGGATGTTGCCACGATAGTCGCGACGTCCCCTCGATGGTACATGGGGCCACGCTGGCGGTCATGTCATCGTTGTGAATATCGCGTGTGATTAAAAAAATCTATTATGGACACATAACTTGTGTCATTACACCCCCATTTCTCAAACATGGGTTCAGAGTACCTCCACCTTGCCCCCTTATGTTCGCTTTCACAGAACTTTTTAGCCCCGGGAACCATTCCTGATCAATAAAATGCCAGGCGCAACTTTCTGTTCAGGGTGCATCCAACCAATCACAGCATTCCTATTGGCGCGTGCAATCGTGATTAATGGCGGATCATCGCAAAATATCCGCGGCCAGAGATATCACTAACTTTTTCTTCTTACATTTCTCAAAAACTACTAAACGGATTTGCACCAAATAACAAAAAGTACAATCTGCGTAACAATACTTGCCTTTCTGCCAAATTTTGTGTAATTCTATTCAGTGGTTAGGGCTGTAGTCATGTTGACAGGTTCCTATGGGAATTAACATTGCAAACGCACCCTTTTTTCAACACATTTTCCTCAGCCCCCGCTTCACGAATCCCCCCAAAACTTTCCATGTGCAACAAGAATCACCAGAGCACTTTTTTGGGGAAAATTTCATGAAGATTCATCAAACGGTGCCTAAGTTATAGGCAAGTCAAAAAATGCTTTTCCTATGGAAACATGGTCCTAACTATAACTACCTACTGGCGACCGGCACATATATATATATTATATATTTATATATATAGGGTTTCCACTTACCTGTGATATACTTTCATTTTCATTTTAACGGTATACTTGGTAAAGGCAAGGCGTGGTAATGGAAACGTGGTAATGGTATGGATGGTAAAGGCATGCGTGGTTCCATCATACATCCCTTTGAAGTATGTCTCAGGCCTGCCATTGCAGCCTATGTGTGCAGTTTTAAACTTCAATTTCGACCTGGCAAAATAAACCTTTTGCCAGGCCTAAACCTTCTGTGGTATTGTCATCATATTTTTGGCATTGCTTGTTTGGTCAATTCCATCACTTACTTGTATTTCAAGGACATGGCTTGTTCTTTTTAGAATGTTTGTGTTCAAGTGGAGCAACAGTGAAGTCAGCTGCTAGACTGAATCTCCTTTGGGCAGCTGTGACTGGAGCTTGTCCTTGCAATAAAGGTTGTCTTGAACTCACATTTTCCCTTGATGTGCACCTCTTCTTTGGATTCCACACCTTCCTTTTTAATATATATATATTACTGTCGCTTGTGCACGTTATGTGGAATTAGAACTGTGTGTAATGACCACTTCAGCTCAGAATGCTTATGCTCAAATGTGAGTGCTGGTAGCTGGAGATGGGCCTCTGGTGGGGTCTCTGGAGTGTACATCTCATTAAAAGGATATTGTTTTTATCACTTCTGATGGTCTCCATCTTTTCCACAGTCACCCCTAGGGTAGGCCCTAAACAGCCCATAGGGCAGGGTGCACTGTATTTAAAAAGTTGGACCTGTACTTTTAAGCTTTGCATGTCCTAGTAGGGAAAAACTCTCAAATTTGCTTTTCACTATCGCAAGGCCTTCCTCTCCCATAGGATAAGATTGGGTTACCTTATTACAATTAATAAGTGATAACTTTTGTTTGGGAGCATTTAGAAATGGCATGTTTGGTGTCTGAGGAATTGTAATTTATAGCCTTCTTTAATGGTAATGTCGGATTTTAAGTCACAATTCTGAAGATGCCACTCTTGGAAAGTTGGCATTTTCTTGTCCAAACCATTTGGTGCCTGCAGCCTGTTTGCTGGATCACAAGACTAGGTGTAGTTGGTAGTTGACCTTTGTGTCTGGGTGTTGGCAGAATGGGCCCTCCTTGATGGGAGGGGGCGAAGCTATCACCTACCACACTTGCACTTCAAAGACAGTAGCCCAGAACACTCACAAAGAACTTCACACAAGCCTATTGTGTCCCAAGACAGACTGGGACCAGGGCAGAGAGGCAGGAAATTCCAGGCACTCCTGAAAGGGGAAAACTCCAGACATTTTTCCCACTTCTAAAGGTGGGTGGTGGTACAGAATAGGACCCTCAGACCCTGTCTTTAGTATACTCCTGGACCTGTGGATACTACAGAAGGACTGCCCTGCTGCCAGAGGACTACCCTGCTGCTTGAGGCCTGCCCTGCTTTCTGAGATGGAAGACTGGACCTGCACCTTTCATCCCAGGCTGAAATGACTCCAAGGGTCCGTTGGCTGAGCTCCTATCCTGAGCTACAGGGACACAACAAGCTTCAGATACCCCTCTTCAACTGCCCAACTGAGCTGCTGCACTGGACCTGCCTGGACATGCCACTGGACCTGCAACTGAACCTGCCTGTGCCCTGCTGGCTTCTGCTGTAGTGAGTACCTGGTGCCCCTCATGTCCTGGACCCTTGGTATGACATCAGTGGAGCTCCTCCTTGAAGAATAGGTGAAATCCTGATGTTTTGGGATCTTTGCAACCGCAAACAGGCCCATTCATGCCAAGATCTTGCTGCCTGTGCCACCTGCCAACACAAAGTTCTGGTGAACCTGACTCTTTGTGCTATAACGACGTACAGCGATGAGCGAGATCTGCACTTCGTGCTACAGTATCAACAGCCCACGGTGACTGCCAAAGCAAAGCTCCAGCAACGGCCGTCTGCAACACCCGACAGGATCTTCACGTTTTGTCTGATCCTGTGCACACGTATACGTGTGGTTTGAAAGTTCAATCCAAAGTCGAAATCAAAGCCAGTAAGTCTTTTGTAAGAATTCTTATTCTTTATTCCAAAGAACACCACAAGGTCCAGCCAACACGTGTTTCGTCGTTGGGGTAATAACCCTCGACTTCTTCAGGGCTGTATGGCTACCCAACAATCAGTCCTATGCCTAGTGCACGGTTATACTTCCGACCCGGCTAGGTCTTTCCAATTGAGTATTAGGTCGTCCAAAATAATGATCGCCAATCTTTGAAATTGCAATTATGGTAACAAGCTTCGTAGCGGTATGTATGGCACAGTTAGCAACAGCAAATAGTATCCTCCAAATCTAAGGCGAGTACGCTTATCCTCATTCAGTAATTAGGCCAAGTATGCCACGAGACCTACAGCGAGTACGCTGGTCTCATTCCCACTGCCAGCAAAGCGTTCTGACCGGAGGCATGTTACAGTGATGACCATCTGCGACACCAGGCCTCCCTGTTCGCACTACAGTGATGACCATACACAACGTTCTTCCTGCTCCTCACGGTCTTCTCCACCATAAACAGAACTCTTTTTGCTGGTCTTTTGAAGGTAACTTTTTCAGCAGGACTAACATGGTCCCTGTCTCTGGCCCACGTGCCATTGCAGTTGGCCTGAACTGGTAACTTTCTCCGAGTCTCACACGACCGAGTAACCTCGAGTGGTTATTTGTGCTGTAGGTGCTATACTCACCTTAAATCTTTGAATTTTGCATATCTCCGGTTCTATTGATTGGATGTATGTTATTTTGGTGTTAAATAATGTATTACATTTTACTCCATGTTTCTAAATTGTATTAGGATTTTTCTTGTTTTGTTTTCACTTTATTATTGTTTGAGTACTTCATGAATACTTTAAACAGTGCCTCCACGTTAAGGTTTTGTGTCAAGCTACCACAGGAATAAGCACAGGTTGATCTAGTGACTTTTATGGTTCATGCTAACAAGGATTGTGGCTGGTGTTTTAGCAGCGCTCACACCCCCCTCAACCAACAGCCCAATTTCTCACAACATTCTACTTTAATCACAATTCAGTCTTAATTAAAGTCTATGTTTTACATGTTTATTGTCACAAGTTCACATACTTTTCTTTCGATCGTGTTGTTTTATGACTGCCTTGTACTTAAGTACTTTCTACAAAAGGCACTCAATACTTTCCTGTGTTATAAAGCCCTGGTGGCCTCTCTGCGCAGAGAGTATAAATCTGTGATAAACAACCGTAGAAAGGATATCATTACTCACCAGTGAGCTATCCTTACAGAAGCTGCTAATACTAAAGACAGCAAGGCATTCTGGAGAGCAGTATCCCACATGAGATCAGTAGATCAAACGGGCACCTCCATTAGCTGCCACAAGTCTGGGCGGCTCATTTTAAAGGCATATATGCTGCTAGTAACCCAAGCAGCATAGAAGTTGTTAAAATTGATGCCTCTACATTTACTGTATCTCTGTCCAAAGACAAGGTGGCTATTCAGGAGAGCAAGGGTGGCAAGCCCCCCGGCTCCGATGGTGTTTCTATTGATTTGATTAAGTGTGAGACAAACCTATGGGCACCTTTATGGATAAACGTTTTTAATTCACTAAGATACTCCGCAATTCCAACATCATGGGCACTATCAATCATAGTCCCAATTTTTAACAAGCATTGGAAATGCAATAGGTCTCGCATTTGCTTAAGTGAGAGCTATTGGCGTTCTAAATGGCGTTGTAAATGACAAAGTCTTTTAACCATTTGTGATGGAGTGTATGTGGTGTGTAGTGAAGTTCCCGGTTTCAGATTTACTTGTAGAGCTGTGCAGTGTTTGAAATAATAGTTCTTTTTGCTGAGTTCTTTATTGGTTCTTCCAAGAAAAGTGTGTTACTGTCTCACTGCCCCAGACCGGCCTGCTGGTCTGCTGGCCTCAGGCTCCCAGCGATTCTCAGCTAATCTGTTTAATACTTGCTTACACTGCCAAGATGTGGCAGGATTTTTTTTAAGCCCCTAACAAGTTTATTCTTATATGTAAAAAGTGGGTGTATACATAAACTCACTTATGCAATGCTTTGCTTATTTTATTATTTACTTGTGTTTATGAAGGCCGTAATTGTATTGCTTCATAAAATGTTTTCTCATACTGCATGCTACAGGATGTGGCTCACGGCTAGACTGCCGACTTTGGAGCTGGGAAACCAAGGTACGAGCCTCGGAGTCGACTCTACATCCTGTGAGTCTGCGCAAATCACGTAATCTCCCCGCGCCTACCCAAAAAAATAAATATATATATATATATATATATTTGAATGTGTCCTTGTGTAAACGTAACTGGTGCTTATGTAAATCGCTCAAATACCTTTGGGTCGAGTTCGTGCTGTATAATTCTGCACAAAAAAAAAAGTCTTGAAAGCACTCCTACTTCCAGTTTTAATCTGCAAATAACTGCTGGGTGGTAACTCCCCTACACTGGTGCGATATCTCCATCTCGTTAAAGGAACAGACTATAAAACATATTATTTATACATTAAATAAAAAAACACTCAATTCTTTGTGGTGCATCTCTAAAAATGGTTCCCATCGCTCCATTAGGATCAAAGCATACGTCATTCACAGTGATAAATGGAAAGGGTCGAGGCAGGACATCCTTGGTTGAGTAATCACTTCACATCCCATATAAATAAAGAATGCTGCTTTCACTGGTTGTTGTCAGTACCCCTAGGGAGCGCAGGGTTTTACCAAGAGCATTTGTTGTCTATAAGCCTGAAATGATGATTTTCTTCACACAGCAGTCTCGAGAGGTGCCCTCCAACATTTTAAGGGGCTTGTTGCATTTAAAAACATTTTTTTCTCAAATGCGCATTGACGTTCTTTTGCTGTGTGTTATGGCGCAGAACTACTCACCCACTCTGGAAGCCTGTTCCCATCTTTAGTATGATATTCCACCCTGTGTTTGCTTCGAGAGGTGCTCACTTTGTGACTAAATTAGGAATGTATTTGCGCAGCATGTATTCACAAAAGGATGACGGGAGAGCTACACATGACGTGCCTTCTCCTCCCTGACGCAAACGTGACAAATATCTTCCTGGCCCTCCTCTTTTTAAACATGTATATATTAGTAATTGGCACAATCACTTAAAGGCATTATTAACGATGTGAAGGAGAGGGCGTCAGCCTCTCTCGGGTAGAACTCAGTGCAACAGCAGTGCTACATTAGCCAGAGAGTGCCCAGGCCTGTTCGGAGGGGTGGGGGGCGTGACCACATAAAGCCCCTCAAGCAGACCTGCCCTCGAGCCCTGTAAACAAGGCCCTCACTTTAAATAACCCAGCACTTCTGGTCTGACGCAATAACACCCCACGCCTGCCAGCTCACACGAAAACAGAGCACCGTTTGAACTCTCCGAGAGGGGGGTCTGTCACTTTGAGGGTGCTTACTGCCATGCCCATCATCCCTCCTGCATCCCCCCCCCAAAAGCAACTCCCAGAGAAAAACTCCACCAAATGATCACACATTGTGTACGACCACCTTCCCTCTGGGACACTTCCTTCCTTTCCCTGAAGTCTCTCTGGGAAAACAAACAGCATCCCGCCATCTGACCAG
This sequence comes from Calotriton arnoldi, assembly GCA_963921515.1. Classification (NCBI taxonomy): domain Eukaryota; kingdom Metazoa; phylum Chordata; class Amphibia; order Caudata; family Salamandridae; genus Calotriton; species Calotriton arnoldi. Next base: position 86,895 of record CAWUFW010010373.1, on the reverse strand, counting down.
CAATGTGCAAACCAGCCCCCACCCCACACCCTCTCGTGTTAGCCTCCACTCCTTCCCCCCGTGAGGCCCTTACGGGAGGCCCCGCTTCCTTAGCCACTCGTATGACAGCCCCAACCCCCTCCATCCTTCTACCCGCAGGAGCCCCTCACGTGATCGCACTTCCGTATCCCCTCATAGGAGCCCCCGAATATTCTTGCAGAGTGCCTTGTTAATGAGGCCTGATTTAAGAATCCGACCCCCTCCTTCGAAGAAACTCCTTCAGGAGGGAACTCCCAACAGGGCTTAGGAAGCGTTGTACCTACACGGTTCAAACACAGGACATCCCAAGCACCCTAAAGTCTATGCTTTCAATATTGTACGTTTTTCGTAAGCACCGCAGCACGCCGCTCGTGCTGCGCTGCTTACTAAAAGCATATAATATTGAAAAAATAGAGTTTGGCAAGCCGCGCCAGAGGAAAGAGAAGTGCATCGCTCGCTAAAGTCTATGTTTTCAACATTGTACGTTTTTCGTAAGCAGCGCAGCACGGCGCTCGTGCCGCGCTGCTTACTAAAAGCACATAATATTGAAAAAATTGAGTTTGGCAAGCCGCGCTAGAGAAATGAAAGGCGCGGCAGCCATTCTTGAAGAAAAAAGGCGCTAATACAAGAAAAAAGTGCTTAGCGGCTAATTAAGAGACACCGTGTCACGCCGCGAGTAAAAGATCCAGTCCGGGTGGGCGGGGCAAAAAAGAGACAGGGCGGTAACAAGGAGGGACTAAAAAGCCTCACTCACAATAAAAAGCCAGCGTTTACCATAAACAATGACGCAAGCCACTTCTGAAATGTTATCAATTACAAGAAGCCTCGCAGAGCGAGAGGCGCATGCACGCTGCAACGCTAGGCGAGACCTAAAAAGGGCAGCCGTTCTAAGCCAAAAAACTATTGCCCTATATCTCTAATAGATATCCCTGCAAAGATATTTGGAAGAGTTTTGTACAATCAAATACTAACATGGGTTAATGAAAACAATATATTGAAAAAGTGTCAGCTAGGCTTTCGTACTGGAGTAGGAACGGTAAAACAATGCCTGAATCTTCAAATCATTATAGGCAAATACAGTATTGCAAAGTGCTCCAATTTGTATCTTGCTTTATGGATCTGACGGCAGCCTTTGATTGTGTATACAGGGCTAAACTATGGCAAATTATAATTAATATGGGGATGGACCCTTTGTTGGTACTTACTCTAATATCCCTGCACCAAGAAACAAAGGCATGTGTCAGGTTCGGAAATGATGGAGAGGTATCTGAAGTTTTTAGCGCTGAATGGGGTTTGCGCCAAGGGTGCATGCTTGCCCCATTGTTGTTTATTTTTTGCATAAATAACGTCAGCCCAGAGCTTATAAATAGTAGCAGGGACATCCACATGATAAAAGGTCCTCCCCTCCTGGCGCTCTTATATGTAGACAATGCCGTTTTAATGACCCGCACCCCCAAAGCTTTACGTATTTTAACACAATCTTTTATGGATTTTATGGAGATATTAGATTTAAGAATTAATTTTGCCAAATCCTTTACTGTGGCATGTGGATTAAAGTGTACTCCCTCAGCATCTATCGCTGTAGGATCCAACATGATGTTGCACACTAGCACTGTTTCCTACCAAAGGGATTTTATTTAGTGCCACTAGCTCATGGGCTCCTCTGACAGCGCAAAATAGAAAGAAGCTGTCTCGCGCTGTTGGTTCCCTCCTTAACTTACCAGCACCACCTGGGGGCAGGGCACTAGCAGGGCCGGACTGGGAACAGAAACCAGCCCTGGCAAACTGCTCGGCCGGCCCCCCTGGGGGGCTGAGGGAGTGCGGCCGAGCAGTTTGCAAGGGCCGGTTTCGGCCGATTTTGTTACCGGGGGGGGGGCGATATTGCAGGCCCCCCGGTAACAAAAACGGCCCCCCAGGGGCCCAAATCCAGCCCCCACCCAAGCGGCCCACCGGGGAAACGCCCGGTGCCCGCCACGGCCAGTCCGGCCCTGGGCACTAGGATCCGCTGCCAATACAATTGGAAGAAAATCGATTATGCAGGCATGTATTGATGGCGTCTGTATTGGCCCCACACCTCATTTGTCATAAGGAATTAGCATTAAATTATCTGTGTGACCAAATACGAATTTCTCCACCATTGTTGTGGCTCTCTATTGTGAGAAATGAGGAAGCTGTAAGTACAAAAAAGTTAATTTTTGATTGTTTAGCCTGTGATAAAGGGCTCGCAATCCCCTGGCTGTCCTATGTAAAGAAATCAGTGGAAGGGACTGACATTAGGTTCGAAGCTATAAGAGTGTTACCCACCAGAAAGCAAGCACAGGCCGCATTGCTAGACAAGCTGAGTACAGACAGGCTGCGTGAAGAATCACAGAAACCGTGGAGAATTACTTATCTGCTAATTCAGGGGCTGTACCAACTGGCTATCTATTGAATATAAATGGGAGCTGGGAGCGCTCACTTTTGTTCCAATTTAGAGCAGAGATTATGAAATACACTCTATGCTTTCCGAGTAGTTTTGAGTAAAATTTGAGCACATGCGTATGCCCTTGCAATGGTGTATCCAAACAAACCATGATTCATTTTTTCTTTTTTTGAGGCTACTACCAGCTGTACACAAGATTGTATTTAGCGCCCTTTTTAAGGCTAAGAAATTATCGGAAATGTCATCAAGCTTTTAGGTGTTTGCTAGAACTAAGCAACAGCGAAACATGCTGGTGCGTAAGCCTGTTTCTTCAAGCGGCTGCACACTCAAAAGAAGCACTATGCACTCTTGATTAGTAATCCTGGTAGTTTCTCTATTTTAGCATATTAATTTATTATTCCCTCTCATTTTTGCCCACATTTTTCTGCCTTTTTATGTAACTTTTTATCCAATTTCCAGGTATTTTTTATAGCAGTCTATTTCTACGAACCACTCTGATCGCCACCACAACGTCACTTTTACGGACGTTGTGGTGGCGATAGGGGCTGCCTTGTACATAAGGCACCCTTTCACGCTATGGTTAGCATGAAAGGGGCGTGCAGTGGGTGTTGTGGTGGGCGTTCCACCGCAACACCATTGTATTTGACGCTGCCCCCTATGTACAAGGGTGGCGTACATAGGAGGCAGCGCCAAAATTAAGACCAGGAAAATCCTGGTCTTAAGTTGGCGAAACGAGGAGAAATGCAATATTTCTCCTCGTTTTTGCTTTTTCCACGTGTGCTGCCTTGTGCAGCACACAAGGAAAAAGCAAAATGCCATTGTTTGTTTACGTACAGGAAGGTGTCCCTTCCTGTACATAAACAAACCTTTTAAAAAAATGCCATTTTGTAACTTTCATGTGTGCTGCATGAAGCAGCACACATGAAAGTTACAAAATGGCATTTTAGGATTGTTTATGTGCAGGAAGGGACACCTTACCACACATAACCAATCCTCCCCTGCACACAGATGCCTGCGTTGGCGCTTGTTAAACTTAGCGCCATCGCAGGGGGAAACACAAGGCTGCACCACATTCTTGTAAATGTGGTTGCCTTGCGTTTCAGAAGTGGCGGAGCGTGTCATTAAGCCAAGGAGGCTAACGACATGTTCCGCCACTTCCTAGTACATATCCCCCTTAATGTGTAAAACAAGGCCCCTGTTAGGATTTTACAATACCCTGGTCAGCATAGCAGACCCATTCGTGAGTTTTTTGTTGCCTGGTTAATGTTGAGAGAGCCTTTTGTTTGTACACTGTACCTATTATCTTTAGTTTGGCTTGGAATCTGTTATTTGCACAATGTACGGCAAAATGAATTGTCTGACGGTCTTAACAAAACGTATTTATTTTGGAATGTTGATGTATTTATATGGCTAAATTAGCCAAATAAAGTTACATTGAATTGAATTGACTTCCCTGTACTTATGTGTAAGTCAAGACAAGTAGTAAATCTGCCAAGGGGAGAGAACCACCAGATTTATATAGCTGCTATAGAGGGGCCTGGTGGGACACCTTGCCTCTACTGAATCCTGGGCCAGCACCATTTTTACCCAAATTTCTTTTAAGTGGGTCCGGGCAAAATTTTTATTATGCTAGAGTAATTGGAGTAATTTCAGTAATGACGCAATACTCTTGTGATGCTAAATTACTTGATTAAGTCAGCTAGAGTAATTTGGGTAAACAATCCTACCGCAGGAGCACAGGAACAATAAGCAAAGAGAGAGTGAGTGGCTGCTGGCTACTGCTGTTCATGTCCTGTAGCATTTAGTGCTACTTTCTTAGCACCAGATGCATACTCAGTCCCTTGTGGACCCAAGGGTGCATTTTGCACTAAGAAAATAGCGCTAAAAGCTGAATTACGCTTCTCATATAATTACGTATAAGTATGAGTAATTTTGCAATAATTACGCTAGTGAGAATTACTCCAGTTACGCCAACCCCTACTTTTAAGCTCAAGCAGTCTGGCTCTTATTACACTAATGGCACTAAAAGGCTCAGATGCTTTTGACATTTTGTAGCAATGGTGTGCTTCTGCACCACATTATGAAAGAGATGGTAGTGTGATGTTGAATTGATCCTGAAGTGTGCCTTTTTTACATTCAGGTGTAACATTTGTGGCGCTGACATAGTTGGTGTCGCTGGCCAACTCAGACGCCTCTGAAAACTGTGGCAGCATAGGGAATGTCCTGAGGATCTGGCACAAGTAGAGCAGGTATGTTAACTTATGCTATGTCACATCACAGTATATTATGTTAGTCGTACCTGCATAAGAAGTATTTTCTTTTAATAGTATAGATTTCTATTGCTTATGGAGTCCAGTGCCTTCTGACATTGTTTACGGGAATACACAACAGCCTGGAGTCTGGTTGCCTTTGTGAACTTGTTTATATTATTGCTGTATACAATAGGTGTGCCTTAATCACAGGAAAGTTAATGGGTTGAAGTCGTTAAAGTTGTGGCCAGCTATCGTACCAGAACAGTAAGGTGCTTCTTGTGATTTTATGGTCTGGCTTGACAGCAGAGCTGTCACCAGACAACTATATGAGCAGCACTAGAGAGGGACTTTGGCTCCACCCACATGTTGGGAAGCAGGAGCACACGTTATGATTGGGCAGGAAATGTGTGCTTGAACAAAAAAGTGCTTGCCCTCCATGCAGCTCTGATAATTTTGTTAATTTATCCAGCTGCCTGAGCTTGAACTTTCAGGGGCATACACATGACATTGCAAAGCTGCTAGTCTTAGATGACTAGATAATATTTGGTGTTTTTCTCTGGCAGCATCCCAGATGGGAGAATGGCAGTCATTAACCTACATGAATTTTTAGGTCTGGCTTGATAGTGCATCTGTCACCTGACCATTTAACCTTATTTAACCTACACTAATATTATTCTACAGATCTTGCTTGTACACAAACACAAATCCATTCCCATACTATCTACTTGTAATGCTTCACATTACCAAACAACATTCCTTTAGAGGCAGATTTGTTGGCATTGCCAATGCTTGTTTAGTTTGTGCCTTACCCAGAACATTGGCTTCACATTTGTTGCCCCTGCATATTCAGTCAGTAACATAAACACTCTGCTTGAGTCTATGTAAATCGCCGGAAGACACTGGAGTTCTTAGAAAAGATTTATTATAGATATATTTGCAATATAGCTTTAAAATCCAAAGGTTTTGACTAATCATGCCTTCCCTATTGCGTTCATTTAATTTTGCCCAAACATCCAGTCGGAGAACTATAAAGACAATGTCATTTGGAAAACAATTGTTTGCAAACTGTGTCATTTACAGTGTGAGGGGCAGTGCTGTACTTTCCAGAGGCAAAGAACCTCAAGGCAAACTGTGCGGGAGCAGGCCATCTTGAAGAGGTCTTACCCATGACATGAGCTCTCCAGACCCTTTAGCTTCCTTCTCTCTGACTGCCAGGATACTACAAACGAAGTAAGATACTGAACTCATTTCTAAGACTTCTTAGGCTCTGGGTGAATATTCTCTAAAGTAGTAGACCCCCTCAATAGCATTCTAGGCAGCAGTGGAGGACTGAGGTCAAAGTGGTTGAATTGGCTAAGGTTGAAAATGGACGCGTCCAAACCCCTGTGATGATTGGTTACTTGTGTTTTTGTATGAATAGCCAGTGTAAATTAGCATAGGTCACAGCGTATCAATGAGAATGGCCTCTTTATCTAATGTGTTGCCACATGGATGATGGGCACAGAGATGGCTGAAGATATCCTGGAGGTCTGGAACAATATCAAGCTTCTGTGATAATGGGAATGAGTGCCAATATATTCAGCATTTTATAAGGATATTTTATAATATTGTGTTTGGATTGCTAAGGCGAGACTGGCCATATGTTTGTTTTACTAGATGGAGGCATTAATAATTTACGGGTGCTCATCTGGTCTAGAGGCTATATTGGCACATTTAGGACCTTGGTTTTAATTCCAACTCCTGCATTTGATTGAAAAGTGTGTTTTATTCTGAGCAAAACACTTATTTGCTGTCGCCTAAAACTGGAAATATGTAACAAATAAAATAAAATCTAATAAAAACATAAATATAATAAAAGCACAAAATATATAAAATATATAGTTTATATATATATCTAAAATATATCATATATATAATAATATATAAAATATAATAAAAAAATAAAGAACTTCAAGGTGTGAATCACCCATGAATATACACAATTTTGAAATGCCCCTCTTCATCGCCTATTAATGTAGAGCACTCATTGCTACTAATCTGAAATTTGCACAATACAAATATCAATATATATATTCTAGACAATAGCAGATCATGGATTTCTCCAAAAACCGGTGTAGTAGACTGAACACCTGTACAGAAACCCACGCGTAGCTCCATGATAGGTAACCTACCTTGATGTCGCTGTGAATAATTTTCAGGGAGAGTACCTTCCTGCTTATGACCAGCCCCAAATAGCAGAGAATCACTCAGTGTGTCTGGGTATGGGATCACAGGCACTGAGATGAGCCCGGCATGTGACAAACTCCACCCGCCTTGCAGACCTTTCAGAGAGAGGCATGGGAAATAGGGTTTTCAGCAAAGCTAAGTGAAAATTACACTGAAAAATGCACAATTTGATCCCATTTTTAAAAATGTATTTCTTGGAATGCCGCCCACATCCTGCTTGAGAAAGTTGAGCATGCTCCCTGCAATTCATGTCTGGTATTACACCTAGAATTAGCAGGTGTGCATGCAGGCAACAGGTGGCACCGGTGGTGGAACTAGGTGGGAGGCAGCTTCTCAAGAAAACGTTTGGGCATCTGCACTTATGTGTTTATTTTACAAATTACACACTAGTTAAATGTTGTAAGTGGCTGGTGTTAGAGGACCATCATATCCATCCTCTGGTATATCTGGACAGCTTTTGGAAGGTGTTAGGGGTTCTATATGTTGGTGGTTGGTTGTCGGGAGGACGCATGCTATTGTGAGCACATTGATATACAATATGACATTTTTGTGCTGTGTTGGATGTTTATGTTGGATGTTTATGTTGTTTCCTCTCACTTGTGTTGGTGGGTATTGCCTGAGTTGTGTTATTTTAATGCATCGTGCTGTACTGAGCAGAATAATTCAGATGTATATGGCAAGTATGTGCTGGTTTGAAGATATATTCAGTTTTATGTCTAACGTGTTGAGTGTTCTGTGTGCCTGGTTCTTAGTGGTTATCGCTGATGTGAGCACACAGATACCCAACAATAGGGCATACCTATCGTCTTATGGCCTTTTTTATGATTTTAACATGCGTCATACTTTGTATTTAGTGTACTAGTCAAGAGAAAGGCCACTTTGTTGTTACATAATACATTTATCAGTTTTCAATGATTACTTTTCATTAAATTAAAAGAGTTCATAGTCTGCATGATGCTACAACTACACATTCTGTTGCTCCTGAATAATGTCGTGGTCAGTCCTGCACTCGTTGTAAGCTGTCAAACTCAGTTTACCACCAATCTGTGCATCTGAATGTTGCTGCAGGAATGACATTGAACCCACTCCTCCATCAACAGTGCTGAACATTGCCAAGACTGTGCTCAACAGTGACGGCAAAGGGGGAGGGGATGGGGTAGGGATATTTGGGAACGCACACAAAAGATGTTGTTTTGATGATGTCAAACAGCCTTTCCCATCAAATGGAGGCTGTCATGGGTGTTCTGCAGTCTCTCACGTGCAACAGCTCTTTTATATTAAACAGAACACAAGAGTATTGTTACTCTGAGCTCTAACACCAATTTCCATTGCACACAATTTTTTCTTTTACAACGACTTCCAACAAATGGTAACAGTCTACAGAAACTGAAAAAATGCCCTAAAAGCACTCAAGCAACAAATGCATTATAATAAGCACTTACCATATCAATAGCACAGCACCTTTATCTTGCTAGAGACATGGGAATCGCCAATCGGCATCTGTTACGATGTCCTATGCACAATTGTTAAAGGTCCACAACTTAAGGCTCCAAACAGAAATAAAGGTCCTCTTAGGATTTTTTACTTTCTTTGTAAAGGGCCCAAAAACATTGTAACAGAACAACATAGAAGGTGAAGCAGAGTTCAAGTATTTAGGTGCAAGGGGTAGTTCAAGAATCCAAGAGTAGTTTCACAATCCAAACAAATAAATGTTACTCTCTCTAGTGAATAACTAACCTGAGGCCTCTGAAGACAGCACTGGAAGAGGTAGAAGAACTCAAAGAAGCAATGAAATTCTTTGATGAGTTCCAAGGCTGTGAGGAAATTCTTTAAAGTGATGTTACAGAACAAGTTCCATAATGTGCCATTTGCAGAAAACTTCTGAGAAGTTGAACTCCAGAGGGAAGACTGTGTTAGCTGGAGACCCAGGAACACAGGTGAAGAACAGAGTCGAAGGCAAGGCTTCCTTTCATCAATAGGGATGAAAGCAAAGCACCTGGCCACATCCAAGTCTGGCTTTGATAGACTACAGCATCCTCAAATCCTACTGAACCTCAGGTCCCAGAATCAAGAAAAGATTTTAATACAAGTGTGAATCTATGTTCTCAGGAACCACTAGACAGGAGGAGGTAGATCTCCTCCTGGTCCTGAGGAACAACAGCCAGTGGTGTTTGAAGGCCAGGCTCCATTGTCATCTGGTCCTGCACGCACCCCCTCTTTAACCTCAGAGTCTCCAGCCGCACACACTGCATAGCTGTCATATCCTCCTCCAAGTGCCCACCCAGAATAATACCTGCAGCTTAGGGACGCTAGGCCTTGACAACCGAGAACCCTCATGTGTAGGCCAGGCCCTTCCCCTACATCATGTCACTTTGTCTGCTCTGGTCCTGAGGCCAATTGAATAGTTTCAGGGATTGATCTCTCAGGATATTCGAGACGAAGTTGGAAAGTTTGTCACTGGACAGCTCTGAACGTTATGTGGCCTCATGGCCCCCTTGATGGCAGATCTAAAGACACACCTGCCTCCTCAACCCACCCCACCTTCTGTTGTCCCATCACCAGTTCATCTATCATATCTGTTTCCCCTATTACCCATGTGATTCCTTCTTCCTGTGTGGTGTCTGGTCCTGCCATGGCAAGTCATTTAACTTCTGCATAGGAGCAGGACTTTAACACTGTTGTAATAAAGAGTGAAATAGATGATTGTCAGGAACATTTGCTGCCAAGTCAGGAACTTAACTCTGATACCCCCTCTGGCTTGGGGATATGACTTTATTATTGTTTTGGACAGTGCACATGGTTTTTGAACTTTCACTTTTTTTTACAACTTTAGAATTATTTTTGCAGGACTCTTTATGTTTCATGTTTGCCTTCAGTTTGCTTTAAATTAACCCATTTGTATTTTGACCTCCTCTTTTGACAGTTCTTGACTTGTTTTTATAACTTGCCCAAGTTTGCATTTCCCCTCTGAAACAAGACTCAATTTTATTTCATTATCCCCATGCACAAGAACAGTTTATATTTTTTCACGATCATTTTTAAATAAAAACACAATGCACTAATTATATAACAAAAACGTTCTTGTTTTTTTAAAATGCATATTGATCTATCCTATGTCTTGCAAAAGAAATGTTTAGTCATTTTGAAGATGATTTCAATATCATAATTACATTTTAAAGCAATACACATTGAAGGTAATTAAACAAGAGAACATACATAACTTTCCTATATAATAATTTCTACAAAACATTCAACACAGATAAAAGATAGACACTTTTTTATACTAAAATAGGTATACAGCATTTTATTTTTTCAAAAAGTATTTCAGTGATTGTGTTAGGGACAGTGTAGTGAAATTTATAAAAACAAAAGTGATGTTGGCAGATTTATCCTATTACCCCACCTATGCAATACTGGTGGTGAGATAGTTTGAGAATGTGCTAGGCCTCCGGGTGGTTGAGTTGGCGGTGGAGGAAGTTGAGGTAAAAGTGACACAGATAATTGTGGTGTAGGTGGATGTGGCAGATGTGTTAGGTTAGCAGGTGGTGTGCCTCTAAGTTGAGGTGCCTCTGTAGAATGTTCTGCATGCATTTGCCGTGAAGAATGACATTGACATATTTTTCTTATTGCCCCTATCATCTTTATGGCCAAGGCATGTTACTGAGCACTCTCTTCCCCCAAACTTCGAAGGTGTTCCTGGTGCATTTTTGCCATGTCTTTGTAACATTTTATAACATCATCCATGGCAAGGGTCTGTCTGTCAATCATTTGAGGGAGTTCTTTAAGAGAGATAGCTATTGCATGGAGAGTATTCCACATTGCATGAATATCCTCCCACACATTAGGCTGTTGTTGGAAAAAATGGTCATAACAGAGAGCGGGATTCGACCATGCCAACCCCACTCACATGCATGGCCATCTGACATAGGCAGCAGGTTGTCCATTTAGAAGAGCAGTGACATCTAGGCCGTTGTGGGGGTGGGGGAGAGAATGATGAACGGGGCATACCAGTTCATCACCAGGGGTGTTCTCTCCTTCAGGTTAATGAGGAAACACCAGAGATGCACTTTTATGGAAGGAGTGTGTTGGAGATTGTACAGAGGTACCTGTTAGTGGAGGGCTTTGTGGAGATGAGTCTTGCGGAAACGGAACAAGCATCTACGGCTGCTTAGCTAAGTGCTGGGGTCAGTCCATCCTCAGAACTGATTTTCGAGGAAGACTGTTTACCGACCATGAAGTGGCCTTCTTGGAGATGTTCTGTGTGGAGGAAACAATGTCTCCCTCATCCAGGTCGTCCTCCTCATCAACCAGCATCTGTTCCTCCTCCTCTTGATTTTGAGTAGTGTTGGCAGCTGAGATAGTTGCTGAGAGGAAGAATTGATTCTCTGGCTGGATTGCCCACCTTTCTCCGCTTGTAGATAGTTCAGCATCACCATCCAGCACTATGCCCCAGGTACCAGCAAGAAGAAGATGTAACAGTAAAAAAAACATATTTTGTTTCTAGGTGATGTCCGCAGATGAATCAGTGTCCTTATAGTTAGCGTTGCCAAGGTATCTCCTAATTCAGCAGCTATAGAGAGAATTATGTCCAATGATTATTGACAAGCTATAAAAGTGATCAGGATCATAAATGCCTGAAAGGATAAATAATAAATACTAATAAAATTATATAAAATAAACAATATAAAAAAGTTTGTTAAAGGACTTGAGATGTAGAAGTAAAGATCAGAGATTCCCAGACTTACCAGAACAACACATGGGAGAGGGGCCTTATTGCCGGAGCCAGAATGTCCCCTGATGCCGTTGGTGTTGATGTTCACAAGGTGACACCATGGGTTGTTATACGGCAGAAGCTGACAGGAGAGAGAGAGGCATATATAGGGGAGTAAGACATCCTAGGTCATACATGAAAGTTATATTTCAATGCTGTAAATACAAAGTTTGAGAGACACGAAGAGTACTCGCCTACAAGATAAGACAAGGTTTAACAGGTATCTTAAAGTGTTTCTCTTACAATGCCAAGTCTAAGGGCAGTTTTATCAGGGAAAATACAACGTAATCAACAATTGCGTTACATATTGACCAGGGTACAAATAGGGATATGTGACATTACAAAAACAGCTTCCCATTCAGCTACAAAAAAAGAGGTTAGACCCAAACACAAAAGAGCAGACATTTAGCTCACAAACCTATATGATCTGAGTGCTCTGTAATGCCAATCCAGATTTTTGGTGCAGTTCTGGGAACAGAAGTAGATGTTGTGGCAGGTACTGGAAGAGCCAACAACGTACGACCTTAAAACTCAAAAAAAGAAAGCATAGGAGTATATAATGGTTTAACAATATAAATGTCAAGGTCAAATTTGACTACAATTATTATTATTAATCATTAAAAAACACATTGTAAAATATAAGCGATAGAAATCCCCTGTAGTGTGGTAGTGACATGGGTAGTATAAGGACATACCTTTGTGTGTGTATGGTTTGTGTTGAGGGACCTTCCCTGTATGTTACACACTTACCCACCCCTAAACCCTAAACATACCCTTACCAAATCAGCACTGATCCTGCCCTTTATGGAGCAGTCTATCTGTAACTGCTAGGTGAGGCCAACTCCAGAAGGAAACACAAGCAAACCCAGAAAGGTTTCAGCCTTGATAGGCCTCATCATTGAAGTACAGCATGGATCTTATGGCACAGTGAACTGGGGACCGACGTCTGAACATAGCCTTGGTCGCGTAGGGCGGAACATCAATCACACACAAGATGATGGGAGAAATTCTTGCAAAAATGTCTAACCACTGACAATCGCTGGCCTGATATGCTGACAATCGTTAGGGGTAGCCCACTGTTTTGTGCCAAGTTGACGGGGCTGCAGCAACGTGTAATTGCTAGTGGCTGAGATTAATTCAACCAATCCATTTTTGTATACCTTAGTGAAATGCCCTAAGTGCAATGGGTATGCCCAGATAAAAGTAACATGCTCACTATGCCACTGGAACCAAGCTACACTTGACTAAAGAGGCCCAACCAGGATGAAACCAGTCTTGGTTTGCTTGTGTTCCATTTCAGGAAGGACCGGCCTGGCAGTTTGGGATGGACTGTTCCTATTGGAGCATGGTCAAGACTGATTTGCATATGGCTGTGTCGAAACTCAAGCATTCCATCCATCATTTTTTTGTTTTCTTCAGTTTTATAAGGACAGCACTGTGGAGATAGAGCTGTAGAGACTGTGGGAAGAGGCAGGAAATCTCCTTTACAGTACGCATAACTTTGAAATGACCCATTAAGCTTCAGGAAGTAACACATTCAAATGTGGAGGTAACATAATGAGAAGTGCTGGTGATTGTGCAATACAATTTCTCAATAAAGTTGACTGTGGCACAGGTTAGTCCATGTCTTTGGGGGGTTGTGTGTGCCTGGAAAGAGTTAGTGTAATGCAGTGGCATAACAAAACTTGAGGGGGCCACCCTGCAAAGTACATCAAGGTGGCCCTCCATGCTCCGGATCCAGTCAGGAGCGCTCAGGCCAAGGGCCCGCTGGCTGTGCACAGTGCCGGAAGGGGCCCCCTAGTGGTTGGGCCACCCCACACCACTGGGGCTATTGTTATGCCACTGGTGTACAGTAATGGTTGCACATCGCTCCATTTGAATTCAAGCATCACCTGTGCTGGGCTTATCCATCCCTCATAAGCCAGTCAAGAGGCACACACTCTACCTGCATCTCTAGTGGGGCATGTACCCCGTAATGAGCAAGAACCCTGGTGAGCACATGAGGCATGACCGAGTTTTAAGAGAACAGCAAGCAGTCTCTTAAGAGAATTTGTTAAAGGCATTTTATAGAACCTAGCATGGAGTGACCAAAGGAGATGGTGCAGCTCCTGTTAGCGCTATGGCCAAGGCAACGAAAGAGGTCTTGTGACGATGCGCAACACTAGGTAAATTGGGACTTTCCTCTCTGGTGCAAGTCAGTTGGCACCTGAAGAAGAGAGGTTGGAGTTTCTGAGCACAGCAGTGCAACTTGCTCATGAGAGAGCCTCACTCATGTCTTGGATTCTAGACCTGGGTGTCGAAGTGGAGCAGTGCTTAATTCGTAAAAATGTAAGGCCGCTGCAGCTGGCACCACCCAATGCTGCTGCCAGCGCTGCCACATGCCAGAACCAGCGCCGTCCTCTAACCTTCACGTCCTTACAAATGTGATAATTTGGGCTATAATAGCTCACCCAAAACTGTAAAAATTACCCAGCTGGTATTATTCTTAAGTACTCTGTTTATGTACTCATTTACAAATTAATGACACAGTGCCACCATGTGTTACACTATTAGAGTGCTGGTGTTAAGAAATAGGTGCCAGTGGCGAGCACTAGAAAACACCGGCACAAATTGAGCACAGGAGTGGAGGAGCTGGATATGTAAACTTAGACATTATAAAGGAAGTTAGTAAAATGATGTTTGTCATGAGATGTTTCATGGGAGTGTACTCCATGGGTGCAATGTGTGAGAAGAGAAGTACCATGTCATAAGAGGTTACAAGGGGAAGTACCCCAAGGAATGAAAATGTGTAAAATATATTACCCGTATGATGTTTGATTGTGCTCTGGAACCAGTTGTCTTTCTGCACATATGGGAAGATTTGTCTGGAGTGTGGTACAGGAGGAAGAGTACGATGGTGGTTGTTTTGAGGTACATTTTATTCAGTTCAATGGAGTCAGTTGCCGTTGTGTTTGAATGGTAGTGTTTGATGTAGCTCTTGTGTGCTGTAGGTGGTTACTTCTTTACCTGCTGACAGAGTCTGGTGTCAATGGTTGTATTATGGTCTTCCCAATTGCTTTTCAGTATCTGTCTACTGGAGGCTGTCATCATTGTGTTCAGAAGACACCCCAACTTTTTCTGATGCAGTTTCCAGAGGGCATGGTGCCAGGTACAGGTTAGGTGTTTTTTTGGCTTGGCACTTGGTCATGTTTGTTAACCATCTAGTTTGACAAATTGTGGGCGTGTTGGAGTGCTGATGTGCACTTGTGTGTGAGTATGAGGTGCAGTGTGTTATCCTAGTGGGGTTGTGTGATTGGCTCGTGGAAGATGTAGAAGGTGTCCGATTTTGTGGTGCTGTGAAGTTTAATAAAGTGAGGTGGATGTCTGAGGTCATTGGGCCTGATTCACAGAACTGACTTACGACAAAATCCTAAACTTACTACCATTTTGGTATTTACAGAATGAACTTACTCATTTTGGTATTCACAGAATGAACTTACTCATTTTGGCATTCACAGAATGAACTTACTCATTTTGGTATTCACAGAATGAACTTACTCATTTTGGTATTCACAGAATGAACTTACTACCATTTTGGTATTCACAGAATGAACTTACTACCATTTTGGTATTCACAGAATGAACTTACTACCATTTTGGTATTCACAGAATGAACTTACTACCATTTTGGTATTCACAGAATGAACTTACTCATTTTGGTATTCACAGAAGGCACTTACTCATCAATGAGTAAGTGCCTTCTGTGAATACCAAAATGTGTAAGTTACACAAAATGAGTAAGTTACACAAAATGTGTAAGTTACACAAAATGAGTGAGTTACACAAAATGTGTAAGTTCACACAAAATGTGTAAGTGCCTTCTGTGAATACCAAAATGAGTAAGTTCATTCTGTGAATACCAAAATGAGTAAGTTCATTCTGTGAATACCAAAATGGTAGTAAGTTTAGGATTTTGTCGTAAGTTACTTTTGTGAATCGGGCCCATTGTGTGTAAGAGTAGCTGTGATGTTACATTTTGTGCTAGCAGCTAGTCTGGTGAACTTTCCGTTGTGCTGATGTATGGTAACTCTTCTGTTTTTGTTTCGTTTGTGCCTTGAATGTGTAGACTTTGGGATGACAGGGAAACTCTTTGTTGAAGGAATCTTTTGGATTTAGTGTTCCGTCTGTCTTTTGACTGAGCATCTGTGACTGCATGACCTGCATGCATAAATGTTGTATGGTTTCATTGTGAGTGTGCAGACATGTGGTGGTAGGGCCTCATGTCTGAAAAAGTCACAAGATAGACACGTCTTAGACCGTTGTGCATTGGTAGTCACAACCTAGTTGTTGTTTCTTTTGTTTGACATGAGGTGTTGGGAACCTCATGTCCTGACCTGTCACAAATTTCTGTGGCTGCTATTTGTTGTCTTTGTGTGTCTGCATTGGTATTGGAGTGTTTAACAGGTTGTGGTAGGGTAAATGTGTAAGTTAGAGATGTTGGAGATTGTGTGATTGTGAATGACTGTCCCTGTACTTTATATGCAAAGGAATCGCTGTTCTTTGCTTTGTTGTTTGTTAGAAAGGGAGTTGTGCAGTATTATGTGTGTCCCCATTCCCTGCATGTCTGAGCTGGTGAATGATGGAATATAATGTTGGTGTGTGGTCTGGAATGGAAGACAGGGCAAGGGACAGTTGGAGGGAGGATGACGCTCTGAGAAGATTCAACTGTTGCTTCTGTAACCTAAGAGTCTAACATGAATAAAATATTTTACCTCCAAGCAAGTGGCTCCAGACTAATTTATAAAAGACCCTGCACTACAACTTCATCACACCCCCAAGCGACTGTTGGTGTTCCTGGCAGGTTAGGTTGATCCAGATTGTTGTGCCCAGACCCCTCAAACACTTCAGTATTTGTAAGTCCCACCTCAATGTTTGTCCAAGCCAAGAATATTTTATAGACTGCTTTCCATCAGATTCTGCTACCAAGGTGACCAATGTGCAGTAAGCTAGTTAGGGCTTGGAGCACATTTTGCCATATGACTGTGGCAAGTATGGTTGGACATGGTATGACTGATTAAAATGGAAACTTCTTTTTTTTAAAGTTATGCATAGCTAACCTTTTGAGATCCTGGAAGCGTGTATTCTACCTCATGAAGGGTAATTACATATACCTGGTCAATGTGTCAATTTTCAGTACAATTTTGAGCATGTTGAGTATTGGGGCCCCTGAGGTCCTTCACTCCTGAGGACCAAAGTTGTTCGCACTCCATTCTGGAGCCCCATCAAGCATGTCTTCTAAGCTGTTACACCAGTGTAGATGATCCATGGAAAACACATCCATGGAAAACTGATATGGCTAGTTATGTGTATCCTTCCACGGCTAGCTACGACTTGGAATAGAGTAGTGAGCGGTAGCCCTTATTATCCAATCAGAGACTCAGAGGGTTATTGTTTGCTGGCGTGATATGCGTCTGAACACATGTGAGCACTTACTGTGGTTTCTCAATCGCAATGTTGTATCATTCAGAATTCTAGTATACAGAAAACGACCTGAAACAGTAGTTGCCATTAGTATCAAACTAGCAATGGAGATCACTCCAGAGAACGCAAAATGCCTAACATGGCCATCTGTCTTTGTTGCATTTTTCTAAATATAGTGTTTACATCGATAACCAGCCTGCCAAATACTTTAACATTATTAAATAAGATGTACCCTCAGCCCAGTCCCTTCAAGCTTTCTGCCTGTGTGGAGGGAGCAGCCTGTGTGGGCAAGAACCCAAGACATCTGTTCGGCTGCTCTGAGCTGCTGTGGCTTTATGGGCCCTCCGCCTCTTTATAAGACTGATGCGTCACCACATACAATAGCTAAAACTCAATCACAAGCTGACAGACACTGTGGAGCAACACCGTGTGAGAATCATCTGTTTTGGGTTGCACAAACAGACACAAATTGCGCAACATTGTTTGTAAACGCATCGTATGCAGATGATATGAGAATGATCGACCAGGTAAACGCAAATAGCATCGGCTCGCGTGGCACTGGACGGGATTTAATGTCGTGCGTGTGAAGGCTGGGGGGCAGTGTCTTTTGTACAAGACTTCACACACAGACGACTACACTAGAGTAAATGACATGATTTGTGTGTTTTGTGGCTGTTATACATACTTTGCATTGGAAAATCATGCAGTTAGTATTTACACAATGTTAGGTCGCTGTATTTTGCATGACTTTAATGCAGGTGGATTGCCGTTGAATTCTATGGGTATTTGAGCAGTTCCTGTTACAGAACACATACTTTCTGTAACTTTGCATACATTAATAGGGGTTTTTAGCTTCATGTCCCAATGATGTTTAGCACTGCGCTGGTAGAGATTTTTGACACGAAAAACCCTTTGCGTGTTATGTTATGTTATAATGTATTTATAACGCGCACGGATACTCTGGAGTGTCCCGGCGCGGAAGCCAGTATAAAGGAGACAGAAGGGCATGGAACGCGGCTGGGTGTTAGTTAAAGAGCAGGGTTTTTAACTGCTTTTTGAACAGCCTAAGGTCTTGGGTGTTTCGCAGTTCGTAGGGAAGGGCATTCCAGGCTTTAGCCGCCTTGAAAGAGAGGGAGCTCCCCCCCGTCCTAGCAAGGCGGAAGCGTGGTATAACGGAGAGGCATTGCCCTGCGGACCGTAGATGTCCATGAGGCACATAAAAATCAAATCGTCTTCTGAGATAGGGGGCCCAGATTTATATAGGGCGCCATGGGCAAGAGTGAGCCCCTTGAACAGGACACGCTGTCTCACTGGGAGCCAATGCAGATCCCGAAGATGTTGTTTTGTGCTGGACCTACCTGGAATGCCCAACAGCGCTCTTGCTGCTGCATTCTGGATGGTCTGTAACTTTTTTAGCTGATAACCAGGAAGGCCAATGTATAAGGCATTGGCGTAGTCTAAACGCGACAAGATGAGAGCGCGAGTCACCATTTCTTTTGCTGATCTGGGCAGCAGTACCAAAGGGGATGATGGACGGAGCGCTTGAGCAAATCAAACACTCACCCCCAGTCAACTGATCTGGGTTTAATCCATCATCATACTTTAGCTCACTCCACCACCCCAGTTCAGACATGGCCATATGCAAATCAGTCTGACCCTGTGCCTCATGGGAACAGTCCAGCCCGAACTGCCAAGCCATGTCTTCCCTGGACCGGAAACAAGCATCCTGGGACAGGTTTCTGGCTATTCAGCTGTCATCAGCCAGGCTAGCTTGAATCCAATGGCAAAGTGAGCAAGGGACCCACGTCTGGGCATACCCTGCCAACTTAGGGCGAACAAAGCGATACCAAAGGGGATGATGGACGGAGCGCTTGAGCAAATCAAACACTCACCCCCAGTCAACTGATCTGGGTTTAATCCATCATCATTCTTTAGCTCACTCCACCACCCCAGTTCAGACATGGCCATATGCAAATCAGTCTGACCCTGTGCCTCATGGGAACAGTCCAGCCCGAACTGCCAAGCCATGTCTTCCCTGGACCGGAAACAAGCATCCTGGGACCGGTTTCTGGCTATTCAGCCGTCATCAGCCAGGCTAGCTTGAATCCAGTGGCAAAGTAAGCAAGGGACCCACGTCTGGACATACCCTGCCAACTTAGGGCGAACAAAGCGATACCAAAGGGGATGATGGACGGAGCGCTTGAGCAAATCAAACACTCACCCCCAGTCAACTGATCTGGGTTTAATCCATCATCATTCTTTAGCTCACTCCACCACACCCAGTTCAGACATGGCCATATGCATATCAGTCTGACCCTGTGCCTCATGGGAACAGTCCAGCCCGAACTGCCAAGCCATGTCTTCCCTGGACCGGAAACAAGCATCCTGGGACCGGTTTCTGGCTATTCAGCCGTCATCAGCCAGGCTAGCTTGAATCCAGTGGCAAAGTGAGCAAGGGACCCACGTCTGGGCATACCCTGCCAACTTAGGGCGAACAAAGCGATACCAAAGGGGATGATGGACGGAGCGCTTGAGCAAATCAAACACTCACCCCCAGTCAACTGATCTGGCTTTAATCCATCATCATTCTTTAGCTCACTCCACCACCCCAATTCAGACATGGCCATATGCAAATCAGTCTGACCCTGTGCCTCATGGGAACAGTCTAGCCCGAACTGCCAAGCCATGTCTTCCCTGGACCGGAAACAAGCATCCTGGGACCGGTTTCTGGCTATTCAGCCGTCATCAGCCAGGCTAGCTTGAATCCAGTGGCAAAGTGAGCAAGGGACCCACGTCTGGGCATACCCTGCCAACTTAGGGCGAACAAAGCGATACCAAAGGGGATGATGGACGGAGCGCTTGAGCAAATCAAACACTCACCCCCAGTCAACTGATCTGGGTTTAATCCATCATCATTCTTTAGCTCACTCCACCAGCAGTGGCAGGAATTTCCTAAGTAATTTCACTGCGCCAAAGCACACACCGACCAATTTCTTTATCTGCGGTGCGAATCGGAGGTCCTTGCTGAACCAGACCCCCAGATTCTTCACTGGGCTCCCTGTTGACTTAGGCATGGGGTAACCCGTAGGCCAGAGGTCATCCCTAAAGTGCGAAGGGAAAGACCCATACAGGAGGACCTCGGACTTGTCCTCATTGCATTTAAGTTGAGCTCCCGCCAGCCATTTAAAAACTGCTACAAGACAGTTTTTGGCTGAAACAGGGGACAGGTCATTATCCTTCCACGTAAAGAGGAGCTGGGTATCATCTGCATAAGCTATGATCTTTGCACCCAGCTCCTCCGCCAGATGGATAAGAGGCGTGACATATACATTAAAAAGAAGAGGGCTCAAGGTTGAGCCCTGGGGGACTCCTGTAGTCACCTTTCTTGATGCTGAAGAAAACGGAGGCAGCCATACCTGCTGTGTCCTGTTCTCTAGGAAGGATTTAATCCAATCCCATGCCACGCCAGAGATTCCAATATTGGAAAGACGGGTCAAAAGTTGGCGATGTGGCACCGTGTGAATGATTGTCAACACTTTTGTATATGTCGCTTTACGTCACACGAGCTACTGTGCGAAATCTCAGCCTTACTTTCTACTAAGATAGTTCAAATGCTATCAAGAGCTTACAGGCATGAACAAATAGCAAAACATAGTTACATCAAACGTTCATTTATTATGAAAGGTGCTAAAAAGTCACTTGTACATGCATAAAACTTCATATTCAGTCTAAAATGAAAACGCAGGAGTGAGCTAAATACGGTATGATGGCAGCATTGCTATGCCTGCTAAAACTTTTCACATTGTTAACAGAATTACTAGAGAACGAATAAAAGACATCCGCCTGTCAAGTCAAGTCAAGTCAATTCAGCTTTATTCGGTGTGAAATGTACAACCATAAAAGCATACTACAAGAACAGAAAAATATAACATATCAATAATTCATTAGAGGGAGCACACATAATTTATCAGTGAAAATATTAAAATTTCCCCTTATACACGGTTAAAATATATACACTTATTTAAAAAATACACAACTATATAACATTTAATATAAAATTTCTCATGTTTTCGAATGTACTTATTCTACAGGCTGTTTGTTAAATTAATTCAGTGTTAAACAGACCTAGTTATTCTCGTCAGGTTTCTCATATAATAATGCATCTAAATATGTTAGTTCTCTTCTTTTCCTGACTGCTTTTACAATAAAACGAATAACTGAACACACAGTTTTCATATTATCCAAGCTACATAGAAATATAAAAGCCTGTTTATAATCAAAGAGCCTGTTAGTTATAAACAGTGGTTTTAAAACAGTTTTCCTAATATCACTGTAGAAGGTACAAAATAATAAAAAGTGCAACGTGGACTGTGGGGTGTTTCCATTACACGGGCAATTCGGTAAATTATAGGACCACCTTTCCTTATCGGAAAATGCAATTAGGTGATGTAAAGTACCAAGTCTAAGCCTTGTTAGGTAATATCTGTGTTGGGTATTCCTTACTAGGGTTAGGTATGTTTGTATACCCTCCACCAAGGGAATTTCACAGTAAGTAGTAACACTTCGCTTCTGTCTTGTATCATCATGTCTGTCTTGTTCGCTGGCCAGGGTATATCTCAACTTCAGATCTTTCTTACTTATATCCAGAATAGACTCTGGATCCGTTTTATTAAAGTTTAACTTGCAATATTTAAATAGATTAGAGATATGCTCTAGCCAGGGAATTTTTTTACAGTGATCGAGGGCCAAACAGTCCTTTATCAGATCAGTTGTAAATTTGGTCTCCTTTTTGGCCCATAGCCCACGCCAGAATGTAAGTCCTGCAATATTTATAAAATCACTAATGTATGATACCAACAGTTCTTTATGTATTATAAAATTGGCTGTGGAATTCGGGGCAGCCAATACTCTTTTTAAAAATGTATTCTCCTGTGTTTGTAAGGACATAATATTTGCTCTTCCCCATATCGCTGACCCATGGCATACACCTGTCACACACTTAGTTCTATATAGAGTGAGAATTTCCCTCATGGGTTTATTTCCCATTTTTGCCGCAAATCTGAAAATTCCTTCAATTATTCTTAGAAATTTCAGATTGCATGAGTCGATATTTGGTTTCCATGAGTCCTTACTGTTAAATAGAAGACCGAAATAGGAGAACGTTAGCACTCTCCCTATAACTACTCCTCCAGCGTGATGTTTTTTATGCTTCAACTTAGATTTTCCACATGTCATTACAAATGTTTTAGTAAGGTTTAACTTTAAATCCTTATTTGACATGAATTCAGCGAACTTCTCAATTAAATTTTGTAAGCCATTCGCTGTCCTCGATAAAAGGACAGCGTCATCGGCATAAAGTAAAACTGGAGTGTTGCGTGTTCCAACTTTTGGGGTATCTGCGTTTTCATTTTGTAAATAGGTATCTATATTATTAATATATAAAGAAAAGAGCAGTGGCGCCAGTACACAGCCCTGGCGTATTCCCCTTGTAACTCTAAATCCTCGGTACATTCACCCTTTGTTCCAAAACGTACTCTTGAGGTTAAAAATGAATAAATTTGGGACAAATATATAATGATATCATTGGGTGCTCCTTGCTCATTCAGGGTTTGCCACAATTTGGTATGATTGACGAGGTCAAACGCACTTGTTAAATCTACAAAGCAAAGATGAAGAGCCCCCTCCTTAGCAAGAGTATATTTTCCTATAAGTAATTCCAAATTTAAACACTGTTCTACAGTTCCAATTCCCCTTCTGAACCCATACTGAGCTTCAGAAAGAATATTATGTTCGTTTGCCCATTCTTCCAACCTCCCCAGAAGAATACGTCCCATTAATTTCGAGGTTGAGTCCAGAAGGGATATGGGTCTGTAACACTTTGCCTTCCCTCTAACTCCTTTTTTAAAAATTGGTACGATAATGCTTTCTGCCCAAGATGCAGGCAGAAAACCCCTTATCTCTACGTTAAAAACCTTTAATAGGATCGGAGTCCAATAATCCATATTACATTTAAAAATATCGATGGGTACCTCATCTGGGCCAGCGGCTTTTCCGCTAGCACTTTTATGGAGGGCGATTTTAATTTCTTCAGAGGTAATTGGTAAGATTTCTACGGGGTCAACTAAAATAAAATTACTATTCTTTATTTTTCAAATTTTTACTGCTTCTTGTTTAAAAATACTCTCAAAGTGGGTAATCCAGTCTTCAGGGGGAACAGCTATTGCTATTCTCCCTGTTGCATTATCTTTAAAAAATGGGTGATCAATTGTTTTCCAAAATAGGGCCGCATTTCTTGTTTCTGCGGCCTCTACTAGGCTTGCCCACGCATCCTCACGTATTTCACCTTTTCGTTGGTTTAAGGTTCTCCTATAATCCTTCCTTGGGTTACTAATTTTAACGTTATCCCTAGGTTTTATTTTTAGGGCTGTTTTCAGATCTCTATTTAATTTGGAGCATTCTCTATTAAACCATCTTGGGTTATTATCACAGGCCTTATGCTTCTTTTTAAATGTTAAATCACCCGCTATCTCCATAGTAATATTACTAAAAGCGTTTATAGTTTCTACATCTGTTGAAAAGTTATTCATGCAGATACTAATTTCCTTTTGTATTTTCCCTTTTAGGTTATTTAAAAAGCTTGTTGGATCTACACTTGACCACTTAATGGATGCTCCATTTTTTCCTTGAGGTTTTAGTTCTGAATTTGAGGCTTTTCCCCTCAATTTTTGTGAAAGGTTAAGCCTCAACGTCAGTATTAGTGAGTGATGGTCGCTATGCAGTGTTTCTGTAATTGAGCATTTTTCCACCAAACCCTTGTATTTTATAGATATAATAAAATGATCAATACTTGATGCTGATCTACCTCCTACATACGTATGTTTCGCTACTTCTCCCTCTAGAATTTCGGGTTCTATAATCGCTAGATTATATTTAGAAATACTATTATTTATTTCTTCCCCATAAGCGTCATGTGGGAAATGGGGAATTTGGTCTCCAAAGTAATCGCTGAACCCACATTGTTCACCTACCAAAATGGCACAAGTTTCACAGTTAAAATCACCCGCCAAATAAGTGTATACTCCCCTCCCAATTCCTTTATAAAAAGCTCTAGATCTTCCTCTAGGGCCTTAATTACCATTGGTCTAGTAACATCAAAAATATTGTTATAAAAATTAATTAACACCATTGTCTGTTTCCCTTCCGAATAAAGTTGTATCAATTGATAGTATTGTGACTTGGTATTGACTTCCTTTACTATTAGAGGCGCAGTTACAGCTATTAATGTCGCTAGGCCTCCTTTTGCTCTCCCCCTTCTAGACGGGCTAGCAATACAAATTACTTTTAAAACATTTTTAAAAAAAGTTCAGTAGTCCATGTTTCCTGGATCATGATTACTTCACATCCCTCTATCGTTTCAAGCCAGTCGTCATTAGTTATCTTATTTTTAACTCCTGCTACATTCCAGGACATGATATTAGTAGCTTTGTGATTTTGTACAATTAAATAGTCTCCAGCAGCCCCCTCCATATCCCTAGAAGGGGTATCCTCCCTGATAATAGGGAAACATTTTGTACATTAATAAGTATTTGTGGACATAAGCCACCTTCTGGCTTGTTTACCATCGGGGTGTGTAGTGGGGTTCTAATAACATCAATTTCTGTGTCCTCCCTATGTCAATCAATCTCACTACAGGATTGTAATGGTTCATACCTATTGTATGTAGGAGCATTTATCGTGGATCTATACACATTAGGATTAGAACCATTGACTTTGTTGTTCTTATTGGTTATCCTGTAAAAATAGCCCAGCGGGACAGCAGTTACATCTTCAACTGTATTAGGATTCATTGCTGCGACTTTATATGCAAGTACCTCCAACAAATCTCTTACCAGTTCCCTGCTACGAACGTTTATTACTATGCAATCTCCTACGCATTGTTTCATGGATCTACCCACCCATCTCACCCTCATCAGCATTATTATATTTCTTAGTAAGACATTTCTATCCATATTTGTATTTGCTGTGAACCAATATATCACTTTGTTTTTTAATGTCTTATAAGACTCAAGCTTCTTATCCTCCAACCTGGTCACATTTTTGAGTATGATAACATATGGTGTCGCCTGCGGTGGAAGGTGTAAAGAAGCTAACTGTCGGAACTCATCCTTGTTAGTGTCTGTATTCGCAGATCTGCTTGAGTCAACCATTTTCTTGGTTTCTTTAGGGCATATGGGGGGGAATTGCTGTACATTTGGTGGCCTTTGGTTTTGTGCAGATTGTATATTTTCCCCTGTAGTAGGCTTAGTCGAACTTTGTTTTGGCTGAACAACAGTTAGGGCTTCTTTTTGCCTTGGTGTTGATTTATCACTCATAGATGGTAGGCTAGAATTTTTTGGAGTGATAAATCCCGTTACCAGGTCCATTAGGAGGTTACATCTTTTTGGACCAATTTAATCTCTGACATTACTCGGCGTTCAATATTGTCCAGTTTAGAATGCAGTTTTTAAATAATGTCTCGAAATTATGGATCGCTTGATCATTTCCTTTTAGATTTTCCCCCTCCTTTAGTCGTTTATCTGACCTACCGCCTTTGTTTACCTTCTGGTTCGGTCTAGGTTTCCCACTCTTACTGTCATCACAGCTAGGTTTTGATTTCGGCAGTTGTTTAGCTTTTTTTGCTGGTGGTGTTACTAAATGTAAGTTATCCGATAGGGCTGTAATTTCCAGCGATGTTGTTAGTATACACAGATTATCTGATTTCCTGGATATGGCCTTTTTATTCACAGATTGACTACCTGGCACAACCTCTAGTTCTATAGGCTTCTCTTTACCAATGGACACCTGATTCGTGGGCTCACAACAGTCTTCTAGGGTCTCGTGTACCGATACCATCAAGGCGGCATCAAGTGCTGTTTTTGTTGCCGCCAATTGTTCCTCCACGAGAACAATCTCACTGTCAATCCTTCCCACATCAGATTTTAAATACTTCGTGATTGGCATATTATCTGTATGCGGTTTTCCCGTGGAGTACGGTTGCTTCCTTTTGCCCATTTTCCTGCGAGTAGTGAAACTTAAACAATAAGAATGTTTTAAAGCAAACGATGGATCACCTTACCAGGCTTCTCCGTTGTTCTTTTTATATACAGCCAAGGGGGCTGGCCCTGCCCTGCCTCTTCCTGTCGCAGACGGGCCCGCCCTTGGCCCGGGCTTCGCCCGCGCGCGTCCCGCGCTGCGGGAGGCCCTGGAAGCTTTTCAAAGCGCCTCCTGGCGCACAGGCAACGCTGGCAGCAGCGCGACGGCGCTACAACCAGCAAGGGACACTGGGAGATGGAGTCCTTGCTCCCGGCCCGCTCCGCACAGCACCGCTGTCTCCCGGTCCGTAGCCCCCAGCAGGGGGTGAAGCAGGCTGCAATTGGGCGTCCCGCCAGGCAGCAGGTGTATCCGACGGGTATGGTGGTACCAGGATAGTAACCAAAAGATCGTCTGGCAGAACTATCATGTCCGAGACGAAGTTTACCAAAAATATCACCCCATTTAATGTAATACCAGAAAATCTTTACCCCATGGGCAGGAGCGGCCCGAGCAGGTAAGAGCGGTGAGGCCGGGGTGGGGGGGAATTCAACAGACGAACAGGAAGGAAAATTAAATAAAGAATTACTTTTCCTTCGTCGTCGTCTGTCCCAAATGAGAAACATTTTTTAAAAAAAGAATCATCTTCCCACTTGGGCTGCTATTAACCTAGCCATGGCCACACTACCTCCCCAGTCCGGGTGTCGGCCTTTGTACAAAATTGGGAAGGCATGGAAAGGACCCTCTGGTGCTGTCATTTTTATCAGAAGATTTAGGGGAATGCTGGGTGGAAGGAAGTGTGTGGCTCTCTGCAGATTCCATGATCCACAGCTACCCACTTTGCAAAAAACTGGTCCGTTCTGAGTGGAAAAATGTGTTGTATCCATGTTGTGTTTTGGGCCTTTTCCTTTCGCGGGTACTAGACCTACCCAAGCAAGTGAAGTACCATTTTTATCAGAAGACCTAGGGGAATGCTGGACTGAAGGGCGTTTGTGGCTCCCAAAAGATTAAAGAACTTTCCATGATAGAGATATGAGGACAATGTGTTTTTTTAGCCAAAGTTTGAGGTTTGCGAGTGGTTCTGGGTAAAACAACCTGGTGAGAGCCACACAAGCCACGCCATCCTGGATTCCTCTAGGTGTCTAGTTTCCAAAAATGTACAGGTGTGCTAGGTCTCCCTAAGTGCCGGCTGAGCTATGGCCCAAAATCCACAGCTACCCACTTTACAAAAGACAAGTCAGGTCTGAGTGGAAAAATGTGATGTATCTATGTTGCGTTTTGGGCAGTTTCCTGTTGTGGGCAATAGGCCTATGCACTAGGCCTACCCACACAAATGAGGTACCATTTTTATCGGCAGACTTGGGGGAATACTGGCTGGAGGGATGCTTGTGGCTCCCCAAACATTCCAAAACTTTCCATCACAGAAATGTGAGGAAAATGTGTTTTTTTAGTCAAAGTTTGAGGCTTGCAAGGGATTTTGGGTAAAACAACCTGGTGAGAGCCACGTAAGTCACCCCATCTTGGATTTCCTGGTTTCCCCTTGGTGTCTATTTTCCAAAAATGTACAGGTTTGCTAGGTTTCCCTAGGTGCTGGCTGAGCTAGGGCCCAATATCACAGCTACCCACTTTGAAAACGAGTCAGTTTTGAGTGGAAAAATGTGATGTATCCATGTTGCGTTTTGGACCGTTTCCTTTCGTGGGCACTAGGCATACGCACTTAAGTAATGTACCATTTTTATTAGAAGACTTGTGGGAGTAGTAGGATAGAATAATAGGATGTTTGTCATTACCAATTGGATTTCCCTGCATTTGTGCCTTCCAAATGTAAGCCAGTGTGTAAGAAAGAAGACATTTTAATTAATACCCTCTAAATCATATGCTCATACGGGTACCCACAAATTCAAACCACTGCTCCTAAACTCCACATCTTGTGCCCATTTCAGAAATACATAGGTTACCCCTGATACCTATTTTTCACTCTACATATTTCACCATATGAATTGGTCTATACTCAGCACACAATGAAAACCCATTGTACGGTGCAGTTCAGTTGTTGGGTCTGGTGAATGTAATGGTACATTGATTTTGGAAATCGGCCATCATGATAAAAAGTTACTAATGAAAAGATTGTCACAAATAGCTGTTTTTTCCTACTTATTTTCAAAATTTCTATATTTCAATAGTTAGTTTCTTTGGGTAATCCATGAGGAATCTACACATATGACCCCTTGCTGAATTTGGAATTTTGTCTACCTTTCAGAAATATATAGCTTTCCTGGATCATCCTTGAGTTTCATACTGGTTTCCACCACAAACTGGAAGTATGATGAAAGCAGAAACAATAGGAAAAATTGGCTGCCTCTTTAAAAAATGTCAAAACTGTGCTAAAAATTAGGTTTTTTGATTAAGCTCACCATACTTCTAAAAGCTGGGAAGATGGTGACTTTAGCACAACAAACTGTTTGTTGATGCCATTCTTATGAGAAAAACCAGACACTTTTATACAGAACACTTTTTTCCTATTTTTCCCCAAAAACTCAAATTGTAGCTCTATTTTAGCTATTTTCTCGGTCCCCTCCAGGGGAATAAACAATCTTTGGGTACCTTTAGAATTCCCACGATGTTGGAAAAATGGGACGCAAATTTGGCGTGGATACCTTACGTGGACAAAAAGTTACGGAGGCCTGAGCATGTACTACCCCAAATAGCCAAAAAAAGGGCTCAGCACAGGAAAGGACCAACAGTTAAGGGGTTGAAAAGAAATGCTTCTTATTTGTGAAAGCATATGCATGGATGAAGGTTTGCTGCCCCTTTAAAGCCTCCATCCAAGCATTAAAGGCCAATTATAGTGGTTCACAAATTGTAACTTGAATAATTCTTCTTCACAAGCAGGTTGTTTGCAACCCCTGCCAAGAATATATTCCCATTCGCAAACCAGTTGGTGTGCAAATTTCACATCCCTGGTTTACAAGCGAGACTAATACATCTGGTCCTATATTTTTTATAACATTGACCCTCATATTATTGTTATTGTTTGTTTACTTTAAGAAGTCAATGGAGAAGAGGAGTCAGACAGAAAAGCTTTATGCATCTTTTTGGGCCCTCTTCACAAAGTTAATTCAGTCGTAAACATATTTTTACGGCCACATTTACCATTCTCAAGCCTGCCAGTACTTCACAAAGGGATTCTAGGCAGGAAACGTGAGACGTCTGCCACAAGGGATGGGAAGTGAGGCAGTGCTTGCTTAGGATATTTCAGAAATACCACAAACATGTACATTTGTGGACGATCCCTAACTCTGGTCAGACTGTTTCCCGCCCTGAAAATGGTCACAGATTTACTCCAGTAACTCTCTTTCCAGAGTGAAAAGGGAAATGGGTGACCATTCCCAGATTTTATAGGGCTCTAAGCAAATGTTTTTCTTCATGGCGAAAAATGTTTACCCGCAGAGAGAAAACCGTGTGGCACCTGTCACCTTCTATGAATCACCCTCACCCTCAGAGCAGTGGCGTTTCGTGTGGACTACTACATAAAATGGATTACTAATAAAGACACCTTTTCAAGCTTCAGAGGGCACATAACCGTGCTGCTTGGTACATAATTAGTCTAGGATGATCTGCTCACATCTTGTCCACATTAAGGCTTGCTTTTGGTATGCTATCAATTAGTTCCTGATCAAACAAGCATTTGCAATGCAATAGGTCTCGCGTTAGAGAGAGTTTGAGCTGTTGGCATAGTAAACGACACTGCCTTTAATTTATGTGTTTTGAAAACCTGCAAGCGGACCATAAACACGGACTTTGTACTTATAGTCCTGGCTTACAAGAAGCAAGGATGGCAATAAAAGAGGCGCAGTTACTGCCAGCCTTGCTTCTCGTAAGCAATGACTATAAGTGCAAAGTGTGTGTTTACGGTCCTCTTGCAGGTTTTCAAAACACATAAATAAAAGGCATTGTCATTTGCAATGCCATAGCCCAAACTCTTGCAAATGTGAGACCTATTACATTGCAAATGCTTGTTGCCTTCGCAGTGGAGAGGGTGAACGGTTAGCCTGGCTCCTTACCAGTGGCATAACGCAAAATATTGGGGCCTCCTGCAGAATGTGACGAGGGGCCCCTGAGTCAATGATAGATCACAGATATTCATTGGCCTTGAGCTGATTTGCGGCCCCCTAAACGTCTGGGGGCCCCTGAAGTGTTGGAGCGCCCTGTACTGCGGGGTAGGGTTGATAGGGGGTGGAGACGGGGGCTGGGGTTGTTCAGAGGCCTGGGTTCCGTCCCTGTTCCTAGCTCTGAAGTCAGGAGACAGCTTTTATTATTACTGTGGTGAGTTATGCACATGTAATCATGGCCTGTGCCTCCCTCTATGCCTGCTGTAATGAAGTGATAGGGGCCCCACCAGTGGCCCTGGCATTTAAAAAAGCGGCCTCCAAAGGCCCTTATCCAGCGGGGAAATACCCTATGAGTTACAAAGCAAGTTTGGCCCAGCAGCCCACAGGACATCCTGAGGCCGGAAGTGCTCTCTGGCAGTGGCCGAGGAGGTTTAACTTCACACTGGTTAACTCTGGGCAACTCGACCTACCTTCGCCTCGGCGAAGTTTCCCTACTTCACCTGATTTCACTATCAAAGAGTAAATGATTGCCCACCGTCAGGTATATATACACTTTTGTATATAGCCAACATTACCCAAAGGTGTTAGAGCGCTTTACACTGGTACTGTACTGTTGCATAAGGCACACAGATTACACAATCATGCAAGGCTGGGAAGGTGCCACATAACACTGAGGTAGGACCAAAGGTCTCAGGCCATTGAGGAGCGCTACGGCCATTCCAAGGTGCTAAAGCGCTTTACAATGGCACTGTAGGGTTAGATAAGACACACAGATTACACAATCATAATGAGGAGCAGAAAGCGCACACGTGCAATGCTGGGACATAGGCAAATAACACTGAGGTGGGACCGAACGTCTCAGGCCCCGGAGGATCCCTACGGACATTCCAAGGTGTTCGGGTGCTTTCTGACACATTCAGGCATCTCTGTGTGCATAGAAGCTCTATACAGCGCATTGCCAAGGGCATAGGCCCGAGCTCTGTATATACCGCCATTGAAACATGCAGCTGCACAGTCAGAGTCAATTACAACCACCAGTGAATTACAACGATATTTTGCACACCTGCCGAGTGCCTCTCACACCTCAGCTACGCTGTGCGCTGTCCCCCAAGACGAGAGCTCCCCTCTGGTCACTCACGCAGGGAACCACCCAGGACCAGTGCCCACCAGGTCCACAGCCAACTGTGTAGAATGCTACACATCCACAAATGTGCTTTGACAATCAAGAGTGCGGTGTGAAGCGCTATAATAATGCTGCAGTACATACTCAGGGCCAGTACAAGCCCCTGTCCTCTTTCTATGTTGCAGTCGCCTCCATGCTGGCCCACATGGCTCGCTGGCCCAGTCTGTCGGCTTCTGGTGAGACAGCCCAGCATGGTGCCGACTCTACGAGAAATATCCGGGATCTACGCAGGCAATAAAAACACGAACTTACTTGAGGGGCAGACAGCTGCAGTGCTGACACGTCTTGTGGTGAAATTCAGAACCTCAGGCCCAGTATGTCGGCTTCTGGTGAGACAGCCCAGCATGGCGCCGACTCTACGAGAAATATCCGGGTACTACGCAGGCAATAAAAACACGAACTCACTCGAGGGGCAGACAGCTGCAGTGCTGACGCGTCTTGTGGTGAAATTCAGAACCTCATTTCCCCTCATTTGCGAAATTATGAAACCCTCATAAACAAGCTGTCGCCGTTGCGAGAGTGAGGAATAAAGAGCTCACAGAGTAATTGAAGGAGACGGCATCACGCCGCAAGCAAAAGATCCAGTCCGGGTGGGCGGGGCCTAAAGAAGACAGGGCGGTCACCAAAAAGCCTCACTTTGAATCGGAGGCCAGCGTTTACCATAAAGGATGACGCCGGCCAATAGAAAGGATGGGAGGAGCTTCCACTCCACTTCCGAAATCAACTCGACGACAATAGATCTCGCAGAGCGAGCAGCGCATGCGCTGCAACGCTAGGCGAGACCTAAAAACGCTCAAAGTTCAAACTCTATGTGGAGTGCATAAATAACTGCATGGTCACAACTCAGGCTGTCTTTAAAACTTTTCCAGCCGTACATACCAGAGCCAGACTTCAGGTCAGCCTCCAGCAACCTCCTTATGATCCACAAGGATAACTACAAGTGCGTTGGTTGTAGACCGCTAGATGCCAAAGGTGTAACTATATTCGCTTCCTTTCTGGAAATGAGCACACATTGGTCAAAAGGTTATGACTGGCTATCTTTACTCTGGCTGTGTTCCTGGCACCATAACAGCCAACTGGAATAATTTTTCTTCTTTTAGGCTTTGACAGTTTGTACTAACGCATACTGGGGGGCACATTTACCAAGCAATCACACAACGCAGAGCAGTGTAGCAAGCCACCTTGTTGCGCTGCGTGATAGGGAAAGGGCAGGAATGAGCTGAATTTGACATTATATGGCGCAATTCTGTCTTTTTCCCTGTGCTGGCGCACAATGTGCTACCTTTCGCCATCCCAGGCACCCTTGCACCATCGTCCAAGGGTGCCTGCATTGTAAAGCAGGATTGTGTTTGCGCAGGAAGGAACTCCTTCCAGCACAAAAACTATCCTCTGAGGCATTTTCCTCTTTCTATATGTGCTGCAGAATGCAGCACATTAGAAAGAGGAGAAACAAGGAGAAATTAAGATATTTCTCCTCATTATGCCTCACCTGGGGAGGTGTGGCATTTGGCTCATTCCCAGTTCTACCAGTAATGGTAAATCTGGGAGTGTGCCAAAATCCACAGGTAGATGCATGGGAACACCCACGCTCCACCCATGGAACGCATCCCTGGGGCAGAGTAACACAACCCAGCGATTTGCGCTGTGCTGCGTTACTCTAGATTTATCAAGTCACGCAGGGCCACGTAAGGTGGCCTTGCGTGGTTTGATAAATCTTACTTAGTAGTTGCATCGACCTTGCACCCCAGTGCGTGGCACAAGGGCGGCGCAACACATTAATGAATACGCCCCTTAGAGAATAGCCGAAAGATGATTGAATGCCATCCTACCTCTATTAATTTTCTATGCCTCCCAAAGTTTAGTTTATTAAGACAAATGGAAAGTGACATAGTTGCTTTAATAAAACTGTTTATACTACATAATTAAACATAACCCCTGGGACTTAACACCTGCAAATAATGTTTTTTAAAAGAAAGTCTCCATTCTGTTCCATTCTTTTATTTGGAACTGAGTTGTTCTCAGCTCGTCACCTCGGAGGCTACATGAACCTAGCTGCTCACTCCTGCATTTCCCTTCTCGCCTGTCTCAACTGGCCTGACCTGAAAATGGGAGCTGCACTGAAACCTAGAGGGCTCCCTTTACATTTACTCATTCTCACGCATACATGGGAAGTGTTTTGCACATCTGAAAGTCATTTCATGGGTCATCCTGTGTAACAGGGGCTTCACCTACCAAGTAAACATAAGTACTGGCAACACTTGCTCGCACGTTCATACAATGAGCCTTTGTCTATATTTTTCTGACTTATGGTACCAAAATAGATATATTCGCATGGCTCATTTGATTCGTTCTTGTCATTACCATATCAATTCATAATAAAATGTCAGTGAACTTCTATCTACTTGCTGAAATAAATATTAACAATCTAATCTTAAAGGCAGATCCATAAGCTCCATAAGCGATAGATTTAACAGAATGTCAATCAGGGCACAAGTCGGGGGTACACGCAGATACACGGCGTACACCCACTCTTTTCACAGGGTGGACTCCGTCCCCCCTGCCAAGAAGTTGGGCTCCACAGAAATATGCTGAACTTGTCCCGGTGTAATTTTCAGACACCGGGACACGTTCAGCAGCACCTGCACGTGGTCTGCTTTCGATTCCCAGCAGCAACGTGCAGGCAGCAAAGGATCTTTTTTTCACCTCCAGCTGGGCCGAAGTTAAGGGGCCATCAGGCCTCCTTTTGTTTGAATATCCTGACTGGAGGCGGCCTGGAACCTCACACTTAAATTTAAATGCCATGGAGGGGAAACAAAGGCACACAGCTTGTTATCTCTTCACAAGTACTTAAGAGAGGCAGCTTTTGCCTTTATTCAGTCCCTGTATATAATAGATGCATGCACTGTATGAATGTCAGGTGTGTTGGTCTGTCCCAGTATTTACACAAATAACAATTTCAATAGCACTATTTTATTTCTTTTGTAGCGCCATGCAACCCAATGCAGGGTGTCAGAGCTCTTTACGTTAGATACACATTATACATTGACAATAAATCATGTACTTGTGTAAATCAATGTACAAGATGAGTTACATGAGACAGCAGGGGTTACAAGGTGTAGGAGTCACATGTCCTTCAGACCTCACTGTGGTCTTTTAGAAGGATTACAATTTACGAACTGCAGGTAACAAAAGGATCTCTGTGGTAAAAGCAGTAAC
Source organism: Calotriton arnoldi (assembly GCA_963921515.1). Classification (NCBI taxonomy): domain Eukaryota; kingdom Metazoa; phylum Chordata; class Amphibia; order Caudata; family Salamandridae; genus Calotriton; species Calotriton arnoldi. The sequence continues at coordinate 52,166 of CAWUFW010010373.1, read as the reverse complement.
CCACTTTACTATCTACATAAAATATATTCTGCCATCTGTGTGTTAGATGATGTGCTTCACAGGAGACACATTTACCTTCTCTACTACTTTGATTCAAATCTGGGACTTTACAAAACACAGATCTCTCCAGCAAGTGCATTAACCACCAGAGTTATCTCACGATTATTACTATTCCTACTTACTGGGCACCTTCACAGCAGATGCCTTAACCCAATCAAATATTTTAAAATGTAGACTTTGCAACCAATTAAGCATAACAGATCTACTACCATGCTTCTCCTTGTTGCCAATTTCTTTGTGGCAGGGTTTAAAAAAATAAATGTGTTAGTTGAGGCCCAGATTTTGCGTCGGGATTGCGCCACTTTTTTGGCACAACCCCAACGGCAAATCTCATTTGTTAAATCTCATAATGTGCTTAAATGTACTCATGTTATACCTGATAAACATATGTGTGAAGTCTTAATATCTGATGTCACTTCTTGTGATGTCACTTCCAGTAAGGTCACTTCCTGTGATGTCCCGTGCAATGTCACGCGTTGTGACATCATGCGCTGTGATGGCACGTGCCATGATTTCACTTGCATACTGCCTAACCTGGTTAGTCCCCCCTCTTCTTTTTTTAGGACTTGTGCCCTGATGTCAATGCATGTCAAAGCATGGTATACAGTCCATATTGACAAATGTAGCAATCTTGACGTCTATAGGTACTTTGCATATTGTCCCTAATCTTTCCTGATATTCAGTTATGAGATTTGCTACGGAATCAGCTTCAACTGGCCTGCATGGTCAAATTGAAATGTACTCATTGCCCTTGAAAACAATAAATATTCAGCAATATTGTTTACAGATATTGCATGATAAATTGATAATTGACCAGGATCTATATCTTGAAGCTTTTATCTACTAAGGGGCCCATTAGAAGTCAGCTGCTAAATGGGCTGTTATTTCTCGCCGAGCCCCACAGGGGGCATTGGTACCTAGAAGGGATTAAAAAAAAACATTCCAAGTTTTTGGGGACCGCCAGCATGCAGGAATCGCTGTGTCCATACTGATACCTACGTTTATTTGCCCCATATTTCGCTCGAAGACTTCACCCATTACGTCTCAGATTAAATAATTCAATGCCGCAGAGATACCGTGGACCTCATAATCGGGAGTTCAGTGGGCCTCGTGGTGAGGCCCTAAATCCAATTCACTTGAAGCAGGGAACAGCACAAAGGCACAGAGTTCCCAAGGAGCGTGCGCTCCTTCAACAACATATTTAGCAAACTACTTGAGAGAGCACGGGGAGAATGGTGGTTCTGCCACCTGGACTGTTCAGTGTGCGGCACCGATAAAAGCGCTACCTTGTACTCCGTGGCAGTACAAGATGGCAGCGCCATGTTGCCCAGCCTCTCACCCACCTGTCGAGGCTGCAAACAGCAGGAGTGAAAATGAATGTCCAAAAATATAAAGTCATTGGTGGTAAGACTGTTACCAGAAGGAGGAGGCAGACACCTGACTGTGCAACCTGAACATGAGAATAATTTATAGCGGGCAGCGAGTGATTTTTTGGGATGCTCAACTATCAAGAGTGCCCTTCCCTCTTGAAGGCTTCTCTTGCACAAAGATTTTTTTACATCTGTTCCGGTACTGGCCCCGCACAGCCATAAATGTGTGCCTACTCATTTACGAATCCTTAGAGTCTGGTGGTCAGTGGGGTGAAAGGAGAAGGACTGACCTTTCACAGGCAGGTTAATGTTAGTGTAAATGTCAGTACATACAACCTCCCACATCAGCATACCCCGGAGCCGGCCGAGGAAGGTTTGAGGAGGTTGGATTCAGTAGAGGAGTCTGGTGCCCTCAGTCGGGGGGTTTCCCAACCAGTCTTTCTTCTTTAACTCCCTGCAGCTCAACCTCATGCAGGCCTTACCTAGCACACTGTAAATTCAACCATATTTGTAAATACAGTTAAATGACCTGATACAAAACAAAAATGGAGAGGCAACGTCCCACAATCAGTTAATTAAATCCAAAATTACAGCACGATCATGTACAGAGGTGATGGACACTCAATTGGGATTATCTCGAGCTGATAGTGACATTAAAAATGATGTGTGGATGACCAAACAGGTCTCTTTGGATATTAATTATAGGATATAAGCCCTGAGGAAGCTCATGGTGTATGAGCGAAACGCGTTGGCTGCATGGCTGTATTTTAGGAAGAAAATTGGAAGCATAATAAAGGATTGAATTTTAACTACCATTGCTTCAAGACATCTGGCGCCTTAATTTTAATTTAATTAACATTTTGTGAGATGTTGCCCCTCCATTTTTGTACTATTTCACCAATTGGGGTGCTGGACAGCTGACTAAGGGAGGTGGGCAACTTGCTTGCTGAATAAGGGGAATTAACTGAACAGTGCAGTTGAGTAGTCCTTAGCTGTCTCAAGGTTGTCAGGTTGTCAAATAATCTGATAAACCCCAAACACAAATGATCCAAATACAGATCTGATATTGTCTGTTTTCCAATAATTCCCAGCTCATTGTCTACAACCTTACACATTCTGGACTAGGGGTTTCCAAGGTGGCGTGGAAGTTACACGATCCTAGTCAGGGACAGAGCTAGCTAGCCTCATTCCTACGGAATGGTGTAGGCTGACAACCATATTTAGCCTGACCATAGCAATTGCTGCCTGCCTCGCAGACTAGAACATCAGGCTGAACCTATTAGGAACTATTCTATTCTGTAGGTCTTATATAGCGCATGGCTACCCAGAGGCCTCCCTGCACTAGAACAGTCAGAAGGAAGTAAAACGCTGTGTAAGCCAGCACTCCGCAGGGCTAATTGCTGTATAGCCACGTTTTCAAGGCCTTGCGAAATGAAAGTTCGTTGGAGAGTACACGCAGTTCCACAGGAAGGGTGTTCCAAAGTTTGGGGGCCCGATAAGAGAAGGAACAGCCACCCCAACGGGATCTGCAAAACTTAGGAACCTGTAGTAGATGAGCTGAAGAAGATATGAGTGGCCTTCCAGGACAGTAGAGAATGGCTAACGGTCTTAGTAAGACGTGGCCTTTCTCGTGAAGCAGTCTGTGCAGGATGCAGAGGGTCTTAAACTGGACACTCTGCTCAATTGGGAGCCAGTGAACGTCCTTTAAAGCTCTTTTTACAAATTGATGATTCTGGACATTCAATTGAACCCGAGCAGCATCATTCTGCATAAGCTACAGTTTCTTTATGACATAGCTGGGGGAACCTAGATAGAGAACATTGCCATAGTCGGGGGCATGTGAGATAATAAGAGCCTGGACAATTAATCTTCGAGCAAGAAAGGGAAGCACATTCAGTACCTTTCTAAGCATTCTCAGGATGACAAAGCAATCCATAGTGAGATGGGCATCTAGCCACATTCCACGTCTCTTGATCACCTCCTTAGGACTGGGGAGACTCAACAGGCAATCTGGCACAAAGGGTGAAGGCCTTTTATTAAAGTTGTTGCCCAGTATCATCACCTCTGTCTTTTCTTCATTAAGCTTCAGCTTAGAGTTGGCCATCCATTTGGCTATCTCCTGGAGACAAGGAGCCAGACTGAGGTGGCTAGAGCTAGGATCTGGGGAGATTGAGATCACTAACTGGTTGTCGTCGGCGTATGCGGCCAACAATAACCCATAGGAGTGGACGATCTCGGCCAGGAGGCATAGGTACAAGTTAAAAAGGGTGGGGTTGAGAGAAGACCTCTGAGGTACCCCACAATGAAGGGGAAAATTGACCGAGTACCAGGAGTGAGCAAGCACCTGGAAGGTTCTAACCACTAAAAAGGTGGAGAGCCAGGTCAGAGCACGGCCACCGATACCCACACCAGCCATCCTATGGATGAGTGTGGAGTGGTCTACTGTATCAAAGGCAGCGCTCAGGTCCAGGAGAATGAGGGCCCCTGAAACTCCTTTGTCCAACAAAGTTCTAAGTTCCTTGACCACAGCCAGCAGAGCTGTGTCTGTGCTGTGCTGTGGTCTGAACCCCATTTGTGTGGGGTGGAGGACACTGTTGGATTATAAGAAGGCAGCGAGATGGTTGTTAACATGCTTCTCCAGGAGCTTTGACAGGTCAGGCAACAGGGAATTTGGCCTGTAATTACTCAGACAGAGGAGGTCTAGTCCAGACGTTTTTAAAAGGGGCTTGGCCACCGCATGTTTCCATTGCAGAGGTACTTGCCCGCAAGCAAAAGAAAGATTCAGTAACTTCACTACAGTAGGGGGCAATACAATCGAACTTTTGGCGCAGCATGTAACAAGGAGCAGGGTCGAGGGGTGAACCAGATTTTACTGCATTCAGAAGGTCTGAAAGTTGGCTTACTGTAAGATCGGGGAAGGCCAAGAGCATTGCCTCGGCTGTGTGGGGAGGGATCCACCTCCCGGGGGCTTCTCAACTATTGAGCCAGCAGGAAAGGAGGAGTAAATATCTAAAATCTTTTTGTGGAAAAAAAGTGCCAGTTTATTACTGTGCTTGACTGAAGCTTCCAAGACAGAGTTGGGAGATTTAGGTTCTGTTAAGTCTTTAAGGATCTGGAAGATCTCCTTAGGGGAATTAGCAGATTACTCAATTTTTGAGAAGTAAGCCGATTGAACGACTTTTATTTCTGTGCGGTAAAGTCTAACTGCATTCTTGTAAATTGCTTTATTAGCTTCAATTTTATGTTTTTCTCCAGCATCTTTCAAGACGTTTACAATTCTTTTTTAAAGCCAGCAGTTTGGTATTAAACCAAGGTGACTTTTTCTCTCGGTGCCATTTCGCAGACAGAACTGAGTCTAAAGAGTTGGTAAGCCATTCATTGAAGCTAGATGACATCATCTCCTAAAACCGGTCTCATAGTCTGTGAGGTGGCCAGGGCAATTCTCCATATTACCTATGACCAACATCTTTCAAACCGTCTGACCAAAGGTACGTTGGTGGGAGAAGAGGGCACTGTTAGCACCAAAGGGAGCAGAAAGTGATCCAACCAGGACAGAGGAATGGGATTATGTACCTGGAGGTTATTCAAATTACTAAAGACTAGACCACCATTGAAATAGTCATCCTTTTTTGGAAGCATGGTTGAGTAGGGTCAAGGAATGTGTAGGTGCACCCATCTTTGCCTTGGCAACACAGGGCAATAGTAGAGCTGCACGTCAAGTATGAAGATTCACCAATTGCGCGTCTCGCAAAGAGGAGTAAGGCTTGGGCGACCTCAGTAATCATGAGAATGATTTGCTTTCGGAAATTGCTTTATGCCAAACGTCTGACATTTCTAAGCACTGTAAATTAAAGGTCCATATACTCCATAAAGTAAAATTATTGACTCAAAACAGAAACACAATTTATAGTGCCACAAATTAAATAAACTGCAGTGCCTATGTATAACAATCATGCCTGTAACGCAGGCACCTTTGTAGCATGGTGCAAGACCCGCCACAAAATCCATTTCGGTATTTACAAAGCAACAAATATGTCAGTTTGCGACACTTCTGAAAAAACAGTAACGCAATGCAGCACATTGCACTGACTTGCATTGCCCTGCATCAGGGAGGAGTTACATGGGTGGTGCATGGGCGTTTCTGTGCATCCAGCTATGGATTTTGACATAAAACCATATTTACAAAGAGTTGTAGATATGGGTGTGCGCCAAAATGGTGCACCTGAGGCTGGCTTAATAAGGAGAAATATATTTGGGCCAGATGTATGAAGAAAACGTTTTGTGATTCCCTAATTGCCAATCCTGCGATTCGCAATTAGGAAATTGCAAAACAGCATGTATGAAAGTGTTTTGAACACTTTTTGCGATTCCCAGTGGGTCGCAAACGACCTACCTCATGAATATTAATGAGGTAGATCGCAATTTGCAACCCATTAGGAATCGCAAAAATCACAGGGATGGTGGCCTGCTGAGGTCAGCAGACCACCATGTCTGTGATTGCTTTTAAATAAAGCAATCTTTTTTGTAAAGCCGCCTGTTTTCCTTAAAGGAAAACTGGATGCTTTACGAAAAGAAAAATGAAAAGTTTTCCTTTCATTTTTTAAGAGCAGGCAGAGACTGCCTGCTCTAAAAAAAACGCATTTATAAAAATTCACAAAGGGGAAGGGGGTCCCTTCCCATTTGCGAATGGGTTACCACCTACTTGAAGTAGGTGGTAAAATGCGAATGTTTTGCGACCGCATTTCGGTCCCAAAACATTCAAACATACCGATGTGATTTGGTATTTGGAAGGTATTTCCTAAACACGCCCCTTTCTAATACCGAATCCCAAATTGCGATTCGGTAACAGGTTACCGAATCGCTATTTGGGTTTGATACATGTGATAAGGCTTTTTTGCGTTCACAAATGGGCCGATTCTGCAAATCGGCCCGTTTGCGACCTCAAAAAGGCTTCATACATATGGCCCTTTATTTCTCCTCATTATTTCCATTTTGAAATGTGTGCTACATCCTGCAGCACACATGTAATGAGGAGAAATAAAGAGATTCTGCAGCACACATGCAAAGAGGTAAAAGCCTCCATAGACACTTTTTGAGCAGGAAGGAACTATCCTGATGATAACACAGGGACAATTGTACTAAGCGCAAGGGTGCCTATGTAGGAGCGAGGTAGCCCAGAGCACACCAGTGCAGAGAGAAAGCACACCTGCACCATTTCTTTGAAAATGTAGCACAGTTCTGCACTTTCCCTTTCGCACAATGTAGTGCAGCTACTTCCCTTGCTGTGCTGCGATGCGTGATAGGTTTGTAAATCCAGGCCCTGGTATACAACCTGCAGAAAAATAAAACATGAGTAGAATCTCAATTGAAGAACCATTACACACACAATCAAGGTGCTGTGTCAGCAACAGTATAACCATTGGTTCTGGTAGATGCTGTAGATACTAACCTATGATGAACCTAGTAAGTGAGATCCTCATAATCATGCTTCTTGTCACCAACAGATAGTTTTCAATTCCAGGTCCACGTTTAACAGCAAGTGATGCATTTAACTACTCTATATATTGTTAGTGGCTCAAGGTTTAAGAAAAAAACTGAGAACCTCCCTGAAAAGAAAACTCATAATAAAAAATATATGTAGAATACATAGTTCCTTGGCATCTACCAAAAAAATAGAAGGGGCGCACAAGCAATAGTATCTGCAAATGCATGGGGTGAAACAGTGATAGTATCTGTATATAAAAGGGACACAACAGCAAGAGTATCTGTATATAGAAGGAGATAAGAAGAGAGGAGAAAGCAAGGACAGACTCGTGACCTACGGGAGGAAAGAGAACAGCCAGGGACCCAGCATGAGCCACTGGGAAGACATGGAGAACGTGGAAAAGAAAAGGGCTTGCAGAGAGGACCCACTCCACGACCAAGGAAATCAGCGAGAACCCGCGGAGAGATCCTGGCTTTCAGGGAGGGACGGACGAGTCCACGAGACAACCAGAGCAACGAGAGACTGACTGGCTATACGCTTTTCCCCGCCACACTCCAGGAGGAGCGTGGCTTTCACAGGTGCATGAGCACATGCAATTCTGGCAGGGGAAGGAATGGGGGGGTTAGGCGGTGGTGAAAGGGCACAGACTCTACCTCAGCAGTTGTAGTGGTGTTTGCAAAGCTGAGGGGATTAATAGTTAAAAAACAAAACACAATCGCGATTATAGAACTTGAAATGCTTCCCTTAATTCTTTATTTTATTTATTGATCAGTGTTCCCAAAATTTAAATTAGGTACACTGGGTCATATTTTTTGTATTTAACATCCACAGGGAAGCTCTTTAATTTCTCTAATCTTTAGGACTTTGCTGTTTCTTTCGTGAATAAGAAACCCCAAACAAGAGGGGAAAGATGGTGTGTCAGATAAAGTAAGGGTAGAGGACAGAAGTTGGAGGAATTAACGCTCTATAAATCATAGAAATCAAGTCAATACTTGTGAAACTTACTTGTGGTTTATTTGTTTTCCAAGGGTGCCGGCGAGAGGAGCTCGGGACCCACCAGGAAGAAAGAAGAAAACAATCAAGTCATCACCCAGAAAACCCAGAACTCTCCTCATATTATAAAACGATTAAATCTATGCACTCTGTTCAGACAAAATAAAAATGATACAAGTATGGAAAACCGAACAAAGCATGAATAATTTTACTTGTCAAGCGACAGGGTGCAACAACAATAGCATCTAGTAAGTCTGTGATAAGCTGACGAGTACTTGCTTAGTAATGACAAATAATAAGTCTCACAATCATGCACCTTATGTAGCCACAGTGATAGCTTTTGCTTCATACAATTTCCGCAATCAGGACCACTGGTTTTCCCTGGAGTAGCATAATTTTGGCTCCATTCTTTTCCGTTTGGTTATACAAATATATATTTACATTTGGCCTTATGTACTCGTGTGATGCAATAATATTAATGAGATATGGTGTGCCAATGGTATAGAAAGTGCATTTATTGTGTGTTTTAGATATATATGTGTGTGCATACCAACGTTATTTCTTTTCAGAAATGTCTGGATTGCTGATATTAATCTTCTATAGGTTTAGATTGTAAGGTGGCGCTCTAAAATGCATTTAATGCAGTGCATTCGACAGGGATTAGTGAGAATGAATCATATGTGTGTTCAATGCTTTCTTTATAAATTGTGCCCAGTTGTCATTTCCATTTAATAACACATGCATTCGTTTATTGTGTTGCATATAAGAGTACAGTATAATATAACTTGATTTTCCTTATTAAATATTTCAGTTAGTGGATTATATGTAGGTTATACAATTAATATGCATTTAAAGAAAACTGTTAAGTTAGCACGGTTATGGGCCTTAAGCTTTCAGTCGAGACATTTGATACTAATGTGAAATTTGTTTTTCTGCATGTTTTCTCCTTTGCAGGTGCACACCAAAGGCATTCATTAGTTAGTAAAAAGCACATTGTATTTCTGAGATAGTCAGGCGAGGAAGAACTGAATGAAGAACAAAAGGAGCGTTACCAGTGGTACTATCAGACGAAGGGAGGAATCCAAGGATGCTTTGGAAGTGGAGACTGGAATATGGGAGTAGTGTTCAAGGCACCAAGTTCTTTCTTGGGAACTGGAAAAGTGCTGCGATGTGCATCAAGTCATATTTCTCTAAGGTTCTTTGTGCATTTTAATTAGTGACCCCCACCTTGCGGTAAGTCAGATTCCCTTTGGACTTAGAGATGTACAGACCTCTCTTGACATCTTTGATTGTGTGGCTTCATGCTGCACATGATTCCTTACCTATAGAACTTCTCCAGAGGTTCTGATGCTGACACCTTTCTTGCTTTCCTGGTTCAATAGGGTTTTCCTTATCCTTAGTTTTGTGTAGGGTGTGTAAGATGTTGCAAATGTTTTCCATGTATGGAGAGAAGGATTGAAACATTTGTCTAGTCATCAAATCCTTTTTCTTATTTTCTGTATAGCTGCCACAGAAATTCTTATATGCTCTTTGCTGTTGAGGACCAATATTGTACAACGCTTTGATCTTCCTTTGAAAATCTTGTATTTTTATAGTTTGTTTTTGAGATTGATTTACATTAGCCTGGCTTGAGTTTCCAATAAATCTTTTATCTTCAAATTACTGACTCCGACTTTTATTGTGTGGTTTTAATGATCACTCTATACTTTGAGATTTAATTGTTGTTAACCCCTCTTCTTCTCAGGCTACTATCAAGGTCTATTGACCAGAGCTGAATTGGAAGAAATGGCCTACATCGTTCCCCCTGCCATATTTGCTTCAAAAACAGAAAAAAGCTCAATTTCCTGTCCCATAAGAGTGAGTGCTTCGGATACAAGGCATACACAGATGGAATAAGAATGCAATGCAATACCTCTCTGCAATCACAGATAGTCAATGATTCACAAACGTAATCCTACTTCTTGAGTATTGATAAAACAGGGTGCTGGCAATCTGCTAACTTGGTTTGAAGGGTGGGGTTAATAATTAGTCTAAATTAGACTAAAAGTCCAGTTCCAGTAAAAACTAAACATTGCTTTTCACACAAAGTTCTTTTCATTTGCTAAATAAAATAGAAGTACATGCCCCACTTCTGCCATTTCTGAGGGCTGTAAATATAGCTGTGGCTATTACCCAACTCATGATACACGATCTACAGACCTCAGAAGGGTAGGGGACCGACCTGCCATGCGGGATGGATGTCAATACCTCCAGAAGAATGCATTTTGCCAGCGACAAATGTTCTGCTTGTTGAGCTATCCTGACGCCTAATAAAGTAGGAATGAGGAATAACCTGTGGTGACAGAGATTACACACTAATGTGCTGCGGAGCTTCTCTCTTTCTAAACTCTTTTTCACATCCAAATTTCACCACGTGTTACCTGACAAAATCAGCATGGGGAAAAATGTCAGAAGGGCACAAGTTGTTCAGAACTTGTAATACCTATTGGACACAAAAACACAATTGTGTCTGACTCAGCCTTGCTGTTCATCTCTTAACTAGGACCCGATTGAGACCCATCTCATCGATCAGTATACCATGTAATATTTAACCTATGCAAATGAGAGCCGGTCACACTTTTTTATTCCGTTTTGACCAGCTCGATATTGGACATAGGTAAAGAGAAACAAATCGAAGAGTAAGATGTCGTCACAAAAATATGAATAAAACTTCACGATGGCAACTGGTCTGCTGGATGTCTCATAAATAGAGATATTTTAAAAAGTCCCATGTTTTGCACAGTCATTTCACCTGTGAAGGACCTTCGTTGGCAGCTGCAGGGTCTCCGCTTCCTGTTTGGATGAAAGGCCCCCCTGCTGACACGCAGCGGCTGACCTCTGCTGCCTGCTCTGACTGTGCTGCAGGAGTCCAGCTTCCTCGAGTAATACTAAATCAATAGCCTCCATTTGTTGACATTAATGGGTTCGGGTCCATAGGGACTATTTCCAAGGACTGTGACGGATGGCGTAAGAACACATTGGATGATTAATAGTTAATGGCGGTAATCTACACAGGCATCAAAAGGACGGCATGCTGGGGGCTTGTCCTTCCAAATATCAAGAGCCATGCAGGGATTACGAACATAACTGCTGCCTTCAAACATCTGACGCCGGAGCAAATCACTGAAGAGACGCTGATCACTCAAAACGCCCGTTCTCACGTCACCTCCGCCATGTCAGCTCGGGCTACCAGAGCCCTGCCCCATGCTGCAGTATTCAGTGCAATGAGTAGATTCGCTGCGGACACCTATACACAGAGATTTACTACTGCAGTTACCTCCAGAATATCTGGAACATTACGGGCTCCTTTTAAAATAACTCTAGAGCATACCTTATTTACTGAGTATGTTTTTGTCAATGGGTTGATCAATGCTTTAAAAATAAAATTAACAAAAAAAGTTTCTAGGGTACATTAACAATATCTAAATGGCATTTCTGTATGATGATTTCCAGAAAGCTGAGACGTTGTTTCATCACCCAGGTTTGGTGGCTTAGTGGAATAATGCATCTGCTGTAGACATTGTAGAGGGGCCTGTGTTTGACCTCATGGACCCAGGTTGAAATCCTGGTGGGTCCCAGTGGCGCCTTTCATGCTGCTCAGGTCGATAAAATGAGTACCATTGAGATGGGTAACAATAAAACATCTGTTTTTCAGCACCAAGAGGCCCTTCTGGGTGAACGTGCTGTACAAATGCACAATTTATGTTTTCAATCCCCCATCACATCTGTTTGTTTGAATAGCGTTGCATAGCTAGATAATCACACTCTGGTCCACCCCCAGGATCCTGAATCTGCGGACATTCTGGGTGACATCACTAGGCTCCACCCACCGCGCCATCCCCAAGCCAGCCTCAGTTAAAACCACATCTAATAGTGTATGACTTCTCAGCATGGTGAAGATTCACATTTATGCCCCAATGGTTTCTTATCCCTGATACTGTGTCTCGTGGCGCCATGCACATCTTCAGCAATAAAAGTAAAACACTCACTCTGAGTTAATATTGCTTCACACCTTAAACATAATTAGCTGCAGCACATTTTTATGTAACAGCCTCAGTATTCCAAAAATATATTTTTTTTTACTTCAATTTCATATCCTTACAAATAGCCCTAGAAAATACACACAAACACTCATGCACACACACATATACACGTTTTACTTGCATGTTGCGGTTAGCTGCCGTTTCCATGTGGGATATAATTATCACGTCCCCTTCAGCTTCAATTCCAGTTAGAATTTGTTGAAATCCTAAATTATAGGAAGCAAACTTTGTATTTCTTGCCCCACTCTCCTACATTCTCCCCATTGCTATCTCGTCCTTCTCTCTTCTCTATCGCCTCCCTTTTTCTCATCTTTCCTCACCTCTCATTCTTAAAGCAAGCATTAGTATATGTCTGGCCAGGGCAGTGTGAATCCAGTTTTAATGCTACTTAAAAATCTCTGTGAAAAACCCTACTTCGTAAGCTAGCAACGATTCTGACCTCACTAAATCATATGCACGTTGGATTCAGTCAGTCAAAGATCTTTATTTCGCTTTGTTTCCGTAACATAAAAAGTACATGTATATGGAAAACAAGCATGATAAATAAGTGAAAAATTTGTGATCTGTACTGAGACCAATACTAAGAATTTATACATTGAAATGTTATAGCAGAAAACGTATATCTTCACATTTAAAGGATTTAAAAAGATATTTCATCAAGGCAATACATGGATAAAATTAGCATTGATAATAAAACAGTGCTACCCCTAGCGTACCTCGGCTATCATAAAATTATTTCCAGAAGAATTGTAAACACTTAACATAATGAATTTAAAATGCAGCAGTTAAAAAAGGAGCGTCATATTCATACAGTTTATCAGGGGACATAGTTATCATGGGTCACCCTACCAACTCATCAACTTTTGTCTAGCAACCAATGGGATCACCTGCACTTCAAGCAAGCCCAAAGGTATGACGTGACTGTATGACACACCAATGGGCCATCAAGCTGTTGAATAAAAAGTAGAGCTGGGTGACGCTGTCTAAAATTATATCTGTGCAAGAGCGGGATAATAAATCTCTTCCTTTGTGTGGAGTAAAATGTACTGAAAAATAGTAAGTGTAAATCTGACTGTATTGACACGCCGTCACAGAAACATAAGCTAAGATCGCTTAGTGAATGAGAATTTGCAGGCATCCCTTATATGCCAAGGGATTGGCATATAATTTAGTTGGAATCTTGTCAAAATAAAACAATGCTGCAAATTTTGGATAGAAACTAAGTAAGACTGAGCACCTTGTTTAGAGGGGGGAGGCGCTTGATACAGACTAACAGTGACTTTATTCCTGTTTGTCTCCCATCTATTTGCAGCAGGCAGCCCTTGCTAAGAAAATCTCCTTAAGTCTCGCCTTTGTAATTAACAATCGTGTGGAAGGAGACTCAGATAATTCTAAAAGTCCCATCTCCACCAGAGAACACTTAACGTATTGCAACCAGGGGATCTTCAGTGTGAAGTTAAGTTCCAAACAATTCCTCAATACAGCTTGATTCAAGGTTACTGTCGCCCTCTGCCATATTGAGTGCCAAAGTAAGATTGGCGCGAGGCAAATAGTGTCTGCAATGTATGGTAAGCCCAGCTCATTGTGACATATGAAGCTCGAACAACTTCGGGGCAAGGCTAGCAGTCTTTTACCAAAGGTATCCTCAGCTCGCTGGAGCCCATCAATATCCACCATGCCCCAAACTGCAGCCCCACAGGTAGCGATGGAGATAGCTTTGGCTACAAAGACGTCTAAAATCTCGGGGAAAGGTTCCGACCCCAATTTCTTTGTAAAATAAAAAATTGCCATTATGCTTTTTTCTAGGAACAGTTCTCTATTTGAGACCATATTTTTCCAGGAAATCTTCCTGTCAAAAAGTATCCCGAAGTACGAAAACATGTCAGCCACATCAACCCTTCGATGTTCTATGTGAAAGACTGGAGTTGTTTTTGGGCATGACCTGGAAATGAGTATGTAAAATTTTGATTCATTCACTTTGAGGTCCAGGTTTTCCATAAATGTGATAAAATCCTCTACGAGTTCCTGCACTGCTCGCCCTGTTCTGGCAATGAGCACTGCGGCCTCTTTGGATTCATATTCTTTACATCATATGCGATGTACACCATGTGTTTACAGTATATTCCTTGTCTTTCTTTATATTTGATGTTTTCTATCTCAAAACCTACAAAACTTTTCTGAAATTAGAAAAAAAAACAGGTGACAATTTGGATCACTTTTCAATTCAGAGCATTCCACAGTCACTTGTGGTGTCCCGTAGAGGACCTGGTCTCTTGAGTCTTTTGATAAAAGGATGCGTGCTTGATTATCATCATGATTTGTTACAGAGACAGCGATTGTGGTTCATTCGGTACAACAGCATCCCCTACCTAGGGGTAAGGGAGAAACTGAGAAAGTAAGTAAAATGGCGGTGGGTGGGGGAGGGAAGGGAAGATGGTAGAAGGTGGGAATAATGAGACTCTGCAAATTAGATATAGTGCCGGTCCCTATTTTGGGAATGGGCCAGGATGGACGGTTGCCCACAAGGTCAGGCTGGTACGAGAACAATAGCTGAGTCAAACCGTTCCAAGCATGAGCTCCCTCCAGCGAGCAAGGGAGTTGCGAGGAATCAGGCAGCCAGATTATCAGGGGTCAGGAAGTTCTACCATACACTGTCAAAGACTTCTAGTTTGTTATTGAGCTTATCATGACCAGCTACTCTGTGGTGCTCAACTAGCCACTGGTTGAATATTGTGTGAAGGGCTTTTGCCAGTGGCGGAGAATGCATATTTTGGCCACCACTAGTGACGTCGCTAACCAGCGATGTGGGTCAGGTCTGGTATGTCCGAGGTACCATGGAGGATGGACAATTGGGGAGAAGGGCAAATCGAGAGAGGATTAAAATGGCATAAAAGTGTTCATACATCTAACTAATAACCAGTTTGGGTGACTAGTAACCTTAAAAACATCTGACTCTCTGCATAAAAAGAAAATTATCCTCCTAAAAACCAACTCAAGGACTTCAGGGATGCAGAATAAAATAGACGGGGAAGCCTACCCTATCTCCCTTCACCATTCTAGCAACCCGATTTGCAGAGATTACCAGAGCGAGGTACTCTGATCACCATTATACTGGTAGGCTCAAAGACTACAAAAATTAAGCAAAGAGGCACTCCTCAAAACTGTTAATCCCATCTAGTGGGGATGCAGTCCTACAGCTGAGGGATGTATATTAATATATTCTATTCTATATACTACAGTGGATTCTATAGTATGGATTTTGGAATATTCTCGACAGTAATAAAAATATTATGTCTGCAGATAGAGAAAAAGCAAGGAATTATGGGCCAGTTGTACAAATCATTTTTATGGTCACAAATGCTCACATTCAGCGTTTGCGACCGTAAAAATTATTTTTGGAATGTACAAATCCAATTTTGGGGCTCAGTAAATCTATGGTAAAAACATTTACCAAGGGAAAGGGGTTTTCTTGTGATCTCTTCCACTTTGTGAATATTAAATTCACAAAAGGAACCACTGCCAACTTTCAAATAAACTTAAAAAAAATAAAAACATTTTTTAATGGAGTCCTGTTTCCATAAAGCAAAATGGGCTGCATTAAAAAAAAATCAACTTTATTGAAAGGTGACTATCGACATGGTAGTCTGTTGACCCTGGCAGGCCACCATCCATGTGACGGCCTCCAATCGTAATGAGCCCCAATTTGGGACCTACCTCGCTAATACTCATGAGTCAGGTAAGAAGATTATGACTCGCTACAAATCATACTTTTATGAACCCATTCTTTTACTGTTCTTGTAGATTTAACTCTTTCTCTGTTTTTTCAAATTCATTTTCTCGCTGTCCATAATTCCATAATATTAATCTTTACTTTGCTGTTGTGTACCAGTACCCGCCAGTCAGTAGGCTGTAGAACTGCCATCATACGAGACTCTAAGTACAGCTTTACAGTTTCAACTACAGTTTCAGTTTCCTTTGTCTTGAGCTCTCAATGACAGGCCTCCCTAATGGCCCACTGCCTTGTCTTTCATTCGGCACCTTGTCCCCTAGTTCACCAAATGTGCTCTAGGTCTGCATTTGCAGAGCTCCATATGTCAACTTTGAAGCAGAGCTACCCATGACTCCATCATCAAGTGAGTCTA
The DNA here is from genome assembly GCA_963921515.1 of Calotriton arnoldi. Classification (NCBI taxonomy): domain Eukaryota; kingdom Metazoa; phylum Chordata; class Amphibia; order Caudata; family Salamandridae; genus Calotriton; species Calotriton arnoldi. The sequence continues at coordinate 36,034 of CAWUFW010010373.1, read as the reverse complement.
AGTATCATTCCAGTTTGTTCGTCTCATAATAGCCGCGGATTTTGCATCACCTGTGACCAGCATAGTAGCTGGTTCCAGCAGACCATACCTCATGCTCCATGTCCTCAGAGCCAGGAAGTTCTTGCGTATCAGTGCACTGTTCTGTGAAACCTCTGAGGAGATTTATTTTTAGATTTTTGTAGACAAATGGACTGTTATACTTCTTTGCCATAGAAATGACCATTCTTGCTTGCTGATGCCTCAACTAACGGACTATCACAGGTCTTAGTGTGTCACTTTCCGTTGTTCTTTGAGATCTGATCCTGTGCACTCTATGTAACTCTAAAGGAGGGCTGAATTTGTTTTGCAACAGCTCGAGCACGAATGAGGCTAGGAATTTTAGGGCGTCAGACTGCTGCAGTCCCTTAGCTATTCCCATGAAACAGACATTGCCTCTCCTACTGCTATCTTCGTGGTAGGTCAAATTCTTATGCATATTCCAGAATTCCTACTCCAAATCAGGCTTGTTGTGAAGAGTTTCCAGTTGATTTTCCAGTGCTTTAAACCACTCATCCAAGGCATCTAACCTTTGATGGAATATCCTGATCTCCAACCTGATAGACTTTTTTTAATTTTATTAATCTGTTTATTGAAAAATTGACAGGGTACAATACAATTTGCACAATTGCATTGCCTATATCGGGCACGTAACTTACAGTCATAAGTGCTAACACCACGCTGCCGTTCCCATGTTTTTACTCTACAACATTCAGCCATACTCTCAGGGGGCCCCTCCCCATCTGTCAGTTCCTCACTGCAATACCCCTACCGGGGTCTCACATGGGGCCCCTCTGTAAATGTTCCATTTACTCCAGACCTGTTCCTACTTCCTTGGACAGCCCCTACTTTCATACACTGTTTTTTCCGTAATCATACACCAATCAAGGTCTTCCATCCAATCTTGCAGTCTCAGTGTGTCGGGTGCCCCCCACATCTTCGCTATATTGAGCTTAGCCATCTCTACTCCTGTGACCCGGCTCAGGCTGTAGACAATGGCTGCCCAGTACCGCTGTATGAGAGGGCAATCCCATAGTGTGTGGTAGTATGTTCCCTCTTGGCCAAACCCCCTTCTGCAAGTAGGGTCAGCCCCTCTACCCAGTTTAGCCAAACTGCGACAAGAGTAGTATATTTTGTGAAGTATTTTCAATTTTAGTAGTCGGAATTCTCTCGATATGGCCACTTCTCTTGGGGATGCCAAAGCCTCTTGCCAGTGCTCGTCGTCTAGGTCGCCTATGTACACTTGCCACTGTTCCCGGTGCCTAAGGAGGGGGTCAGGGGAATTATTGACCCATTTCTGGTATGTCAGGGATATCGCTTTACGGTTCATGTGGTCTGTCAGGATTGTGTCCTCTAGTGGGGAAGACTCTGGAAGCTCTGTACCCTTGGGGATTGTTGCTTGTAGTCCGTGTTTAATTTGAAGATAGTGAAATGTCTCTGCGTCCGACAGCTCGTATTCTTGCTGGAGTGTTGCGAAAGGTATCTCTCCCCTCCCTTGTCCATTGGTCGCCCACGCGGGATATGCCTATCAGGTCCCATTTGTCGAAACCGTAGACTCTGCCCATGGTGCCCAGCCTCTCGGCATCCCATAGTGGGATTATTTTGTTGTCCCATCCCATATGTTTCTGGACCATGTGCCAAAGTTGAACTGTAGTCTTTGTTGGGCCCGTCAGGGAAAGATGTCGGGGAGAGGTGTAAAGTGCTCTAGTATAGCCCCTCTTGCCTAATACATATCTGTCCATACGGAAAGCAGGCTTGTCTGGTGATCAATGTATACACTGGTTAATGGCTACTAGCTGTGCAGCCCAATGGTATTTCCGTATGTCGGTGCAATACCCCGTCATACCACCCCTGGACCAGCTTCTGGTGTGCTATTCTCAGAGGCTTCCTGTCCCAGAGTAGCATCCTTTGTTCACTTTCTAGTGTCTGGAAGTACTTGGAATGGACTGGCTATGAAGTATTTTGCAAAATATATAGGAATCGAGAAAGAGCCATCATCTTAAAGAGGGCGGCTCTCCCTAGTAGGGAGAGTGGCAAAATCCTCCAGTGACGCAAGTCCCCCTGGAAGCGCAGCAGCGGGGCGAAAAATTACATTGATAGAAGAGATCATGATCTCTAGTGATATAAACCCTGAGGAAGCGGAACCCCTCTGTCACCACCTCCGCTGCACATTTCTTGGGAAGTATAGAGAATGCTCTGCGTAATATGTAAATGAAGGATTTTGACCAGTTGATGTTGTAGCCCGAATATCTGCCAAAATTGGTAAATATGTTCAATATTAAATTTATTGAGGTTTTGGGGGACGCCAGATAAAGAAGCACATCATCTGCATATAAGGATATTCTATCTGTCGGTCCATTGTAAGCCCCTTATCAATGGATCCCTTCGAATCCAAGTAGCTAGTGGTTCTAGCATTAAAGCAAAAATTAATGGCGACAGGGGACAACCTTGTCTTGTCCCTCTCCGTAGGGGGAATTTGCGAGATGTTCTATTGTTTACCACAACCTGTGCCATGGGGTCAGTATAGAGGAATCTGAGCCACGCCATGAATTTGGGCCTGAATCCCATTCTTTCTAACACTGCGAACATGTATGGCCATTCCACAGTGTTGAAGGCCATACGGACGTCCAGCGACATGACTACTGCATCTTCTCTCAGCGTGTTCACTCTCCCTAACACCCTGTGCAGCCTCTGTAAGTTAAGCGCTGTATTCCGTTCGGGCATGAAGCCAGATTGATCGGAGTGTACCAGCTGTGGAATAATCTGGATTAAGCACATGGCGAGTAGTTTAGCTAGGATTTTGGCTTTGGCATTGATAAGCGAAATAGGACGGTAGGACGCGCAGTTGTCCCTCGGCTTGCCCTCCTTATGGATCACCACTATGGAAGAAAGCTGTTGGTCTGCCCTAAGCGTCCCCACCACTCGATTCTCTAGCTATATATTTTTAATGTGAGGGGCCACCTTATTGGCTGCCAGCTTGTAGAGCTCAATTGGGAAGCCGTTGGGCCCCGTTGCTTTTCCCGATTGTATGCTCCAGATCGCTTGGGCTACCTCTTCGTCTGTTATTTCGGCTTCACCCTGATAGACTTGACCTCTATCACAGTGTCCTGTCTGTTATACTGTCCTTTACGGAACCTATTGCTGTTTTTACTCATAAGAATTTTTCCATTATGGTGTTGACAGTGACTTAAGCCATGTCTGACGATGGTTTGGATAATGTGCCATTCTTTTCCTTTTCTGCAACTGTTTCTGACTGCAATAGTGTTCGTTGAGAGTAGGTTTTGACAAATGGGTGCACTGCTATATCTAATGCCTTATAAGCCTACTAATGTTAGCTCGCAGTATTCTACTGAGGGGGATCTTTCTTCTGCACGAATGCACTTAGTCTTAAAGCGCGCATTAACATGTCTCTGCATAACATTGCAATGGTGCCTAACTAGATCCAGGCATCATTTATGAGATGAACAAAAGTAGTATTTAGGAGTACTCAGGTATACACTACAGCCACAAGTTCCCCCCTGTATCTCAGGCAGCGCACCAGCCGAAAGAATTAATCTCCTCCTGTTCAAAAGCAGATGTTCCATTCTCTGCTACTATATGTCTCAATTGCCCGAGTCCATCATAAAAACACCATCCTACATCCTGCATACCTGTAGGCAACACCTCGGAGTGAGCGGAGCTCAATCAGAAGGCAGTTGTTATGTTGCTCGCGCCTGCCTCCAGTGGCCCGGTGTTCATAAAAGACAACACACGCACACTGTGTTGGATTCACTCATGTCACGCACCTCGAGATACACGCGCTCATGCTTTATTTATAACCTAGGTGACTCCATGCCTGGGTGCTGCCAAGGATGGTGTAGCGGAGGGGAGTCTGGGCACTTCCATTAACTACATCACATTTCTCCCAACATTTAGAAACAAGGAACACATCGCAGCAAATGTAAAACTATTGCAACATGTGAAAAGAGAGCTAGAGAGAGAGAGAAAGGGAGAAGATAGAGCGAAAGAGAGAGACATATCTTCTCTTTACTGTTCATACTCTCTGTATTGTTGGGATGGCTGGGGGTTAGGCCTCAGTGAGTAGGGGTGCTGGCCTCCTTGAGGATTTTCTCTGTTTTCCAGTGATGCCGAATCTCATTTTCTTCTGGGAGTAGGTGGTGATGATGTTGCTTCAACTTTGGACAGCGTAGGTCCTGCTGTGGTCACGTCTGGCAGTTCACTCAAACTGTGTTCTGGTGTAAATGAAAAGGTAAGCTATGAGTCATCATGGGCAGCAGGTATCCTTCCTTGTTGTGTAGCGTGGTTTGAAATCCTTTTCAAATAAGAGATATGTCAGGTGAGTTTGATGCTTCCTTGAGCAACAGTCGCCATGGTAACTTTGACTTGGGTGACTTACCACGGCAGTGGTCTTCTGCCTAAAATGCATTTTGGGTTGTCCACTGGAGTAACTGAGGATAAGTGGATGGGCATCATTACTCTTGGTGGTCGCTTACCTAGCATCGACCGGTAGTAGTAGCATGTTCCGATAGTCTTGTAAGAATTTATATATTGCCCATTCCACGTCCTCATTTCCCATCTAGGCAAAATGGATTACCTTGTTCAAAGTGTGCATGAATCTTTCTACTTTTCTGTTTCAAGCGTCAACGGGGTATAATTTACCTGTGGCTCACACCTAAAGATTGGAAGCATGTGGTTACCATTTGCACTTGAAGTGGTGGCCATTGTCCATCTTAACTGCTAGGGGAATGCCCTGGGTGGCAAATATCTTCTCAGATTTTGGTATTACGTCTCTGCGGATGTGGACCGGATCATCTCTATAAACGGGTATTTGCTGAAATCGTCAACAAGAACAATTAGTTGTTGGACTCCTGGCAGGGTGGTGAAATCCGCACTCACTTGTGTCCATGGGGACTCTGGGCCGATTTCAGATATGACAGGTGCTGGCAGGTTCGACTGCCCTACTGCTTAGCACATGAAGAAGGCAGCTATTGTCTTGCATACTAGGTCGTCCAGATTGAATCCAGACCTTTTGCCTGAGTCGCATCTTTGTCTTGACCATCCCTTGGTGGATGAGATGGACAGCTTGTAGGTGTCTGGGTATAAGCTGAAATGGAATGACAATGCGGTTCCCTCATAGTAACATCCTAATTTTTTGTGAGCAACTATTCATCTGCCTCTTGGTTCGGCTGTGGTCAGTGCTTGATGGCGCAAGGTAGTCAGCTGGGTTGCCAGATAGATGACTTTGAAGGAATACACTTGGAGCTGTAAGATCCATTTTTCAATCAGAGGGGGTGGCTTGGATGTGGACCCTTGGGTCAGAGGTACCAGGGGCTTGTGGTCAGTATACGCTCAAAATAAATTTCCATAGAGATACAGATTGAAATAATGGAATCCACACAGCACTGCGATAGCTTCCTGCTGAATTTGGGAACATCCATGCTCAGTGTCCATGATTGGTCGACTGACATACGCGACCATGCCCCAAAACGTCATTGTGTGCATTAGGATTGCCCCTCGTCCTGGGAGGCCAGGATCAACTACGTGTTCGGTTTGTTCGTCTGGGTCATAGTATCACATTGTCATTTCAGTGGACACAGCAGCTTTGGTCTCTTAGAAGGCCTGCTGTTCTGCGGGTTCCACACCCAGGGCAAATTGGTCCTAAGGAGGTCATACAGCGGTTAGGTTACCATGGTGACCATGCCAAGGAAACGTCGTCCTTCTGATACATTAGTGGGAGGGCAGGCACCATGAATGTCTTTCACTTTCTTTGGGTCAGGTAACACTCCTTTGTTTGAGAATTTGTACCTGAAGAACTCAATGTTACTTTTGAGGAACTCTCATTTTCATGAAAAGGAGGTTCAATCCTCTTTGCTTGATTCTTTACAGCAACGCTCGTAGACGGTAATGCTCAATCATCATGGGAAAACCAAAATATTGTTGCAGACGTTCAGCATACCGCGTAGCCCTGTTAGCATCTCTTGTATGCAATGTTTTAAAATTTCTGCGGTGCTCAAGATGCTGAAGTTTAGCTTGTGATAGTGCCTTAGTCCTACATGTGTAGAGAATAGCATTATATAACGTGATTCTTTGCTGAGCCTGACTTGGTGATGGCCTGATCCGAGGTCAATTTTTGAGAACCACTTAGCTCTGTTGATCTCTGTGACAATATCATCGACAGTGGGAGTTATGCTGAGCTCTCCCCTGGTTGCCTTATTTGGCATCCTTATGTCCACACGTATTTGAACAGCAACTGGTTGTTTTGGTTTATGTGCCATGATAAAAGGAGATTCCCATTGAGTACGCCCGTCCACTTTTTCAATGATTCCTGCTGCTTCCAGGTTTTCCAGTTCACGTTCTACTTATGCCCGTATGTGAAATGGGATTCTCCGGTGGCAGAATGCTACTGATTAAAAAAAAAAAAAGAATGCTACTGGTTAGATGGTGGAGTCTATGTAATGCTTGACAACCTTCTTTCTGAGACAATCAATAGCTCAGAACACTTCAGGAAATTCTTCTAGCTTCTGGGCGATGGATTGCTGCAGTACTTGAAACGCAAAAGTAACTAACTTTAGGGACTCTGCAGCACTGCAACTGATAGATGTGTTTTTTTAAATCTCGAGTCACAACTAGCCAGACTGATATTAACTCATTTTGTGTGTGACTTTGGTGATGAAGACAGCTGCCGGGTCAGCTGGGGTAGTATTACCATAGGCATAGATTTTCGTTGTTGTCTGGCTTAGCTTCAGTGGTGGTCGCAGTCGTTGGTAGTCAGTCAATCAAACAGCATTTGGTATTACACACATGGTAGCACTGTTGTCAATCAGGCAGTTCATCAGGTGTCTTTGTATTTTCAGGCAGCACTGTGGCTGTGTTCTCTTTGGGGATTGTGCAGGTTCTGCGAGTGCTGACTGGCGGTTTCATTAGGGTCTTCCAGTGTTGCCCTTTGTCTGTCGTTGGATTCTGTGTGCCTTACGGCTGACTTATTTCTCTTTGTTGTATGGTCTGCTCGTGGTTTTGTTGAGTGTGTTGTCCTGTAAACTCTTGCTAAGTGATTTAGTTTGTCACATGCTGAGCAGGTCTTCGATGCTTTGCTGCACTATCCGCATGGTCTGCTTTGCCCTCCGCTCAGCTGTTGTTTGGACTCAGCATGCACTTCTCCACTAGCTTTTCCTGGTTCATTATTGATCATTTTTCACGCTAAGGATAGTTTGATGCCGGCAGCTCTCACATCTGCTAGCTCATGGGCACGCCCTAGAGCGAGCACTGAGCCTAGAGGCATTTTGGCAGTCTTCAGAATTCTTTTGCTGAAGACTGAGGAGCGGCACCCTTGAATGATCTGGGCATGTAGCTACTCCTCTGAATTGGATAATTCACTCGTGCAGGCTAGGCCTTGCATGCACGAGTAAAAAGCTTCAATGATTTTGTTAGGGCCTTGCTTAGCCTGATGCAGGACAAACTGTTCATAATCAGGGGTTGCTTGCATACTGAATTGTCGGTTCAGTGCTGCAAGCGTTGCAGCATAGTCATCGTCAATAATGGGGATGTCATTAACATTTTGTGCATTTCTGCACCTACCAGGTGTAGGATGATGGATTGTTTTGCTTCAGGGTCAGTCTCTTTCGTGGCTTTCAGGTAATTATCGAATCTTGTCACCCACATTTTCCATTGGGTGGCAACTGAGGAAGGTGCAGCAGAGAGTATGTCATGCGGCTGGATTGCATTTGCAGTGTTGTTAAACATTTTGGGAGGATTGTGGGCTTGATACAGGGGAGCAGCAGAGAAATGTTCTTGGCATAGGGCTTGGACACACTGACAGTGTGTGGCTGGCAAGCCTACCTCTTTTTAGGAAAGTGTGCCTCCACTGCCTTGTGGCTTGATGGTTCTGGGAGGCTTGTTGGCGCAGATGAGGTTTCTCTTGGGCACGTGCCGACTGCTGGGTCAAATAAATCGACTTCACAATGTGCCAAATATTTGGGCAAATTGTAATGCTGGTTATCCCCAATAGGGGGCAGGAGATGCAAATTATCGCTATCTCACGCTGGTCACTGATCAGTCGGTTCATACTTTTGGGCTTTGGGAGCACTTCTCCAACCAGGGTTGTAACACCGCCAAACTTCGAGATCGCAACTTTGTCGCCAACTTGTGTTTTTTTTGCTTTGCATTTTTATAGAGCGCGAACTCGATCTGTAGGTATTGGAGCGCTTTACATGAGTACCAGTTACATTACACAAGGACACATTCATTTTTGGTAGGCAATGGCCTTATTATGAGTTTGGCGTCCGATGGACCGCCAAACCCATGGTGGCGGTGCGGCTGCCGCCGCACCAATGGTCCAACTGCCCTATTACAAGTAGGGTGGTCGGACCGCCATGGGACCGCTGCTGCCACCAGGGATCTGCGATCCCTGGTGGTCCTGCAGTGGTCTGAGGCCGCGAATATGCGGGCAGTGCTGCTGCAACACCACCAAGCATTTTAGGAGTTTCCACACCATCACAGTTTTCATTGCGGTGAGCCCGCCATGAAAAGTGTGGCGGTGAGGAAACAAAGAGGGCCCTACAGAGCCCTCTGTTGCCTCTGCACCAGGCGATGCCCCCCTGTATGCATGCACCCCCAGTTCCTGCAGGGCATGGACTTAGTAGTCCCCCAGTTCTAAAGACGGCAGCTCTGGCCATTACGCCACATCTTCTGACCCAGCGGCCCGGAGCTCATAAAAAATAACGCATGCACACTACATTAAATTCACTTGCATTGTGCACTACCAGATACATGTGTGCATGCTTTATTTATAACCTTGGTGACGCCACACCTGGGTGCAATGAGGTGTGATGTAATGGTAGGGTGGCCGGTTCCATTAACTACATTACAGGAGACCATCTTCGCTCTGGCCCGCTTCTCACTGAGACACTTTTAATGAGCCTAAAGAGTATGCAGGTACAGTTTAGCAGTGCTCATAGACAGTGGCGGCTGGCATCTGTGGGGCGGTGGGCGCTCAATGGCAAATATTATTATTAAAAATAAAACTTACCTGTAACAACATCCTCGTTCCGGCCTCTTCTGAGGTTCTGGATGCTGCAGTGCGGGCTCCAATCCTGGCGCTGCTCTCATGCTGTGAGAACAGCACCCTGATTGGAGGGAGCGGCCTCACTCGGTGCTCCCCAGGGCCGTGGAGGTATGCACTTACTCTAACCCAGCTGTCTTAAGACAACTTGCTTAGAGGTTTCAAATTGCACATGTCTGGCTGGCCATCGCAAGAAAAGTGCACAAACAGCCCACCCTCCTCCCTGCTGCTGTCATTCAGCAGTAGCCCCGCCCCCGTCCTGACGCTTGGTTCAGGATGGAAGGATGAAAAATAAAATGGTGATGAGTCCATCTTTGGGGGTAATTTAAGTGGGGTGATGCTCCTCTGCTCCAACAGAGGAACCGTCCTTGCTTATAGAGCCTCGTCCACCTTAATGGGTGGGAGGGGCATTGAAATAGAATTAACTTCAGTTCTATGTTTTTTCTGATTTGCAATCTATCTGTGAGCTCTATGTGCTTTAAATGAGGTGCACGATTTTAAAGCAATGTTACCTTGTAACACTGCCATTTTTATAAAGCACAGTCTTCTATTAGTTTGGCTTCAAATAGCTTTCAGGGGACCGAGGTAACTTTCCACACGTATCTAGCACTTTCAAAGAAGGTTTATTGATCGCTGAAACATCTCCTAGGTCAGTAGACATCCCCATTGCCCGTTGGAGAGATATACGCTGATCTTGTTGCTAGATACCAGGTATGCCCCAATTGTGATAGATAAATGTGTGTGTTCGTGTTTGTGTGTGTTGTTTGGCATCCTAAATAAACAGAATTTTAAGCTTGATTAAAAATGGAAGTCATTAGGTTAGTTTTGTTTAATGAAGTGTGTGTGGGTGGGGAGCGGTGAGTGAGTGAATTAAGGAGTAGCAAACATTCTTCCATAAGGCAGCCTGGAATTAATTGTTTCTAGGTATTGCAGTTTCAGCTAAACATTTCCTCTTCCCTTCCATTTAACATTTTAAATTACATAGTGATAAAATTCAGGAAACTTTTTTTCAGCCCCAAGTAACACTAGAACTACAGCTGCTACGCGGCCACCGCCAGTTAGAAAAAAAAAATATATATATTATTTTCTTAATCTAAATGAGACTTTACTTTCATTTGAATGTGAAGAAAATACAGAAAGACAATTTACTTATTTGGGAAATGGGTGGTGCTGGCCACATGGGGGTCTGGGCAACGCACTTGGAATGCGGCATCTGCAACGGGTGGTTGCAAATGAAACAAAGTGCAGATGACTTCGCCTGACTTAGGCCAACATTAGTCTTGGCCAGAGCCCAAAAGTGGCAGAAGCAGATTTCCCTGAGCTTGCCAAAGCTGCAGCAGGCACACACTGTGGGGAGAAGAAATGGACTGACTTGAGCCAGCTGTGGCACCGAAGGGAGGGGCCGGGGGTCGGTGCAGATCTTGAAAGTACAGTGCAATGTGAAAGGACTTCACTTCGGCGATATTAGGGAATTTCACTAAATCAGCACAAAAATACCTTACTAGGAAATGGAGGGATGTTTGGTGTTCTCTGTCCTGCCAAATGAGCTGGAGCATCAACACTGGTGATTCTGCGAACCATCAGTCCCTTTGCAGCTAAACTCGATAAGATGGCTGCGCGCGGAAGAACAAGTGACGCTCTTTGCCTAGATTTTCTCTGAGGTGGCATTTTTCACTCCAGTGAACTTCTTTCGGATAGCATGGTAGTTATATGCCCCGGTGATTGGGTGCAGGGGTCCCAGAGTCCCAGAGATATTATCAGACCTTCTATATCAGGGCAATTTTGTGCTGCACACCAATAGTGCATGGGTGCAGGGATGCTGCTCCAGATCCTCGGTGCATACATGGGAAAGGCCTGCTGCCTTGTCTTTCCTTTTTCATACTTAGTCTGCAGTCTGATGTGCGCTGAGAAGTAAGCCTGCTTCGCCTTTTCCAGCAATAGTCCAAGGCCAACTTACTCAAAGGTACACCTGTGTAGCCTTGAAGTAAGTCACGTGTCACATCCAGACTACTAAGTGAAACTGCAAAAGATGCAAGCAAACACCATTAACTACATGTGAAATAATTAAAACAAATGATGAGCAAGTGAAAGTGCGAACTTACAAAATCTCTCACAAACAAAGTGGCAACAAAATCATAACACACTGATTGTTAAATGCAGGACTTCAAAGTGAAACTAAACATGACAAATATATGTGTGGCACACATCTAAAAAGTCACTTCTTAAGACCATGGTGAATTGATGTGTAGACACACATGAGCACACAATATCATGCCAATGCCAGCTGTAAGCATTGCTCATATGGAAGGTCAAGTAACCAACACTACGCCAGATAACTACAAAACGAGGACACATCCTCGTAAGAGCTTTTCCAACTGACCAATCAAACACTGGTGCATCACATATGCAAATACCCTCAATCATTTCCAAAATGCAATGTTGGTAGCAGTGAGTGATCTTCAGAAACATTAGGGCAAGGAGAGAGACCATGCAAAGAAGAAGGATCACACCTGCGTCTCTCCACATATGATTGCGGATATGGGAAGGAGGACAATTAGCTGGAAAGAGGGAAGGAACCCACCTTACTTGAGGGGCAGCTCCCATGCCAACTCTGCCCATGTTCTGGAAACATTTTGAAACCAACAACACCACAACACTCATCTCACATCATCCCATCCAGTCCAGGTGTCTACACCAAGCCCCGCGATGTCTACATAATCCTGTGTGGCAGGCCCTGCAGCTTTATGCTGCCATGTCTCCTTGGAGCTATTGATTGCACACGTCATATTACAGCCAACCTGACAGACTGCACATCTATATTGCAATCTATGTGCAGAGGTTATTTATCCAGACTTTTAATGAATTCTAACCAGGCTTTTTGTTGCTCCTTTGGGGGGCCCTTGAGGCCTTGTCCGTCTCCTCAAAATTATGATTTTTCCAGTTTTTTCCTATGTGCCCTGTATAATGTCCTGGTGTATGAGGTCCTGTATTGCGTGGAGGCCACATATATTTTTTTCCAGAATATTAATTGATTTTTACAGTCTCCTCGCTGTCGTGCTTGGGGTTCTAAGTGAACTATTGGGCTCCCAGATTTTAATGCAAATATTTTCATTTTTTCCCAAAATGTAATACGTATTTTGGCTTCATAAGTCACGCATGCCCTGCGCTTCCTCTGTGTGTTAATGTGCTCCAGAAATGGCCACTCTTTTGTTACTGTTAACTGATTTGAGTCTAGTACTTAAATATAATTTTCCTATCTATCTACCACCGGGCTATCTCTTATCTCTCTCTTTGCCTTAGGCCTGTGTGAGTGTGGTGGGGGTAGGTCACATGGTCTTATCGTTAGGCGTTATTTCATGTACTGCATCCACTATAACATCCAAGACTGCCGTATGCTTATTTCTTCTTGCCTACAAATAGACAAACAGCACAGAGCTCGGAGTCAGTCCTTTCATCATCATACATTTTTATGAATTTCCTGATCTCGGTTCAACTCAAGAAAAAGTGAACATGACATCCAAGAAAACGTTTTCGGACAAGAAAATGGGAAGCGAAAAGTGTAAACACCACCAGCTCTGCGCAGGTGGGCCCTGGTACAAATGATGGTCAGATATTCGAAGCCACACATTATTAATGCTATATTGACCAATCAATATGGTTCACCTCAAAAGTAGTCCTGTGAAATGTAAGTGGACCAGGTTTGGACCACAATTCAGAGAGTTTGAAGTGTTGTAGACAATATTCATGGCCTCCCACAATGCAAGAGAGTGCCTAGCACAATCTTGCACGCCACTTTTGAAGTGTGCAGTCGGCTACCCCTCAGTAATGGAGGCATCTGAAACATGCCTTCAGAAACTCGAACGTTTGTTCAATGATGCCTCTTGTTTGCATACATGCTGTTGTGTCTCAGTTGATGTACAGTGCTGAGGTGACAGAAGGAAGTCAGAAGATGCAGATATGGGGGATATCCAGAATCATCTGCAAGCAGAAGACACAGGGCCTCATTTACAGTTTGAAGGGAGCTGAAAAGCCACCAACTTCTGGTGGAACCTCTGAATAGGAAGTAGAATCCTTCAGCAGAACTTCCTCCAACATAGGGATAGTACTGTGTAAATATTCAGCCGGTAAGTTCTTCTCGTATGTATGGCCACATTCATGTACAAATTAGTACATCTGCACCTATAAAGGTATGCCTACGCACAAGTGCAGCTATACTACCTTTTACAATTCACCAACATTCTCAAGCATACTGCTGGGAATGGCAAGTTGCATTTCCCACAGGGTCCTAAGCTCCCTGTGCAGAAATCTACAGAGACACAGGGAGAATTGAACCATACTGCTGGGAATGGCAAGTTGCATTTCCCACAGGGTCCTAAGCTCCCTGTGCAGAAATCTACATAGACCCAGGGAGAATTGAACCATACTGCTGGGAATGGCAAGTTGCATTTCCCACAGGGCCCTAAGCTCCCTGTGCAGAAATCTACATAGACACAGGGAGAATTGAACCATACTGCTGGGAATGGCAAGTTACATTTCCCGCAGGGTCCTAAGCTCCCTGTGCAGAAATCTACATAGACACAGGGAGAATTGAACCATACTGCTGGGAATGGCAAGTTGCATTTCCCACAGGGTCCTAAGCTCCCTGTGCAGAAATCTACATAGACACAGGGAGAATTGAACCATACTGCTGGGAATGGCAAGTTGCAGAAATCTACATAGACACAGGGAGAATTGAACCTCCTGAGCAAATGCACCTTTTACCTACGCAGGGAAACACTTTTTGACAGTGGAGAAAGACCTTCCACTACATTGCCTCCAGATTTGGGCGCGATCTGTTCCCCTTCTGATTCTGTACGGGGTTGTTACTGCATTCTTTGGCTGGAGTAAATCTCCTACCATTTCCAGAGTGGGGAAGAGTCAGACCAGAGTTTGGGAATGCCACAGATATGTGTGTGTGGGTGTTCCCAAACGTCCATGGCAAACCACACCTTGGAATGCCCCCTTACCACAACTTTAATGAGATTTACAGATGCAGTTTTCTCCGAAATCGTGGCAGTGAGATCTGCAATAGTAAATCCCTTTACACCTGCCAAGAATCATTTAGTCAATTCCTGGCAGACGTAAGTGGAGGTATTTTCATCTATAAACATACATTTACGTTTGAAAATACCTTTGTGGATAGGTTCTTTAGAGATTCCATCAGAAACTGGAGGATTCACAGTTCCTCTCAAACTCTAAATGAGGTCCATACTTTGGAATGAGTGAGATGCATGGGACAAAGTATTAATGCTACATCATATATGTATTTCACAGTATGATCTTGTGACTGGGCATCAGGGGTGTGGTACTTTGTTAATCTATTGATTAGCTTACACTAAGTCAACATGCTTATGATAAGTGGTGTTCAAACACTCACCAAGCAGCTACATGCCTTCATAAGCACTGGCATGCAGTTGCGCAACAATCGCAAAGTGTCAAAATGAATAACATGTGATGTACAAGGGAAATTGGCAAATACATGTGTGAAGCATCCCCTGGCATCGCGGAGAGTTTGCACATCGACAATGGGCCATGCAGAGCATGTATCCATTTACAGTGTTAGAGTTTTTGTGCATTATTAATAACGTGCAGGATGTCAATTTATCCTTATATTTATATGTGCACACTGTCCTGATGCTATTGCACTTGAAATAAATTTCCTATGAGATATAGCAGTGTGTTGTCCTGGCTCTTACTAACTAGGCACCCCTTATCCTCTTATCCTCGACATCCCCCGACGCGGCCACATCACACCCCACCTGAGAGACCTGCACTGGCTCCCTGTCAACAAGAGGATAACCTTCAAGCTCCTCACCCACGCACACAAAGCACTCCACAACTCCGGACCAGCCTACCTCAACAGACGACTCAGCTTCTACACCCCCACCCGCCAGCTCCGCTCGACCAGCCTCGCCCTCGCCACAGTCCCCCGCATCCGGAAAACGACCGCCGGCGGCAGATCCTTCTCCCACCTCGCCGCCAAGACCTGGAACACCCTCCCCACCAACCTCCGACAGACCCAAGACCTACTGGCCTTCAGAAGACTCCTCAAGACCTGGCTCTTCGATCAGTAGCAGCACCACCCCCCTCTTCCCCCAGCGCCTTGAGACCCTCACGGGTATGTAGTGCGCTTTATAAGTGACATGATTGATTGATTGATTGAGGCCTCGATATAGGTCCAGGCGCCATTTTTTCCAAAATGGATGTCTCCTTCTGCATGAACACTGCTCATTATTTCTGCAGCACATAGTCAAGCAGAGTCAAGTTTGCTGTTTTCCATTCACGTTGCTCTTGCTATTCTCGATGAAAAACTTCCAGTGTAGTCGTAATAGTGTTTCTTTTCCAAGGACCTTCTGCGAGCTCACTGTACCCTATTCATTCATAATAGTTGCTATTGTTCATGTACCTAGTTTGACCTGCCATCTCCAGAATGAATATTCATGTAGTGGGATAGTGCTTAGAGGCGCTAAGGCAATATAACGTTTCATAAAACTATACTCTGATTTGCTGAAAATTTATTTATTTTGCTCACATCATGATGAATCTGCGTTTTCTAGTCTGTTCTATGAGAAAATTTCCTTTATAAACCCCTGATTTTGGGGGTGAGCCAAAAGACTTTCCGATGCTACTAGGGATGCTGTCTGTTTCTCTATTGATTTTGCTGCTCACTTGGGACTTAACATTTTTTCTCTGATTTTCCCTATTCTAAGCGTCTTTATAACATCAACTTTATACTTTTGCATTTATGATCTCTCTACAGTACCTTTTAAAATGCTGTAATAAATCTTTTACATTTTATTCCTGATCTAAAACTCAATTATTGAGTGGGCCCTTAATTAATTGACTGTACGTGATACGTTGTGGGGGTGCATTATGTCAGGAACACATTGCTCAAGAAAGTGAGGTTTAACACTGTCTCCGGTTTATCAACCCTCGCGCAAGTATTTGAGGTAATATTTTTGGGGTGCACAATTTATGGCGTTCCCAGCATCCACAAGAGCAAAAAGGTTACTAACATTGTTCATATCGAAAACATAACAAATCAGTTTACTTTTGATATGATTGTCTAAGTAAGGATGCATTTTTCATGTTGCAAAAGAGTTACTGATTAGGACATGCACCAGCCTTCCTCTGATGGTGGCTAGAAAGGCCTTCAACGCCAAGCGAATCACCCTCAACTCCTACAAATTGACATAGAGTTGAGCTTCCGCCAGAGACCTCTCACAGGTGGCCTCCCAAACCCAGAAGTGACGCATTCATCACCACTGTCAACTCTGGATGGGGTAGTGAGAGGGGTCTGCCACTGACCTAATTGCAGTCCAGCACCATTAGGAATATGCAAAGGTTGTTTATAGGACTAACATGTCTGCCACAAGCAAGGCTGGTAAAGAAGCAATGACCAAAATGACTCTATATTGGTATTATACTCCAGCCCGAGTACACTAATGGGCTCCTAACAGATCCTCTGCATACTGGAGGAGCTGTGTGCTAACAGGCACACTAAGTCACCTCCTGTGAAACTGCCCCAAGTTAGAACACTATTGAAAAGAGGTCGTGCATAGTATCAATGTGATATTTGCCACTTATATATCTCCCAATTCCCAGCATATATGTTACTAGGCCTCTCTAACATAGCCTAAGTGCCCTCCATGGCAGGCTCTATGGCCATTAAAGGCCTGCTCCAGCATTAAAGGCCCAGCCGAAGGTGAAGGCTTTTAACAAGGTAGCGGGCCTTTATTGTCCGGTAGAGCCTGCTACAGGGGGCTCTAAGGATATTAGAACATGCCGCCCTAGAGGGCAGAATTTTCTAATTTGTAAAAATCCCCTTGGGCTCCGTGAGGCCTTTGTTCACAGCAACAGCTGTGAACAAAGATTGGAATATTGATGCTCCGGGCTTCTACCGGCATGTAGAAGCCCAGAGCACTCCATTGTCTTCAATGGAGCGCTCAACATTCTAATGTTCTAATAAACTAACTTTCCCACTTCACTCTACACGAAGGAAGGCCATAACAATAGCTCTATGTGCATTCTAATAAACAAGTACTGCTTTGTGGGGAAAGGAGACTGTGCCTGAATATGGAGCATGGCTTCACAGATTGTGGGAGTTCCTGGGAAAGGAGAAAATCTCTGCCAGCCTAGAAGCAATGGAGGCACATTTCGAGAAAAGATGGGGATCAGGCATTACTGAGGAATTTTGAGAATTTACCTATCTAAAGAATTTGAGAGTGCTCTGCCTCATACAATCCCATAACACAGATCACTCGACCGTACACATATCATAAAATCGAGCCGCGGTTGGTCTGCAGACTGGGTCCTAATGACCCTTTCATCATTGAGCGTTTATACGGTCATAGCTATACAAGGCCTTATTGTCCTAAATGCGGAGGTGGGAGGTAGAGTAGACAGGAGAGGGATTGCTGGTAGTTGGGGGGAAATCTGTTCTTGTTCTGCATTTAAAACTATGTGCCATGCAAAAGCGATGTATCGACTGGTCTATGGTTGTAGGCAGGCATGGCCGGTACAGGTAAGAGCAGTGGGGCAGGGCGGGAATGGGGAGGGGGAAAGTCAACAGACAGGCGGTCCGTGCAGGTAAGCGCGGTGGGGGAGGAGGAAGTGCGGGGGGGAGTCGGCAGACTACGGAATAGGCAAAATTAAATAAATAAATAAATCCTATTCCATCGTCTGTTGACATCCCCCTACCCCGCCCTATCGCGCTTACCTGAACGGACCACTGCTGCGATCAAATCAATACTCCATGTCTTCAAATCCCAAGCAACTATAGACACTAAACAACGGAATTGGAAACTGTGTGTTTGGGGAAGAGTTTAGAGGCTGTTGGTCCCCTTGTTCATATAGTGCAAACAATAATGAACTCATTTGCTTTACTGGTGAAGTGACATGTAAATCTGATGTTATGTAGGTTGGCATTTAAATAAGCAATTAAACCCTCTAATGTCTGTATCATTCCTGTCCATATCATAAACACACCGTCTATGTAACGTCCCCAGTATGGAATAGGTTTTGTGTCATTTTTAGGGCAACGTCTCCAAATGTACATTTCTTTGAGAGATTGGCATATGAGGGTGAAAATTTAGACTCCATTGCTACTCCCTGTACTTAACGATACAGACACAAAGGGGCATATTCACAAGGACCTACCGCCGATTTATCTCCACCTTAACCCATCAAAAGTGGAGATAGATTTAACACCCCATTCACAAGCGGGTGCAAACTGCAGACAACGCAAGTATTCCCGTGACAACTGCCCCAAAATTTATCTCCACGGTGGACACCACCAACTAACCCTAATGAGATGCAGAGTAGGCGTTCCCGTGCAAAAACACACGAAAAAACCACAACACCACTTTCACAATGAACTGCCAGATCTGCGATGCGAACCAAAAACAGGCGATAAGCAGCGGTAGCAGCAGGGATTTAACACCTGCCTTTTGCTGGTGTTAATCAGGACGACTACCTGCAGCATTAAGGGACCCCAGCCAAGAGCCACATCTGAAGACCCACAGATGCCATGGAGACAATGATAATGCAGCTCCGAGACCCATGAGGGCCACAACACCCACCCCCACCCACCCCAGGCCCGCCACCACCCCCAGGACCCGTCCCGCCCCCCCCCCGGGAACACCACAGAGGCAGCGTACACAAAGACAGCGGACCCACCTGAAACGCACCTGCCGCCCAGACCCAACTCCAGAGGAGGACATTGCCCATTACAGGCCCAAAAGGACAACCATCCCCCGCATCCTGACCCACATCCCCCACCTGCTGACGGTACCAACCCAGCGGACAACCAACATCCCTCCGCAGACAAAGCTGCCAGCTGCGCAGCACATGTCGGCCTCTGGTACCATCCAACCCACAACTGCCAGAGTCGGAGGAGTCACACAGCCAGCCCCATCCAAGGTCATCACACCTGTCCTGGATGCCAACAACAGCCTGGTACCCCAGCACCTCCACATCACCCACACTGCGCAGGAGCAGCTGGAGACCAAGCAAGGCCCCTACGCCATAGCTGGATTCCCTCACGTGTCAGGGCCAATCAACTGCACACATGTACCCCTCGTGCTCCCTGCCGACACTGCACACAACTACCACAACAGAAAGCACACGCATACCATGAATGTGCAGGCAATAGTGGACCGCCCAGGACTCCTCAACAATGTCGTGGCCAACTCCCCAGGCAGAGTGCATGATTCTCACATCTCCCGACAGTCCATCATCACCCAGCGCTCCCAGGATGGCACCCATGGAAATGCAGTGCCCGTTGGTAAGTCCAAAATGAACACACCACACACCTCCAGCCCACAGTCATGCAACTCACAACACTGGCAATGGGCACGCAGCACAACTACATTCAACATGACACACAACATGCCAACCGACCAGACATGACAACACGACTCCATTGGGAATCTGCCCTTGCCATGCCCACAACCCAGCCACGGCATGGCACCACCGACACACAATAGCAGGATGTGAGGAGAGGTATGGAGCAGGCATGTGCGAGAGCGGCAAGTGACTAAGGAATGTGAACCTACCCAAAGCCAGGTGTGGCGTGGAGGTGCCGGACAGACCACAGAGTGCAAACCACGGAAATGGCCATGTGGAGATCAACTGCTGGTGCATGGAGTGTAGTGGCCAGTGGACGCTACCATGTCCCCACAGGCTGTGGGGCAGAACGCGGAAATGTCGCACGTTACGTTCCCCCCTGCATGCGTGTGCATAGTGGGTTGGACCTGCGTACGCCAGGCCTGCATAGGGGTGTGAACAAAAAGCCCGTCGCACTGGGCGTGGTTCTCATTCGGAATGGACAACGTATCTGCCAGGGCGGCGCCTCTCAGCCCGCCACGAGTCCTGCGCCGAGCGCGGCGGGGCCTGCGTCCCTGTACACCTGCTGCACCTCTGGCCGCTGGTCCCCAGACCCGTCATGCCTGCCCCAGCGCACCAACGAGGCTCCGCTCACCTGCCTACACCGGCGTGTGTCAAAGAGGGCCCACCACGTGCCGGTGCAAGCTCCAAGCACCAGTCCCACGACCTCTGCAGCCTCCGCAGACCATCGCTGGCCCCCCCGACGCTGGCCCACATCACTACTTTCTCATTTACATACTCCACCGGCGTCCTCTTCGGCCCAGTAGGTCCCACATGTGAAACTGTGTTCTGAGTCCTGAATGGCAGTGACCCCAAGTCCGTGGCAGCGGCCACAGCACCAGACTCCCTTCGATCAGTGAGGCATAATTCCATATCGCAGGCCTGCGACACGTGGTGCCACCAACCCTGTTCAACGCAATCCGGCGACACGTGGTGCCACTAACCCTGTTCAACGCAAGCCGGCGACACGTGGTGCCACTAACCCTGTGCAACGCAAGCCAGCGACACGTGGATGAGGGCTCAGGCCTACCCTGCGGACCAGTAGGTCCCACATCCAGCACTTAGTCGCGAATCATGAATGGCAGAGTCCACACCAGTGAACGCACGGAGAGGAGTAAGAGGAAGATGTGGCTCAGTCCGGACGAAAGCCGGATCAGAGTCACGGAGGTGATCCAACACTATCAACAACTGACCTGGTGCCATCAACCCTGTTCACTGCAAGTCCGCGTCCCGTGGTGCCACTGAACCTGAACTACGCAGGCCGGTGAGGCCATCCAACCTAAGCCGGCGACACTCGGTGAATGGCCCGTGCTGACCGATGCCTCAGGCCTACACTGCGGTCCAGTAGGTCACACATGTGGAACTGTGTCTTGGGTAAGATGTGGAGGAGTCCACACCATTGGACATGCCTCATCGCAGGCGGCATCCCCTAACAGCACTGGTGCCACTAACTCTGTGCGCAATGAGTCATGGGCACTTTCTGGTTGGACTTTGGTGGCGTCTGAGTCCATGGCCTGGTGGTTTTCTGCATCTTCATCTGGCTGGACCGGACTTAGTGTCCGACATGTGTCTGTTAAATTCATCTCCACCATAGTGACTGTTTCAGCGTGGTTCTGCCCTCTGCAGCATGCCCTGGGTGTACACCTTCCACTGTCCACCGAGACACTCCGCGACAATCCCCTTTGTCATCTACGGAAACCTGCTCTGCTCTCTTGACCCTGCCCCAGTGTCCCGCAAGTCAGCTGCCCATGGCGGTAGGCCCGTGCAGGACGCTGTGCATCCAGGGCCCCTAACTCTGTGCAGCACAAGTCATGGGGCCTTTATGGTTGAATGGTTGTGTCCTTTACGATGTACACTGTTGTCGATTTCTGACTGCACCAGGCAGCCCTTGCCGGCTGGTGTGCACACACCCCATACACATCCAACACAGGTGTCACTCGATATGTGTGCCTGCTAATAAATGTGGCCGGGCGCACGTGCCCGTAGCCATTCACACCATCTGAGCAAGTGTGTCCGTGTGGTCATTGTGTCAGCATGATGGGCACGGGCCCTGCAACATCACAGTGTGCTGTCGTCAGCGGACGATACCATGTCACCTCAGCGTTGGCAGTGACCCTGGACATGTAGCTTCGCACGCCCCCCCCCTGCATGCACAAGCGGCGTGTGCTGGTCCGGCGTACGTCAGGTCAGCGCAGGGGTGTGCTGATTCGGCAGGGGGAGCAGGGCGTGGCTCGGACCTGGCCTTGGGCAGGATGTGCGGTAAGTGTGTCTCTGTGTTGGGGTGTTGTCGCCACCAGGGCCACAGTAGTCGATGTTGCAATGTAGCATGCACCAGGAGGGCGGGCCCGCACGTACAGTGAAATGTAGGAGCGCAAGACCGCTCGGGGTCTTGGCACATGCATGCCAGGTGTTATGTGTATGAGTCCTGCGGCTGCATGAGTCAGTTGCCTAGCCCTATTCGCAGTGCGATCACAGCCAGCCATGGACTGTACACCTGTGTCCGCCCCTTCCGGACCATTGGCCTACACTCACGTGGCCGCACACCTTCAAAGGCCAGCGTCAGGGTGTTGTTGGCATGCCGCTGGACATGCGCAGACAGGCATGACAATGGTGTGCCGTAGGACTGCACGTGATACAACCGCGCAGCGCACACAAGTGTGGGGGCTCGTGGGAGGGAGGAGCAGCTGTGAGGCAACGTAACACACAGTGAGGCCGCTCATGTGCCATGTGCTGGGCATATCATCCATGATTCCCAGGGTCGCAAACATCCCACCACACCCACGACAGGCCTCTGTACATCTCCTGAATGCATGCAGATGGTGAAGTTACTGTAGGGATGAAGGGTCCTTTGTCTGTACTATCAGGCGGTGGCACATCTGCAGCTCCGAGCTGGGACTTGCATGTGGCCAGCACCCCCTGACAGATACGATAGCATTTACTTGTGACTCCCACACTACGCACTGCCCGACGTGAGACCAACGTGTACACATCCCACACGCAGAAGTCCTTGGTCGTAGTTAGCGTGCGTGAGATGGCCTTCACACGTACTCCCACCCCACCCCAGGCCTGCACCCGTTGCACACAGACACTGCTCATTGCTCCGAGCTGTGCCATTTCGTCCACAGGACTGGCGCAGGGCAAGCCAGTGCCGCTTCAAGCAGAGTCACAGACGCAATGCAGACCATCCCGGACACATGCTCGACTCCAGTCACGTGGACCTGTACCGTGCACGTCTGCTGCATGTACTGGGGGCACTGCCGTTGGCAGTGCTGCGGATCAGTTACCGGCTGAGCTTCCGCCTTGCGAACGTCACCTGCGTTCAGCCTGTGTTGCATTGTCGCTCGTGCATATTCGAATGGACCATGGATGTCTGCCTCTCCAACGTGACTGTAGCTGACCTGGATTTCGGCGTGTGTGTGCGCCCCCTGTTGGCCCACGACCAGGAGTGTCACCGTGATGCCCGTTTATGGCATGCATGCTGGCAACTGGACCTGGGAGATTGCACGAGTCGTCGTGTGCAGTGAGCACATTGAGCCGCTACCCGATTGGGCTTTGGTGCACATTGGGGCCAGGGGTTGGAGTCAGCACATCTGTCCGGGTCAGCTGATGGATTACGTCGACGACATGTCAGATGTGGTGGAGAACGGTCTCTCATTGGAGATGTTGGCCTACGCTGCTGCACTCGCGTTCATGGACGAGTGACAAGGTATCTGCAGCCACAACTGAATGTGACCCATTGCACGTGTCCCGACGCCTGGTTGCATGTTGGGAATCTGGTCACATGCCCCAAGACGACAGTGGACATGGCTGCATCGGCCTGGACTCCTGATCCATGCGCGGACAACCAACGCGGGTTGGCACTGACTTGTGTTGGTGATGGACTCCCCCGGGGTGGACATGGGTCCTTTCCTACGTTCCTCATTCAGACATGCTGCTGCATTGGTCTGCATATCGTGGCACTTCTCTTGGCCGTACTGACACGCACTTGTTGATAAAGTTTCCGCACTTTCACTTGTCTCCAACTGTGTTGTGTCTTGATTTGTATGCCAATGTGTGTGTCACGGACTCTCTGGCTCCCTGCCATACGTGCGTTGCTCCCCCATCAGGGCTGTGGGTTTTTACTTGTGCATTATCATGTCCCTGTTTCGTGCTTTGCCAGATGCGTATGGCCGTTTGCCGGCCACAAGCGGGTGCACTTGTGTCCTGTGTTCTGTTGTGCAAATGTTGGTGTTTGTACCACATTGTGTTCGATGTTGGGGTGCTCTGCTTCCTATGTGTGTGTGCTGCTTTGTGTGTGAGATGTCCCTTCAGCTCTGATTTGGCTCACCCTTCTCCCTTTCAGGCAGTGTGGTTTTCACTTATGTGCTTGTTCAGTGGTGTGATATTGCTGGGTTGTGTGACTTGTGCTCTTGGTTGGTGTTGTTACTCTTGGGCATGGTTTGTCTGCAGTTGTGCTGTGCTTAATTGTGCATGTGTGCCATTGTGCCCATCTCCCCCCGTCCCCCCAGTCACTGGTCGTTCCTCTCCCTGTTGCTGTTGTGTCTGTTGTTTTGGGGAGTTTCCGGTCCCCGGGTCCTGCCACCATCTCCAGACTGATGTGGTGGACACCATTTCCTCCATGTCATCCAGCTCCTGGTGTGGCGCTGGACTCCCACCTCCGGTGTGCATTGCTGCCTTCTTGTTGTTGGCGTGTTTCTGCTTGTTTGTGCGTTTCGCATCATTCCGGCTGTTCTGGTTTTCTTCCATTGTCCTCCTCCACTCTCAGGCTGCATTCACCTTGTCCGCGATGGCCTGCCATGTACAATGTTTTGTTGCCAATGGGGCTTGTGGGGTTGTATACTGACTCCGGTTGCCTCCATTGTGCTTGGCTGTTGTTTTCTGTTTGGTTTGTCTTTCTTTTTCAGGCTTTTGTTGTGCTTATTCCCGCCTGCCGTGTGTGTGTCGCGGGCCTGGCGGTGCTTATCGCTGCTTTCCTCATCGCGAATGGGCTCATCGCACGTTTTGTTGTGTTGTGGTTTGTGTTTTTATCTTCGTCGAGGTGGTTGTATCGCGGACATTGGCCGCGTTTTTGGCGGACTATCGCATGGTGCCGCCATGTTGTGAATTCCACGTTAACACGGGGTTATTTTCCCGCAATAGGCTGCGATGTGTAAAGTTGCGTTAACATTTTTTGGAGATGTTTAGCACACGTTCTTGTGAATATACCCCAAAATGTCCAGTCGCAGGGGTACACAGAAAAGCCGGTTTGATGAACATTAATTAGGTAGGTCGCTATTTGTGATCCCATGTGACTGGATACAAACGCAGAGATGGCGGTCTGCAAGGAACAGAGGAGAACTATCACTGTGTTTGTATTCTCAAATGGGAAACTTTTTTTTTTTAAAGGAGCCCGGAATCCTTAAAAAAAAAAAACAGTGTTGCTTACAAAAAAAACCAAGCATTGGCATAGCCAATAGGTCTCGCTTTTGGGACCTTATAAGTGTTTAGCCACAGCTATTGGCTTTGACAATGTTTTTAAGATATGGTGTAGAGCAGTGTGGCTGCTGTGCAGCATGTTGTAAAGTTATAATAAAAAAGCGTTGTATTTTTTTTTATTTTACATAAAACCAAGAAGATATTATGTAGAACTGAACGACCCTATTAAAAAAGAATTAACAGAACAAATGTCTTCTAGTTCTTTTGTTCTTGTAGAAGGTAATAAATTGCTTTTTGTAACATTTCCCATAGACTGATTTAGACAAGTATGATTCATTGTCTCTATATAATGTGTGTGATTTAATGTGCTCTGACACCCAATAGTATTATGAGTAGTGCTAAAAAATACATGAATGTGAGAGAGGGGCTAGGAAGAGATGAGGGGCACTGTTGGAGGGTGGTAGTGAGGGAATCAGTTGAGAAGGAGGTCATGGGGGGTGGATGGGGCAGCAAAAGATTGTAACTCCGGGCGCCACCAGCAATAAAGATGGGCCTGCTCGTCCTGGTGCACAGCACTTTGCAAACACAACTTCGGTCAGGATCCGTGCCCATTTTCAAGATAACCACCGATTATAGAAACGAGCATTATGTAAGTTCTGGATCATGAGGTGAGCAGAGAGGCCCTTACCTCAGCATGCTGCCCCCAACTGAGACCCTGCATGAGGTGCGCAGAGAGGCCCTTACCTCACCACGCTGCCCCCAACTGAGACCCTGCATGAGGTGCGCAAAGAGGCCCTTACCTCACCACGCTGCCCCCAACTGAGAACCTGCATGAGGTGCGCAGAGAGGCCCTTACCTCAGCATGCTGCCCCCAACTGAGACCCTGCATGAGGTGCGCAGAGAGGCCCTTACCTCAGCATGCTGCCCCCAACTGAGACCCTGCATGAGGTGCGCAGAGAGGCCCTTACCTCAGCATGCTGCCCCCAACTGAGACCCTGCATGAGGTGCACAGAGAGCCCCTTACCTCACCATGCTGCCCCCAACTGAGACCCTGCATGAGGTGCAGAGCCCCTTACCTCACCATGCTGCCCACAGCTGAGAACCTGCATGAGGTGCGCAGAGAGCCCCTTACCTCACCACGCTGCCCCCAACTGAGACCCTGCATGAGGTGCAGAGAGGCCCTTACCTCACCATGCTGCCCCCAACTGAGACCCTGCATGAGGTGCGCAGAGAGGCCCTTACCTCAGCATGCTGCCCCCAACTGAGACCCTGCATGAGGTGCACAGAGAGCTCCTTACCTCACCATGCTGCCCCCAACTGAGACCCTGCATGAGGTGCAGAGAGGCCCTTACCTCACCATGCTGCCCCCAACTGAGACCCTGCATGAGGTGCACAGAGAGGCCCTTACCTCACCATGCTGCCCCCAACTTGCAGAAAATCCTGGAAGCTGGAGTTCACAGAAGCTGTAAGGTGCAGAAATGAGGAATCTGAAGAGGAGCCAGAGAGCCGGGGGGGGCTTCAGTGCGTGTGAGGAACCCTGGGAGGACTGAGTCGTATCTGCAGTCAGGTTCTGCGTGCTCTCGATAGGGCAGTGTGTGACACAGCCTTCCTGGCTCAGCGACGCTGGTACACCAGGGCAGAAGCATTCCAAGACCACAGCTTTCTATATGTGGGGGCAAAGGAAACCATCGGCGGCTCCGCTCACATTACAGCAGCAAAACGAGGGAAGGCACAAATAAAACAACTAGAACTGTAAAATAAAAAAAATAAACTACAGGTTGTGCAGTCAAACACCAAAAGGAGGACAAGATTGGAGAACGGAAGCCGTGGGGTGAGAGTGTGTGGTACTGATAAGGATTAGAATGAGAGACAACCTCTTCACGTCAACCTGGCAACACCGCAAGGTTACACAACAATGACAGCACAGGCCTTAAAAGAATGACAGACACCAGCATCACAGAGCGAAGGAGAAGGCAAGTCTTCGGCCCTCCTAACCCAGGGCTCACAATGCCCCAGGGTCTGTTCTGCACTAGCGGGCGCTCAGTGGGTCTGCTTAACCACACCTGGTGCCAATGGAATTACGCGTCACGCACCCATATAACACATAATTAAACAAAGAGATTATACTGGCCTGCTCACTAAGACTATCAACATAGAATGGCGCCGCCTGCCCTTGTAACCCCATTAATTAGTACAGAATCACAGGTGCTAATTAACAGAGTAAAAAGACTGGGAAAGAAAGAGAGGGGTGTGTGGGGGAAGAGAGAGAGCAACAAATCTAGTGCGAGTGTGAAAGTTCGCACAAGAGAGCGAGAGAAGGGGACGACGGACATGTCAGCAAGGGTCAGCAAAGGCATTTCCTGGAAAACCTGGGAGTGACACAACGTGTTAATCCCGGGCCATGTGTGGAAAAGGGATTTGCAGCACGCATTGACAACAACAGCGAGCGGCACGGATTCTGTGAGTTCGTTAATACTCACCTAAATATCTGACAAACCCTGAAACGCTGTAAATCAGCGTGAACGATGCTTCAAAGACTGTCGGGCTTGGTGGGATAAAATGGTATACGCTGTTCACGGAGTTAAATGCAGGCACGTGCATATATCGTAGTTCAATGAATTATGAAAGGGCGAGGAACATGTGCTAGCTGTTCTACTGTAGAACTGTTCACACATTTGATTTAAAATGTGTAGCAACGGAAGGTAAGCTGTCCGGAGGCATGCAATGTGTGGTGACCCCCAGCGTCCCGGGCTGCTCGCGCGCTCACCGGAGAGTCGTAGGAGTAGGCGCACTCGGAGTGGTAGACGCGGTCTTGGGCACGCGGATGGTGGGCATGTAGGGCACCAGCAGCTCCCCCAGGTCCGCGGCCATTTTCGCATGCCCGTGTGTCGCGGAACCTGGCCTGGGAATTTGCCGCGGCCTGAGGTGAGCGTGAGTCGTACGGCGGGCCCCTGGGGGAGAAGACAGTGTGAGAGGTGCCAGGAGCCCTGGGGAGAGTGGCCGAAGCGTGAGCGCTGCCCCCGGCTGAACGGAGCTTACCTCCTGGGGGCTTCCATGGGAGGACCTGAAGCCCCTCAGCAACTTTGGCCGCCCGACTTGCCTGCCGTGGGGGAGCCTGTAATTGCCGTCCTGGGAGGAGCTGGTGTGGACAACAGGACAGATGGGTGTAGGAGATGGTAGGGGGCTCCGGGAGAGGGTCAGAGAATAAGTGTGAATGCTGTAAATGACGACACGCAGAAATGTAGAAATGCAAAGGCAGCCAAGGGGGTTTGAGTGGAGCAGGGCCGGCAACGCCACGGTGGAGAACGGGGGCGGGGCTTTGGGAGGGGTGGGGGGGAGTGCGGCCGAGAGCAGGGACACGCAGCGTTTACCTTGCGGGAGCGAGCACGATAATTGATAACACATGGCGCCGCTCGCTCCCGCAAGGGAATCGCCAAACGTGCACGCGTTGCCATTCAAAGCAATGCAACGCGTGCACGTTTTTGGCCAAAAAAGCGAGTTGATTACAAGAGGTCCCCTCCTATGCAGCGCATGCGCGCTGCGTAGGCGAGACCTAAAAATCCTGTTGAATTAGGATAGAACAGCACTTTTACGAACCTTCCTAATTGCGATCTGCAAATGGATGTAATGAATTATTAAAACCCCCTTTGCATTCACAAACTCTTTGATTTTGTGAATCACAGGGTTTTCGAATACAAAATGATATTGAACATCTGCCACTTAGTTTTATTTCAAGGAAAAGAGAGTATTTCTTATGAATTGTATTGTGGATTCTATTATTAGGAGAGGCCTAACAGAAATGCGAATAGATTTTCACAGCCTCTGAAGCTCACAGACGCTGCTGTGATCAATATGGAAATGGCTGAAATAACAAGAGATGAACATGAAAGTATGAGCAAAACCAATAGTGTCACATTGCAGTACCACAGGAGTGCCCAACATGAATACCAGGAGTTCTAAAAAACATAATAGTTTCTTTCTTTAGAGGATGCACCAGTTATCTAAATTTACCAGTGTTTGTTTACATACAAAGCATTGACACAGCTGTGCTACATGGTATCCAATATCTCTACCCCTCTTGCACTGTTTTGTTTGTTTACGCCATAGTCAAATGGGGTTAGAGGAAAGAAAGAGTTGACCAGCACAAACACCCAAGACTGTCAAGTGCCCACCGACAGAGTTAGTTGAGGATGTGACTCAAGTCATGTATCCATGTTTGTTGATAAGAGTCTTGTTCCAGCAAGAGCAGAAAGACTGGGAGAACAATCAAACTGTTAGCATGCATAGAGAGCCAGAGTGTGGTCTTGCAGAGCATTGCCTTGCTCGAATAGAAGGACATTAACCTTATTTTGGTGACGGTGTACAGCAATTATGATTCGCCGAATATCTATGTCCATCTTCTGTCTGTGCAGAGGCACTGAGTACCTGCCTTCATAACACTGTGCATGAGCCCAAAAGAAGTGGGTTCTAGGGACCTAAGACTTAGCGGTGGAGCATTTAGTTCTGAAATCCTAATGTTCAATTTCAGTCTCGCAGAAACATTTCCACTTTTATGTCTCTGCCACAGATATGCTGTTTAACCATGGTGTGGACCCCGAGCCAACATGAGAACAGAGCCTGAATATTTCTTGTTCTCCTTTCTCCTGTTCTGCTCACTTGATCATCAGAATGAACCTGGGAGAATGAGAGGAACTTGTACACATTCGTGTTCTTCACCGCTTTCCTGATGTGTGCTATCTACCTCCAAACATTGAGACAAGTATGATGGACAGCTCTGGAAATTCATTTGGAAGGCAAGGATTATTAGTCAATGCTTTGATAAGCAAAGAATAAAACTCCATGATATCATAGCAAACCATAACACCATTTACAGAGGTTACTATGAAATGGGAACCAGGACTGCTGTTCATACCTTCTGAAATTACATGAAGAAAAGGCAGCTCCTGCCATTTGGAATGACTCCTTTAACCAAAGTCTGCGAGTGAAAGGGTTAACTACCTTAGCGTTCCTTTGTTTGTGGTCTCCTAGTTGACAGCACTCGTTTGGGGACCACCCTGTTTTTCTTTTGTTTTTGTGTATCACAGCACTCTGCTGAATATGTCCTCGCTGTTCTCTTATCTACTTGATCCTAGTTAAAAACTTTACGCAGATGTTAGTTTTCACCCAAGAACCCTTGTGCAAATACGCAGTTAGGGATTCAGAGTTGTGGCTTGTAGTTGCCTTGAATGTCAGAAAGTCAGGACAAGTACGAGCACAAAGCTTTACAGGTCTGCGCATTGGCACTAAGTATTGGAAGTTCCTCCGAAAATGTTTTCATGTAGGCCTCATCACAGATGAGACAGAGGAAGAGACTTAGCTACCCAAGACCAGGTGGGTCCCAAATCATCAGGGAGGTCTTCTTCTCTATCATCCAGTTACAGGGCTAGAGCAGAGGGCTCAATACAGGACCATGCAGAGCACATGCAGGAAGACACAAAGGAGGACATTGTGAAGGAAAATAAGTTGCCTAAAGAGAAACAAGAGTCCAAGAAGCACATGATGGACAAAAAGAAGTAATTCAATAAGGTATTGGAGAAGATTGAAACCACTGAGGAATGAAAAGAGAGGGGGCTGAGGATAAGAATAAGGCACCATAATTTGTTATCTTTCATAAAGCTTACTCCAAATTTGACCACATTTCACAATATTGAATTGTAGCTATTGTTTACATTTAGATTTTCACCCAGGATTGGCAGGGTGAAGGATGGGATGCCCGTGTCGACACATGACGATAGGAAGAAGGCGAAATACATTTTTCTTGGTGTTTGTCATGGACTTGTAATGAGGTGATGTAGAGCCTAAGCTGCTGAAAGCTATGGTTTGATTATGTTTATCAACCCTGTAACCCACATGAGAACAGACTAAAACAAACACTGTGAGCCTCTGTCAGACAGTGAGACACACTATTGCCCGAACATCTATACCAGACCCAAGATATGTTGTAACAAGTCACCCAGCATCTGAAGAATACATGAAATTGGAAGATCAGTGGCTCTTGGTCTCAACCATTAACCTTAAAACAAAGACAGCAATATGCCCAACATACTGCTGAACAACCAAACCCTGAATCGGTTGCAGGTCACCCAGAAGCAGGCTCTTCCTCTGCACTGACGTTCACCCAGATTAGACCCTGGACAATCTGTAGGTGAGGAAGAATGCCCTCAGGTTTATGACACGCTTTGACAGGGTAGAGGGAAGTTTACAAGGAAGGTAGCTTGGGTGACACACGATGAATTCTTGGAGTGGCATTTGGAGAATAGTGGAGCTCCAGCAAATTATGGATTCAGTCTGTGTGAGCCTCCAATCAAAGCATCTACCAATAGGGCCATACTGTGGTGGAACCGAGTGACCAAGGAATCCTGGAGGGTAATGCAGCAAGAGTGTTTTTAATGCGCAGGATGGGAACCAACGGATGGGAGTACAACAGCACATTGGACAGCAGTTGGTGGCAGAGAGAAGAGTGATATTATTTCATGGGAGCTCATTCAGAATAATATCAGTGTTGGAGCATTGCCAAGAACAGAACGGTGATGTAGAGTAATTCGGGGATGTGTAATGCACACTAGTCATGGTTTTTAACATAGAAGCTATTGTGATATTCAAGCCAGACCTAAATCGGTACCTGTGTCCACTTTTTGCTACCCCAAAGAGCCATGAAGGAACTGTGGTGTTCCATTCTCTATTCTAGAATACTCTAATGTACCGCTGGCCTGACTCCTTCTCTTGTCTACATTCCTCATTCGCTCCTCGTCTGTAAATTCATTTATTTCTCTTTCCTTTCTACCAATTTCCATTTTAGTTTTGTAGATACCCCTTTCAGTCTGAATATTCTGAAAGCCATCTTTATATTTTTGAATATGGTAGAGTTATAGTTATTTCTCTGTATTTTTCCATTTATTAAAATGTGTTTATAAAGCGCAAACTGCCACTCATAAACATAGAGTCTCCTAACACTGTAGGAACTGCCAGTACTGAGCAGACAGTAGACTCAGACACAAAGAAGGCGGCCATATTGTTCAGAATGCCAAGTGTTGAATTGTTTCCTTTGCGTAAGTTGGAAGACCTCATCTAATATAGAATTATTTGTTGCATAAAAGTGACCTAGGCAAACGGAGAGCTCCTCAGAGTTCGATGTTTTAAGGTCTTCAAGTGCATCATGTTGCTTTTGCCTAGAGGCATCAGGGCCGATTTTCATCCAGTCTTTCAACGTGTATTTTCTTTTAGTGACAATAGAAGAAGTATATTGTATAACGTTCACCCATTTGAAGGATACTGAACTGTATGTCAAAAGTGTAAAACACATGTTTTAACATTTCTCTCTTTATGAAATGTGATCATTTTTTTCATCTTCCCACTATGACTCTTGAGATTGGACATGTTGAGTGAAACCCACAGTCCAGTGTTTGAAGAGTCAAAATATGTGGATGTTTGCTGGTAGAACTCATTTGATGCCAGGGAGGTTTTGGATTCCAATTAGGATGCTCCACAAGGTGTTGAGGAGCTTCTGGAGAGGTCAAGATTAATGATCGGCAAGAAGACAACTCTGCACATCCCCAGGGAGTCGGAATGTTGGCGAAATCAGAACAGTTGTAAAGAAATATCGAGAAATTAACTAAGAGGTGTAGAGGGCTAACTGCTATGGAGTGTTGCTGTTATATTTGAATAGGGTGAACAAGAGGAGGGCAACTGGGATTGTTACATAATGTACAAAGTCATATTGGTCTAAATAGATTAAATGAGAAGAATTTAATGTTGACTAGAAGTTCATACTAAACAGAGGTCAGCCTCGTATATAAAGTGAAGGTATGGTCCAACATGAGGCTAGCTAGCTTTAAAACAGTGCTGTTTTCAGCTTTATCTTGAAGTTCTCATATTAAGATAAAGTTCTAATTGCTGATTGGACAAAACCTGGGTGTACTTACTTAGAACGAGTGTATTAACTTTTTTTCTTTCTTGACCATCAATCATCTGGAAGAAAACTGTTTGCGATCTGGAGCACTCATTCATCACCTGAGGTCACTTTATTGAGAAGATAGTTTGGTGATCCCATGTAAAAAGCTTTATATGTGATACAAACCAGTGTAAAGGGGCTTCTCGCTTCTCTCAGGAGTCATCATACTTTGATCAAGAGGGGTATGATAATGGCTGCCCTCTCTTGCCCCCGTAGCTATTTAGCAGCTATTATCAGTGCTGCCTTCAGAGGAGTAAGGTGTTATTTGGAGAATCCAAAAAGCAAGGTGTTGGCATAGTGTAGTCTACGAAGAAACAGGGATTAAGATACTGATTTGAAATCTTCTGTGATTAAAGGTTTGGTACCGCTTCAGTCATTCAGCCCTTTGTGAACTGATTTGATATTACAGGTCCAGGCTTTTGTCTAGGAGGAAACCCCAGATATTTTGTGCTCTTTGCTGTCACTGAACTGTGGCAATGTATTTTAATACTGTTAAGCCATCGAAAAATAGAAGTAGAACTGTGTAAAAAAGCAATTTGTCTGACTTCTGTTTAGATGCGGTTGAGATATGCTATGCCACCATATCATCAGCAAGGTAAGGGCTGATATTCTAGTGCACCACTATGGAGTTGGCTGATATGCTAGAATACCATATCAGTAGCACAGTGCTGGTTGATATGCTAGGATGGCATATCAGCAACAGTGTTGGCTGACATGCTAGGGCACCATATGAGTGTGGCTTTGGATGATATCCCACACTACCATATCATCAACACAGATATCCTTGGGCACCATATCAGCAGCGTGGTGCTGGCTTGTATCCTATAAGAGCATATTATAGCTGATGCATTGGAGACCATATCATTGGAAGGTTTTTGGGTCATACACTAGGGCACCATTTAATCAACAGAGTGTTGGCTGTCATGTTGGGGCACTACATCATTTGCTTAGTGTTGGATGGCATCACAAGGTACAGTATCATCAACACAGATATCCTAAGACAATATAATCAGCACCATGTTGGCTGATATCCTAGGACACCATATAATCAGCACAACGTTGGATAACATTCTAGTGTACTATATAATTAGCACAGTGTTGGCTGACATCCGAGTGTACTAGATCATTGTCACGATGTTGGCTAAAATCCTAGTGTACTAGATCATTGGCATGGTGTTGGCTAACATCCTACCGTACTAAATCATTAGCACGGTGTTGGCTAACATCCTAGTGTACAAGATCATTGCAAGGTGTTGGCTAAAATCCTAGCGTACTATATCATTGGCACGGTGTTGGCTAACATCCTAGCATACAATATCATTGGCACGGTGTTGGCTAACATCCTAGCTTACAATATCATTGGCACTGTGTTGGCTAACATCCTAGCGTACTATATCATTGGCACGGTATTGGCTAACAACCT
This sequence comes from Calotriton arnoldi, assembly GCA_963921515.1. Lineage (NCBI taxonomy): Eukaryota > Metazoa > Chordata > Amphibia > Caudata > Salamandridae > Calotriton > Calotriton arnoldi. The sequence continues at coordinate 1,687 of CAWUFW010010373.1, read as the reverse complement.
AGCGTACAATATCATTGGCACTGTGTTGGCTAACATCCTAGCGTACAATATCATTGGCACGGTGTTGGCTATCATACCATACAATATCATTGGCACGGTGTTGGCTAACATCCTAGCGTACTATATCATTGGCACGGTGTTGGCTAACAACCTAGCATACAAAATCATTGGCACTGTGTTGGCTAACATCCTAGCGTATAATATCATTGTCACGGTGTTGGCTAACATCCTAGCGTACAATATCATTGGCATGGTGTTGGCTAACATCTTAGCATACAATATCATTGGCACAGTGTTGCCTAACAACCTAGCGTACAATATCATTGGCACTGTGCTGGCTAACATCCTAGCATACAATATCATTGGCATGGTGTTGGCTAACATCCTAGCATGCAATATCATTGGCACAGTGTTGGCTAACAACCTAGCCTACAATATCATTGGCACTGTGTTGGCTAACATCCTAGCATACAATATCATGGCACGGTGTTGGCTAACATCCTAGCGTATAATATCATTGTCACGGTGTTGGCTAACATCCTAGCGTATAATATCATTGTCACGGTGTTGGCTAACATCCTAGCATACAATATCATTGGCACGGTGTTGGCTAACATCCTAGCATACAAAATTATCGGCACAGTGTTGGCTAACATCCTAGTGTGCTAGATCATTTGCACGGTGTTGCCTGCCCTTTATTACTGGTTCTCATAATCGCATTCTTGACCCAGTGCTGACCAGGTCGTGTTCAAGTTCACTTTGAAGAAGAAATCACAAGTGCATGAGATGCTCGCTCCCTTGGTAATTGTGAAACTGCTCCTCCTCGCCCTGTGCTGAGTAACATTTCATATCCTCAGCCCACGGGTGCCCTTTCTCCTCATTCGGCGTGTGCCACATCATTGCAGCCGAGGCTCCCGTCGCCTCTGCTCTGCAGCTAAACATCTGACTGCATGAGAAAAGCGGCCCTTGTCTGGAGGGGGAAGTTCAACTTATGCTGCACCCGATAGTTATGTATCTGGCATCCTGCTGCTTGTGTAATACCTCTGCATTCAATCTGCACTGAGTTTGAATGGAAATAACATATGGCCGCAGACAATGATAAACATATGCATACATTCCAATCACAGAGGCCAAAATTCAACTGAAATGAACTCGGATGCAATCACGCTAAACCAGAGAGGAAAAGGGATCGCCATGGGTTTTAGCCACTCCCTTTTCCTACACTTTCGACCTTTCTGCTTCTCTCCGTTCTCTTTTACCTCTCGCTCTTTCTCGCCTCCACCACTCCCCCACGCAGCCAAAATTTTCGAGCAAAGAGGAAACATATTAATGAATTCAAGGGAGGAGATGTGAGTCTCGGGAATTAGGCCTGTAATTTCAAATCACGGAGAACAATACCGAGGCCACTATTTGAAATATGAGGAAAGAACATTGTGCCATCATGGCGATTAAGAAAATGGACATTCACGATAAGATCATGCAACCCTCTGTCACTGTTCACTGTGTTAAGCAGCCCATTGGAATGAGATTGGGGTATTTTAAAATGATCAGAGTTCTGCGAGCTGGTTGCATTTAATTGAGGAACATTGAAAAAGGCATTCCTGCCGAAACGCGTCTGTTTAAATTTAAAGCAGCTATCAACACACCCCGTGAGTGCTCTGTGTTTTCTCTGAGCAGTATATATATA